>CM038146.1:56307454-57507454 GCA_021437245.1 Aegilops speltoides
CGGTGGGCCTACAAGATAAATAATGCAGAAAAGAAATAACTATATAAAAAAATTACTCAAAAATAAATAATGCAGAAAAGAAAAAAATTTAAAAAAATGTTGGGGCGCTGCCCGGTGGGCCTCCAAGACCTAGGGTGTGCAAATGCAGGCCCAGAAGGTCCGGGAGGCTCACCGGGCAGCGCGCCATAGTTAGGCCCAGAAGCCTGCTATATAGAGGAGTTCGAAAGGGCAGCCGCGGCTGGGTTTATAAACCAGTGCGGCTGCCCTTCGCTCGGCAAGGTGGGACTAAACATAGCGCACCGCGGGTGGCAGCGCACGGCCTTTAGTACCGGTTGGAGCCACCAACCGGTACTAATGCGTTGCCCTTTAGTACCGGTTGGAGCCACCAACCGTACTAAAGGCCTCGCTTCCGCCGCTTGGCTGGCCAAAATTGGCCTTTAGTACCGGTTGGTGGCTCCAACCGTACTAAAGGCTCTCTATATATATGGCACTTACGAAAAATCAGTTATCGCCGCCAATTGTTCCACGTTTCGCGCGAGAGGTCTCTCGCCGATCTCGCCGACGCCACGCGCGCCGCCGTGCCGTCGCCCTCGCCGCGCCGCCGCCGTCGTCGTCGTCGCTCGCGCCCTGCCGCCCGTCGTCGTCGCTGCCCCGCCGCCCGTCGTCATCGCCATGCGCCCCGCCGCCTTGTATGCCGTCGTCGTCGCTGCTTCTCGCCTTGCCGCCGTCGTCGCCGCCCGCCCCAGCAGCGCTTCTTCGCCGCCGCCGCCTTATATCGCCGCCCGCCGCCCGTCGTCGTCGCTGCCCCGCGCCACCCGTACGCGCCCTATATATATATACGTACACACGCATACGTATACACACATACACACACACACACACTACACACACAGACACACACACACACACACACGCATACACACACACATACACACACACACATACACACAGACACGTACACAAACACACACACATACACACACATACACACACTCGTATATACACACACACACACACACACATTTTTTTACTTATTTTCTGTTTTCTATATATAATGTTTAGATGAATTAGAACTATCTAGTTTATTTTTAGAATGTTAATTAGAAATGTTATCATCGATGAATTAATATAATAACTTGTTTATTTTTAGTAAATATAATGCTTAGTTGAACTAGTTCAATTAATATATAAATCAACTAGTTTATTTTTAGAAGATGCTTAATTAGTTGAACTTGTTGAATTAATATATAGAACTAGTTTATTTTTAGAAGATGCTTAATTAGTTGAACTTGTTGAATTAATATATAGAACTAGTTTATTTTTAGTAAATGCTTAATTAGTTGAACTAGTTGAATTAATATAACTAGTTTATTTTTAGTAAATGCTTAGTTGAACTAGTTGAATTAATAGATTTTTCTGTTAATAGATTTTTTTGGTGATATTATTATTGAATATGCATGTTTGGTGATATTATTGTTAATAGATTTTTTTGGGTGATATTTAGATTGTGTAATTAATTTTGTTCATAGAATTTTAATGATTTTTTTGTTCATAGTATTTAGAAAAAGGAAAAAAAGAAGAAGTAGTTTATATATAGTTGAACTAGCTAGTTGATTTAATAAACTAATTTATTTTACTATATATAGAAGTAGTTTGTTTTTAGTAAGTTCTACTTATTTATTTATAGTAAGTGCTTAGTAGTTGAACTAGATAGTTGACTTAATTAATAAAACTAAATTATGAACGTAGGCTGGAAATGTCGTACTCATCGGACGACGAAAACCGCCCGGGGGAGTGCGACTGGTGCCACGACGACCGAGGTATCTGCGACAGGTTCATTGAGCTAGATGAAGATCGGCGCTTCAGCATTAAGCTCGAGGAGACCTGCGATGTTCATACGGTACGCAACGACGACAATAGTTTTTTTTCATAATTAAGCACGACTTCAACTTTTTAAACGTGTATTTTTCATCTTTTCCAATTCGACTAGCTTATCCCATGCTTTGCAAGACGCTATGTCTTGGAGAGGATGGGTTTTGAAGACCATGAAAATTTCGAAACCAAAAAAATTATCCTAAGTACCGAACATGGTGTGGATTTTCAAGTAAAGTTGTACAATGCTCAGAGTGTAACCCATTTTGGTTGCAAAAATTGGGATGCATTTTGCAAGATGTATGGTCTTGATGAGGGTATGCTTGTCACCATGGATCTTGGTGATCCTACAATCGAGCAAGAGACACCTTCGATTTGGGTCTTTGTGGATACACCTCCAGTTCTTCCCTCATGTGAGCTAAATATAGTTATTAAGTAATTTATATTGTTTATTTCAAAATATAATGTTGACAACTTATCTCCATTGACAGCTTATTTTCATTCTTCAAAGAATGTGCGGAAGATGGTAGACAGAACGTACTACACTGAAGGCTCCGAATTAACTTATCAGGAGAAAAATCATCTGGTCGGATTTTGTATTGATCTTGAGAATTACAATATCTACAATCAAACTCCTCAACATTATGGTCAATACGTGCCACTAGTGCACATGTTGAACTACGGTAACTACCATGGAGATACCCTGGTAAGATTATTTTTTCTTATTACAACATCCGTGCATCTTTTTGCACACTTCTAAAACTAGTACATCATTACTAACTACAAAGTTATTATTATGTTTTTCAACAGATAATCCCGAATGATTATGTGCCTCATCTGATGTATACGCGTGGTAGCCTTCATGTTTTGAACATACTACCAGGTCGTCCTACGAATCTCAACTGTCCATACCAGGTTTCTAAAAGAAGTGGAGACATAACAATCAAAGAATGGAAAAAATGTATGGACAGTCGTAAGGAGCTTCTTGGAAGCAATAAGCAGCGAAAGGCAAGAATTGGCGACAGGATGATCGTCATTCTTCATAATGGAGAGTCAGGGTCTATATTGTTTTATGCTATTTTACCTTAAGGGTGTTTAGGTCCTACCTGATACTGATGATCATGTGCTAAGAACAATTATGTAGGGTTGGGTTCGATGACTATATATGAGGATGATGATCGTATGACTTATTATTAATAACGAGTAGAAGTTGTATGATGATGCATGATTAGTAGGACTTGTTATTATATATATATATATGATGATGTAATGATGCAAAGCATGCACGAGCATGTTATATCTGCGGGTGCAATGAACATAGCAGAAGCGTTGATAAACAAAGCATGCATGATGTATGATGCATAACGTGTACAATGTGTAGTATCGTAAAATACCAGCAAACGAAAAACAATTAAAATAGAAACACAAAATTAAATGAAAAAGAAATCATAAAACTAAAAACCCACCAAACCTTATAGTACCGGTTGGTGTTACCAACCGGTACTAAAGGTCTCCAGGCCCCCGGAGCTGGCTCGTGCCACGTGGTTGCCCTTTAGCACCGGTTCATGCTGAACCGGTACTAATGGGGGGGGGCCTTTAGTGATCACAAATTAGTGATGGCTATGTAACCGGCACTATAGGGCCTTACGAACCGGTGCTAATGCCCGGTTCTGCACTAGTGTCTTCTTGGCAAGCAGGGTGGGCACGGGCCGTCGCCCCCCTGGCCAGGGCGTGGTGCGGGCGTCGGGCATCTCGCTGTCTATGAGAAGGTGCAGCGTTGGGCGCATCTTTGTTGCCGTCACGGCAGGCTGCGTGATGGCTGGCTGCTCCTTCAGCAGCAGCCGGTTCTTCGAGCGGAGCGCACGGGTTGCCCCCGGTCAGATCTAGCAGGATCTAGCTCCGGCGGCGCAGGCTGGGACCAGCAGGGCCGTGGGAAACCGGCGCTGCCGTGCATAGGGTGGCGGTGCTGGTGGCGTGGCTGAAGGTGGTGCTGGCGCATGCGTGCCCCAGTGTGCATCTGGGATTCCTTTACGTTTTCGGACGATGGCGTGCAGTGCGGGCGTGATGCTCATGGTCCCTTGGCGGCTATTGGAGTGTATCTTGTCACTCCTTGCTCGGCCGAGCGGCCGTCGGTGGTCTAGTGTTGGGCGTGCCAGTAGTAGGGCTAGGGTAAAGCAGGGTGCTTCTGGGGGTGGGTGTAGGAGGGATGGGTCTTTGACGTGGTCCAGCCGTAGTCGCCAACATTGTGGGTGCCGGGAGTGGCCGAGTGCAGCTCCTCCCCTTTCTCCGGTCTTCCGCTTCCTGGCCGTTGTCCCGTCAATGCCTGAGGCGGGATAGTCGTTGATGGTTTCAGCGGTGGTGGGAGTTGGCTTTGCCCAAAGCTATCCCATTATGGTTCCGGGGCGGTCTCGATGCTGGGAGACGGCCCTGGCGGTGGGAGGCACATTGGTCTTGGGCAGATTGCAAGGCTCAGGTGCGAGCGGGCAGACCTGGCCGTGTGGGCGGCATGGATGCAGTTAGTTGGGGAGCGGGGGTGCATTGAAGGGGTCGGAGCACCGGGGTACATCACATGCCAAGTCTTTGTACTAGCCGAGGGCGGTGGCATCCGCGGACGTCGTTTCCTCCTTGTAAGCTCCATCGTAGTGCTCCCACATCCTTCATGTTACTCAGGTTAACAACCTGATGTACGCGATCGCACGGTGACGACTACGTGGTCATTCCTTTCTTGGAGGCATCGTGTTGGAGTCCTCGCTCCGCTGTTGGCCGTCTCACCTCTCCTTGGTGATCCCTCATGGTTGTCTCCATTGGCTCAAACGTTTCTTTCTTGCTCATCTGTAGTGTGCTTGGTAGTCATTGGAGTGGTTTGTCGGTGCTCGGCTACTTTGTATCTCGCCTTGGGTGTGTGTTGTGTGTGGGGTGGCTTGTGTTTGTATCGGTCTCTCAGATGTACTGGTGATGGTTGCTTTATAATATAAAGTGGGGGGAACCCTTTTTTGTCAAGTCTCAATTTTATTGCTCCCATTCGCATGTTCAGATTTTAAGGTGCATTAAATCATTGCTTCCAAGGATTAGGAGAAAATTCACCAATGCATGTAAAAGTTCGGAGTCATTTGTTGGTCATGCATGCATGCATTATTAATACATTGATAAACACAATTTTTTGAGACAAACGAGCCCATTAAATGATTATTTTGGTTGGTGAGAATATTGAATTAAGCCCCTATAAAATCTCACCAGCATGCTACGAGAAAACTTACTTGACCCAGATATAAAGAACATGGCCAGTGTTCTCCCCTTGTTTACCCGCAAGGGAGAACCATTTGAAGTTATAGGCATGGGAAGCGCAGGGAAAGATAGAGGGACCAGAGGGCCAATACATACATGTATTGTCAATTTTTTTATTCTGGATCTTCCATTTACTGCTGTCAGTACACCGTACAACTGATGAGAGTGTGCTTCTCATGGTACGGAAAAGAAATGAGAAGATCAAACAAGAGAGATTAGAACCAACCACTGGGGATCTCAGCAACATCAATAAAGTTTCCCTCAGTAGAGCTCCCACTGACCACTCTCATGCCAAGCAAATGCAGGTAGGTTGTAGGGAGAGTAAAATCTTGTTGGGGTTTTCCACGAGTAGAAAAACTAAAAGAAACATCAAATCTGGAAACGGAGAAGTAACCGGTGCCCATGCCAGGATGGGTGGAGGCTACCATAAAAAATGGCGGTGCACCTTACTTCCGGTGTAGACACATCGAATCAAAAAGCAGAGTTGCCTTGTGTACTGAACCCATTTTTGTGTTTGTTGTTCATGTTGTACGTCTAATCGTTCTGACTCTGAATGAATATATATGTATGTAACACCTTGTTTCCTACTTGGCTACGTCATATGTGTTCTTCTTCCATCGCTGGGTTGGTGATAGAGTATCTAACTATATGTTGATGTTGAGTTTGCAATCAGGAATGGTTCTATTACTAATAGGGTTTTCTGGCACGTCAGCTTGCAATGGAAATGACAGTTTAGATTATTTCCTGCAAAATACAGGTGTACTAATCATTTGTTCCCAGAGGAGAATAGCCACACGTTGAGTACAAAGTTTACTCGATCAGGAGGTTGCCAAGCCCTGCTCTAGCTTTGTGCACTTGTCCGGGCAATTCATGTCTTGGATCTAAGTTTCTTTTTCCTTTCGTATGTAGCTGCAGGGGAGGACAACATGGACACAAATACATAGGTTTCACCTTCAGCTCTCCGATCCATGATGCAGTTTGTAATGCAGTGAAGAATGAACACCATGGAGCTTGCTCCATCACAATATATCGATTTACACTACTTATGAGCGTACTCTATCCTTGAACAACAAACCTTCTATCTTACTGCAGTATTGCTGATTTGAAAATCAAACAACATTTTCCAATCAAGCGGGAAAATATCAAACAATATTTAACAGTTCTAGTTCCTTCCATCTAATGGGGTTTTAAGAAAATGAAGCCAATACTAGATGTGTATATGTTTCTACTGTGTTCATCAGCACTTCGTTCTACTACACCGGCTATGCATGATTCATTGACCAGAGCTGCCTTCGCACCGCGCTCTGCTTCTTCGTCAATGGATTTATAAATCATTGAAAGAGCATTGGCTACGTGTGCATATATCTTATTGTTCATGTTTTGACTTGCCTATTTATTTGTATGTGCTGTTGAGGTCCGTGAATATGTTGGTGGCAGCCCGGATGAACAACGTTTTTTCGTGTGTACTTTGGTAGCAGTATAGGCGCTCGAGTGCCTAGTCGGGTGTGATGTCGTGGGATGTCGTCCTTTCAGCTCTTTGTATGTATTGTGTTTCTTTAGGCTTAATCTAGCTAGGCGTTGTTTAGATTTTTGCTCGGTTTTCCTCAATAAACCAAGTAGCCAGATTTTTCATTTCTTCTTTTCTGGCACTCACCTTTATGCGACGCATTCCTCCTCTTGGAGTGTTCTTGTAATACTCATTTCTAACCAATGGATGTGGCGGCCCTCTTGTAATGCTCTTGCCCGGTTTTCCTCAAAAAAGAGTTGTAGTAGCGCTAGGAAAAAATGATTATTGGTGAACATTATGAAAACATCTTAATGAGTCACACTTAGTGACGTAATGCACGGAGCAGCTAGTAATGGTTTTGTGGAATAAAAGAGAACAGCTAGAACACTAGGTAGTTGCATTCAACAAGATTTATTAATGGATGCTAGATGAGGATGTCATGTGGGTCTGGGCTGGATGGAGCAGCTGTGTATGTACATGTGTGAGAACTTGTCATATATGCATGCCAATCTCTTCAGCGTTTCTCTATCGATCCACTCCTTTTGACCTAGTATACGTTTCCTTCACATCTTCCTAAGCTTTGCATCCTAGGAAGCTAGCCTCCTCCTCTCCTTGTACTTATCCCCATCTTGTCAGGACGTTATGTGGTGAGCTCCTAACCATGGAATAAGTCCTTTTGAGTGTTTATGACATAAGATACCAACTCGCTTGACACACATCACGCATGTAAAAACATGGCTAGTGTTCTCTCCTTGTTTCTCCACAAGGGATAACTCTTCCAAGTTTTAGGCATGGGAAGCACGGGGAAATGTAGTGGGACCAAAGGCAGCATCAACACATTTATTGTCTTTTCATGTACTAGTACAGATCTACCATTTACTGCAGTAGGTTCAACATACAAAAGGTGAGGGTTTAAACCTTGTTGAATGAATAAGAAATGTGAGGGTCAAACAAGAGAGATTAGAACAAACCATTGGGGGTTCTCCGCTTCATTAATCAATCATTGGGCTAGCATAATAATCAAGCTGTATTTTATGTTTGTCCGACCTCACAATAATTTATTTTCAATCAGTCCATTCTGCTTGCAGTTGTGTTTAATTCTGTCTAACATATTAGATGCACTAGTCGTCTAGCCCGTGCACATGCATGGGCTAGCTTAATCTCTTAGGCTCTGAATTGTAAATCTATTAGAAAATTATAACCAATTAGGGTTGTGGTTTGCAATTGTTTTACATGGCTACTCGGTTATCTATAAGGGAAAAAGGGGGGAAATATGTTTATATTATGTCATCAGCAAGATTTTTTTTCTTATTTATTTTTATATAGCAACACAAAATGCTGCAAACTCTAATGGGCCTGTTCCCTATCAGAAGCCAGCTTTTGAAAACAGACATAGTAGTAGTTATGCATGTGGTACTTCCATAACTTAAACTGGTTTTTCGGATGCATGCATACTTACACTTAACTAAAATTCTATCTTTCTGAAAAAAACTGAAATTTTCTAGTACATGTACATTTGTGTGGGATATTAAATGCATAGTCCCAGTTTGAAAACAAAATAGAAGACACTCAAAGTTCTGCATTTTCATGGTTAATCAGTTACAGTTCTGAATTAAGGCATACAAATTGTAGGTAAACCACGGCAGTTGAACACTGGATTTGAGTATATATATATTTACATCAGATAGGTTGAAGTTTCATACGATAACTTGTTAAATATAGCATGTTTGATCACATCAATAACTGTAGATTAATCTCTTGTGGTTCTAAGGACATATAATCGCAAAATATAATCAACATGGCACATATGTCTATTGTTTTATATTTGTAAAACCAAAGTAAATTCTAGTAACATGCGATTGTCTTCCCTTGTCAAAATCTTGCCACATAGTCCATAGCAACATGAATTTCTTCCTTCCAACTGGAAAAATGGTTCATGGTTTGAAAAGTCGAACCAAAAAAACCATCAGTCGGGATTAGCTTGATTGGCAAGAAAAGAGATTCTCATTCATTTTTAAATCGGATTAAAGGTAGCTGCAAATGAAGCACACCATCGTTTACAGAGATTTTTTTGAAACAACACACCAGTATAACGGTAAAATGCTGAAGGTATGAGGCATTAGGTTTACATAAGCGATATGAGTAAGCGATTTGCTTACCGGACAGCCGGAGTCATCCTTTATGGAGCAAATGACCTGCTGAGGTACACTACAGTGTGAATGTTCCTGCTTAATGAAACATAATTCACTAGAATAATATAAAGGAGGATGGGTACTGAGGCAGCTACCTTGTAGAAAATACATCAAAATAAGCACAGACATAACTTAGAACCTATAAGTATTATCCCAAGTGTAAAGTTTGACAGACAAAAATATGATATTGCAACCGACATGCAGAGGAAATATTGACGCAATCGAGTAAAAGTCAGTGATTTATTTGTAGGCTCGTCATACTCATATAGCTATAGAAAATAAACTATGTTATTGTGAAGAAAGAAGTCATAAAACAATGGGAAGCAATTAGTTAGGCATTAAATTCTTCCAGCTTTCAAAACTACAAACAACACAGAACGGATCACAAAATACTGAAAAGTGCATAGTATAAGAATAAAAGCATGCATAGTCGAAGGTCTATATCATTACCGCCATTAGTACAGCTTCTCCTCCGCAGCATTGACTATCGGGGATAGTTTCATCTACTTGGATAAAGAATAGTTATGCTGGATTGCAAGTGTATCATTACAGATTCTGAGTGTAGTTCGAAGAAAAACATATGATCCAAATCATCTACAGAGGAAACATAGCTAGCCTTATTCTATTCATGGGTTCTCACAGAGTAACATATGTACTAATTACTAATTAGGCTTTCCACAAAGTTCAAAGTGAACTGGCTGGCCAATGTTTGATTTGTTGAAGTCACAGGCACACACCTGCTGATTAGACATTGGAATGGGAAATATAGCAAGAGATTAAACGCTATTGGTTACTTTCCTGCGGATTGGAGACAAGAAAGACTGCTGATGACTGGCACGGTGTTACAGAGATGAATTGATACGTCTCCAACGTATCTACTTTTCCAAACACTTTTGCCCTTGTTTTGGAATCTAACTTGCATGATTTGAATGAAACTAACCCGAACTGACGCTGTTTTCAGCAGAACTGCGATGATGTTGTTTTATGTGTAGAAAAGAAAAGTTCTCAGAATGTCCTGGAAATCCACGGAGGCACTTTTTGGAATTAATAAGAATTTTTGGCAAAAGAATTAATGCCAGGGGCCCCACAGCCTGTCCACGAGACAGGGGGCGCCCCCCCTATGGCGCGGCCTCCTATCTCGTGGGCCCCCTGGACCTCCTCCGACCTCAACTCCAACTCCATATATTCCGTCTCGGGGAGAAAAAAATCAAGGAGAAAGTTTCATCGCGTTTTACGACACGGAGCCGCCGCCAAGCCCTAATCTCTCTCGGGAGGGCTGATCTGGAGTCCGTTCGGGGCTCCGGAGAGGGGGATTCATCGCCGTCGGCATCATCAACCATCCTCCATCACCAATTTCATGATGCTCACCGCCGTGTGGGAGTAATTGCATCGTAGGCTGCTGGACGGTGATGGGTAGGATGAGATTTACCATGTAATCAAGTTAGTTTTGTTAGGGTTTGATCCCTAGTATCCACTATGTTTTGAGATTGATGTTGCTATGACTTTGCTATGCTTAATGCTTGTCACTAGGGCCCGATTGCCATGATTTCAGATCTGAACCTATTATGTTTTCATGAATATATGTGTGTTCTTGATCCTATCTTGCAAGTCTATAGTCACCTATTATGTGTTATGATCCGAGAACCCCGAAGTGACAATAATCGGGATACTTCTCGGTGATGACTGTAGTTTGACGAGTTCATGTATTCAGTATGTGCTAATGCTTTGTTCCGGTTCTCTATTAAAAGGAGGCCTTAATATCCCTTAGATTTCGTAAGGACCCCGCTGCAACGGGAGGGTAGAACAAAAGACGTCATACAAGTTCTTTTCCATAAGCACGTATGACTGTTTATGGAATACATGCCTAAATTTCATGGATGAATTGGAGCTAATTCTATATCACCCTATGCTATAACTATTGCAGGAGGAATCACATCCGACATAATTATCCATCACTGATCCATTGCCTACGAGCTTTTAACATATTGTTCTTCGCTTATTTACTTTTCCATTGCTACTGTTACAACTACTACAAAACCCCAAAAACATTTATCTTTACTTTTGCTACCATTACCTTTATTATCATACCACTCTTGCAACTAAATACTTTGCTGCAGATACTAAGTTATCCAGGTGTGGTTGAATTGACAACTCAACTGCTAATACTCAAGAATATTCTTTGGCTCCCCTCGTGTCGAATCAATAAATTTGGGTTGAATACTTTACCCTCGAAAGCTGTTGCGATCCCCTACACTTGTGCGTTATCAGGAATCCCCGAGCTTATCCTTTTGTTAATCCTTATTCCATCATCCATCGTAAAATCACCCAAAACTTGAAAACTTCAGTCACACAAAACTCAACAAAACCTTCATGAGATCCGTTAGTATAAGAAAGCAAACCACTACTACAAGTACTATTGCAAACCTATACATAATTTTTTTTTGCATTATATCTACTGTATTCCAATTTTTCTATGGCAAAAACTCATCAAAGAAAACCATAGAATCATCAAAACAAGCACACAATGCAAAGAAAACAGAATCTGTCAAAAACAGAACAGTCTGTAGCAATCTGAATATTTTAAGTACTTCTGTGACTCCAAAATCTTGCGAAATTAGGAAAACCTGGGTAATTTGATATTAACCTTCTGCAAAAAGAATCAACTCAAAATCATTTATCTGTGATTTACTAAAACTATTTTCGTGAGTGCATAAGTTTCTGTTTTTCAGTAGGGTCAAATCAATTTTACCCAAATCAACCCAAAGGCCTTGCTTGGCACAAACACTAAATTAAACCACAAAAACACATCTAACCAGAAGTATAACTGTTTTATTTATTTCAAACAGCAAGGAAAAATATTGGGTTGTCTCCCAACAAGCGCTTTTCTTTAAAACCTCTTAGCTAGGCATTGAGATTTCAATGATGCTCACATAAAAGAGAAGAGTTGAAACACAAAGAGAGCATCATAAAACATGTGACAAATACATATAATTCTAACATACTTCCTATGAATAGGAATTTTATAAGCAAACAAATTATTAAGGCAAGCAAAAACTAGCATATGCAAGGAAAAAGAAAGAGACGTTAGCAATCTCGACATGAAGAGAGGTAATATAGTAACATGAAAATTTACACAACCGTATTTTCCTCTCTCATATTAATATCATGCAGGATCATAAGAATATTCAACAAAATAGCTATCACATAACATATTCTCAACACTATCCACATGCATGCAAAGTTTACACTCTTACAAAATAGTGGGATTAACATTAACTAAAGTCATGGCCTCTCCAAACCCACTTTTATAGAACCAATCATAAGTTTGAACATTCTCCAAATATTTGGGATCTAAAGTTGACACTCTTCCAAACCCACTTTTAATATTATTGCAAACATTGTTTTCAATCTCATATTCATCATGTGGCTTAAATAAATTTTCAAGATCATATGATGAATCACCCCAATCATGATCATTGCAACAAGTAGTAGACATAGTAAAATAAGCATCCCCAAGCTTAGGGTTTTCCATATCATTAACACAATTGAGATTAATAGAATTTATAATAACATCATTGCAATCATGCTTTTCATTCAAGGAGCTTGCGTGAATCACTTTATAATTTTCTTCTTTCAACACTTCATCACAATATTCAGATTCACAAATTTCAAGAAAAACCTCATAAAGATAATATAGTGAACACAACTCACTAGCAATTGGTTCATCATAATAGGATCCCTTAAAAAGATTAGCAAGTGGATGAGGATCCATAAACTTTTTGGTTCTTGATTTTCAATGAACACACAATTATGCCATGCAAGCAAGCAAACAAGCCAAGTAAGACATAAAGGCAAATGAAAAGACGAACGAAAAATGGTGAATAAAACAGTAAATTTTTATGAAGTTGGGGAGAGGAAAACGAGAGGCACATGGAAAATAATGTAAATTGCAAAGAGATGAGATTTGTTATTAGGAACCTGGTTGATGTTGAAGATCCTCCCCGGCAACGGCGCCAGAAATTCCTTTTGATGTCTGCTAGAACTATGTCGGTATTTCCCCAAGGAGGAAGGGATGATGCAGTACGGTAGGTATTTCCCTAAGTTATGAGACCAAGGTTATCGAACCAGTAGGAGAACCTCCTCACACCACATAAACAGCTCCTGCACACAAATAACAAATATTCGCAACCCACGTGTTAAAGGGGCCGTTGTCAATCCCTTTCAGGTACGTGCTACCTCTTGAGCATGCGTTGGTTTTTCCCTTGAAGAGGAAAGGGTGATGCAGCAAAGTAGCGTAAGTATTTCCCTCAGTTTTGGAGAACCAAGGTATCAATCCAGTAGGACGCTCCTCAAAAGTCCCACGCACCTACACAAACAAACAAGAACCTCGCAACCAACATGATAAAGGGGTTGTCAATCCCTTCACAGTAACTTGCAAAAGTGAGATCTGATAGACATAATATGATAAGATACATATTTTTGGTATTTTTATGATATACATCGGAAAATAAAAGATGCAAATAAAAGTAGATGGAAAACTTATATGATAAGAGACATACACGGGGGCCATAGGTTTCACTAGTGGCTTCTCTCAAGATAGCATAAGTATTACGGTGGGTGAACAAATTACTGTCGAGCAAATGATAGAAAAGTGCATAGTTATGAGATTATCTAGGCATGATCATGTATATAGGCATCACGTCCGCAACAAGTAGACCGAAATGATTCTGCATCTACTACTATTACTCCACACATCGATCGACTCCTGCCTGCATCTAGAGTATTAAGTTCATAAGAACAGAGTAACACATTAAGCAAGATGACATGATTTAGAGGGATAAACTCATGCAATATGATATAAACCACATCTTTCTATCCTCGATGGCAACAATACAATACGTGCCTTGCTGCCCATGCTGTCACTAGGAAAGGACAACGCAAGATTGAACCCAAAGCTAAGCACTTCTCCAATGGCAAGAAAGATCAATCTAGTAGGCCAAACCAAACTGACAATTCGAAGAGACTTGCAAAGATAACCAATCATACATAAAACATTACAGAGGAGATTCAAATATTTCTCATAGATAAACTTGATCATAAACCCACAATTCATCCGATCTCGTCAAGCACACCGCAAAAAGAGTTACATCGAATAGATCTCCAAGAAGAGGAAGGAGAACTTTGTATTGAGAATCAAAGAGAGATAAGAAGCCATCCAGCTAATAACTATGGACCCGAAGGTTTGTGGTAAACTACGCACAACTCATCGGAGAGGCCTTGGTGGTGATGGAGAGGCCCTCCATGGTCGATTCCCCCTCGGGCGGAGCACCGACGATGGCGGATACAGAAGGTTTCGACAGTGGAAATAGTTTTTCGTGGTACTCCTGTATGTTTTTGGGGTCCATGGATATATATATAGGAGGAAGAAGTAGGTCGGTGGACGCGCGAGGGGCCCACGAGGGTGGGGCGTGCGCCCACCCTTACAGGGCGTGCCGGGCACCCTCGTGGCTGCCTCGTTCGCTTCTTGACGTCCACTCCAAGTCTCCCGGATTGCATTTGTTCCCAAAAGATCTCTCTCGAAGGTTTCATTCCGTTTGGACTCCGTTTGATATTCCTTTCCTTTGAAACACTGAAATAGGCAAAAAAAGAGCAATTCGGGCTGGGCCTCCGGTTAGTAGGTTAGTCCCAAAAATGATATAAAAGTGTAGAGTAAAGCCCATAAACATCCAAAACGGGTAATATAATAGCATGGAACAATCAAAAATTATGGATACGTTGGAGACATATCAAGTATCCCCAAGCTTAATTGCTGCTCGTCCTCAAGTAGGTAAATGATAAAAACAGATTTTTTTATGTGGAATGCTACCTAGCATAATTCTAAATGTAATTTTCTTTATTGTGGCAAGATTGTTCAGATCCAAATGATTCAAGATAAAATCTTAGAAAACATAAAAATAGTAATACTTGAAGCATACTAACAAATAATCATGTCTTATCAAAATAGCATAGCCAAAGAAAGCTTATCCCTACAAAATCATATAGTTAGGCTATGCTTCATTTTCGTAACACAAAATACTCCTCTTATGCATAACCCCGATGACGAGCCGAGCAATTGGTTCATACTTTTTAACGCGCTTCGGCCTTTTCAAATCTTACGCAATACATGAGCGCAAGCCATGGACATAGCACTATTTGTGGTATATGGTGGTGGTTATGAAGACAAAGAGGGAGAAGATAGTCTCACATCAACTAGGCGTATCAACGGGCTACGAAGATGCCCATTAATTAATATATATCAATGTGAGTGAGTAGGGATTGCCATGCAAAGGTTCCTTTTCGTAACACAAAATACTCCTCTTATGCATAACCCCGATGACGAGCCGAGCAATTGGTTCATACTTTTTAACGCGTTTAAACCTTTTCAACTCTTACACAATACATGAGTGCAAGCCATGGACATAGCACTATGTGTGGTATATGGTGGTGGTTATGAAGACAAAGAGGGAGAAGATAGTCTCACATCAACTAGGCGTATCAACGGGCTATGGAGATGGCCATTAATAGATATCAATGTGAGCGAGTAGGGATTGCCATGCAAAGGATGCACTAGAGCTATAAATATATGAAAGCTCAACAAAAGAAACTAATTGGGTGTGCATCCAACTTGCTTGCTCATGAAGACCTAGGGCGTTTTGAGAAAGCCCATCATTGGAATATACAAGTCAAGTTCTATAATGAAAAATCCCACTAGTATATGAAAGTAACAGCATAGGAGACTCTCTATCATGAAGATAATGGTGCTACTTTGAAGACAAGTGTGGTAAAAGGATAGCAACATTGCCCCTTCTCTCTTTTTCTCTCGTTTTTTTGGTGGGCTTCTTTGGCCTCTTTTTTTGTATGGGCTTCTTTGGCCTCTTTTATTTTTATAAAGTCCAAAGTCTCATACCGACTTGTGGGGGAATCATAGTCTTCATCATCCTTTCCTCACTTGGGACAATGCTCTAATAATGAATATCATCACACTTTTATTGATTTACAACTCAGGAATTACAACTCAATACTTAGAAAAAAATATGACTCTATGTGAATGCCTCCGGCGGTACCGGGATATGCAATGAATCAAGAGTGACATGTATGAAAAATTATGAAGGTGCCTTTGCCACAAATACGATGTCAACGACATGATCATGCAAAGAGCAATATGACAATGCTGGAGCATGTCATAATAAATAGAACGGTGGAAAGTTGCATGACAATATATCTCAGAATGGCTATGGAAATGCCATAATAGGTAGGAAGGTAAATAATGGGTGATACCGGCGAAGGTTGCGCGGCATAATAGAGGCTAGCAAAGTGGAAGTGTAAGTGTGCGTATATCCATGGACTCACATTAGTCATAAAGAACTCATATACTTATTGCAAAAAATTATTAGCCCTCGAATCAAAGTACTACTACGCATGCCCCTAGAGGGATAGATTGGTAGGACAAGACCATCGCTCGTCCCCGACTGCCACTCACAAGGAAAGCACTCAAAGAGCACCCCATGCTACAAATTTGTTACATAACTTTTTCCATACGTGCATGCTACGGGACTTGCCAACTTCAGCAAAAGTATTTCTCAATTTCATAATTACCCAACTAGCATGACTCTAACATTACCACCTTTATATCTCAGAACTCATGCAATATGATTTAGAGGGATAAACTAATGCTATATGATATAAACCCCATCTTTTTATCCTCGATGGAAAAAATACAATATGTGCCTTGTTGCCCCTGCTGTCACTGGGAAAGGAAACCGCAAGATTAAACCCAAAGCTAAGCACTTCTCCCATGGCAAGAAAGATCAAACTAGTAGGCCAAACCAAACTGATAATTTGAAGAGACTTGCAAAGATAACCAATCATACATAAAAGAATTCAGAGGAGATTCAAATATTTCTCATAGATAAACTTGATCATAAACCCACAATTCATTGGATCTTGATAAACACACCGCAAAAAGAGTTACATCGCATAGATCTCCAAGAACAGGAAGGAGAACTTTGTATTGAGAATCAAAGAGAGAGAAGAAGCCATCTAGCTAATCACTACGGACCCGAAGGTCTGTGGTAAACTACTCACAACTCATTGGAGAGGCCATGGTGGTGATGGAGGGGCCCTCCATGGTCTATTCCCCCTCTGTGGAGCGCCGGCGAAGGCTCCAAGATGGGATCTCGCGGATATAGAAAGTTGCGGTGGTGGAAATAGTTTTTCGTGGTACTCCTGGATGTTTTCGGGGTCCGTGGATATATATAGGAGGAAGAAGTAGGGGACCACGAGGGTGGGGGGTGCGCCCACCCTTACAGGGCACGCCGGTCACCCTCGAGGCCGCCTTGTTCGCTTCTTGACGTCCACTCCATGTCTCCTAGATTGCGTTTGTTCCAAAAAGATCGCTCTCGGAGGTTTCATTCTATTTGGACTCCGTTATTATTCCCTTCCTTCGAAACACTGAAATAGGCAAAAAAACAGCAAATCGGGCTGGGCCTCTGGTTAGTAGGTTAGTCCCAAAAATGATATAAAAGTGTAGAGTAAAGCCCATAAACATCCAAAACGGGTAGTGTAATAGCATGGAACAATCAAAAATTATAGATGCGTTGGAGACGTATCAGTACAGCACCTCAAGATAGGCAAATAATGTGAGACAAAAGTGGTAGATAGGATAAGTAGATCTCGGAACAACTAAATTGCAGCAAGGTATTTTTGTATTTTTTGTTTAATAGATCTGAAAATAAATGCAAAGGAAAATAGATCGCAAAGGGCCGTAGGTTTCACTAGTGGCTTCTCTCGAGAAAAATAGCAAACAGTGGGAAAACAATTATTATTGGGCAATTGATAGAACTTCAAATAATCATGATGTTATCCAGGCAATCATCATTATATAGGCATCACGTCCAAGATTAGTAGACAGACTCTTGCCTGCATCTACTACTATTACTTCACACATCGACCGCTATACAACATGCATCTAGTGTATTAAGTTCATGGATAAATGGAGTAATGCAATAAGAACGATGACATAATGTAGACAAGATCTGTTTATCTATTTGATATGGACCCCGTCTTGTTATCCTTAGTAGCAACGATACATACGTATCGGTTCCCCTTCTATCATTGGGATCAAGCATTGTAAGATAGAACCCACTACAAAGCACCTCTTCCCATTGCAGGATAAATAGATCAATCTGGCCAAACAAAACCCAAATATCGAAGAAGAAATATGAGGCTATAAGCAATCATGCATATAAGGGTTCAAAGAAGACTCAAATAACTTTCGTGTTTAAAAACGTAAAGTCAAACACACCGCAAAAAGGCTTACATCATATGGATCTCCAAGGGACCATTGTATTGATAATCAAGAGAGAGAGAGAGAGAGGAAGCCATCTTGCTACTAACTACGAACCCGTAGGTCTACAAAGAACTACTCATGCATCATCGGAGAGGCACCAATGGAAGTGGTGAACCCCTCCGTGATGTTGTCTAGATCGGATCTGGTAGTTCTGGACTCTGCGATAGCTGGACTTGATTTTCGTCGACTCTCCTAGGGTTTCCGGAACATTGGGGTATTCATAGAGCAAAGAGGCGGTTCAGGGCGCACCCAAGGTGGGCACAACCTACCAGGGGCTGCCTGGGCCTCCTACCATGCCTTGGTGTTGAAGCAAATATGCCCTAGAGGGAATAATAAACTTATTATTTATTTCCTTATTTCATGATAAATGTTTATTATTCATGCTGGAATTGTATTAACCGTAAACATAATACATGTGTGTGAATACGTAGAAAAACATAATGTCACTAGTATGCCTCTACTTGACTAGCTCGTTGATCAAGGATGGTTGAGTTTCCTAGCCATAGACATGAGTTGTCATTTGATTTACGGGATCACATCATTAGGAGAATGATGTGATTGACTTGACCCATTCTGTTAGCTTAGCACTTGATCGTTTAGTATGTTGCTATTGCTTTCTTCATGACTTATACATGTTCCTATGACTATGAGATTAGGAGGAACAATTTGTGTGCTACCAAACGTCACAACGTAACTGGGTGATTATAAAGGATCTCTACAGGTGTCGCCGAAGGTACGTGTTGAGTTGGCGTATTTCGACACTAGGATTTGTCACTCCGGTTGTCGGAGAGGTATCTCTGGGCCCTCATGGTAATGTACATCAATATAAGCCTTGCAAGCAATGTGACTAATGAGTTAGTTGCGGGATGATGCATTACATAACGAGTAAAGAGACTTGCCGGTAACGAAATTGAACTAGGTATTGAGATACCGACGATCGAATCTCGGGAAAGTAACATACCGATGACAAAGGGAACAACGTATGTTGTTATGCGGTTCAACCGATAAAGATCTTCGTAGAATATGTAGGAGCCAATATGGGCATCCAGGTTCTGCTATTGGTTATTGACCAGAGAGGTGTATCGTTGACGATATAGTATTATATGAGTTATGTATGTTGGTGACCGAATGTTGTCGGAGTCCCATATGAGATCACGGACATGACGACGAGCTTCGGAATGGTCCAGAGGTAAATATTCATATATTGGATGATATGGTTAGGCCAAGGGGTCAGGCCCACGGGGCTATAAGTCAGTGCAAAAGGAATTTTGCGAAGGCCAGGGGGCAAACGCCGGAGACCCTGGCGTCTAGCCCTGGGCCAGACGCCGAGGTCCATGGCGTCTGGGCCAGAAGCCATGGATTGTGGCGTTTGGTCCTGGAGTCCGAGTGGGACTCTTGCCTTTCGGGCTAAACCGACTTTGAGGAGGCTTTTGCTCCAAGTTTCGACCCCAGGGCTCAACATATAAATAGAGCGGCGGGGCTAGCACCAAAGACACATAAAGAAACACCAAGATGTGTGCCGGCAACCCCGTCCCCTCTAGTTTATCCTCCGTCATAGTTTCTGCAGTGCTTAGGTGAAGCCCTACGGAGATTGTTCTTCACCAACACCGTGACCACGCCGACGGGCTGCCGGAACTCATCTACTACTTCGCCCTTCTTGCTGGATCAATAAGGCGAGGACGTCATCGAGCTAAACATGTGCAGAACTCAGAGGTGCCATGCGTTCGGTACTTGGATCCGTCAGATCGTGAAGACGTATGACTACATCAACCGCGTTGATAAACGCTTCCGCTTAGCGATCTTCAAGGATATGAAGATAAACTCTCCCTCTCGTTGCTATGCATCACCATGATCTTGCTTGTGCGTAGGAAATTTGTTGAAATTACTATGTTCCCCAAAAGTGGCATCCGAGCCAGGTTTTATGCGTAGATGTTATATGCACGAGTAGAACACAAGTGAGTTGTGGGAGATATAAGTCACACTGCTTACCAGCATGTCATACTTTGGTTCGGCGGTATTGTTGGATGAAGCGGCCCGGACCAACATTACATGTACGCTTACGTGAGACTGGTTCTACCGACGTGCTTTGCACATAGGTGGCTGGTGGGTGTCAGTTTCTCCAACTTTAGTTGAACCGAGTGGGGCTACGCCCGGTCCTTGAGAAGGTTAAAACAGCACTAGCTTGACGAACTATCATTGTGGTTTTGATGCGTAGGTAAGAACTGTTCTTGCTCAGCCCGTAGCAGCCACGTAAAACTTGCAACAACAAAGTAGAGGATGTCTAACTTGTTTTTACAGGGCATGTTGTGATGTTATATGGTCAAGACGTGATGCTATACTTATTGTATGAGATGATCATGTTTTGTAACCAAGTTATCGGCAACTGGTAGGAGCCATATGGTTGTCGCTTTATTGTATGCAATGCAATCGCCCTGTAATTGCTTTACTTTATCACTAAGCGGTAGCGATAGTCATAGAAGCAATAGGTGGTGAAACGTCAACGATGCTACGATGGAGATAAAGGTGTCGCGCCGGTGACAATGGTGATCATGACGGGGCTTCGGAGATGGAGATCACAAGCACAAGATGATGATGGCCATATCATATCACTTATATTGATTGCATGTGATGTTTATGCTTTATGCATCCTATTTTTCTTTGATTGACGGTAGCATTATAAGATGATCTCTCACTAAATTTCAAGATATAAGTGTTCTCCCTAAGTATGCACCGTTGCGAAAGTTCTTCGTGCTGAGACACCACGTGATGATATGGTGTGATAGGCTCTACGTTCAAATACAACGGGTGAAAAACAGTTGCACATGCGGAATACTCAGGTTAAACTTGACGAGCCTGGCATATACAGATATGGCCTCGGAACACTGAGACCGAAAGGTCGAGCGTGAATCATGTAGTAGATATGATCAACATAATGATGTTCACCATTGAAAACTACTCCATATAACTCAGGTGATGATCGGACATGATTTAGTTGATTTGGATCACGTGATCACTTAGATGATTAGAGGGATGTCTATCTAAGTGGGAGTTCTTATGTAATATGATTAATTGAACTTTAATTTATCATGAACTTAGTCCTGATAGTATTTTGCAAATTATGTCGTAGATCAATAGCTCGCGTCGCTGCTTCCCTATGTTTTTATATGTTCCTAGAGAAAACTAAGTTGAAAGATGATAGTAGCAATGATGCGGACTTGGTCCGTGATCTGAGGTTTATCCTCATTGCTGCACAGAAGAATTATGTCCTTGATGCACCGCTAGGTGACAGACCTATTGCAGGAGCAGATGCAAACATTATGAATGTTTGGCTAGCTCAATATGATGACTACTTGATAGTTTTATGCACCATGCTTTATGGCTTAAAACAGGGACTACAAAAACGTTTTTGAAACATCACGAAACATATGAGATGTTCCATGAGATGAAATTGATATTTCAGACTCATGCCCGTGTCAAGAGGTATGAGACCTCTGACAAATACTTCGCCTAAAACATGGAGGAGAATTGCTCAACTAGTGAGCAAGTGCTTAGATTGTCTAAGTACTACAATCATTTGAATCAAGTGGGAGTTAATATTCCAGATAAGATAGTGTCGGGGGTTGGATGCGACATATGCCAACGGGTGGCTTATCATGGTGGGGGCGAGTAGAACGTCGCCGGTGCCTGGAAACGGGATGAGGCGCAGACATGCACGCCGGCGAATCTTACCCAGCTTCGGGGCTCTCCGGGGAGATAACACCCCTACTGCTGCTTTGCGGGGTCTCCGCATGATCACTATGGTATGATGGTACAGAGGTGCTCCTTGAGCTGTTTTGGGAAGCAGGAAGGAGCAAGGCTAGCTCTTTCCCCTCTTGCTATGTGTCTAAGACCTATTAGGGCCCAACCCTTTGCATGGGTGCCCCGGGGGGTTTATATAGGCCTACCCCCCGGGGGTACAACGGTAATCTGACTGGGCGTGGCCCCCAGCCGTCAGTCTCTCTTGCAGCCGTCCTCCCTGCCGGCTTCTGGGGCCCGCCGACTGGCAGGCCCCGCGGACAGGCAGAACACTGTGCAGCACTCCTGATGACGCAGGCTCGGTCATGGGGTCGTGGGAACAGTGCCGCCGTCTGTCAGGCGATCACTGTCGCCACTCCCCGTCCAATCTGGTTTATGGCTTGTGGGGCCCTGGTCGGGGGGCGGCCGACTCTGGGGAGGCCGACTCCCGCAGGGCCGTCTTCGGACTCGCCGGCCATCTTCTTCTCTCTCACTGATGGGGGGCCCGGCGATCTCCGAGCCGTACAGGCCGCCGTCGTGGGCACAGTGCCTCGTGCACTGTGTCTAAAGTCAGGGGAGGCATGGCAACAGCGCCGCGCCTCACCGGAGATCTCCTGGTGATGCGGCTCACTGTAGCCATGCCTTCCTCCCGTGGGTTTGAGGGGACGGCCACGTCGGGGCTGTACCCCGCATCGGTTTTCGTGTAAGGTCGCGGGCCGACTCTCATAGTCGGCCCCTTGAAAGGTCGCAAGCCCGGAGTCGGCTTGATTCAGAGTCGCCGTTTAAGGACTCGGCTTCTCCAAAGGTCGCCAGCGGGGACTCGGCCTTCCCGAAGGTCGCCAGCTGGGACTCGGCCGAGGCGCGCCTGCCCGATGTCTTGAAGATCTTGGGTCCCGGTCAGCCTACCGTGGCCCATTACTCGACAAGAGTCCCGGTGGCGAAGCCAGCGGTGCCGCCTTGTGGGGCTTCGGCAGTTTCAATCTTCCTAGCGCCGACTCTGAGACTCGGCCGCTATTTCTTCGGGCCGCCTCGCCGAAGTCGGACTGGTTCCGCGAGGGGCCGCCGCTTCGCAAGTTGTGGCGGGAAATTGTCGGCGTATCGGTTACGCTTCCCTGCCATTATTGAGGTGGTCCTATCGCATGGCGCCACGTGGAGGCGATAGTCTGCCTGCCCACGCGCGCGACGGGACGGGCCGTCAGGTGGGGCCCGCCACTACCGCGCCTCGGCTCCTGAGCGGATCCGCTGTGGCCGAGGGCGGTTGGCATCCCCACGTCGTTACTGCGCGCAGTAACTTCGTGGGGGTTAATCGTGGGCGGCGTGGGGCCGCGGGCACAGTTAATCCCCACGCCGCCCCCTCGGCTTCTCATCCCGCTGGGCTATAAGTAGGCGGGAGGGAGCGGGCGGCAATGTACGCGCACCCTTTGCCCCGCTCCCCTGCCCTTCCTTCCTCCTTCGCCGCGAGCCGCGGCTTTCTTCCTCCGTCGAGCCAGAGTGTCCCTTCTCGCCGGCGATGAGCTCTTCTTCCGTCGCGCCCCCCACCTCGCGCTCCGGCGTGTGGGACGGCTCGGACGTGGGGGCGGAGGACATCGAGTTCTTCGTCCCGACCCGCCGCGCCCCCGGAGCGCGGACTTGGTGCAGGCCCGTCCCGCGCCGGCGGGAGAGATCTGGCCCGCGCCGGCGGAGGGCGAGCGGGTCATCTTCCGCTCGCACCTCATGCGTGGGCTGGGGCTCCCAGCGAGCGGATTCTTCCGCTCTTTCATCGAGTTTCATAGCTAGCAGCCGCAACACCTCACCCCCAACATGGTGGTGCTTCTCTCCGCCTTCGCCACCCTGTGCGAAGGCTACATCGGCGTTCTCCCCACCCTCGAGCTGTGGGGGGAGTTCTTCTCTTTGAAGCTCGGTACTCAGGCCGCCGGCACGCCGGCACAATGCAGCACCTACATCGCGGTGCGGGGCACGACGGCCGACAACCCCTTTCCGCCCATCCCGCTGGTGAAATCGGTGAAGATGTGGCAGAAGACCTACTTCTACGTGAAGAACGTCTCCACCGACGGCGACTGGGTCAATCTGCCGCCTTTCAACCCCGAGCCACCGGTGGCGGCCGTCCGCTTGGTCCCATCGGTCGGTCGCTTCGACCTCGGAGTCGGCGCTGCGGGTCCGACTCCGAGTCATGCTGCAGTCGGAGGGGCTCGTCGCCTCCGATCTCCTGGCCGCCTTCGTGGCGCGCCGGGTTCTTCTGCTCCAAGGCCGGCCTCACCTCATCTGTCAGATGAGCGGCCGGCGCGATCCAAGCTGGTTGTGCACCAAGGACATGCCGCGTGGAGAGGTGGCGAACTTGGTGAACCACATCGCCCACTGCGGGTTCACGGAGGAGTGGCAGTTCGGCAAGGAGCCGTACTTACGCGACAACCCCCCTCGAGTGGTAAGTTGCTTCCGTCTGTATTTCGATCCTGTTTGCGCCCGACTTCGAGCTCTGATCTTTGTCGGTGTTTTCTAAGCAGAACCCTCTCACGGCGCCCGCAGCCGGTGCTACAAGAGAGCCGCGCGACTACGTTCCTGACCGCGAGGTCAGCGACATTGACGACCCCGATTTGGGGGCCGCGGTGCTGGAGGCCGACGCCGAAAGCGGCGGAGAGGGAGCAGACGGCGGCCTTAAGCCGTCGGCGACCTTCGCCGACTGGCCCGAGGACGACGTCGACACGGAAGTCGTCCCGTGCCGCCAGCCGAAGGTCGGCTCCTCCAGCCAAGCCGGTGCGAAGAGGCGTCACGCCGGGCAGAGTGCGCCCGGCGGCAAGTCGAAGAAGTTCAAGGGAGCCGCCGCCGCGACAAAGTGGGAGGAGGCGGCCGCGAAGGCCAACCGCTTCCGGAAGGAAGTGAGAAGGCCGCCACTAGTTTCTTCGTAAGTCCCTTACTCCTTCATTTCTTTTCTGGATCTCGCTTGAGTCTTTCTGATCTCCCTCCAATCTTCTCCAGTGCTCCCCTTTCCCTTGAGAGAGCCGCCGTCCCCTCCGTCATGGGGTCGGTTGAGACGTCCGCCAATACGCGGCGGATTGATCCCGCTGCCGACCTTCGGGAGGCGACGGCACGGAACGCGCGAGAGAAGCGCGAGGAGGACGAGGCCGACCGCCTGGAGAAGGGCAGGCCGAGAAGGCGGCCGCCAACGCCCAACGGCACCTGGAGGAGGCCGTGGCTGCGGCCGCGGCGAAGCGGCATACTAAGGAGGCCGTTCGTCGCCGAGCGGCGATGCTCGTCCCCCCGCTGTCATCGGCGCCGCCGGCTCACGAGTTCACGGGGCAGACCGGGGAGGTCGGCACCGCGAACCCTCTCGCGGAGGAAGGCGGTGACGTCTCCGGCTCGGACACTCACGCACCGCCTCCGCCACCTCCGCCGCCTCCGTCTTCGAGGCCGCATGGCAAGCAGCCGGTGGACCCGCAGGATCCCCCGACTGCGGACGACGCCGACGCGCAGCTGCTTCTTCAGGTCGCCGTGCCAACGCGCCGCCGGATTGAGAGGACGAGCTCGGCGCCGGGAGCTCGGGAGACTGGCGCTGCCAGCATGGCGAACCTAGACGCCGAAGCCTCAAGTGCCGCGCCAACCGGCTGGCTGCGCGAAGGCGGCACCGGCCCGCTGAACCAGGCCCTTCTGGACGTCCAGTCCAAGTTGCGCAAAGAGGGCGATGCCCTCCAACTCTACACCAAGGCGCATCTGGCCCTGCGGACCTCCGTCCGGGTATGTTTGGTTTTTCCTTTCTTAATTTCTTGTCCTTTTTTCGTGGGGGCGCGCCAGCGCACCCACTGGGTGTAGTCCCCGAGTTCGGGGCCGGCTGCTGAGCAGGCGGCTCGGAACTCCTTCTAGCAAGCTCCGAAGACTAACTTTTACTTTGCCGGCCTTGCAGGAATACCACAATCTCCGCGCTACTGCCTTCAACCGCAATGTTGAAGAGCTGAGGAAGCGGACCGCCGATCTGACGGAAAGTCGAGGTGAGCCAATTCTTCCTTCTTCGCGGGGGCGCGCTGCACCCGCGGGCTGTAGTCCCCGAGATTTGGGCCGACTGCTGAGCAGTCGGGCCGGATCTCCCCGGCGACCTTCCTTCTTTCTTCTCCGCGGGGGCGCGCTGGCGCGCCCGCGGGCTGTAGTCCCCGAGATTCGGGCCGACTGCTGAGCAGTCGGGCCGGATCTCCCCGGCGACCTTCCTTCTTGATGACGCTCTTGTCTTTTCTTCGAGCTTCAGGCGCCAACGCCGCCCTCCAGGAGCAGCTGGGCGAGGCCAACACCGCCCGTCGCGCCAAGGAGGAGGAGTGCGACAAGCTCGTCCGAGAGCGTGACCTGCTGGCGACGCAGCTGGCCGAGCAGAAGGAACTGGTCCAGAAGGCGCAGGAGGACGCCAAGTCGCGGGAGGATGCCCTCATAGCCGAGTTCGAGGTCGAGCGCTCCGCTTGGACCGATCGGGAGGCGATGCTGACCTCCGGCTACCACGAGCTCGAGGATATCGTCGACGGTAATTCTTTTTTCTGTTTTTTGGCCTTCCGACTCTATGTCGGGCTGATTTTGGGTTTTCTGACTGTCTTCTTTTCTTGTCTTGGCAGACTTCTTTCCCGGCCACTCGCAGGCCGTTCCTCTAGCCATCAAGGCGGCTCGGGAGGAGCGAAGGGCGAAGGGCGAAGTGATTGCCGCCAATGCCCCTCGAACCATCGACGAGCAGCTTCTGAGCATCGGGGCTCGCCTTCATCCTGCTCATCGTCTGCTGCGCCATCTTCAATGGGCTGGCGCTCAAGTCGTTGCCGCTCTGTGGCCGGAGGTGCCGGCTCTTTGCACCGCCAGCCGGATGGCCGACTGGCTGGAGGTCGCCGCTGGTCGCCGAGGCTTGAGGGCTTCTCGGCCCGTGCGGGAGCGCCAGCCTTGAGTTCGTCAAGGTGGTACTGGCTGGACTGGACCGCCTGGCCGCGTTCCGGTCCGAGGCCCAGGCCGAGCTGGAGGCCATGGAAGGCGCCCTCGTCGAGCGCGCGGCGGCCATCGCCGAGTACACGGACACCAGTGTCTTTGTGCCCGAGCGGACCGACGGCGGCGAGGAGGTGCCGCCGAAGTGGTTCGGGATGCACCCGGAGTACAAGGAGGACTCGGCAGAGGTAATCGGCTCCAGCACCGAGGAGGAGGACGAGTCGGAGGACGGAGGCGAGGAGGAGGCGCCAGAGGACGAAGCAGGCGGCCAGCCTCAGCCTGATCGTGCCTCCAGCATCGAGCCTCAGAAGGACAAGGCGGCCGTCGCTGGAGGCGACCAAGCCG
Organism: Aegilops speltoides; assembly: GCA_021437245.1. NCBI lineage: Eukaryota > Viridiplantae > Streptophyta > Magnoliopsida > Poales > Poaceae > Aegilops > Aegilops speltoides. The sequence continues at coordinate 56,334,756 of CM038146.1, forward strand.
AGACCGCCCAGCCGACTGCCCCGACGTCTGCACCGCTGCTACCTCCGGCCCTCCGGCTCCGAAGGCCGCCCCCTAGAGCGCTTCAGTTCTACCTGTCTCTTTTGTTCTTAAAAAACTTGTCAGTTTCGAAAAATTCCACCCGCGGGGTGTATTCGGCCAAGGGCCTTATGTAAATATTTATCAAGTTTCTGCCTTTCCTTGCTTCGATTCTTTAGACTTTTTCCTTTGCCGCCTTCCTTGATCGCCGCCTTGCTTGCCGGGCAGGCCTTCTCATGGATTGCCGCCGGGTCAAGTGCTCAGCTTCTTTTAGGGAGGCAAGTACTTAGTCGTTTAGAATATCCTAGCAAGTTGGCTGAAAATCGACAGGCCGACTCTCGAGAGTCAGCTATCCTTGATGAAAATTGAGACTGCGAGCCGACTACTCGCGAGTCGGCTCGTGAGGGGGAGGCTGGAAGCCGGCTTGGGCTATGCGTAGCTCTTAGGTCCTTAGCCGTTTTTCGTGTGCGCGCTCGTTCTTTCCCGTCCCCTGCGTACCGACAGTCGCTCTGCGAGCTGCGGCTTTTAGCAGGAGGCGGCTTTGAGCGCGGCACATTACTTGCCTGACTTCAGGGAGCATTTCATAGCGCAAAACGGCGAGTCCCCGGGCCGACTAGCCGGACCCGGTGCCAGACAGTATGATAAAAGGAAAAAGCTTTTCCGAAGCGTAATCCATATCATACAGATAATCAAAAAGGCAGTCCCCGAGCTCGTCCCGGGGGTCCTAAGGTCTTTAGTACTTAATACAAAAGAGGGTAGCGTGATACATACTGCATCAACTGTAAAATCTTCGAAGAAGATTCGCGATCCACGGGCACTCTGTTTCTTTGCCGGAGTCGTCCCTCCTGCATGCTCGAGGCTTCTGAGCGTCGATCAGATAGTAGGCGTCGTTCCCTAGCACCTTGCTGATGATGAAGGGACCTTCCCAAGGTGCCGACAACTTGTGCTGGCCGGCTGTTCTCTGAATCAGCCGGAGCACAAGGTCGCCCTCTTGGAATGATCTTGGCTTGACCTTGCGATTGTAGTATCGGCGCAGACTCTGCTGGTAGATGCCGGACCGACTAAGTGCCAACAGTCGGCCCTCTTCCAGCAGATCGACGCCGACTTGGCGTGCTTCTTCAGCCTCCTCCTCGGTGTACATGGAGACTCGTGGAGAGTCGAACTGTATATCCGTCGGAATGACGGCTTCGGCACCGTAGACGAGGAAGAAGGGCTTGAAGCCGGTTGACTTGTTTGGGGTCGTGCGTAGACTCCAGAGGACGGCAGGCAGCTCTTCCACCCAACAGCCGGCCGAGCGCTCGAGTGGTTCGACCAATCGAGGCTTGATGCCGGACAGAATGAGGCCGTTGGTTCGTTCCACCTGGCCGTTTTACTGCGGATGGGCAACGGACGCTAAGTCCAGTCGGATGCCATGTGTTGCGCAGAAACGAGCCAAGGTGCCTTTGGCGAAATTGGTGCCGTTGTCTGTGATGATGCTGTGCGGTATGCCATACCGCACTGTGATATCGGCAATGAAGGTCACTGCTGTGGGCCCGTTTAATTTCTTGATGGGCTTTGCTTCTACCCACTTGGTGAACTTGTCTACTGCGACGAGCAAATGAGTTAGGCCGCCTCGGACCGTCTTGAATGGTCCTACCATGTCCAAGCCCCAAACTGCGAAGGGCCAGGCAATGGGGATTGTCTTTAGTGCGGAGGCCGGCTGAAGGGGCTTGGAGCGGAACACCTGGCACCCCTTGCATTTTTTGACTAGCTCTTTAGCTTCTTCCAGGGCAGTCGGCCAGAAGAAACCGTGCCGAAAGGCTTTGGCCACGAGCGCCCTCGAAGCCGCATGGTGGCCACACTCGCCTTGATGGATGTCTTTGAGGATTGTTTGGCCTTGTTCTGACTCTACGCAGCGCTGGTGGACACCAGTGACGCTGCGCCTGACTAACTCTCTGTTGACTATGGTGTAGGCTGCTGCTCGGCGTTGTACTTGCCGAGCCAGGGTCTCATCTGCTGGTAACTCCTTGTTTACTAGAAACTTGAGGATGTGCTGCGCCCATGAAGGTGCTGCTATCTCTTCAATTGCTACCACAGCGACTTGGACAAGGGTGGCTGGGCTGGGAGGCGGCGGGTTGGACTCTGCTGCCGCTTGCTGGACTGAGGGAATCTCTGGGCGATTGGCGAGCTCCGGGCCGATGGCGAGTCCCGGGCGGGCTTGAAGTCCCGGCCGTGGCGCGATCCCCGGCCGACTGTGGCTTTCATGAGGTCGCTTGCTGGGGCCTTGGAGTCGGATCCGGCTATCTCTGGCGGAGCCGACACGAAAATGGAGTCGGATTCTGGTGATGGTTTGATAGACGGCTTGAGGAGGCGCTGAAGGGCGACGCCAGAAGGTATCGCCTGGCGAGTGGAGCCGACTCTTGCCAAGGCGTCTGCTTGATCGTTGTCGTTTCTTGGCACGTGGAGGAATTTGCACCCCTCAAAATATCCGCTAAGTTGCTGCACCAGGAAGCGGTAGCTCGCCATGTTTGCGTCTTTGGCGTCCCAGTCGCCGGATGACTGCTGAACCACCAAGTCGGAGTCGCCGTAGCACAGGATCCGGCGAATGCCGAGTTCTTTGGCCAGCCGGAGTCCGTGGACGAGCGCTTCATATTCGGCGACGTTGTTGGAGGCGGCGAAGTGGATTTGCAGCACGTATTTGTGCTTGTCGCCCTTGGGGGAGGTGAGGACGACGCCGGCTCCGAGGCCGGTGCGCATCTTGGAACCGTCGAAGTGCAGCCGCCAATGAGTAGAGTCGGGCGCTGGTGGCAGGTACTGAGTCTCGGCCCAGTCGACGAGGAAGTCGGCCAGCGCCTGCGACTTGATGGCGGTGCGAGGTTGGTAGTAGATGGTGTAAGGAGCTAGATCGATAGCCCACTTGGCCACTCGGCCGGAGGCGTCTCGACTTCCGATGATCTCGGCGAGTGGAGCGGTGCAGACCACAGTGATTGGATGCTCTTGAAAGTAGGGCTTCAGCTTCTTGGCGGCAAAATGCACGCCGTAGCACATCTTCTGATAGTGAGGGTAGTTCTGCTTGGAGGTTGACAGTACCTCGCTCAGGTAATACACCGGTCTCTGGACCGGAAGCGCCTTGCCTTCCTCCTTGCGCTCAACTACAATAACTGTGCTGACCACCCGGCTGGTAGCGGTGATGTACAAGAGCATGGGCTCTTTGGGAGTCGGAGCCGCCAACACAGGGGGAGTCGCCAGCATCTTCTTCAGTTGGAGAAATGCCTCATCTGCCTTGTGGTTCCACTCGAAAAAGGTGGTTTTCTTCATCAATTGATACAACGGCAGAGCTTTCTCGCCCAGCCGACTGATGAATCGGCTGATTGAAGCCAAGCAGCCGGTGAACTTCTGCACATCCAGCAGTCGGCTGTGTACCTCCATTCTCTCAATGGCCTTGATCTTCACGGGGTTGCACTCTATGCCGCGCTTGGAGACTAAAAAGCCGAGGAGCTGGCCGGCTGGGACTCCGAATACGCACTTCTCGGGATTGAGCTTGATCTGGAATCGGCGCAGATTTTCAAAGGTCTCTTTGAGGTCTTCCAGCAGCGTCCCACGCTTCTCCGTCTTCACCACCACATCATCTACATAAACGTGGGCGTTTCTGCCGAGTTGCATGAGGAGGCACTTCTGCATGCAACGTTGAAAGGTGGCGCCGGCATTCCTCAAGCCAAACATTATTGTCAGGTAGCAGAAGGCCCCAAACGGCGTGATGAATGCGGTCTTCAGTCTGTCTGCTGGATTCAGCTTGATCTGGTGATACCCTGAGTATGTGTCTAAGAAACTCAACAGCTCGCATCCGGCTGTGGAGTCTATCACTTGATCGATCCTTGGCAGAGCAAATGGGTCCTTTGGGCAGGCTTTATTGAGGCTGGTGTAGTCGATGCACATCCGCCACTGCTTATTCTTCTTCAATACCAGCACTGGGTTTGCTAACCACTCCGGAAAAAACACTTCCATGATGAATCCGGCTGCCAGGAGCCGGGCTATCTCTTCTCCGACGACTCTTCTCTTCTCTTCTGACAGGCGGCGCAAGGGCTGCCTGACGGGCTTCACATCCGGCCTGACGTGTAGCTTGTGCTCGGCGAATTCCGTCGGCACACCCGGCATGTCCTTGGGGGACCATGCAAAGATGTCCCGATTCTCACGGAGGAAATCGACGAGCTCGCCTTCCTATTTGCTGTCGAGGCCTGTGCCTATGACAGCGTACTTCTCTAGGTGCTCCGGGTCCAAGGGTATCTTCTTGGTTTCTTTAGCCGGCTTGAATGATCCTTCTGCCTCCGACTCCTTGTGGTCAGGCGACATCTCCGGCTGCTTTCCAGCCATCGCCACGACACGATCAAGGAGCCGCTTCTCGGCTGCGATCACCAAAGACTCGGCCAGCCGATCTCTCGGCCGCAAGCAGGCGGACGACTTCTTGTAGTCGCCGGCAATGGTCAGGATCCCCTTGGAACTCGGCATCTTCATCTTGAGGTAGGCGTAATGGGGAACCGCCATGAACTTGGCCAAGGCAGGTCGGCCAAGCAGGGCGTGGTACGGGCTCTCCAAGTCTACCACCTCGAACCAGACAGGCTCTCGGGGGAAGTGATCTTTGTCTCCGAAGAGGACGTCTATCAGAATCTTGCCAATTGGTGAGCTGGAGAGGCCGGGTACAATTCCATGGAATACTGTGCGGCTGCTCTGGAGCTGCCTTCGCCTGATTCCAAGCTTCTCCATGGTGTCCTTGTACAGGATGTTTATGCTGCTGCCTCCGTCTATCAGGACCCGCGAGAAACGGGCGGCCCGCCTATCAGTGGCCAAGGTCGCACCTAGAACCAAGGCGTAGGAGCCCGGACTCGGCATCACCTCTGGGTGATCTGCCCGACTCCAGCTGATAGGCTTCTCGGACCAATGCATGAACTCAGGAGCCTCTGTTGCCACTGCGTTGACTTCTTGCCGCTGTTGGCGCCTGCTGCGCCGATCATCTGCCAGACTGGTGAACACTACGTATGCTCCGTGCTCTTCTGGGAACTCGTCTTGGACTGCGCCGACTGGCCGAGCCGCCGGCTGCTGAGGCGGCGGCGGAGGCGGCGGCCCCGCAGGCGGCGGAGGGGCAAGGCCGTCTCCCTTGGCGATCCTGACGAGCCAGTGGCACTTTCTGGTGGTGTGGTTCGACGGCTTCGTGCCGCTGTGGAACTTGCAAGGACCATCCAGAGTCTGCTCATAGGAGAAAGCCGGCAACCAGTTGGACTTGCCGCCTTTCTGCCGCTTGGCCGGAGGCTGCCCCTCCGGTTGCTGATCTTCCACCGCTGCGACCTGCCGACTGTTGGAAGTCGGCTGTGGGGCTTTACGCTTGTTGTCGTTCTGCTGCTGTCGCCGGCTGGCATCTCCAGCCGGGGTTCTGGGAGCCTGGGGAGTCACTTTGCCTGCCGCGTTGACTTGGATCTCCGTCTTCATAGAGAAGAAGGCCGTGGCGTACTTGTCTGCTATGACTAGTAGTTCGTCGAGAGTTTCGGGCTCGTCGCAGAGGAGCTTGTGCTTGAGGAGGGTGCCCTCTCGGCACCCGGCCGTGAAGTACTCAATGGCCTGCACCTCGTGCACGCCCTCGCATGAGTTTCGGAGTTCGCCCCAGCGCGTGAGGTAGTCGCGTGTTGATTCTTCGGGGCCTTGCACGCACAAGGAGAGCTGGCGCGGCTTGGGAGGTCGCCTGTACGTGCTGGTGAAGTTGCGAATGAAAGCTTCAGTGAAGTCGACCCAGCTGTTGATGCTGCGGGGCTTCAGGCTGTTCAGCCACGTCCGGGCCGTGCCCTGGAGCATGAGAGGAACATACTTTACGGCGACTCGCTTGTTGCCGTTGGCGATGTTGACGGCTGTGGAGTAGTCTATCAGCCAATCCTCCGGTTTCACGGAGCCGGTGTACTTGGGCGTATCTCAAGGGAGCGTGAACCCTTTGGGGAAGGGCTCGTCTCTAATGCGGGGCCCGAAGCAAGGTGGACCCAACTCATCTTCTTCTTCTAACTCCAGGGATCTGTGGAGTCGGTCGATCCGGTGGCGGGCATCATTCTCTCCGACTCCCTCTCGGCGGCCAAGGCGACCTCCGAGAGTCGGATGCTCGACAGGCGGCGGAGAAATTCGCCGTTCTCTTCGGGGTGGGGGAGGCAGATAATCATCTCGCCGTTCCACTGCTCTGGGGCGGCCGTCTTGGTCGCGCTCGATGGTGATGTGAGTCCGGCTGTGACTGGCAGCCGGCTCCTTCTCTTTCCTTCCGTGAGCTCCGCCAGTCGGCGTCCGGGAGGTCGCGCCTTGATCTCGGCGAGGGGGTAAGTTGTCATTCGGCTGCTGCTGCGCGACTGCGCGGCCGCCTGCCGAGTTCTGCGCAGCAACCGCATCGAGGAGCTGCTGGACTCGCTCCGTTATCACACGACGCTCTTCGCCTTCGAGGTTCCTCAGCTCTTCGGTCGCCGCTTGGGCGTCACAGATGTTCTCCGCAGGGGTGGCGTACACGGGGCGTTTCGCCCCAAACAAATCGGCGATGGCTGCGCCGCGCTCACGGACCGCACCTAGACGGCTCGGCCCAGTCGGAGCCGGCGAGCCGCCTACAGCACGATCCATCTCGCGCTGGTATGCTTCGGACAAGCGTCTCATGCTTGCCAACTTCTTGGCGCCTTCGATGAGCTGAAGGCGGCGTTCTTCCAGCGTCTCGGCGTCCACGTCCTCTGGAATAGGCGCGGTCAGGTCTTGCAGGGCCGCTGGCAGCGGGTCCTGGGCATTTTCGCCAGAGTGCTCGCCGTGGCCGATGACGAGCACCTCCGTGACGGCGCTTCCACCACTCTCCTCGCGGCGGCGCTCGTGAGACCACCACGTTGGTGGGGAAGATATCAAGCGATACGGCGTCGGAGTCGACCAACATCGGGTCGGAGGAGCCTACGGACTCCAAATCTACGGCGGGCTCGCCGGCGACGTGGATTTGGTCGAGGAGGCCCGCGAGAAGGTTCTCGGGGCCACCCGTGCCTACGCTCGGCGCAGGCTCGTCGGAGAGGCGCACCTCGCCGATGAGTTCGGCGAGGCCGCTCGCGGCGCAGGCGGCTTTGGCGCCGCGCAGCGTGTCGATGCTGAACTCCATCTGGCGAAGCCGGGCTGGCTGCGCCGCCAGGAGGAAGAGGTTCCGCCCGCACAGTTCTCCGGACGACGGTGCACCTCACCCCACGGTGGGCGCCAAATGTCGGGGGTTGGATGCGACATATGCCAACGGGTGGCTTATCATGGTGGGGGCGAGTAGAACGTCGCCGGTGCCTGGAAACGGGATGAGGCGCAGACATGCACGCCGGCGAATCTTACCCAGCTTCGGGGCTCTCCGGGGAGATATCACCCCTACTGCTGCTTTGCGGCGTCTCCGCATGGTCACTATGGTATGATGGTACAGAGGTGCTCCTTGAGCTGTTTTGGGAAGCAGGAAGGAGCAAGGCTAGCTCTTTCCCCTCTTGCTATGTGTCTAAGACCTATCAGGGCCCAACCTTTTGCATGGATGCCCCGGGGGGTTCATATAGGCCTACCCCCCGGGGGTACAACGGTAATCTGACTGGGCGTGGCCCCCAGCCGTCAGTCTCTCTTGCAGCCGTCCTCCCTGCCGGCTTCTGGGGCCCGCCGACTGGCGGGCCCTGCGGATAGGCAGAACACTATGCAGCTCTCCTGATGAGGCAGGCTCGTTCATGGGGTCGTGGGAACAGTGCCGCCGTCTGTCAGGCAATCACTGTCGCCACTCCCCGTCCAATCTGGTTTATGGCTTGTGGGGCCCTGGTCGGGGGGCGGCCGACTCTGGGGAGGCCGACTCCCGCAGGGCCGTCTTCGGACTCTCCGGCCATCTTCTTCTCTCTCACTGACGGGGGGCCCGGCGATCTCCGAGCCGTACAGGCCGCCGTCGTGGGCACATTGCCTCGTGCACTGTGGCTGAAGTCAGGGGAGGCATGGCAACAGTGCCGCACCTCACCGGAGATCTCCTGGTGATGCGGCTCACTGTAGCCATGCCATCCTCCCGTGGGTTTGAGGGGACGGCCAAGTCGGGGCTGTACCCCGCATCGGTCTTCGTGTAAGGTCGCGGGCCGACTCTCATAGTCGGCCCTTGAAAGGTCGCAAGCCGAGTCGGCTTGATTGAGTCGCCGTTTAAGGACTCGGCTTCTCCAAACGCCGCCAGTGGGACTCGGCCTTCGAAGGTCGCCACGGTGGGACTCGCCGAGGGGCGGCCTGCCCGATGTCTTGAAAGATCTTGGGTCCCGGGTCAGCCTACCCGTGGCCCATTACTCCGACAGATAGTGATTGACAGAGTTCTCTATTCACCATCACTACGTTACTAGACCTTGGTCACGAACTATAGTATGCAAGGGATGACGAAAATGATTCCCGAGCTCTTCGTGATACTGAAATCAACGAAGGTAGAAATCAAGAAAAAGCATCAAGTGTTCATGATTAAACAAGATCACTAGTTTCATGAAAAGGGCAAAGGAAAATAAAGGGAACTTCAAGTAGAATGGCAAGAAAGTTGTCACTCCCGTGAAGAAGCCCAAAACTGGACCAAAGCCTGAAACTGAGTGCTTCTACTGCAAAGGAAATGGTCACTGGAAGCGGAAATACCCTGAATATTTGGTGGATAATGAGGATGGCAAAGTGAACAAGGGTATATTTGATATACAGGTTATTGAAGTGTACTTTACTAGTGTTTATAGTAGACCCTGAGTATTTGATACTTTTTCGGTTGCTAAGATTAGTAACTCGAAATAGGAGTTACATAATAAACAGAGACTAGTTGAAGGGGAAGTGACGATGAGTGTTGGAAGAAGTTCCAAGATTGATATGATCATCATCGCACACTCCTTATACTTTCGAGATTAGTGTTAAACCTAAATAAATGTTATTTGGCGTTTGGATTGAGCATGAATATGATTTTATCATGTTTATTGCAATACGGTTATTCATTTAAAGTCAGAGAATAATTGTTGTTCTGTTTACATGAATAAAACCTTCAATGGTCATACACCCAATGAAGATAGTTTGTTGGATCTCGATCTTAGTGATACACATATTCATAATATTGATGCCAAAAGATGCAAAGTTAATAATGATAGTGCAACTTATTTGTGGCTTGCCGCTTGGGTCATATCGTGTAAAGCGCATGAAGAAACTCCATAAAGATGGATTTTTGGAATCACTTGGTTATGAATCATTTGATGCTTGCGAACCATGCCTTTTGGGCAAGATGACTAAAACTCCGTCCTTCGGAACAACGGACCGAGCTACTGACTTGTTGGAAATAATACATAGCGATGTATACGGTCCAACAAGTTTTGATGCTCGTGGCGGGTATCGTTATTGTCTGACCTTCACAGATGATTTGAGCAGATATGAGTATATCTACTTAATGAAGCACAAGTCTGAAACATTTGAAAAGTTCAAAGAATTTCAGAGTGAAGTGGAGAATGATCCTAACAAGAAAATAAAGTTTCTACAATCTGATCGTAGAGGAGAATATTTGAGTTACAAGTTTGGCCTTTATTTAAAAACAATGTGGAATAGTTTCACAGCTCACGCCACATGGAACACCACAGCATAATGGTGTGTCCGAACGTCGTAACCGCACTTTATTGGATATGGTGTGATCTATGATGTATATTACCGATTTACCACTATCGTTTTTGGGTTATGCGTTAGGGACAGCTACATTTACTTTAAATAGGGCACCATCAAAATCTGTTGAGACAACGCCTTATGAAATTTGGTTTGGCATGAAACCAAAGTGCCCTTTCTTAAAATTTGGGGCTACGATGCTTATGTGAAAAAGTTTCAACCTGATAAGCTCGAACCCGAATCGGAGAAGTGCGTCCTCATAGAATACCCAAAGGAAACTGTTGGGTACACCTTCTATCACAGATCTGAAGGCAAAATATTCGTTGCTAAGATGGATCCTTTCTAGAGAAGGAGTTTCTCTCGAAAGAAGTGAGTGGGAGGAAAGTGGAACTTGATGAGGTAATTGTACCTTCTCCCAAATTGGAAAGTAGTTCATCATAGAAATCAGTTCCAGTGATTCCTAGACCAATTAGTGAGGAAGTTAATGATGATGATCATGAAACTTCATATCAAGTTATTATAGAAACTCATAGGTCTTCCAGAGTACAGTCCGCACCAGTGTGGTACGGTAACCCTATTCTGGAAGTCATGTTACTAGACCATGATGAACCTACGAACCATGAGAAAGCGATGATGAGCCCAGATTCCGCTAAATGGCTCGAAGGCCATGAAATCTGAGATGGGATCCATGTATGAGAACAAAGTGTGGACTTTGGTGGACTTGCCCGATGATCAGCAAGCCATAGAAAATAAATGGATCTTCAAGAGGAAGACGGACATTGATAGTAGCATTACTATCTACAAAGCTCGAATTGTCGCAAAATGTTTTCGACAAGTTCAAGGTGTTGACTACAATGAGATTTTCTCACTTGTATCGATGCTTAAATGTCTGTTCGAATCATGTTAGCAATTGCCACATTTTACGAAATCTGGCAAATGGATGTCAAAATTGCATTCCTTATTAGATTTATTAAAGAAGAGTTGTATATGATGCAACCAGAAGGTTTTGTCAATCCTAAAGGTGCTAACAAAATGTGCAAGCTCCAGCGATCCATCTATGGACTGGTGCAAGCATCTCGGAGTTGGAATATACGCTTTGATGAGTTGATCAAAGCATATGGTTTTATACAGACTTGTGGAGAAACATATATTTACAAGAAAGTGAGTGGGAGCTCTGTAGCATTTCTAAAACTATATGTAGATGACATATTGTTGATTGGAAATGATATATAAATTCTGGTTAGCATAAAAGGATACTTGAATAAGAGTTTTTCAAAGAAAGACCTTGGTGAAGCTACTTACACATTGAGCATCAATATCTATAGAGATAGATCAAGACACTTGATAAGATGTTTCAATGAGTACATACCTTGATAAGATTTTGAAGTAATTCAAAATGGAACAGATCAAAGAAGGAGTTCTTGCCTGTGTTGCAACGTGTGAAGTTGAGTAAAACTCAAAACCCGACTATGGCAGAAAATAGAAAGAGAATGAAAAGTCATTCCCTATGCCTCAGTCATAAGTTCTATAAAGTATGCTATGTTGTGTACCATTCCTGATGTATGCTTAGCAATAAGCTTAGTAGGGAGGTACCAAAGTGATCTAAGAGTAGATCACTGGACAACGGTCAAGAATATCCTTAGTGAGGACTAAGGAAATATTTCTCGATTATGGAGGTGATAAAAGAGCCCGTCGTAAAGAGTTACATCGGTGCAAAGCTTTTACACCGATCCAGATGACTCTAAGTCTCAATATAGATACATATTGAAAGTGCGAGAAATTATCTAGAGTAGCTCCGTGCAGAGCATTGTAGACATAGAATATTTGCAAAATACATACGGCTCTGGATGTGACAGACCCGTTGACTAAACTTCTCTCATGAGCAAAACATGATCATACCTTAGTATTCTTTGGGTGTTAATCACATAGCGATGTGGACTAGATTATTGACTCTAGTAAACGCTTTGGGTGTTAATCACATGACAATGTGAACTATGGGTATTAATCACATAGAGATGTGAATATTAGTGTTAAATCACATGGGGATGTGAACTAGATTATTGACTCTAGTGCAAGTGGGAGTGAGGGAGTCCTAGACTAGGGGGTGTCCGGATAGCCGAACTATCATCATCGGCCGGACTCCAAGACTATGAAGATACAAGATTGAAGACTTCGTCCCGTGTCCGGATAGGACTTTCCTTGGCATGGAAGGCAAGCTTGGTGATACGGATATGTAGATCTCCTACCATTGTAACCGACTCTCTTTAGTCCTAGCCCTCTCCGGTGTTTATATAAACCGGAGGGTTTTAGTCCGTAGGACACAACAACAACAATCACAACAATCAAACCATAGGCTAGCTTCTAGGGTTTAGCCTCCTTGATCTCGTGGTAGATCCACTCTTGTAATACCCATATCATCAATATCAATCAAGTAGGAGTAGGGTTTTACCTCTATTGAGAGGGCCCGAAGCTGGGTAAAAACATCGTGTCCCTTGTCTCCTGTTACCATCCGCCTAGACGCACAGTTCGGGACCCCCTACCCGCGATCCGCCGGTTTTGACACCGACATTGGTGCTTTCATTAAGAGTTCCTCTGTGCCATCGCATATAGGCCCGATGGCTCCTTTGATCATCAACCATGACGCAGTCCAGGGTGAGACTTTCCTCCCCGGACAGATCTTTGTATTCGGCGGCTTTGCAATGCGGGCCAATTCGCTTGGCCATCTGGAGCAGATTGAAAGCTACGCCCCTGGCAGTCAGGTCAGATTTGGAAGCCTGAACTTCACGGCTGACATCCGCGGAGACTTGATCTTTGATGGATTGGAGCCACAGCCGAGCGCGCCGCACTGTCACGATGGGCATGATTTAGCTCTGCTGCCAAACAGTGCCCTGGAGGCCGCACACGAGTCCGCTCCGACCCTTGATTCGGAGCCGACTGCGCAGATCGAGGATGGGTGGCTAGATACCGCCTCAGGGGCTGCCATGTCTACGGCGATGGAGCCGAATACCAACCTTGTCCCTTGTGAAGATCGTTACTCCAAGGTGCCGGACTCCTCGCCGGACTCTGAACCTCCTGCGCCCCTACCAGTCGAATCCGATTGGGCGCCGATCATAGAGTTCTCCACCGCGGACATCTTTCAGCAGTCGCCTTTCGGCGATATCCTGAATTCGCTAAAATATCTCTCGCTATTAGGAGAGCCCTGGCCAGATCGCGGTCAGGACGGTTGGGATGCGGACGACGAAGAAATTCAAAGCCCGCCCACCACCCACTTTGTAGCCACTGTCGACGATCTAACCGACATGCTAGACTAAGACTCCGAAGACATCGACGGTATGGACGACGATGCCGGAGATGACCAAGAACCAGTGCCTACTGGGCACTGGAAAGCCACCTCGTCATACGACATATACATGGTGGACACCCCAAAGGATGGGAATGGCGATGGAACAGCGGAGGAGGATCCTTCCAAGAAACAGCCTAAGCGCCGGCGTCAGCAGCGCCGCTCTAAATCCCGCCACAGCAAGAATGGAGATTCCGGCACCGGAGATAATAACACCCCAGACAGTGCCGAAGACAACCCCCTCCAGCAAGATTCAGCACAGGAGGACGGAGAAGCCAGCCCTCACGAGAGAGCGGCAGACGAAGAGGTAGAGGATGATGATTACATGCCTCCCTCCGGAGACGAGGCAAGCCTCGACGACGACGAATTCGTCGTGCCTGAGCATCCCGTCGAACAAGAGCGTTTTAAACGCAGGCTTGTGGCCACGGCAAATAGCCTCAAGAAAAAGCAGCAACAGCTCAAAGCTGATCAAGATCTGCTAGCCGACAGATGGACCGAAGTCCTTGCGGCCGAAGAGAATGAAGTCGAACGCCAATAAAAAGCTACCCTAAACGCAAGCTGCTACCCCGATTAGAGGAGGAAGCATATAAACCCACATCACCAGCGCACAATACGGCCGACCGGCCACCTCGTGGCCGCGACAGAGAGGCCTCCAGGCCCTCCACTAAGGCTGTACCCCGGCATCGCTCGAAAAGCACAAAGCCACGGGGGAATGCGCCGGACTTGCGAGACATATTGGAGGATAAGGCAAGACAATCAAGATCGATCTATGGATCGCGTGGGCGCCCCACGATGCGCGACGACTACCGTCGCGCCTGATACAACAACTCCGGCAGGGCCGAACACAGTAGACAAAGCTCGCTTGAGCTACGTCGTGATATAGCCCAATATAGAGGCGCCGCACACCCACTATGCTTCACAGATGAAGTAATGGATCATCAAATCCCCGAAGGGTTCAAACCCGTGAATATTGAATCCTATGATGGCACAAGAGACCCCGTGGTTTGGATTAAAGACTATCTCCTTCATATCCACATGGCCCGCGGTGATGATCTTCACACCATCAAATACCTCCCACTCAAGCTTAGAGGACCAGCTCAGCATTGGCTTAACAGCTTGCCAGCAGAATCAATTGGGTGTTGGGAGGACCTGTAAGCCACATTCCTTGAGAACTTCCAGGGAACATATGTGCGACCACCACATGCCGATGACCTAAGCCACATAATTCAGCAGCCAGACGAATCAGCCACACAATTCTGGACACGGTTCTTAACAAAGAAAAATCAGATCGTCGACTGTCCGGATGCAGAGGCTCTTGCAGCCTTCAAACATAACATCCGCGACAAGTGGCTTGCCCGGCACCTGGGACAGGAAAAGCCGAAATCCATGGCAGCCCTCACATCACTCATGACCCGCTTCTGCGCGGGAGAGGACAGCAAGCTAGCTCACAGTAACAACCTCAGCAAAAATTCTAGCAGTCCGGATGCCAAGGACCGCAATGGCAGGTCGCGTCGCAATAAGAACAAACGTCGTGTCAACGGCGACAATACTGAGGATACGGCAGTCAATACCGGATTCAGAGGCTCCAAACACAGTCAGTGGAAGAAGCCATTCAAAAGAAGTACTCCGGGTCCGTCCAATTTGGACCGAATACTCGACCGCTCGTGCCAGATACACGGCACCCCCGAAAAGCCAGTGAGGGAGTCCTGGACTAGGGGGTGTCCGGACAGCCGGACTATCATCGTCAGCCGGACTCCAAGACTATGAAGATACAAGATTGAAGACTTTGTCCCGTGTCCGGATGGGACTTTCCTTGGCGTGGAAGGCAAGCTTGGCAATACGGATATGAAGATCTCCTACCATTGTAACCGACTCTGTGTAACCCTAGCCCTCTCCGGTGTCTATATAAACCGGAGGGTTTTAGTCCGTAGGCTAGCTTCTAGGGTTTAGCCTCCTGGATCTCGTGGTAGATCCACTCTTGTACTACCCATATCATCAATATCAATCAAGCAGGAGTAAGGTTTTACCTCCATCGAGAGGGCCCGAACCTGGGTAAAAACATCGTGTCCCTTGTCTCCTGTTACCATCTGCCTAGACGCACAGTTCGTGACCCCCTACCCGAGATCCGCCGGTTTTGACACCGACATTGGTGCTTTCATTGAGAGTTCCTCTGTTTCGTCACTGATAGGCTTGATGGCTCCTTCAATCAACAACAACGCAGTCCAGGGTGACAATTTTCTCCCCGAACAGATCTTCGTGTTCGGCGGCTTTGCACTGCGGGCCAATTCACTTGGCCATCTGGAGCAGATCAAAAGCTACGCCCCTGGCCATCAGGTCAGGTTTGGAAGCCTAAACTTCACGGCCGACATCCGCGGAGACTTGATCTTCGGCGGATTCGAGCCACAGCCGAGCGTGCCGCGCTGTCACGATGGGCATGATTTAGCTCTGCCGCCAGACAGTGCCCTGGAGGCGGCACACGAATCCGCTCTGGCCCATAGTTCGGAGCAGACCGCGCAGATCGAGGACAGGTGGCTGGACACCGCCTCGGGAGCTGCAACTTCCACGACGATGGAGATGAATACTGACCTTGTCCCTTATAAAGCTCGTGACTCCGAGGCGCCGGACTCCGAACCTCCTGCGCCCTTGCCAATCGAATCCGATTGGGCGCCGATCATGGAGTTCACCGCCGCGGACATCTTTCAGCACTCACCCTTTGGCGACATCCTAAATTCGCTAAAGCATCTCTCGTTATCAGGAGAACCCTGGCCGGACTGCGGTCAGGATGTTTGGGATGCGAACGACGAAGAAATCCGAAACCCACCCACCACCCACTTTGTAGCCACTATCGATGATCTAACCAACATGCTAGACTACGACTCCGATGACATCGACGGCATGGACGACGATGCCGGAGACGATCAAGAACCAGCGCCTATAGGGCACTAAAAGACCACCTCGTCATACGACATATACATGGTGGACACCCCAAAGGACGGGGACGGCAAAGAAGCAGAGGAGGCAGATTCTTCTAAGAAACAGCCCAAGTGCCGACATCAGTGGCGCCGCTCTAAATCCCGCCACAGTAAGAATGGAGATTCCGACACCGGAGATAATAACACCCCTGAGAGTGCCGAAGACAACCTCCTCCAGCAAGATTCAGCACAGGAGGACGGGGAAGCTAGCCCTCGAGAGAGAGCGGCAGATGAGGAGGATGAAAACTACATGCCTCCCTCCGGAGACGAGGCAAGCCTCAACGACGACGAATTCGTCGTGCCAGAGGATCCCGTCGAACAAGAGCATTTTAAACGCAGGCTTATCGCCACGGCAAATAGCCTAAAGAAAAAGCAGCAACAGCTTCAAGTTGATCAAGACCTGTTGGCCGACAGATGGACCGAGGTCCTCGCGGCCGAAGAGTATGAACTCGAACGCCCCTCCAAGAGCTACCCAAAATGCAAGTTGCTCCCCCGACTAGAGGAGGAAGCATACAAACCTTCATCACCAGCGCACAATACGGCTTACCGACCACCCCGTGGTCGCGACAAAGAGGCATCTAGGCCCTCCTTCAGGACCGTACCCCGGCACCGCTCGAAAAGTATGATGCCACAAGGGAATGCGCCGGACTTGCGGGATATATTGGAGGACAAGGCAAGACAATCCAGATCTATCTACGGATCACGTGGGCGCCCCACGACCCATGACGACTACCGTCGCCGGATACAAAGAACTCGCCGGGCGAACATAGCGCATAACGCTCTCTTGAGCTACGCCGTGATATTGCTCAATATAGAGGCGCCAGACACCCACTATACTTCATGCATTTAAGTAATGGATCATCAAATCCCTGAAGGGTTTAAACCCGTGAACATTGAATCTTACGATGGCACAACAGACCCCGCGGTTTGGATCGAAGATTATCTTCTTCATATCCATATGGCCCGCGGCGACGATCTCCACGCCATCAAGTATCTCCCACTCAAGCTTAAAGGACCAGCTCGGCATTGGCTTAACAGCTTGCCCGCAGAGTCAATTGGGAGATGGGAGGACCTGGAAGCCGCATTCCTCGACAACTTCCAGGGCACATATGTGCGACCACTAGATGTCGATGACCTAAGCCACATAATTCAGCAGCCAGACGAATCGGCCAGACAGTTCTGGACACGGTTCTTAACAAAGAAAAATCAAATCGTCGACTGTCCGGATGCAGAGGCCCTCGCAGCCTTCAAACATAACATCCGCGACGAGTGGCTGGCCGGGCACCTAGGACAGGAAAAGCCGAAATCCATGGCAGCCCTCACATTACGCATGACCCGCTTCTGTGCGGGAGAGGACAGCTAGCTAGCTCGCAACAACAACCTCAGCAAAAATGTTGGCAGTCCGGATACTAAGGACCACATTGGTAGGTCGCGTCGAAACAAAAACAAACGCCGCGTTAACGGCGATAACAATGAGGATACGGCAGTCAACGCCGGATTTAGAGGCTCTAAACCCGGTCAGCGGAAGAAGCCATTCAAAAGAACTACTCCGAGTCCGTCCAATTTGGACCGAATACTCGACCGCTCTTGCAAGATACATGGCACCCCCGAAAAGCCAGCTAATCACACCAACAGAGATTGTTGGGTATTCAAGCAGCAGGCAAGTTAATTGCCGAAAACAATGACAAGGGGCTGCACAACGACGACGAGGAAGAGACTCTGCTGCAGAACAGTAGAGGACAGAAGGGTTTCCCCCCACAAGTGCGGACGGTAAACATGATATACGCAACCCATATACCCAAGAGGGAGCGGAAGCATGCACTCAGGGACGTATATGCGATGGAGCCAGTCGCCCCGAAGTTCAACCCATGGTCCTCTTGCCCAATCACTTTCGATCGAAGGGACCACCCTACCAGTATCCGTCACGGTGGATTCGCCGCATTGGTTTTAGACCCAATCGTCAATGTATGTCACCTCACTAGAGTCCAGATGGACGGCGGCAGCAGTCTGAACCTACTTTATTAGGATACAGTGCACAAGATGGGCATAGACCCCTCAAGGATTAAACCTACAAAGACGACCTTCAAAGGCGTCATACCAGGTGTTGAGGCCAATTGTACAGGCTCAGTCACACTGGAGGTGGTCTTCAGATCCCCGGATAATTTCCGAAGTGAGGAGTTAATCTTCGACATAGTCCCGTTCCGCAGCGGCTATCACGCTCTGCTCGGACGAACCGCGTTTGCAAAGTTCAACGCGGTGCGGCATTATGCATACCTCATGCTCAAGATGCCAGGCCCTCGTGGAGTCATCACGGTCAATGGAAACACTAAACGGTCCCTACGAACGGAGGAACACACAGCGGCTCTCGCGGCAGAAGTACAGAGCAGCCTTTTAAGGCAATTTTCGAGTCCGGCCGTTAATCGACCGGACATGGCCAAACGTGCCCGGAGTAACATCAATCAAGACCACCAGGCACGTTCCGAGAACACGTAGCAATGCGGCCCCAACCCCAGCCCTTGCATGATTGCAAGACCAACTCTTCGCGTACATCATTACGCTCTGGAGATACCATGGGCATAGGGGGAGGGGCACGACCACGACAGGCCCAGAGTGCGGCTTAACCACACCAGGGGCTCCCAAGTGTGTCACTCTATTTTCTTATTTTTTTATTCTTCCACAGGACTTTGTTCACCAGAGGCCCTGTCCGGCAGTAGATCTGCCGAACTCACGATGCTACAGCCAGGGAGGGACAAAGGCTACGACGAACACTCAGGTGGTCTCCATTATGAGCATTAAATTTGTTAAATACACCAGTCAGTAGCCCAACCCGGAGGGGACATGTTTAAATAGTCCACTCCTTGCTTACCAAGACTATTTGTATCGCTCGCACTCATGGCAGAATTCCTTGAATAAACAATGCATCACTTTTTCGCTTATAATTGCATTCCTTTTCTTATATATGTTCATTTATTACATCTTGCATCCGTACACTCTGGTACGGCCGAGTACACCAGGGGCTTATGTTCCCCACATTATGGTGTGATAAGTCCGAACACTTTCACAAGTGCGGCACCTCAACTTATAGCACTATATGCATCGGCTCAATCATGTCTTGGGTCAATAGTTGGGTTTGCCTGCTCCCATGTTTTGGTACCTTACGCTCAGCTCAGTCGGCTAAGGTAGCACTGGGAGAACCACTGCGATTGCGCCCCGGTTGAGCTGGGCGAGCGCCTCAGTGGAGAAAGCTAAAACTGACTGTCATGATAAGGCGAGAGCTGGTCGCTGTTCGAGAGGTCTTTTCGAGTCCTTAAAGACTTATGCCGCTTAGAGCGAGGAACCGGCTTCGTCCGGCCCAGGCATGGATAGCGCCCCGAACTCGGTCTTCCGAATACTAGGGGCTTCGCTAAAATTTAAAATTATAGAATTCTATGGCTAAGTGAGAGTGTTCAAGCATTATAACTCCGGTTGCCTTGTTCGTTGTGTTGAGCGCCTTCCTAGATGGACCCAAAAATGGGAACAAGAGTGCTCAAGTTTATCCCGAACACCCCAGCACTCGTGGCATGGGGGCTGAAGCCGACGACTTGCCATCTCTCAAATTTAATAAACGGCCGCACAGAAGGTAATATTTTAAATCAATAAGCGTTGCTTGGCGCATATGAACAAAGTTTTTAGCGCACGGGATAACACATTGCGAGTTTACTCAATAATTATATCTTTGGGGCACTCATCCGCAATCTTGCGGGCACCCTTCAGGACACTCTTATAATACATCTCGGACGTACGATACTCCTTGCCTGCTGGCGGCGCATCCGTGATAAGCCTCTCCGCATCTAGCCTGCCCCAATGCACCTTTGCGCGGGCAAGGGCCCGACGGGCACCTTCAATGCAGGCGGAGCGCTTGATGACCTCCACCCAAGGGCACGCATCCACCAGCCGCCGCATGAGGCCGAAGTAGCTCTCAGGCATGGCCTCTCCAGGCCACAGCCGGACTATGAGGCCCTTCATGGCCTACTCGGCTACTTTGTGGAGCTCGACCAGCTGCTTCAGCTGGTCGCTAGGGGGCACCGGATGTCCGGCCTCAGCGTACTGAGACCAGAAGACCTTCTCTGTTGAGCTCCCCTCCTCGGCCCGGTAGAATGCGGCGGCATCGGACACGCTGCGAGGCTGATCTGCAAACGCCCCTGGAGAGCTCCGAACTCGGGTAAGTAACAGGTAATTTACATTCACATGCTTGCTTTGCATGAAAAATGCCTTACCCGCCGCTATCTTCTTCATCGCCTCAATCTCCTGGAGGGACTTATGGGCCTCGGCCTTAGCGGCTTTGGCACTTTCAAGAGCCGAGGCAAGCTCGGACTCTCAAGTCTTTGAGTCGCGCTCCAAACTCTCATGCTTTTCCATGAGAGCCTGGAGCTCTTGCCGCACCTCCGCCACCCGCGCCTCCTGCTTCTCTCGCTCCGCTGCCTGCGGGCCGCGATTATGCTCGGCCGAGACACGGCCTCCTTCGGGTCGCCACCTCGCTCGTGCCCCCGCAGCACTCCACGCTATCCTTGTTATTTCTATTGCAACCCAAATCCTTTTCTCAGAAGGTACAAATTTCAAAGTGGTGTTACTCACCTTCTTTGTCCTCGAGCTGCTTCTTGGCAAGGCCGAGCTCTTGCTCGACCGCCAAGGTCCTGCTTCAAAGCACCGACCTGCAGCAAGGCGGCAGAGGTCAGAGAGTCAAGCAGCAGCTGCAAACCCATATGGACATAATTTTAGCACTCATGTGTATATCTTTTTAGATCCTCAGTCCGGTTTTTCTTTCCGAACACTGAACCGAGCATCATGGGCTACTGTCTATGCGGTATCACATTACATATTTTAAACTTCTTACCTCAAAGCCTGTTAGAAGGCTACTGCAGGCTTCGGTCAGCCTACTCTTGGCGAGCTGAACCTTCTGAATCGCCGCAATCATGACAGTGCGGTGTTCTTCCTCGATGGAAGCGCCGTTGAGCGCCTCCAACAAGTTGTCCGGCGCCTCCAGTTGGACGGAGGCTGCCGGTGTCACGGTCTTGCCCTTGTTATGAAGGGGCCGCCTGCCGGACTCCGGAACCACAGCAGGTTCCGGCATGGAGTCCGGCGCAAAGTCCGGGAGGCTGCCTTGCGGCACCTCCGGAGCCTCCTCCTGATGGGTCCCCCGTGGGATCCCACCTCGGCGTCGTCAGCATCACGAGGGGTGGAGGCGGTCGGAATTGAATCCACGTACGACGGAGCCAAGGACCCGCTCGATGAAGCGGGAAGATCATCATCGGCCGGACTACAGGTAGTGTGCGGCATTAGAAAGACACTATATGACACAAAAGAGAAATTATAAATTATTGAGGAATCCGAATACTTACGATCTTGCCGGAGGCCTGGCCCTTGAGGGCCACTCTTCGTCGCCAGCGTTGGCGTTGGCGGAGCTGTCCGGGGGAAGGGTCCTTCCTCTTGACCTTCGGCCTCTGCTGGGGAAGCCTTCCTTTCTCTCTCCCCCTCCGGGTTGAGTCCTCTTTCTCCTCCTCGTCTCGGGAGGAGTTCGCCTCGGAGCCATCAGACGATGAGTCCGATATCACCTGGCGCCGGGAACTTCTTCGAGTTCCCGTGGCCTTCTTCTTGGCCTTCTTCTCCGGCACCACATAAAGTGTCGGGACTAGCAGCCCCGTTAAACGGGCGTCCGCTGGGTCTTCCGGAAGGGGAGCCGGACAGTATACCTGTCCGGACGTCCTCTGCCAGTCCTGTCAAAGGCATTGGGAGTTTTAGAGCCCACATAGAGTCAAACTATGAAAGAAAATAAGTGTCCCATAGAGGATAACAAAGCTTACCTCGCCGGCCGGGCGCTTGGTGCTGAATCCGCGGTCTTCCGTCGCGGATGCGGTGGCTTCTCTGCCCTTGAACAGCACCCTCTAGGCAGCTTCATACGTCGTGTCGAAGAGCCCGCTCAGGGTCCGGTGCTGTGCCAGATCGAACTCCCACAAATTGAAGGCCCGCTGTTGGCAGGGGAGAATCCGGCGGACGAGCATGACCTGGGTCACATTGACAAGCCTAAGCTTCTTGTTCACCAAGGTCTAGAGACATGACTGGAGTCCTGTCAGCTCCTCCGAACTGCCCCATAGCAAGCCCTTCTCTTTCCAGGAGGTGAGCTGCATGGGGATACCAGATCTGAACTCGGGGGCCGCTGCCCATTTAGGGTCACGTGGCTCGGTGATGTAGAACCACCCCTTGACGGACTCCACGAATGCCCCCTCGAGCCAGGTGACGTTGGGCATTTTGCCCACCATGGCGCCTCCGCACTCCACTTGGACGCCCTTCACAACCTTCGGCTTGACATTGAAGGTCTTGAGCCACAAGTCGAAGTGGGGCTGGATGCAGAGGAAGGCCTCGCACACGACGATAAACGCCGAGATGTTGAGGATGAAGTTTGGCGCCAGATCGTGGAAGTCCAGGCCGTAGTAGTACATGAGCCCCTGGACGAAGGGATGAAGTGGGAAGCCCAGTCCGCGGAGGAAGTGGGGAAGGAATACGACCCTCTCATGGGGCCTGGGGTGGGATGAGCTGCCCTCGTCGGGCAGCCGTGCGCTGATGTCGCTGGAAAGGTATACGGCGCCCGCAGAAGCTGATGTGCCCTCCAGAACGGAGGAGGCCAACCACTTGCCTCCCGCTTCGGACATGGCTGGAGAAGGTCAAGGCGAGATGTGTGGACTTGGGCGCTGGAGCTCGAGTGCGCGGAAATGGATAAGCAAAGGAGAAAGAAGGCGATGTAAAAGGTGGATCCTTATCCCTTATATATGGGCGACGAAGACTATGCGCCCCACCGCCTGGTAAAACTCGCTTATCTCCCAAGCGCCACCATCAATGGCGCGTTGGGTTACCCACGTCTGTATTGATGGGAATCCCGAATAAGGGGAACACGATCTCGCTCGACAAGACGTGCTAAGGAAACCGCCGCTAAACGCTACCGAGGTGGTATAATAAAAAACGATTCAAATAAAGCCTTGGTGGTGGTGTGACGTCATGCCACAAAATACGTCAGCAGATTGAACTTGTGTACATATTAATCTCTCTACGGTGGAATGTGGAATTTATTTTGCGGAGCCGGACACTATCCTGGTGTTCACAATCTTCTATGAATTATTCGGAGGAGGAACCCGCCTTGCAATGCCGAACAATATGCGCGCCGGACTCATCGTCATTGAAGCATGGTTCAGGGGCTACTGAGGGAGTCCTGGACTAGGGGGTGTCCGGACAGCCGGACTATCATCGTCAGCCGGACTCCAAGAGTATGAAGATACAAGATTGAAGACTTCGTCCCGTGTCCGGATGGGACTTTCCTTGGCGTGGAAGGCAAGCTTGGCAATACAGATATGTAGAACTCTTACCATTGTAACCGACTCTGTGTAACCCTAGCCCTCTCCGGTGTCTATATAAACCGGAGGGTTTTAGTCCGTAGGACACGCAACCATTACAACAATCATACCATAGGCTAGCTTCTAGGGTTTAGCCTCCTTGATCTCGTGGTAGATCCACTCTTGTACTACCCATATCATCAATATCAATCAAGCAGGAGTAGGGTTTTACCTCCATCGAGAGGGCCCGAACCTGGGTAAAAACATCGTGTCCCTTGTCTCCTGTTACCATCCGCCTAGACGCACAGTTCGGGACCCCCTACCCGAGATCCGCCGGTTTTGACACCGACAGCCAGCTAATCACACCAACAGGGATTGTTGGGTCTTCAAGCAACCAGGCAAGTTAATTGCCAAAAACAATGACAAGGGGCTGCATAGCGATGACGAGGAAGAGACTCGGCCGCCGAACAATAGAGGACAGAAGGGTTTCCCACGGACGGTGAACATGATATACGCAACCCACATACCCAAAAGGGAGCGGAAGCATGCACTCAGGGACGTATATGCGATGGAGCCAGTCGCCCCGAAGTTCAACCCATGGTCCTCCTGCCCGACCACTTTCAATCGAAGGGACCACCCCACCAGCATCCGCCACGGCGGATTCGCCACATTGGTTTTAGACCCAATCGTCCATGGATTTCAGCTCACCAGAGTCCTGATGGACGGCGGCAGCAGCCTGAACCTGCTTTATCAGGATACAGTGCGCAAGATGGGCATAGACCCCTCAAGGATTAAACCCACAAAGACGACCTTTAAAGGCGTCATACCAGGTGTAGAAGCCAATTGTACAGGCTCAGTTACACTGGAAGTGGTCTTCGGATCCCCGGATAACTTCTGAAGCAAGGAGTTAATCTTCGACATAGTCCTGTTCCGCAGCGGCTATCATGCTCTGCTCGGACGGGTAGCGTTTGCAAAGTTCAACACGGTACCGCACTACGCATACCTCAAGCTCAAGATGCCAGGCCCTCGAGGAGTCATCATGGTCCACGGAAACACTGAACGCTCTCTAACGGAGGAACACACAGCGGCTCTCGCGGCAGAAGTGTAGAGCAGCCTTTTAAGGCAATTCTCGAGTCCGGCCATTAAGCGACCGGACACTGCTAAGCGCGCCCGGAGTAACCTACAACAAGACCACCTGGCACGTTCCGAGCACCCGTAGCAATGCGGCCCCAACCCCAGCCCTCGCAAGATTGCAAGACTGGTCCCTCGCGTGCATCATTATGCTATGGAGATACCATGGGCATAGGGGGAGGGGCACGACCACGATAAGCCCAGAGTGCGGCTCAACCACACTAGGGGCTCCCAAGTGTGTCATCTTTTTCTTTTTTCTTTTCCTTTTTTCTTACCCACAGGACTCCGTTCACCAGAGGCCCTGTCCGGCAGTAGACCTGCCGAACTCACGATGCAACAGCCAGGGAAGTTGAAAGGCTACGACGAAGTATCCAGGTGGTCTCCATTACGAGCATTAAATCTGTTTTATACACCATTCCACAGCCTACCGCTGGAGGGGGACATGTTTAATAGTCCCATCCCTCGCTTACCGCACTATTTGTATCGTTCTGCATTCATGGCAGTACTTCTTGAATAAACAATGCATCGCTTTTTGCTTATAATTGCATTTCTTTCTTATACATATGTTCATTCATGACATGTTGCATCCGTACACTTTGGTACGGCTAAATACACCAGGGGCTTAAGTTCCCGACATAATGGTGTGATAAGTCCGAACACTTTCACAAGTGCGGCACCCCGAACTTATAGCATTATATGCATCGGCTCCGAATCATGCCTTGGGTCAATAGTTGGGTTTGCCCGGCTCCCATGTTTTGGTACCTTACGCCCGCTGTATCGCTAAGGTAGCCTGGGAGAACCACCGCGATTGCGCCCGGTTGAGCTGGGCGAGCGCCTGGAGAAAGCTAAAACTTACCGTCATGATGAGGCGAGAGCCGGTCGCTGTTCGAGAGGTTTTTCGAGTCCCTAAAGACTTATGCCGCTAGAGCGAGGAACCGGCTTTGTCCGCCCAGCGTGATAGCGCCCAATTCGGTCTTCGAACACTAGGGGCTTCACTAAATTTAAAATTATAGAATTCTATGGCTAAGTGATAGTGTTCAAGCATTATAAGTCCGGTTGCCTAGTTCGTTGTGTTGAGCGCCTCCCTAGATGGACCCAACAATTGGAACAAGAGCACTCAAGTTTATCCCGAACACCCCAGCACTCGTGGCATGGGGGCTGAAGCCGACGACTTGCCATCTCTCAAATTTGATAAACAGCCGCACAGAAGGTAATATTTTAAATTAAATAGCGTTGCTTAGCGCATATGAACAAAGTTTCCAGCGCACAGGATAACAAAATGCGAGTCTACTCAAATATTACATCATTGGAGCACTCACCCACAATAATGCGGTCAACCTTCAGGACACCCTTATAATACATCTCGGGTGTGCGGTACTCCTTGCCCGGCGGTGGCGCGTCCGTCACAAGCTTCTCAGCATCCATCTTGCCCCAGTGCACTTTAGCACGGGCAAGGGCCCGACGGGAACCTTCAATATAGGCGGAGCGCTTAACGACTTCAACCCAGGGACGCGCATCCACTAGCCGCTGGACCAGGCCGAAGTAGCTCCCAGGCATGGCCTCTTTGGGCCATAGCCGAACTATAAGGCCCTTCATGGCCTGTTCGGCCACCTTGTGGAGCTCGACCAGCTGCTTCAGCTGGTCGCTAAGGGCCACCGGATGTCCGCCTCAAAGATATCGAGACCAGAATACCTTCCTGCCGAGCTCCCTCCTTGGCTCTCAGAAAGCGGCAGCGTTGGACACTGCATGGGCAGATCTACGAACGCCTCCCGAGAGCTCCGGGTCGGGTAAGTAACAGGTAATTCACTTTAACATGCTTGCTTTGTATGAAGAATGCCTTATCGCCGCTATTTTCTTCAAATCCTCGATTTCTGGAGGGCCTTGTGAGCATCGGCCTCGCGGCTTTGGCACTCTCCAGAGCCGACGCAAGCTCGGACTCGAGTCTCGAGTCACGCCCAAACCTCGTGCTTTTCCACGAGAGCCCTGAGCTCTTGTTGTACCTCCGCCCACCGCGCCTCGCTTCTCTCGCTCGGCTTGTTCCCGGCCGATTATGCTCGCCGCAGACACCACCTCCTCCTTGTGGTTGCCACCTCGTTCGTGGCCCCTGGAATACCCACGTTATTCTTGTTATTTCTCTTCCAACCAAATCCTTTTCTGTAAGGTACAACTCTCATAAGGTGTTACTCACCTTCCTTATCCTCGAGCTGCTTCTTGGCATGGCCGAGCTCGTTCTTGGACCGCTCCAGGCTCTGCTTCAAAGCATCGACATCCGTAGTCAGTGCGGCAGCGGTCAGCAGCGCAGCCTGCAATCCCATATCGACATATTTTTTAGGACTCCTGCGTATATCTATCTAGATCCTCAGTCCAGTTTTTTTTTCCGAACACCGAACTGAGCATCAGGGGCTACTGTCTATGCGGTACTATTTTACATATATTAAACTTCTTTCCTCAAAGCCTGTTAGAAGGCTGTTGCAGGCCTCGGTCAGCCCGCTCTTGGCGAGCTGAACTTTTCAATCACCGCACTCATGACAGTGCGGTGTTCTTCTTCGATGGAAGCGCCGTTGAGCACCTCCAGCAAGTTATCCGGCACCTCCGGTTGGACGAAGGCCGCCGGTGTCGCGGTCTTTCCCTTCTTACGAAGGGGCCGCCCGCCGGACTCCGGAACCACTACAGGTTCCGGTGCGGAGTCCGGTGCAAAGTCCGGGAGGTTTCCCTACGGCACCTCCGAGGCCTCCTCCTCCTGGTGGGTCCCTTCCCGGGATCCCACCTCGGCATCGTCAGCGTCACGACGGGTGGAGGCGGTCGGAAGAGAATCCATATTCGACGTGCCCAAGGAGCCGCTCGACGAAGCGGCAAGATCGTCCTTGGGCGGACTGCAGGGTTGTATGCGGCATTAGAAGGACACCATGTGACAAATTATAAATCGACTAGGAGCCCGGATACTCACGATCTCGCCAGGGGCTTGGCCCTTGAGGGCCACTCCTCATCACCTTCGCCGACGTTGGCGGAACAATCCGGGTGAAGGGTCCTCCCCTTCTTGGACCCTTCGGCCTCCCTTGTTGGGGAGGCCTTCCTCTTCTTCTCTCTTCACTGGGAGAGTCCTCTTCTTCTCCTCCTCGCCCTCGTGGAGGAGTCCGCCTCGGAGTCATCGGACGATGAGTCCGATACCACCTGATACCGGGAACTCCTTCGGGTTCCCGTGGCCTTCTTCTTGGCCTTCCTCTCCGGCACTACGTAAAGTGCCGGGACCAGCAGCCCTGTCAAACGGGCGTCCGCTGGGTCCTCTGGAAGGGGAGCCGGACAGTTAACCTGTCCGGATGTCTTCTGCCAGTCCTGTTAAAGGTATTGGGAGTTTAGATCCCGCATAGAGTCAAACTATGAAAATTAAGTGTCTCATAAAGGATAACATGGCTTACCTCGTCAGCTGGACGCTGCGAGCTGAATTCGCGATTTTCGGTAGCGGATGAGGGAGCTTCGGCGCCCTTGAACAGCACCCTCTAGGCATCTTTGTACATAGTGTCAAAGAGCCCGCTCAAGGTCTGGTGCTGTGCCGGATTGAACTCCCACAAATTGAAATCCCGTTGCTGGCAGGGGAGAATCCGGCGGACGAGCATGACCTGGATCACATTGACACACTTGAGCTTCTTGTTCACCAGGGTTTGGAGACAGGACTGGAGTCCGGTCAGCTCCTCCGAACTACCACATAGCAAGCCCTTCTCTTTCCAGGAGGTGAGCTCAATGGGGATGCCAGATCTGAATTCGGGGGCTGCTGCCCATTTAGGGTCACGTGGCTCAGTGATGTAGAACCACCCTGATTGCCACCCTTTGATGGATTCCACGAAGGCGCCCTCGAGCCAAGTGAAGTTGGGCATTTTGCCCACCATGGCGCCCCCGCACTCCGCTTTGCTACCCTTCACAACCTTCGGCTTGACATTGAAGGTCTTGGGCTACAAGCCGAAGTGGGGCTGGATGCAGAGGAAAGCCTCGCGCACGACGATAAACGCCGAGATGTTGAGGATGAAATTCGGGGCTAGATTGTGGAAATCCAGGCCGTCGTAGAACATGAGCCCCCAGACAAAAGGATGGAGCGGGAAGCCCAGTCCGCGGAGGAAATGGGGATGGAATACCACCCTCTCATGGGGCCCGGGGGTGGGGATGAGGTGCCCCTCATCGGGCAGCAGATGCGCGATGTCGCTGGACAGATATCCGGTGCTACTCAGCTTCTCGATGTGCCCCTCCGTAACAGAGGAGGCCATCCAATTGCCTCCAGCTCCAGACATGGCTGGAGGAGGTCGAGGTGAGATGTGCGGACTTGGGCACTGGAGCTCGAGTGCGCGGAGATGGATAACCAAAGGAGGAAGAAGGCGCGGATATGGGTGGACGAGACTATGCGTCCCCACCAGCCTGGTAAAACTCGCTTATATCCCAAGCGCCGCAATCAATGGCGCGGTTGGGTTACCCACGTCCGTATTGATGGGAATCCTGGAATAAGGGGAACACGATCTCTGCTTCGACAAGACATGCCAAGGAAACCGCTTCGCTAAACGCGCTGAGGTGGTATAATGAAAACGATTCGAGTAAAGGCTTGGCCGTGGGTGACGTCACGCCACGAAATACGTCAGCAGATTTAACTTGTGTAAATATTGTTCTCTCTACGGTGGCATGTGGAATTTATTTTGCAGAGCCGGACACTATCCTGGTGTTCACAGTCTTCTATGAATTATTCGAAGGAGGAACCCGCCTTGCAATGCCGAAGACAATATGCGCGCCGGAGTCGTAGTCATTGAAGCCTGGTTCAGGGGCTACTGAGGGAGTCCTGGACTAGGGCGTGTCCGGATAGCCGAACTATCATCATCGGCCGGACTCCAAGACTATGAAGATACAAGATTGAAGACTTCGTCCCGTGTCCGGATGGGACTTTCCTTGGCGTGGAAGGCAAGCTTGGCGATACGGATATGTAGATCTCCTACCATTGTAACCGACTCTATGTAACCCTAGCCCTCTCCGGTGTCTATATAAACCGATGGGTTTTAGTCCGTAGGACACAACAACAACAATCACAACAATCATACCATAGGCTAGCTTCTAGGGTTTAGCCTCCTTGATCTCGTGGTAGATCCACTCTTGTACTACCCATATCATCAATATCAATCAAGCAGGAGTAGGGTTTTACCTCCATTGAGAGGGCCCGAACCTGGGTAAAAACATCGTGTCCCTTGTCTCCTGTTACCATCCGCCTAGACGCACAGTTCGGGACCCCCTACCCGAGATCCGCCAGTTTTGACACCGACAGGGAGACTGAAGGAAATATGTCCTAGAGGCAATAATAAAGTTATTATTTATTTCCTTATTTCATGATAAATATTATTACTCATGCTAGAATTGTATTAACCGGAAACATAATACATGTGTGAATACATAGAAAAACATAATATCACTAGTATGCCTCTACTTGACTAGCTCGTTGATCAAAGATGGTTGAGTTTCCTAGCCATAGACATGAGTTGTCATTTGATTAACCGGATCACATCATTAGGAGAATGATGTGATTAACTTGACCCATTCCGTTAGCTTAGCACTTGATCGTTTAGTATGTTGCTATTGCTTTCTTCATGACTTATACATGTTCCTATGACTATGAGATTATGCAACTCCCATTTACCGGAGGAACACTTTGTGTGCTACCAAACGTCACAACGAATCGGGTGATTATAAAGGAGCTCGCAGTGTCTCCGAAGGTACATGTTGAGTTGGCGATTTCGTGATTAGGATTTGTCACTCCGGTTGTCGGTGAGGTATCTCCGGCCCTCTCGGTAATGTACATCACTATAAGCCTTGCAAGCAATGTGACTAATGAGTTAGTTGAGGGATGATGCATTACATAACGAGTAAAGAGACTTGCCGGTAACGAGATTGAACTAGGTATTGAGATACCGACGGTCGAATCTCGGGCAAGTAACATACCAATGACAAAGGGAACAACGTATGTTGTTATGCGGTTCGACCGATAAAGATCTTCATAGAATATGTAGGAGCCAATATAGGAATCCAGGTTCCGCTATTGGTTATTGACCAGAGAGGTATCTCGGTCATGTCTACACAGTTCTCGAACCCGTAGGGTCCGCACGCTTAACGTTCATTGACAATATAGTATTATATGAGTTATGTATGTTGGTGACCGAATGTTGTTCGGTGTCCCAGATGAGATCACGGACATGATGAGGAGCTCTGGAATGGTCCGGAGGTAAATATTCATATATTGGATGGTATGGTTAGGCCAAGGGGTCAGGCCCACGGGGTTATAAGTTGATGCAAAAGGAGTTTTGCGGAGGCCAGGGGGCCAAACGCCGGAGACCCTGGCATCTGGGCCAGACACCAAGGATTGTGGCGTTTGGTCCTGGAGTCCGAGTGAGTCTCTTGCCTTTCGGGCAAAACCAACTTTGAGGAGGCTTTTGCTCCAAGTTTCGACCCCAGGGCTCAACATATAAATAGAGCAGCGGGGCTAGCACCAAAGACACATCAAGAAACATCAAGTCGTGTGCCGGCAACCCCGTCCCCTCTAGTTTATCCTCCTTCATAGTTTCCGTAGTGCTTAGGCGAAGCCCTACGGAGATTGTTCTTCACCAACACCGTCACCACGGTGTCGGGCTGCCGGAACTCATCTACTACTTCGCTCGTCTTTTTGGATCAAGAAGGCAAGGACGTCATCCAGCTGAACGTGTGCAGAAATCGGAGGTGCCGTGAGTTCGGTACTTGGATCGGTCGGATCGTGAGGACGTACGACTACATCAACCATGTTGATAACGCTTTCACTTAGCGATCTTCAAAGGTATGAAGATACACTCTCCCTCTCGTTGCTATGCATCACCATAATCTTGCGTGTGCGTAGGAATTTTTTTTGAAATTACTACGTTCCCCAACAGGTGTGTGCTGCCCTCCTCGAGTGACCCCCAGGTGCGTCCTTGGCCCACTGGATGTCTTCTGGCCCAAAAAAATCCTCAAAAAGTTTCACTGTGTTTGGACTCCATTTGGTATTGATTTCCTGCGATGTAAAAAACATGCAGAAAACAGCAACTGGAACTGGGCACTATGTCAATAGGTTAGTACCAAAAATGATATAAAATGACTATAAAATGATTGTAAAACATCCAAGAATGATAATATAATAGCATGGAACGATAAAAAATTATAGATACGTTGGAGACGTATCATTCACCACTCTCAATTTTTTGGTTAGTGGTGTGCTACTCTATTTTAACAGAGAATCAAAGAAAAAACTTGTTGTTTAGGCCAGTTTCTCTACATCTTGATGTAAATTACATTGACCGATGTCTCTCGCTCCGCCTCTGATTAACGAAGTGAGAGTCCCCAATCCTATGTTTTCCATTCATGTACAATGATGAACCCTTGAACGGTGTGCCTTTAGTAGCTCTGTATTTGATTATTTAGGCAATATTTTGCAATGTTACTATTGTTGCTCAATAACCTCTATCATGAATCCTTTTATACCTACTGGGAAAAGAAATGCTATGTGAAGAACACAAGTATCAGGATATTGTTGGGTGGTATCGCAGCAAGGGTGCCATCAAAGACGAGCAGTGAGCTGAATTTTCGTATGGATCTGGTAGCAAAACTTCATTACATAGTCGAGGACGACATTATCTACTAATAATTACTACTCAGGCAGGATCTCAGATTGACAATGTTCTGTCTCAAGTCTGAATCTGATTTTGCCAATCTGTTACTGTACATGGCAAACACGAAGAAAATACAATTGTAGTGATAGAGATTAAAGTATTCGGAGAAAAAGAACTAGAAATTATTTCGATAATCTTTCGTACTTGAATGGATGTCAGGTTACATAACACTAGTAGAATACAACCCATTTGGCACAGTTCCAGAGACTCATTAGCCACGGTTCAGGAATCGGGACTAAAGGGTCGGGACTAAAGCTCAAACCTTTTAGTCCTGGTTCACTTATGAACTGGGACAGATGGGGCTCCACGTGGCCGCTGCGGGGCGCCTAGGCAGGGGGATATTTAGTCTCGGTTGCTAATACCAACATGGACCAATAGGCCTCCACTCTGTCAACAGCTGGCAGGAAGTCTGAATCTTGTTTTTCCAATCTGTTATTGTACATGGCAAACAACAAGAAAATATAATTGTAGTGATAGAGATTAAAGTATTCAGAGAAAAAGAACTATTAATTATTTCGATAATCTTTTGTACTTGAATGGATGTCAGGTTACATAACACTAGAAGAATACGACCCATTTGGCCCGGTTCCGGAGGCTCTTTAGCCCCGGTTCAGGAATCGGGACTAAATGGTCGGGACTAAAGCACAAACCTTTTAGTCACGGTTCACTTACGAACGGGGACACATGGAGCTCCACGTGGCCGCCGCGGGGCACCTAGGCAGGGGGATATTTAGTCCTGGTTGCTAATACCAACCGGGACCAATAGGCCTCCACTCGTCAGGAGCTGGTGTGTTTTGTTTTGAGGGGGGGTTAGGGGTTTTGGAGAGTCAATTTAGGGGTTTCATATTGTGTTAGCTAACTAATAGAGAGAAGTGACCTCTCTTTATCTCCGTGCTTAGTCAACTCTAGATACTATATGTATAGAGAGAAATCTACACGCTAGCTCGTAATCAAACGAAGGAACCATTAAGTACACAAGATCATCATGAACATATACAAAGAGAAGTGACCTCTCTTTCTCTGAGAGTTTTCGTATATCTATCCGACGCTAGTAGCTACATATGTACAATATAACCTCTCTTACAAACCCTAACATCTAAGGCCTATATCAATTTCCACATGGTATTCTCTGGCTCTATGTATGACGTGGTCAAGAAAGAAACCCGCCAATTCCCCTTGAATTGCTCGTATGCAATCATGTGGTTGGAGTTCATCCCGCATCTGCCACATCTAATTTAAAGAAGTGGGTCAATACATATATATGAATGAAACTCAGCGCAAATGATGGTAATAAAATAAAATTGTGAATTTTTTTTACGTACATCATATTGTTTTTTAGAGTAGCCCCGCTTAGAGGTCATCGCGTTGTAGATGAACTCGCAAACGCAGTATCCACAAAAATCATTCCCGGCTTCCTGCCACAAGCACTTTACGAGAAATAGAGTTCAATCAAACTAATAATCAAGCATGATAAATGGTATTGATGAAACTAGCTAGAATCAATGGGAGACGCGTGGAACTAGCTAGTAGTAGTTACTTTCGGGTGTGTAAATCGCAGCTCTGTCGGCAGTCCCGGAACAATAACGGTAAACTCTTTCCAAACCCTGCCAGACAAAGAGAATAATTACTTGATATCAGGAAATGAACAAAGTTGCCGATATGGTACAATAATGATCGATTGAACTTACTTCTGGAGCATATCAGTCATGTCTGCATACACCTGGGGATCTTTTTGCCTCAAGTCTAAGACAATTACTAATCCCCGTTCAAGCTTAATCACTAGCAGAATAAACTGGAATCTGCGCACACATGCATAACTCCTCAATTACATTACTATAATTAACTTTGGGAAAGGGAAACCGAATATGCACAAGACAATATCACTCACTTTAAGTTGTAAGGAGAGAGTATTTTGATTATTAAGCAACAATTGTAGGAAGTTTTCCTCTGTATCTGTTACTCTGTGTTTGACCGTCCATTCATGTATGATATTTGGGTTAATGAACCCAATGTCATAGATTTCCGCTTTTCTGCATTCGACGATCATCAACCCGCATAATATAGTGAGGATAATTATATATACATGCAATGAAATAGCTAAGCTATATATAGAGACTTAACTACAGAAGTAGTACATATAGACAGTAGAAAGTCACGAGTGTTTTGTCGAGGGCCATTTAATTGTACAACTGGAATAACTCGTCAAATTCAACAGACAATAGGTCATTTCCAACGAGGTCGTGCTCCTCTCTTAATCCCAGCGTCACAGTATCCTTCCTAGACTGGCTGCAAATTTTCATGTAGCATTCATGCAATCTTCGTATCATCGTTGTTAGAGGCAGATGATCAAGTCTGACAAGAGGCTTCCCGTACTCGTATTTGAATTCGTCCGCCGAAATTGTTTCAAACTCTGCAACATCGCTCAGGTAATCCGCAGGATTGGTACCGGGCACCATCCCCGGATAATTAGCAACGATATTGATAGAGACCTTGAGCGGGGGGCACGATTGCTGCGCCTGTTCGCCGAGCTGGGGAATTTTTCCCACCTCTTCGTTCTGCTAACCTTGCATCACTGCAAGTACTTCCCGACCTCTCCGCTTTCTTATATGTCCTTTTAATAGTGCACACATAGTTGGAATCCGGTGGAGGCGGTGGTGGTCGCTTCAGGGCATTGATGGTCCGCTTCACTTTCACCGGATCTACCATTTCCTTCGGAGGTGGAGGTTTCCGTGCAAAATGGTCCCTCACTTGGGCGCGCTAGATGTCCTCGTTTTCCTTGCCGGTCCTCTCATATGGTAACTTTTCTAGAGCCTTGAGAGATGGACAATATTTGAATTGCTTCCCTCCTCTACTTGTACTGCTAGTTGCCGGAGCGGCTGCCTCTCTCTTCCGTCGTTGCTGACGCGGCGGAGTCCGCTGACACACCGGAGTAGGTGGAGTGATCCGACACGCCGGAGGAGGGGCAGTGCTCTGACGTGCCAGAGGAGGCGAAGGAGGAGGCAGAGGAGGAGCCGTAGCACCCTCACATGCCGGAGGAGGCAAAGTGCTCATCGGAGGAGGCGAAGGAGCCGGAGTGCCATCACACGCTGAAGGAGGCAGAGTGCTCTGATCACTTGCCGGACGAGGAGGCGGAGTGCCCTGACTCGCCAGAAGAGAGGTGTCTAGTTTGCAAGGTTGATGTATTCCTTCCTCCATAGACATGTACTCATAAAGCAGCTCTCAGATGAATCTCCCCTTCAGCTGTACGGTGGTCAAGCTCCAGCTCATGAAACCCCTTAATTATTTCATCCACCATCACAACAGCATAGGCATGTGGATTCGTACGGCAGTGCAAAGTTCCATCAACTAGAGGAGGTGCAACAGAGCCGAGAGCCGCATTCAAAGTCAGGTTCTGGTATTTCGTCATAAGTTCAAAATGTTGAGCCTGCGTGATAGTATCCATGGGGTAGCGAGGAGCCGTGAAATTAGGCTGGGCTAGCTCCTTGGAAGCCATGCTGCTTCTCCGCCGAGATGGCGGGGTAGCTTCGAGCCGCTGAGATGGTTGGCCGGCAGCTGCAAGTTCCTCTAGCTTCATTAATCTTGCTTTGACCGTCTGCATTTCGCTCTGCTCCTCTTTCCTCTTTCTCTCTTGCTTTCTATAACCGCCTGCTCGGGGAACCCATGCACCCACGCAACAGAGCCTGGTGTTCCTCGTGTTTGTCCAGGGTGCTCAGAATTCCCGAGGGCCTCAGACAGCTCATCCTTTTGTCTGTCAGGAATGAACGTCCCTTGCTGCGCTGCGGCGATTTTCTAAATTCTGAAGCTTCTTGATGGGTATTGCAAGTTGATCGTCCGTCCAACAGCCTCCCCTGTTTCCGGGTCCAAAGTTCCCCCAACCCCGAAGAACCAAGTCCTTGAATGTTGTGGTCAGTTCAGTGTCACTGGTTGGACCCCTTTAGCAATCAGGTCTTCCTTAGCTTTGTCCCACAATGGTCGGGCTTTCCCTGCTTGAATCAGCAGATTTGTAATCTGCCCCCTCTTTGTCGTCCGCTTGCGGACGGCAAAGAATGGCCTTGCCATCAGCCAGTAGAAAGTAGAAGACAAAGAGGAAGCGGAAGGCAAAGAAGCTCTTTGCCATCAGCCAGTTTTTTGTCGCCAGCGCGCGGACGGCAAAGAGGTGCTCTTGGGGCCCACAGGATGCCAGTACATTGCATCGGCCCAACCCCCCTCTTTGGCGTCTGCTGGCGGACGACAAAGAATCTAGTAGTTGTAAACGGCTCTAACAGCGCCCCGGCTCCTCTCTGTCTTCTCTCTATCCCAATCCGGATCGATCTGGCCCGACCCCGACCCCCGCTGTCCCGCCTGCCACCGCCAGCCGCCCCCTTGTCGCTGCCCAGCGACCCTCCACCCCTGCCACCCCTCATCGCGGCCGCCCGGTGCCCCAAAGGTTCTCCTCCGCACCTCGGCCGGCCCGACGCCCCTGTCCTCCACACCCGCCGCCCGGCGCCCCTCTCCTCCATCCCCGCGGACGCTCATCCACTCCGACGCCCCTCCTCCATCCCTGGCACCCCCTACCGTGCCTGAAGGTGAGACCTTCTTTTGTTCTGTTTTTTTAGATTTACTTTAATTTAGGCTTGGTTTAGTTTAGCTTTTGTTCTGGTTTTTTAGGTTTAGGTTTAGATTTAGTTTACTTTAGGTTAAATTTAGGTTTAGTTTAGGTTAAGAAGAAAGAAGAAAGATGAAAAAAATAAGAAGAAGAAGAGGAGGAGGAGGAAGAAGAAGAAGAGGAGGGGAGAAGAAGAATATTAGGGGTGCATCACCTACGAAACCGGGTAGAGGATCGGGGTGCGTCACCGACGTAACTAGGTCGAGGATCACTGGGCACCGAGGGGTCGGGGATCGCCGGTCACCGAGGGGTCAAATGTTGGGGCACAGGGTCGGAGTAGAGGGTTGAGGACCACCGGTCGCCTAGGGGATAGATGGTGGAGCCAGTGGGTCTTGCCAGTCCAGACGCCGTTAGCGAGGCCAAGAATCCCCCGGTCCAAGTGCTGACCCATCGACCGGGTGTCGCCATACCTAAGGGCGCCCAGGGATGAGCATGTTAGGGGGTTCCTCGGTGTCGATGGAACCCTAAATAGCAAGTATTGTCGGTGGGAGATACATGTGGTCATCGGTGTCGAACAATACATCCACATCCCACGAGTGAAGCCGGCATCCATTGTCCCGCAGCAACAGTTCTCGGGGTCGATGCTGGTCGAACACCTATGCAAATTTGTCTTGCAGCCTCTCCGATGACGATTAAAAGCCAAGTGTTGGAACTTGAAACACCCAAACTGACTCAAGTCTGTTTGGTTGTTTGAAGTGTCAAAACTTGGCTTTAATCCTCATCGCAAGGGCTACCAGACAAATTCGACAAGGAGTTCGACCGTCATCGGGCCCCAGAACTATTTTTGTGGGACGCCGGGCGCCAACATAACTTGTGGGACGTGGATCTAGTGTTCAACACCGACCACCACAGGTATCTCGCACCGGTGATACTTGCTATTTAGGATTCCATCAACGCCAAGGAACCACCTAACTCGCTCGTCCCGTTGTAAATATTTAGTTAGGTTGAAGGAAAAAACAATATTGCTATGTTACTCATCTTTTGATTTAAATGTGTAGTTTTTTCATCGGTACGTGGGTCTAGTGTTCGACGAGCTCCGCCCCTGCGTTTGTGGGTGAGCACAAATGACATCCCCACCTCCCCTCTTCATTTGCTCTTTTCCGGTCTTCGTGCCGATGAAACTTGCTAGCTATATGTGTCCTCAATCATCAGTATGCCTGACCACTATAAGTCTCCCATTCGAAAGGGTTACAACTATAAATATGCATGCATTTACATATTTATAACCATGATTATTTTGAATTGTCCAACGTTATCCATGGACAGCCCGAGTATGTGTAGATTGGGTTTGTTTTCCGATATGCTCTACTTGGATACGATGCAGAATTTCATCAGTGCCTCCCTTTTGTTCTCCATGTACACATCCTCTCTGCTTAGTGCCGAGACGTGTATCAGGAGAACAACGGGGAGGTGCTATCGAAATTTTATGTCGGATCCGGAGCAGAGCATGGCAAAACGAACCCACTCTACACATAATCGTGTGGGCTTAGGACCTATGTTTACCTATTAGCGTCTAGGTTGCGTGGACGTAATAAAAGTGACAAACTCCCATAACTGATGAATATATACATGCTGATTTATATATATATTTCTTATGTGTCCAGTAGCTAGGAAAGATGAGTGATCATGCGTGGATGTACACCGGTCACACTAGCCAGAAAGACATGACCATTGGATGGTTAACAAAAACCAAGGGGTTTCTGAGAGCCGCATTTGCAAATGGCCAGAGGACAACCTATGCCCCTGTGCCGAAACAATTGGCACAAGACGACATAGAATGAAATGGGTAAACACCTACAGAAGAGGGGATTTACGCCAGATTATACGGTGTGGACATTTCACAATGAGTCTGCCCAATGTGCCAGAGCTAAGGTGCTTCGTCATTGCACCGACGAGCATGGTACCGGGATGGATGAAATGGTGAAAGATTTGATGATGTTGGAGTCTTCAAAACATCCTTCAATGAAATGTTGGAGTCTTCCAAACATCCTCTCCACGAATACACTGAGCTGTGTCAGCTAGATGCCATCTCACAAGTAATGGCTCTGAAGGCTCAATTCAACTTGGGCAGAGAATGCTACGACGCGATGATGACAGTATTTGGACGTTTTCTACCCGGCCATGTACTACCTGCACACGTGTACCAGTCAGACCAAATCCTCTGTGCTCTTAAGATGCCCTATGAGAAGATACATGCCTGTGAGAAAGGATGTGCCTTATTTAGGCTTCAGTATGCGGACTTGAACTATTTTCCAATTTGCAGGTCATTTAGGTATGTCGTGGTAGACAACGGTATGGGAGAGAAGATGCAGACCAAAATCCCCATTAATGTTCTTCGGTATATGCTAATCATACCAAGACTTTAACATTTTTACATGGTCAAAGATATGGCAAGACAGATGACATGGCACAAAATGGGCAAAAGAACCCAACTAGATGCAGATGGGAAGTTGATGATGGTGCACACATCGGACGGTGAAGCATGGAAACGCTTCGATGCATTACATGACAACAAAGTGGCAGATTCAAGGCATCCTCGAGTCGCCATCAGCATGGATGGGTTTAGTGTGTTTGGTCCGAAGGCAACCCCATACATTTGTTGGCCCGTATTTGATATTCCATTCAATCCCCTCCCCCCCTGATAGATTATGCATAGAAAGAACATCTTCCTGACGTTGATAATTCTAGGGCCCAACTATCCAGGGGAGAATATTAATGTGTACATTCAGCCGCTGAAGGACAAATTGTAAGAAGACTGGGATAATGGGTTCAAGACATATGATGCCTTTAGCAAAAAGAACTTCATAATGCGTGTCTGGTACATGTACTCGACGCATGACTTGTCGTCGTATGCGCTATTCGATGGCAGGTGTGTGCATGGATGGTTCCCATGCCCCACATGCAAGGAAGCTCTTCAGTTTTGTTGGCTTCAGGCCGGTGGCAAGTTTTCTTGCTTCGACTTGCATAGACCGTTCCTGCATCCTCGCCATTAGTTCAGGAAAGATAAGCAGAACTTCATCAAAGGTAGAGTTGTCAAAAACTCTGCACCACCTCCGTTGACAGGCCAAGAGATCCTGGATTAGTTAAATGCTCTAGAGCCAGATGCGGAGTATTCCAAGGGGTATAATTGGCAACACGCCTGGACTCACAAGGCATGCTTGTGAGATTTGCCTTACTTCAAAAACCTCCTTTGCCCACACAACATCGACGTGATGCACACTGAGAAGAATATCACCGAGGAACTTTTTGGTACATTGTTTGGCATAGATGGGAAGTCAAAGAATAATCCTAAGGCAAGAGTCGATCAGGAGGCGCTATGTCATAGACCGTTACAAAACATGCAACCACCAAAAGGAAAGAAGAACAGTACAAAGCCAAAGGGATGGTTCAATCTTGGAAGGCCAGCTATGAGGGAATTATCTTGTGGGTGAAAATGCAGTTGATCTTCCCTGATGGGTATGCAGCGAATCTAAAAAGGGGAGCTAGTCTTGAAAAATTGATGATATTTGGTCTCACACTACTGCAGGATGCTGATAACATGAAAATTGAAGACCTTCGAAGAAACCGTGTATGATGCAATAATCGCAAACAGTGGTGTAAAAATCCGATGAAGGTGTGTGCGATATGCGGCATACAGTTCACTCAGATGAACTATTTGCGTTGAGTCAAGAGAACAGAAACGGTTCAACTTAACAAGATGTGTGTGATACGCGGCAAAAAAGTCTATAATCGAAAATGTGTGGGAAGACCGATAACAACACAGACGATTCCTGTTAACAAGCCGTGTGTGTTATGAGCAAACGGTTGCTGGTATACAATTGTTAGTGATTGATGAAATCATTACCGACGGGTTCTATTGTTTAGTCCGTGTGCGATGTGATTTGCTCTATCTACAAAGCATCAATATATCTACTTAAAAAGACAGCAATGCATAACCAAATTAAGGATACAGTTACACAATTGACTACATGCATAACATTTTCACGCACTAAAGTAAACAATTACAAGCATACTAAACTTGGAGAAATGAGGATCTAATCATCTACTTCTTGTTGCAACGACGCTTGTCATTTCTCTACTTTCGGCTGGATCCCTGGCCGTTTTGGGGAAGGAGGCACTTCCTCATGTCAACAATCCGCCTGTACATGTCGTAGCACGTGCACGCCACCTTGGCCACGTACACGATGTGCGCTTTGTCGAGTTTCTCCATCCATGCTGAGTGCTAGGCACGCTTGTCCTTGTTGCCAGAATCCTTCATGTCTCTGTAGTAGGGGTCGATGTTGGCCTCGGCGAGGTGATCCAGTGAGTCCTCATGCTCCTTGCTGCCCCAGATCTTGTATTGGCCCTGGATGTCGACAAGATTCTGGCAGGTGATGCCTGAATTCTTGAGCACCTTGACATCGTTTGTGATGTCCACCGTAGCGAACATGTAGTCGGGGCTGTTGACAAACCTTGCGAAACGCTCGCAAGGCCTTGTGGCCAGGCAGTAATGGTAGAGGAGGACGTGGTTGCGCACGCACATATGGGTGACGGCGACCTCGAGGTCGAACCCGACCACCTTGTACTTCTCCTCGACAAGCAACAACTCCATGATGTGGATGGAGTTCTCCACCCAAACCGGGTTGCTGGTGTACACCACCGGGAGCTTCGTGAACCATCGGTTGGTGTCCACCATGGCATGCATAGTGAACTGCTGCTCGTCGTTGGCAGCGCTCGGAGCACCCACTACTAGGGAAAGGCTAGTAGTAGCGCCGGTTTTAGGTATATCAGTAGCGCGGGGTGGCGCACTACTGATAAGACGCTACAACTAAAGTTTATCAGTAGCGTGTGCTTGCCCGCGCTACTGCAGTAGTGCATTTGGTGCACAGTGCTTCTAGTAGTTACTAGTAGCGCGCCTCCATACCCCGCGCTACTACTATTGTTGGGTATTTATTTTTTGTTTTTTTTGTATTCATGTGCTATTATACAAGTTTTCATACAGTAGCAATTTACAGATTGTTTTTACATCAGAATTAGTTATCATATCATTGGGTGAAAGAACCGTGGATTAGTTTCAAGTGCATGGATCCAAAGTGACCATTACTATATCATTGGGTGAAAGTACCGTGGATTAGTTTCAAGTGCATGGATCCAAAGTGACCAATGGTCACTTTGGATCCATCCACTTGAAACTAAACCATGGTTCTTTCACCCAATGACATAATAACACATCATCATCATCATCATCATCATTATATCATTAACAACTTATCATCATAATACATCATTATCATATAACACCTCCTCATGATCATCATTTTTATCAATGATACATCATATAGTAATTTGGTTAGTAGTCATAATCACAACTCCTCCTCATCATCAAATCTAACACGTTCTACCACATAATAACACATTGTACCTAGGACCTACTTCTCTCGCATAGGATCTTCTAGGTTCTCTTAGGTAAAATAGCATAAAACAAGATAGGCCTTGACCCTCCATTATGGAGCATGGAGATCATCCTGTCTCCAATTCTTGCCATTGACCTAATGTTGCTTCCAAGTACCTCCCTATGAGTGATCAGACATTTTTTCCAATCTTTGATTGTCATATCTACATTGGTTTTAGAAATTCGATATGAACATGAGTGATTCGTAGGATGACCTGGCTGTATATTCAAAACATCAAGGCGGCCTTTCTGAAACATCAGATGAGGCACACACTCCTCCGAGGTTATATGTTGAAAAACATAGTAATAGTTTTGTAGTTAGCAATGTAATTCAGTTTTAGAATAAGTTATGCAAAAGATGCACAAATATCGTAATACTAAAAATCTTACCATGACATCTCCATGGATGTTAGCATAGTTCAACACGTGCACTAGTGGCACATATTGATCAAAATGTGGAGGAGTTTGATAATACATATTGTAATTCTCAAGATCAGTACAAATGCGACCAGATGATTTTTCTCCCGATAAGTTAACTCAGAGCCATCGGTGTAGTATGTTCTGTCTACCATCTTCCGCACATTCTTTGAACAATGAAAATAAGCTGTCAAGTATTTTTAAATAAACAATATAAATTACTTAATAACTATGTTTGAGAAACTCACATAGCGGTAGAATTGGAAGGGTAATAACAAGGACCCAAATGTCAAAATTGTCTTTCTCGATGGCAGGATCACCAAGATCCATGGTGACAAGCATACCCACCTGAAAATCATGCATCTTGCAACGTGCTTCCCAATTCGGGCAACCAAAATGGGATACGCTCTCAGATTGTATAGATTTACCTCAAAATCCGTACCATGATGGGTCCTTGGGTTAATTTTCTTTGTTTCCATACTCCTGTGATCTTCAAAACCCATCTTCTCTAAGACATAGCTTCTTGCATGGCATGAGATAAGCTAGTCGAATTGTAAAAGACGATAATTTCATGTTGAAGTAGTAGAAGTTGAGCTTAATTACGAAAAAAAACACTTTGCGTCGTAGCATACCGTTTCAACAACAAAGGACTC
The DNA here is from genome assembly GCA_021437245.1 of Aegilops speltoides. Lineage (NCBI taxonomy): Eukaryota > Viridiplantae > Streptophyta > Magnoliopsida > Poales > Poaceae > Aegilops > Aegilops speltoides. Next base: position 56,378,060 of record CM038146.1, read on the forward strand.
CTGGAGCTTAATGCTTATGCGCCGACCTTATGCCAAGTGAGGCGAGTCGCAGAAACCCCGGTTGTCGCCGCACCAGGAGCACTCCGCGAGACTTACGTCCGACGACATTTCATATGTTCATAATTCAATGATTAAACTTCTAAAATTCAATATATGTGCTACAAAAACTAAATTAGATTATTACTATTCAGCACGGGTTTACTATCGGTCCGTCGAGTCGCAACTCTCAGCTCATGTGGTGTATATATTCGACCGTTGGTGATGGTCGCTCCTCCCTTCGTCCCCAAGTGCATTAAAACGAAATTTCTAGCACACGGGAACGAAGGAGAAGCGATCCCCATGACAACAGTTGGCATTCTTCTTCTCTCATATATGGTCACACTCCCTCACCATACATTGCCGCTCCTCCCTTTGTCCCCGAGTGCATTAAACCAAAACTAAATCATCTCTTGCATCCGTACATCGTCGAATATTATCACTAATACTTCTCGAATAGTCTCATACATTTAACCTCACTAATAAAGCTAAAACCATAGCGAACGACGGGTATTGGCCCGGGTGGTGGACACCCAAAGAGAACGAACCAGCACAGGATCATAGCTCCAGTGAGATCCCTGAAGAACCTGCCAGGTATTGGAGAACCTGCCCTCCAACGCAACCATGTAGCGACGGACGTGATCGTCCTCCTCGCTGACACAGCGATGTATCACCTCCACGGGGTCCTCAAGCCTTCGTACTGTCACTAGCCCACGCGACCGCCACCAAAGAAGGTTTGGGTCAATGACGGGCTGGCTCCTCACCAAGATGCACCTTTAGGAAGGTAGCACATCCCAGTACCAACCCGGCGGAGCCCAGTCCCGGACATGGCCCCTCTTATCAAGCAGGCCTCCTCCACCGAGTCGACGACGAGGATGCGGGATAGGCATCATCTACGTTGATGCGGGAATAGTTGCTTTAACTAAAAAAGTAAACAAGTTCTATTAATTTTCGTACTAAAAATAAAATAGCTGTATTAATTCAACTAGTTCAATTAAGCACTTACAATAAATAAAAATAAACTAGTTTTTACTAAACATAAACTAGTTCAACTAGTTCTGTTAATTTTCTTACTAAAAAACTAGTTCTATTAATTCAAGTAGTTCTTACTAAAAATAAACTAGTTCACTAGTTCTACTAATTTTCATACTAATTCTCACTACTAGGGAAAACCTTATACACAGCATCTTAGCAGTAGCGTTGGACAAAACAGGGCGCTACTGCCACTTAGTAGTAACGTGTTTAAATAACCCGCGCTACTGCTACTACTTTAGCAGTAGCACGTGCTAGGAAAATGCGCTGCTGCTATGTTTGTACTAGGCGCAGATGGCTAGACCTACTTAGCGGTAGAGCGTATCCTTAACAAGCGCTACTGCTACTTCCCATAGCAGTAGCGCGTATCACAGAAACGCACTACTACTTACTTTCCTTATCCTGGAGCGGCTGACCCTCTCACTCACTCTCCCTCTCACTCGCTCTCGCCCGCGCCGAACCCGTCGTCTGCCGCCGCCGCGCTGCTCCTCCACTGAGGTACTCCATCCTCCTCCTCCTCCTCCTCCTCCTCCGCCGCCTCACCCTCCACCCCTGCCCCCTCCTCCTCCTCCTCCGCCGCCTCCCCTCCTTCCCAGCCCCTCCTCCTCCGATCCCACCGCCTCCTCCTCCTCTCTCCTTCCTCCTCCCTTCCCGTCCTCCCTCCATCTCTTTTTTTTTCTGTTTTTTTACTGTACTTCTTTACTATTGTATAATGTAGTTTTGTTTTACTATTTTTAGTATGTGTTTAAAATAATTAGTAAGTAAATTAATAAAACTAGTTGAACTAGTTTATTTTTAGTAAGAACTAGTTGAATTAATAGAACTAATGTATTTTTAGTAAGAAAATTAATATAACTAATTGAACTACTTTATTTTTAGAAAGAACTAGTTTATTTTTATTTATAGTAAGTTTATTTTTACTAAGAACTAGTTGAATTAATAGAACTAGTTGAACATGTCACATTTGTTGTTATTTTTTTAGTTTAAGCAATTATTCCCGCATCTACATCGATGATGCCTATCCCGCTTCCTCGTCGTCGATACCCATCGTTCGCTAGGGTTTTAGTTGTATTAGTGATGTCATATGTATGATACTATTCGGCATGTATTCGTGATAACTTATAGGGTTTTTGTTTTTGCAGAACTCAAGGAGCCCCTCCATCATCCCCGCCGTCATCCCCATCACCGACCCCCTCCGACCTTGAGGTGAGACCAGCCAAATCTCCATGTCAATATGTGTCCTATAAGATATGATGTAGATAAAAACATGTATATCTTGTGTTGCTCAAATAGGATATGTGGTTGCACAAATGGTCGTTCATATTTGCAGGTTACACCTCTGAGTGGCCTGTGTTTTGCCGGAGTGTTGATTAATTTCTGTTCTGGCAAATTTCAGGTGCTCGATATGTCCTGTTTTAGCAAAGGTCATGCCGGAATTTTCCGTGAATTTTGGCACGACTTGTGCTAGAATATGTAGGGAATATCGAGTGGCCTGGATTTTCTAGAAAGCTAATTAAACGATATTTCAGGTTGACTTTAAGTCTGTCGAGGCTGAAGAATCCTGACTGTTGTCGTGGGGGTCATTTCTCCTTCTTCTCCTGGTGCTAGACCTTTATTATGCACTAGGGGAAGGAGGAGTAACGACCATCACCGACGGTTGCAAATGTCATAGAGGAATCAGTGAGGGAGAGTCTCCACCATATATAAGTGGATGAAGAATCCCGTCTATTGTCATGGGGGTAGCTTCTCCTTCATTCCCGTGTGCTAGACAATTTTGTGTAATGCACTCAGGAACGAAAGGAGGAGCTACCATCATTGACGGTCGATTATATACACCACCTGAGCTGAGAGTTTTCAAGAAAAGACTCGACAGACCGATAGTCAACTCGTGATGAATAATAATGATCTAATTTAGTCTTTGTAGTACATATATTTAATTGTACAAGTTTAATCTTTGAATTATGAACATAGGAAATGTCGTCGTACGAAGAAGGCCCTAGGGAGTGCTCCTGGTGCGGCAACAACCGGGGCTTCTATGACAGGCCTCACCTGGACGAAGGTCGACACTTCAGCATTAAGCTCGAGGAGGCCTTCGATTGTGATACGGTAAGTCACGATGCAAAGTGTTTTTTCGTAATCAAGCTCAACTTCTACTACTTCAACATGTAATTTTCGTCTTTTACAATTCGACTAGCTTATCCCATGCCATGCAAGACGCTATGTCTTGGAGAGGATGGGTTTTCAAGATCATGAGAGTAATGAAACAAAGAAAATTAACCTAAGGACCCATCATGGTATGGATTTTGGGGTAAATCTATAAAATTCTGAGAGCGTATCCCATTTTGGTTGCAATGGTTGGGAAGCACTTTGCAAGATGTATGATTTTCAAGAGGGTATGTTTGTCACCTTGGATCTTGGTGATCCTGACATCAACCAAGACAATTTGGACATTTGGGTCCTTGTTGATATGCTTCCAATTCTACCTCTATGTGAGTTTCTCAAACATAGTTATTAAGTAATTTATATTATTTATTTCAAAATAGTTGACAACTTATTTCCATTGATAGCTTATTTTCATTCTTCAAAGAATGTGCGGAACATGGTAGACAGAACCTACTACACCGATGGCTCTCACTTAACTTATTAGGAGAAAAATCATTTGGTCGCATATTGTACTGAAATTGAGAATTACAATGCCTATTATTGGACTCCTCCACATTATGGTCAATACGTGCCAGCAGTGCACGTGTTGAACCACGATAACTTCCATGGAGATGCCCTGGTAAGATTTTTTACTATTGCTTCTAAAACTGAGCTACATTGCTAACTACGTAGTTATTACTATGTTTTTTAACAGAAAACCCCGATGCATTGTGTGCCTCATTTGATGTATCAGAATGGTCGCCTTGATGTTTTGAACATACAGCCATGTCGTCCTACGAATCTCACCTGTCCATACCGGATTTCCAAACTCTGTGAACACATGATAATCAAAGAATGGAAAAAATGTATGGACAGTCCTAAGGAGGTTCTTGGAAGCAACATTGTGTGAAAGGCAAGAATTGGAGACAGGATTATCTCCATTCTCCATAATGGAGAGTCAGGGGCTATCTTGTTTTACACTACTAGGGAAAAGCCTAGCAGCAGCGCGGGTTTTGGGCCTATCAGTAGCGCCCGCGCTACTGATGAGGCGCTACAGCTAATGCTTAGCAATAGCGCGTCTTGACCCACGCTACTGCTAAATTGACTTAGTAGCAGCTGTTCTTTAGAACATCGCTACTGGTAATTAGTAGTAGCGCTTCTCCTAACCAGCGCTACTACTATTATTTAGTATTTTATTTCTTTTCTTTTTCATGTTGTATTCATACACCTTTACACAAGTTTTCATACAACAAGAATTTAGTGATTGTTTTTACATCATAATGAGTTATTACATCATGGGGTGAAAGAACCGTGGACTAGCTTCAAGTGGATGTCCATCCACTTGAAACTAATCCGCGGTTCTTTCACCCAATGATATAATAATATCATCGTCATCATCATATCATTAACAACTTAGCATCATAATTCATCATTGTGATATAACACCTCCTCAATATCATCGTTTTCATCATTGACATCACATAACACCTCCTCAAGATCATCATTATCAACTCTAACACATTACCACATAATAAACATGTTGTACCTCGTAGGACCTATTACATTCGATTAAGACCTACTACATTTTCTAAGGTAAAATAACAAAGAACAAGATAGCCCCTGACTCTCCATTATGGAGAATGGAGATTAGCCTGTCTCCCATTCTTGCCTTTTGCTGAATGTTACTTCCAAGAACCTCCTTGCGAATGTCCATACATTTCTTCCATTCTCGATGATCATGTGTTCACGGGTTTTAGAAACCGATATGCACAGTGAGCTCCGAGATTTACCGGCAGTATGTTCAGAATCGAGAGGCGACCATGCAGAGACATCGATGAGGCACACAATCCATCGGGAGTTTCTGTTGAAAAACATAATAATAACTTCGTAGTTACCAATGATGTACTAGTTTTAGAAGTATGCAAAAAATGCACGAATGTCGTAATAGTAAAAAATCCTACCAGGGTATCTCCAGAGAAGTTATCGTTGTTCAACACATGCACTAGTGGCACGTATTCACCATAATTTGGAGGAGTTCGATAATAGGCATTGCAATTCTCAAGAAGAGTACAAAATGCGATCAGACGATTTTTCTCCTTATACGTTAGTTGGGTGCCTTCGGTGTAGTGGGTTTTATCTACCATCTTCCGCACAGTCTTTGAAGAATCAAAATAAGCTGTCAATGGAAATAAGCTATCAACTATTTTGAAATAAACAATATAAATTAGTTAATAACTATGTTTGAGAAACTCACATAGCGGTACAATCGAAAGTGTATCAACAAGGACCCAAATGTCCATATTGTCTTCCTCGCTGTCAGGATCACCAAGATCCATGGTGACAATCATACCCTCATAAAAACCATACATTTTGCAAAGTGCTTCCCAATTTTGGCAACCAAAATGGGTTACGCTCTGAGCATTGTACAGATTTACTTCAAAATCCATATCATGATGGGTCCTTAGGTGTATTTTCTTTGTTTCGAAACTTTCATAGTCTTCAAAACCCATCCTCTCCAAGACATAGCGTCTTGCATGGCATGGGATAAGCTAGTCGAATTGTAAAATATGAAAATTAGACGTTGAAATAGTTGAAGGCATGCTTAATGGAGAAAAAAACTATTGTCGTCGTTGTGTACCGTATGAACATCGAAGGTCTCCTCGAGCTTAATGCTGAAGCGCCGATCGTCGTCCAGCCGAACGAACCTGTCGCACATACCTCGATCGTCGTGGCACCAGCTACACTCCCCCGGGAGACCGTCGTCGTCCGAGTACAACATTTCCTACAATCATAATTCAAATATTAAACTTGTACATATTCTAGCACCAGTCATGCCAGAATTCACGACAAAATCCGGCATGACCTTTGCTAAAAAAGGACATATCGAGTGCCTGAAATTTGCTGGAACGGAAATTAATCAACACTCCAACAAAACATAGGCCACTCGGAGATGTAAACTGAACATGAACGGCCACTTGGGCAACCACATCCAATTTGAGCAACAACACAAGATATACAAGGATATTTGGCTGGTCTCACCTCGATGTCGGAGGGGATCGGTGACTGGGACGACGGCGGGATATCGGAGGGGTCGGTGACGGGACGACGGAGGTCACTGAAACCATATAAGTTATCACTAACAACAAACATGACATGTTCAACTAGTTTTATTAATTCAACTAGTTCTTACTAAATATAAACTTACTATAAATAGAAAAAAAACTAGTTCTTTCTAAAAATAAAGTAGTTCAACTAGTTATATTAATTATCTTACTAAAATAGATTAGTTCTGTTAATTCAACTAGTTCAACTAGTTTATTAATTTACTTACTAAACTAGTTCAACTACAATTAAAGTAGTTCAACTACCAATACTACTACTAAAAATCTAGTACTAACTAAGCAACATCTAGTACTAGCTAACCCTAAATTAACATCTACTACTACCAAATCTAGTACTAACTAGTGGCAGGGGGTGGGGGCGATGGAGAGGTAGCTAGCTAGGGGCGGCGAGGTCGAGGGCGGTGAGAGGAGGGCTGCGGTGGAGGAGGGAGGAGGGCGGCAGAGGCGGAGGGAGGAGGCGGCGACGGAGGAGGGAGGGGCGGCCGCAGGCGGAGGGAGGATGTGCGAGGAGAATGGAGGTGGGACGGAAGTAGGGGAGTACCTCTGCGGCGGACGAACGAAGGCGGCGGCGGCGGCGACGAGATTTACATTTGACGGTTGACGCGAGCAGAGTGAGAGTGTGAGTGAGAGGGCCGGTCCTTCGTGGGGATAAGGTAGGGATAGTTGTAGCGTTTGCCAAAACGCACAGCTAACCTGAGTAGCAGAGCGCTCTAAGAAAGTGCGCCATCTGCTATAGCTAGCGGGGGCCAAGGTCATGGCAACTATAGCAGAAGGCGCTGTAGGCTACACACGCGCCATCGCTACTTCCAAGTCAAGAGCGCGTTTATAGACATGCGCTGCTGCTAAGTAGCAGTAGCGTTGTATTTTGAAGAGCGCTGCAGGTAAGATTCTGTGTATAGGCTTTTCCCTAGTAGTGTAATGCTATTTTACCTAAGAGAATATAGTAGGTCCTAAGAGAATGTAGTAGGTCCTATGAGGTACAATATGTTTATGAGAGTTGGTGATGAGGAGTAGTTGTTATTATGACTAGTGACAAACTTGTATGTGATGTCTCATTGCTAAAAACGATGATCATGAGGTGGTGTTAGATGACAATGATGTATTATGATTATAAGTTGTTAATGATATGATGATGACGATGATGATATTTATTATATCATTAGATGACAATGATTTATTGAAACTAGTCCACGGTTATTTCTCCAAGTGATGTAATAACTCATTATGATGTAAAAACAATCTCTAAATTGTTGTGGTATGAAAACTTGTATAAAGGTGTATGAATACAACATGAAATAAAAAAGAATATGGAATAATAGTAGTAGCACGTTCTCGAAGAAGCGCTACTACTAATTACCAGTAGCGCTCATTGTATAAAGTGCTACTACTAAGTCGATATAGCAGTACCGTGGTCCAACCCACGCTACTGCTAACCTTTAGCTGTAGCGCCTTACTAGTAGCGCGGTTCCCCGCGCTACTGATAGGCATTAAACACGCGCTACTGCTAGGGTTTTCCCTAGTAGTGTCTATTAAACACTTACTAAAAAATAGTAAAAAAAACTAGTTAGATGAACTCGAAAATTTAACCCTAACTAATTTGATTAACTCTAAAATTTAATGCACCCTAACTAATTTAATGAACTCTAAAATTTAACCCTAACTAATTTGATGAACTAAAAAATTTAACCCTAACTAATTTGATGAACTCTAAAACTAATTCTATGTAACAACTATTGCTCTAATTAGCATCTAATTTGATGACTCCTAACTAATTAGATGAACTCTAAAAATTAACCCTAAGAACCCTAGCTAGGCAGAGGTAGGGGAGGAGGAGGAGGAGGGCGGGCTTACCTCGGGCGCCAACGGAGTTAGGGAGAGAGGCACGCGGCATCGACGTCAGGGTCGAGGCGGCGGGCGCACGGCAGAGGGCGGCGATGTAGGGGGGCATCGAGGTCATGGTCGGGGGCGGCGTCGAGGTTGGGGTCGGGACGACGTCGACGCCGTGCGAAGGGCGACAGGAGAGCGCGCGGCGGCCGGACAACGACGCGGCGACAACAGATGCGCGAGTTCGATTTGGGGGAAGTGCCCGTGGGGAAGAAGAACCACGCGTGGTTAAGTCAAAAGTAGATGTAGCGTGTTCCAGGAAAAGCGCTACTGCTACGTTAGCTATAGCTAAATTAGCTATGTAGCGACGGACGTGCTCGTCCTCCTCCTTGACACAGAGACGTACCACCTCCAGCGGGGCTGGTTGCCTCCGCACCGAATGTGGCCCACGCGAATGCCACCAAAGGAGCCCGGGTCGACGACGGTACATGGGGCCGGGTTCCTCACAAAGCGGCGCGCCCATGAAGGTCGCACCTCCTAGTGCCAGCCCGGCGGAGTCTAGTCCCGGGCATGATTCCTGTGAAGCAGAATATCGCCGCGAACGGGTCAACAATGAGGATGCAGGCCAGACATCGTTGACCTCGAGAACAAATAATATGCAAATGTAACATTTTTTAAATGATTGGATTGTGATTTCTTATATGCAAGGAAAACCTTTAGTCCCTGGCTATACGAACAAGATTCATACTCAAATGGCGCCATTCTGGATGTGCATAAACTGGTCCATATTTTTCGTGATCACATCTACCCTTCTATATGTCACGTTATCTAGTGTCAAATGATTCAAGAAAACAATGGCTTTTCATCATTAGCCGGAAGTAATAGGCGCATGCTGGTTTGAAGCTCTCCAATGTTGTTTTGAAAGGAGTCCTGAATAGTTTAATTCGCTTTTTTGTACGAAGTTCAGCAAGAGCCTTCCGAATATATCTATTTGGAAGGCCTTTGCTGAACTTCGTACCAAAAAGTGAATTATCCTATCAAGAACTCCGTTCTCATATAACTTTGGGGAGCTTCATACTGTCATGCGCCTTTTACTTCCGGCTAATGTTGAAACCATCTATTTCTTCAATACATTGACACAAGACAACGTGACATATAGAAGCTAGGGTACATAGATGAGATCAGAAAAAAATGGATCAACTTGTGCCCATCCATAATGGGGGCATCCTTTGATCATATTTCACTAGATCAAACTTTGACATATGATCAAACTTTGACATATGATCAAATGTTGCATATGTCAAAATTCAAACTTTGACATATGATCAAACTTTGACATATATGATCAAATGTTGCATATGTCAAAATTCTAACTTTGACATATGATCAAATGTTGCATATGTGAAAATTCAAAATTTGACATATGATCAAACTTTGACATATATGATCATATGCCAAAATTCTAACTTTGACATATGATCAAATGTTGCATATGTCAAAATTCAAACTTTGACATGTGACCAAACTTTGACATATGATTAAATGTTGCATATGTCAAAATTCAAACTTTGACATATGATCAAACTATGACATATATGATCAAATGTTGCATATGTCAAAATTCAAACTTTGACATATGATCAAATGTTGCATATGTCAAAATTCAAACTTTGACATATGATCAAACTTTGACTTATATACATCTAATCATCTAATCAAAATTCATCTACTTAACATTTATATATCTAAAATTCATCTAACATTTATATATCCAAAAGTATAAAAAAATAAAAGAAACATGCATCTAACATTTATATATCTAATTCATCTAACATTTATATAACTAAAAGTATCAAATTCCTTAACAAATTTCAATATACATCTAATCATCTAGTGAAAAAAATGTCAAAATTTATCAAACTAACATTTCTATATCTAAAATTCATCTAACATTTCTATAACTAAAATTATAAAAAACTAAAAAAAGCATTCATCTAACATTTCTATATATAATGCATCTAACATTTCTATAACTAAAAGTATAAAAAACTAAGAAACAGAAAATAAGAAAATGTGTATCTGTGTGTATGTTTATGTGTGTGTTCATATGCATGTGTGTGTGCAGGCTTGATCTATGGGAGGGCGTCCATGGCGGTAGGGGCTCACAGCGCGGGGCGTCGGGGGTGGCGACGACGGCACGCAAGCGCGAGCGAGGGGCGGCGTGCGACGAGGGCGGCGGGCGGCGCGATGGGGAACGACGAAGGAGGACAACGTTGGCGGCGCGTCGGGGGCGGCGACGTTGTCGATCGGGGCAGACAGTGCGTCGTCAACGGTGAGGTAGAAACAGAGGGAAACTGAAATTTTTTCAAGTGTTGTATATATAGGAGGGACCTTTAGTCCTGGTTGGAGCCACCAACCGGGACTAAAGGTCAATTTGGGCCAGGTGAAGCAGCGGGAAGCGACCACCTTTAGTCGCTGTTGGTGGCTCCAGCCTGGACTAAAGACCCCCCTTTTAGTGGCGGTTGGAGCCACCTTTAGTCGCGGTTGGTCGATCCAACCGGTGCACGAAGTTTAGTCCCACCTCGCCGAGGGAAGGGCAGTCATACTGTTTCATAAACCCAACCGCGGCTGCTCCTTCGAACTCCTCTCCTGCATCCTGGCCCAACTATAGGTTGGGCTTCTAGTCATATGCAGGCTGTTGTGGCCAAGTAGGCGGGCTTTTCTTCATTTTTTTTTGTTTTCGGTGTTATTTATTTTCTTTAATTTCTTAGTTGTTCTTTGCTTTATTTAGAATTTCATTGTGAATATTTTTTCTTTAGGTAAAAAGAATTATAAACTTTCTGTTAGTGCCAGTAGTTTTCAAATTTGAATAGTTTAATTTTGAATTATTTGAAATTTGTGTGAATCACTAGTTTGTGAATAACTTTGCTTTAAAAATAGATTTTCAAGTGATTATTTTTTATTATGTTCAATATTAGTGTGTTTTATCATTATATTCAATTTTCTAATACTTGGGTTATCTAAAAAATGAAATGCCTTTGTAATAGATGAGAGTTTTGGTCCGAAACCCTCATACTTTGAAAGAGATTGTCCATTTTGTACACGAAGTGGATCGAGTTTTTGTCGTAACCCTCTCAACTTTTTAGCACATGCTATGTGGGTGAAATGAAGATACCATGCAAACTTTCAACCATTTCAGAGTTCATTTGTAGTGCTTTTCAATTTCAGGATCCTTTAGCTAAAAAATCAATAAATGCATGAAACATAGTTAATGAAGTCAGAAAGGGTTAAAAATTGATGGCGTGCCTTTGAATGGTGCATACTGAACACACAAAAGGTATGGAGTTGATATAAGTTTAAAAATGAAATTCCTTTGTAACCGATGAGTTTTTGTCTGAAACCCTAATATTTTGAAAGAGATTGTCCATTGTGTACACGAAGTGCATCCAGTTTTTGCCATAACCCTCTCAACTTTTTATCACATGCTATGTGTATGAAATGATGATACCATGACAACTTTCAACCTTTTCGGAGTTCATTTGTAGGGCTTTTGAATTTCATGGTCATTTAGCTCAAAAAACCAGTAAATGGATGAAAAATAGCAAATGAAGTCAGAAAGGGTTGAAAATTGACGACATAGCTTTGAATGGTGCATACTGAACGCACAAAACGTATGGAGTTGAAATAAGTTTAAAAAATGAAATGCCTTTGTAACAGATGAGTTTTCGTCCGAAACCCGGATACTTCGAAAGAGATTGTCCATTTTGGACATGAAGTGGATCCAGTTTTTGTCATAACCCACTCAACTTTTTAGCACATGCTATGTGAGTGAAATGATGATGTCATGCCAACTTTCAACCTTTTCAGAGTTCATTTTGTAGTGCTTTTCAATTTCAGGGTCATTTGGCTAAAATAAATGAGTAAATGAGCTGAAAAATAGCAAACAATGTCAGAAAGGGTTGAAAATTGATGATATTTCTCTGAAGCACAAAATTACATGTTGCAAATGCCAAAACACATACGCACCCTAACTATTACAAAGATTCCCTACGGTTTGTCCAAAGTGGGACTTTCTAGACATATATAAGTCCGGAAACTCACTAGAGAAGAAAGTGATGACAGTAAAGCCGGTCACATCCCAGAGTGGGATCTTTGGGTGTGAAAGTTTTTATTCGCATGTGTCCCTTTGCGCTGTAACCATGGACAATATTCATCATTTAATTGGATGCTTGGTCAATATTCACTTTGAACGGAGCAATTTCATGAACCTTTTCATAATCTTCTGACATGTCTGTCCTGTCATCCGCTCCCACGATGTTTCTTTTCCTTGAAACAACTATGTGGTGCTTTGGCTCATCGTATGATGTAATTACTTATCTTTTCTTTTTCTTGGCTTGGTAGACATGTCCTTCACATAGAAAACCTGCGCCACATCATTGGCTAGGACAAATGCTTCATCTGCATACACAAGATTGTTGAGATCCACTGTTGTCATTCCGTACTGCGGGTCTAATGTTACCCTGCCTTGTGTCAGATTGACCCATTTGCACCGAAACTAAGGGACCTTCAAACCACGTCCATAGTCAAGTTCCCATATATCCTATATGTAACCATAATATGTGTCCTTACCCCTATTGGTTGCTGCATCAAAGCGAACACCACTGCTTTGGTTGGTGCCCTTCTTATCTTGGACGATCGTGTAAAATGTATTCCCATTTATCTCGTACCCTTTGAAAGTTATTATATTCGAAGATGATAACTGGGACAACAAGTACAAGTCATCTTCAACAGCGTCTTCATGCATGGCACATGTCTGCAACCAACCGTCGAAAGTCCCTATTTGTTCACGTGTAATCCAGTCGTCAGACCACTCCGGGTGTTTGGAGAGTAGAATATTCTTGTGTTCCATCATATACGGAGCCGCCAAGGCGGAATTTTGTAGAAATGTGTAGTGTTCTTGAGTGAGAGAATGCATGTGCATTACATATTATTTGTTTCGGTCCTAGCGTGCCATTTCCACCCAACATGCCCTTATGTCATGATTCAGGAACACCAATCGACTTAAGGTCAGGAATAAAGTCAATACAAAACTCAATGACCTCCTCATTTTCATGGCCTTTGCAGATGCTTCCTTCTGGCCTAGCACGGTTATGAACATATTTCTTTAAGACTCCCATGAACCTCTCAAAGGGGAACATATTTTGTAGAAATATAGGACCGAGAATGGCAATCTCTTCGCATAGGTGAACTAGGACGTGTGTCACGATGTTGAAGAAGTATGGTGGGAATGCCAACTCGAAACTGACACGATGTTGAACCAAATCATTCTCTAACCTTGGTATGATTTCCGGATCAATTACCTTTTAAGAGATTGCATTGAGGAATGCAAATAGCTTCACAATGGCTAATTGAACGTTTTCAGGTAGAAACCCCCTCAGTGCAACCGGAAGTAGTTGCGTCATAATCACGTGGCAGTCATGAGAATTTAGGTTCTGAAATATATTCTCTTCCATATTTATTATCCCCTTTATGTTTGACGAGAAGCCATACGTGACCTTCATACTGAGCAGACATTCAAAGAAGATTTCTTTCTATTCTTTGGTAAGAGTGTAGCTGGCATGACCCTGATATATGTTGTCTTTTCAGTGCATACATTGTTGGTCCTCCCGTGCCTCCGGTGTATCTTTTGTCTTCCCATACACGCCCAAGAAGATTAGCAGGGTCACGCAAAGATTCTTCGTCACGTGCATCACATCGATTGCAGAGCGGACCTCTAGGTCTTTCGAATAGGATAGGTCCCAAAATATAGATTTCTTCTTCCACATGGGTGCGCCTCCGTCAGCGTCATTCAGAACATATTGTCCGCCTCGACCCTTTCCAAAGATTACCTTCAAATACTTGACCATATCATGTACATCATCACCAGTACGGTGGCGAGGCTTCGTCCGGTGATCTGCCCCACCTTTGAAATGCTTGCCTTTCTTTCTTAGGGGATGCCTGCTTGAAAGAAATTGATGATGTCCCAGGTACATATTCTTCTTACAATTATCCAAATATATATTGTCGGTATCATCCAAACAGTGCGTGCATGCGCGATATCCCTTGTTTGTTTGTCTTGAAAGGTTACTTAGAGCAGGCCAATCATTGATTGTCACAAACAGCAATGCAAGGTAAAATTCTTCCTGATCGAGCTCATCCCACGCACGTACACCATTTCCATTCCACAGCTGTAAGAGTTCTTCAAGTAATGGCCTTAGGTACACATCAATGTCGTTGCCGGGTTGCTTAGCGCCTTGGATGAGCACTGGCATCATAATGAACTTCCACTTCATGCACTACCAAGGAGGAAGGTTATACATACATAGAGTCACAGGCCAGATGCTATGATTGCTGCTTTGCTCCCCAAAAGGATTAATGCCATCTGCGCTTAGACCAAACCATATGTTCCTTGCGTCATCTACAAAGTCCCTCCACTTCCTTTTGATTTTTCTCCACAGCGACCCGTCAGTGAGCACTCTCAACTTCCCATCTTTCTTATGATCCTCTTTGTGCCATCGTACCAACTTGGCATGCTCTTTGTTTGGAACAAACGTTTCAACCGTGGTATTATAGGAGCATACCACATCACGTTGGAAGGAACCTTCTTCCGGGGGGTCGCCCTCGACATCAGCAGGGTCATCGTGGTTGATCTTATAGGCGCGATGCACCACATATCGGGCACGCGTTCAAATCCTCGTACTCGTCGCGGTAGAGGATGCAGTCATTAGGGAATGCATGTATCTTCCGCATCTCTAATCCTAGAGGGTAGACAACCTTCTTTGCTTCGTACGTACTCTCAGGCAATTCGTTGTTCTTTGGAAGCATCTTCTTTAACATTATCAGCAAGTTTTCAAATCCCTTGTCAGATACACCATTCTCTGCCTTCAATTGCAGCAATTCTAGTGTGGTGCCCAGCTTTTTCTTGTCAGCTTCGTAGTTTGGGTACAACAATTTCTTGTGATCCTCTAACATGCGCTGCAACTTCAGCCTCTCATTTTCACTTGCATAGTTTTTCTTTGCATCGGCAATGGCCCGACCTAGATCATCAGCGGGCTCATCTGATGACTCTTCTTCAGCTTCTTCCCGCATTGCCGGCTCAGCTTCTTCCCCCATTGTTGTACCATCGTATTCAGGGAACCCATGGCCAGGATAGATATCGTCGTTCTCTTCTTCTTCATTGTCTTGCATCATAACCCCTCTTTCTCAGGGCTTGGTCCAAACATTATAGTGGGGCATGAAACCGGACTCAAACAGGTGGACATGAATGGTTCTTGAGTTAGAAGAATTCCGATCATTCTTACAGCCACCACATGGACAACACGTAAAACCATCCCCAACTTGTTTGCATCAGCTGCAAGCAGAAAAGTGTGCACGCCATTAACAAACTGGGTAGAGCATCGGTCATATTACATCCATTGCCGGCTCATCTTCATTACAGAGCACTGAAAAGACCAAATTAATACAAGTTCATACATAAAGTTCATACACACTTATTCTCATAAAACAACATACAAACACTCTAGCTAAATCATCTAAATGCAACAACAAATGTGATCAAGATCGCAACAAAGGTAACAATTGATCCAGCAACATAATGATATCAGGCCTCACTATCAGTGGCATGTTTTCTAATCTTTCTAATCTTCAAGCGCGTTTTCTCCATTTTGATCTTGTAATCATCGACGACATCGGCAACATGCAACTCCAATTCCATATTCTTCTCCTCAATTCTTTTCATTTTTTCTTTCAAATACTCGTTTTCTTTTTCAACTAGATTTAAACTCTCCACAATAGGGTTGTTTTGAATTTCCGGTTCACATACCTCTTAGATAACAATTTCCATGTCAACTTGATGGGAATAAGTTTTCATAAACACGAAATGCAACAAATAGTTACAAAACAGAATATACCACCTCCGAATCATAAACCGGACGAGGGCCGACGGGGACGGATATCAAACCATGGCACTGTGTATAACGAACAACGTACGGGTAAGAAAATTATACAAGTATCTATATATCAAAATCACACGAACATGATTTTTTATATAGAAAATATAAGAACAAGAGGCTCACCACAAGGTGGTGCTGGCGACGGGACAGTGCGACCAATCGACGGTGGTTAGGACGGAGACGGAAAGGCACTATGTAAACCACACCTACATAGGCAAACTAAGAGTTATTTTGAGCCCAAATTGCATATAAATCAAATAAACTACTACATATAATTCCTCCCAAACTAAAACCCACAACTCATTATACTAATAGAGCATTGCAACAACTAATCCAGCAATGAGAGATGAAAGGACAAAGTTGCTAACCTTTGTGATCACTTGGAAGGATGGGCTGCCTTCAAATCTTGACAAATTTTGGCAAAAATGGAGGATGAGCTCGAGAGGAGAGGAAGAAAACAGAGAGGAGAGGAAAGGAGAAGAACGGAGAGCTCGGGGTCGACGAAGGGTTTATATAGGATGATCTTAATTTAGTCCCGGTTGCTTATACGAACCAGGACTAAAGATGCATCTCTAGTACCGGTTCGTGCCACAAACTGAGACTAAAGGTGTTGGTGTGGCTCCAGCCGGACACCAGCCTGCCACCACCTCTTTAGTCCTGGTTCGTGGCACGAACCTGTACTAAACGTTCGACACAAACCGGGACTAATGATTGCCGCCTGCCTAGCCTTTGGTACGGCACTAATGGTCACATTAGTGCCGGTTCATTTACAAACCGGGACTAATGAGCTGAACATTAGGCCCTTTTTCCATTAGTGTTACCATGTATATACATTCTATAAATCATTAGTTTTTGTTGTTCCTTAATTAGTTTTGCTTCATGTTGGCTTTTACCCTTCATGGTCCTCTCAAATTTAACTAGTAGATTATGAATACATGCAAAAGTAGTGTCATCTTCGCGCGCAACATATGAGAATAGAAGAGGACATTGCATTAAATAATGTTGATTGGTGTTGGTTGACGATGTACATGTGGGACCGATTTAGATGGAGTCGTACCATGAGGGCATGTGCCAGAACCAAACATATGTACACCCAAATGTAATTCATTGTTGCGTCACTTACCACTTCATATGATCCTTCCTCCCACAGCATATAAATATCCACCACACACCTTACTACATAAGCTCATCATTCTACCTAGCCTTCTTTATAGTTGTATTGTATGCTAGTTCTAGTCGAGTAATACTTTTGCAATATAAACCTTACACCATTCATAGTAAAAATTTCCCAAATTAACTACATAAACCCCTCTATATTATCTACTGCTTCCCATAGAATATCGACTTCTTGTTTCTTCATATAAGATGGAGGTCAAAAAGAAAATAAGGAAGGCTGGGTGACAGACCATGGCTATTTAGTTGGCTGTGAGGCACTAGGCACCCCCTCCCAAGATGAGGATTTGCTCCTAGAGTAGTGCAACAATTTTTATTTTTTGCAAAAAAGATCCAAATCTATTATCAAAGTTTACCGAAAGTACAAAGTATCTCAAACATACTAAAAATTACATTGAGATTCCAAGACCCCCAAACAACCACCTAGATTAGTGTAACTTAAAGAATATTGTGAAGGGGGGAGGGGGAGTCGGGGGCTGTAAGGAGGAGATATTGTTTCTCGACTAGGAAGAACCTCTTATAGAAACCAGGATTGGATCTCAGTGCCCCCGCGCCGTCCTCTCG
The DNA here is from genome assembly GCA_021437245.1 of Aegilops speltoides. Lineage (NCBI taxonomy): Eukaryota > Viridiplantae > Streptophyta > Magnoliopsida > Poales > Poaceae > Aegilops > Aegilops speltoides. The sequence goes on from CM038146.1 coordinate 56,395,944, forward strand.
GGCTAAACGGGTGGCCGCCGCCCGGGCAAAGCCCTGGTCAGTGGTTGGTGGTGGCGGACCCTTCTGCATGTCCTCGGTCGTCCCTCTCAGACCTGCCCCCATGTTGGATGTCACCTCGCTGCATCAGGAGTGCCGTCACCGCTCGTCCGGCCCTCCTTCCAAGATGTGTTGCTCCTCACCCTAGGCTTCTGGGCACCTCCACTTGTTTTTGCGTGCTCTTGTCGGTGATGCTGAAGTGTACCTGCTCCTGCCATGGTTCATGGCCAGTATCCTTCCTGGTGCATCTCCAGGTGCTATCTGCCGTGATCCAGGGCCGGGGTGTGGATCTGGTATCCCACTGAAAATTCAGCTACGGTTCCCTGTGTCGACGGGATTGGGAAGGGCTCTCTCCGGCGTGGTTCCGTCATTGGTGTTTGATCGTTTGGTGACCACTCCGGCCGTCCTCTATGACTGTGTGGTAACCATTCCGACATGCGGATGTGGCTTCCCTAATTTGCAGCTGAAAGGTCTGTGCGAGAGTTTCTTTCTTCAGATCTGATGGTTGTTGGTGAAGTGAAATATATGGACAACGGCTTGACGCAACAGGTAAGGTTGTACAGTGGCAGCGGTTGCACATCGCATGCAGCTGCTGGGATCGAAGGAAAGTGGTGGTCACAACGCATGGTGACTTTGATGGTGGAGCTCCTTGAGCACTCGGTCTTGAGCTCCAAGGTGAAAACCTAGGTCTTAACCAGGTTGGTTATAACTGACAATGGCGATGTTTTTGCGTCGTTATCTTGTTGGAGGGGTTGCTCAAATATGCTGAGACCGTTCTTCAAGTTGAAAACCTGGAATCTGTCTTTCGATGGTTGGATCCGGTGACGGCGGCAATTTGATCGTTGATTCCATCTTGAAGGCGTTGTTGTTGAAGAAGCTTGTCATCCTCATGGTGTCATGAGATTGTTGTGCGGATAAGGTAATTGTAGTAATTTGTCTATCGTGGATTTGGTCACTTCGTTTTCTTTTTCCTTTTCCATGATAGGCATAGCTTTGGTCTTGTATGAATTTGTTATTTGCCGACGTGTTTTTGTTGTATGTGTGCGTTGGTGTTGGCTGTATGCATCCTAAGTGTGCAGAGGCCGGGTGTATACTGATTGTGTTTATATCCTCTTGATGCTTCATATTGTGTCAATAAAAATAACCCTTTGTTGTAAAAAGCAACCAGGCTTGGGAGACAAAGGGAAATGCGTGGTCATAGGGGTCATTATCATCTGCTGGAAATCACCGGCCACCATCTCGGGAAATGCGTGGCCACCGGGGTTCCTACTAAATGCGTTTCAAATCCACCATGCTCTGAATCTAAAACTTAGCAATCAGTAAAAATTTAATACACTAGGCAAGTTACATCTGCTAAGTTTGTGTGTGTCTGTTGGAAAAATATATTAATTTGAAGAAATTTTTACAACATTCAACGGAGGAACAAGCATGTCGGACCAACTGGTGTGTGGCTGCGCCAAGCGACGCAAGCCGGCATGGGCGGCCAAAGCTGACGTCTGTGTGTACCCATCATCGAGTAGAACATGTCGGCACAGGCGATCAAAGGCAGGTCCCAAGTATGAGGCTCACGCCTGAGAGCTAGACCAGAATGGTGTGAGCAATGCTGATATGCGGCACCAACCTCCCGGTTGCACGGGACCCTGCACCTGGATGCGACCCCACTTGTTAGCAGTAGTACAACCGAGGCTTAACTTGCTCTTCAACCCCATTGCAGTATTGCATGGCACCTCGAGCACTTCAACATTTTCACCGTAATGTCGTGTGGCTATGCAGCTCGTGAGTGTGTCTGCTAAAGCTGAAATGCAAGGGTTCGTAGACCAATCAAACGTGTTAATCCCTGCATGTACATGCCTACACAGATGGACAGAAATATATTTAAACAAGTGGACGAAGCTAGCTCGCTTTGGTAAGGCACTTTATCCTCCTATTAACATGCATGCGAATGCTCTGTTTTGAAATGCCTTTTCTTGTAGAGAATTGATCAGTTGCCAGGTACTCCCTCCGTTCGGAATTACTTGTCGCAGAAATGGATGTATCTAGACATATTTTAGTTCTAGATACATCCATTTTCGAGACGAGTAATTCCGAACGGAGGGAGTAGCAATTAGTAAGCAACAGGCTGAGCCCCTCCAACTTAGCATGACCCGCATGATACCGCCTCCGTCATATCTCCTCGTCCACATTACAAGTCCGCGCTGCACACTCCATTCACATGGCACATAGCCTATACAAGAAAGCTGAGCTCTAGAAACAACTCTAAACAGACCAAACGATCCTACCTATAGGATTTTGCAGTCTCCAAGTGACACTTCCTTCCCTCATGCTTCCCATGACTAGATGCCCAAATTATTATTTATTTTTTTAGGAAAGTTGGGTCCAAGAATGGATCTGCCTTTAACAAAATCAAGTACTCGATCCTCCCTAAAGACCAGATGCCCTGGTTCACACTCTTCTTCAAGTTGCGAGGAAAGCATTAGACAAGGGAGCGTCCAGGTTGGAGACGGGTATTAAGGTGAGAACAAAAATGTTAAATAGGACAATATCAATATATCCTAGCAAGGAGGATGAAGTCACGTGTGCACTTCAATTCAATAGAGGCTAGCATTTGATGCAAACGATATAAATCTTCGACGGGGCGAGCGATATTTCTACTAGGCAGGAAGACTGGGTTTGTTACTTTGATAGAAGTGGATGTCTTCAAGCGTGGTAACAATGCATGTCACATGGGCATGCATATATGTTCAGCTCTCACACATACACATGGTACAACTCTATCTACCTCGGTCCCACCTTTCATTCTTGCATAGATAAAGAGGATTTTTCTTTGCCTTCAAGATTAGCAGACGAAGTGGGAGACACCCCCACAAACGAAATGAAGCAATAGAAGCCTTGCCTCCCATAAAAATAACTTCGTCTTTCCTCACATGTCACGTTGTCCAACAATAAGCAGAATTTTTAAGCGATAATTACTATCCACTTGATTCAATAATTAAAGAAGCCAATCATGGACAGATGTAATAAAATAATATTCCTCCAGCAACTCCGAAATATCACTCAGAGCAAAACGTACCGGTTTTAGTACAGTTCCTTTTTTTAAGGGACAAAATAGTTTTTAGTACAGTTCATTAGAGTGTTGAAAACAACCTTGCATGAGAGCCAAAAGTATTGCACGTGATACAAGTAGCATGGTGTTGTAACGTAAACATTCCCGTGTGTTGCACATCAAGGATACTACTCCCTCTGTCCCTAAAACTATTGATCTAGTATGTTGTCCCAAAATTTCAGATATTTTCGATTTTGTTTAGTATTTTTTACAAGTGTACTGTTCATGCTGGTGTAGGTACACCCGGGAGTAGAAAATCCAGTCTAGGTGGCGAGCAGGCTGTACAAGGTCGGCGTACAGGGGCTGCAGGCTTCCCGTCCCCGTCCTCCAGGGTCACTAGTGAAGATGGAGGAAGCAGAGAGGGTCAGCAAGAGATGACATCGACGGTAACATTTCCTAGATGGAATTTATGCTGGTTTCTTCCTCATCTGCCACTGTTGTCATGGATAGGAGGCAACATAACCTCACCGCTTGGAGAAACCCATATATGGTGAACCACCTTGCACGTCTCGGTGGATGGCGTCAACCCAGGATGCGGGGATATGGCAGGGACGAGGCAGCTCACCGAGAGCGAGGGAGGACAAGCTGGTCCGGGGTATGTACCAACAAAAAATACAAGGTAAACATACAATTTTCCCAGCAGAGTTCAGGAAAGCGAAGGTTGCATATATAGGGGCGCCTGGACGCCTAGCCTGGAGTTCTACTAGGAACTGCCTGGAACTGATTGGTTGGTGTCCAGCGAAAGAAAATGTTTACCTGGCCTGGCAGCAGGTAGCAAGGTGATTAGCCGGGTTTGGTCCAAAAAAATTAAATGAAAGGAAAATGTTTATCCCAGGCAACATGCTTAGCCTCGCCAGGCGTCCTGTTGCTTGTGCCTCGCTAGCAGCCTGGCACTAATAATGAACTAGATCGGCAACGCGCCTTGGCGCGAGGGTGCCGGACCAACCGATATGTCCAAACGGTAATAGACCAAACCGCATGACGAATTAGTAGGAAGGCAAGTTTAGCACATGTAACAGGACAACAACCTGTAGGGGTGCGGCAAAACGCATGTTGCATTAGTGAGGCGGCTGTTGGTGAGAGACGTGGATACCAGAAAATACTGATTGTCCTATGACTGTGCAGTGAACTAATCATGCAAATTGTATTATGAATGTGTCAAACAGTCAAGTGACTCTGTGCACAAAATACAGATCAAACAATATAAACAATGCAGATATGCTTTTACAACAGGCGAATAAACATCTAATATATAACAAAACAACGTAATCAAAGAGGGGCCAGGCAAGACAGAAATCAGTGCATATTTGATAGATAGGTTCATCTATTATTGGAACTGTAGAGCATTTAGATGACTGCTAATAATAGTACGTCGCTGCAGAAGGACATGAAGGTCAATCACAGGAGCAGGACCATCAACACAACCAACAGGCACTGCAGGCCAAACCAACATCGCAGCTAAAAAGCTAAAAGAACTGCAGAGCAAGCAAGCTACCTGTAAATCGACATACACTCATAATTATAGTCCTACATTACAAGCCCATACAAACTCCGTAAAAAGCAAAAGCTTGGAAAGCGGCCTTCTTGTAAAGCGAGAAAGAACCTACACCGCCTTGAGCCCAAAAAACCTCCTCATAGTCAGGGAATCGCTTCCAGGCACATCAATTTCGAGTTCGACTCCTCCGAGCATGACCCCATCGTCCATGATCACTCCCAAGTACAAATGGAATGGCAACACCGGGAGGCAACTATATCCAACATATGTATGTAGGAACCACATCAAACATCCTGCCACCCACAAAATATAACCCGGAATAAGCCCACTCACTGAACTGAACAAATGCTTTGAGAGAACGACAACCTTGCATGATCTTTTAAACTGAACTAAGCACCCTGACAGTTCATCAGAACTAATTCTTCAGTCAACCAAGATTATGTCATAACTGAAACCACAAGTGCACCTCAAAATCAAAGTATCCATGTGCAATCGGAGAGAAGCAACAGACTGTTGTTTTGTCTTATATTTCTCATATGACAATCTGACATGCTGATGATGTTTTTGTAATCAGCACAATATCACATATCAATGAACATGAAAATAAAAAATATGGGAGATGGGCGTAGATAATATGCACAAACAACAATGGGATTCTGGGAATTAAATCAAAAGAAATGGGGGAGGTATTAAATCAGCATGATAGTTTGTCATGCTGATGTTGTTTTTATATTCGGTAAAATATCGCATATCAATATATGTTTTTATGTCCCTAAAAATTTGGTTCGATGAACTACACAACAGAAGCAGTTTTAGCTAACATAAGAATACACCATCATTAGCTATACAGGTGTACAACCTCGATAATTAAAACATTACCATATTTCTCTAGTTTACAACATAATTATATTACTAAGCATGATTTACTCACCTGATATAGATCACAATTGATTCCAATATACTCGAAGCATGCTACTCAAGAAATATTTTGATATGAGCTCAGAAAATTGGATCGAATCGATCCCTGAGTTGTTGCATGGAGCCAAGACAGAAATCAGTACCTGCAATCAGTTGCTCATGCTCAAGAAATTATTATCTTTTCTAAGCCAAAAAGGTGCACAATCAGAACCATGGTAATAAAGTATTTTTTCTAACCAATTTACAACAAAGAGTAAATCAACAGCTAGCGGGCAATTCACTAAACATAAGATATGCATATGAAAGAGACTTAGCTACAGGATAAATCATGAATGAGACTGAGAGCATCAAAATAGATCTACAGATACACTTCCTAATTTTATTTTCTTCTGCTAAATCAACATAGAAGAGCAATAGGAGGAGCTTACCCATCTTGTTCTTCCCAACAGCTCTAGAGGACTGCATCTCTGCCTCAAGGGATCCGATCCCCCCAACCCTGCAAATGAACATATTATATCATATCCGACCCCCATTTCCATAAAAAAATAGTAGTATGTTTGAGAAAAGAACACAAGATAAAACATCATTTTAAACCTATATATAAGCAGGAACTCAGCCATTTTCGCTGTCTCTTCGGCGGTTACAGACTGAAAGGGAAGCAGCTCATCCACTGTTTTGCTGGCATTGGAGCAACCAGACGCAGGAACTACCAAAGGCATTGCTACCATCAGGATAAAACTGTAGAATTTGAAAGATGTCGTTATGGCTGCAGATATATAGGATATTTGCAATGTGATTATGTTACGGGCAATATTTAATTAGATTGTATGTCTCTTAACTTATTTCGTGTTACCTTCTTGTAATTAGAAATTGCCACTTTAGCCTCAACTATTATGTGGCGGGACAGGGAAGATGAGGAGAAAGAGAAAGAGAGAGCTCAGCAAGGTTGCTCAAATCTGATTTGTTTTATGGGCATACTCAAGAACATGTGGTGCATACACAAACAAAGATTAAACTTGCAGCTAGACACACTTACATACACAAACAAACTACGATCTCCATCAATCTTGTCCCTCTAATGAATAATCAAAGATGCAGCAGGTTAATTGGGGGTACCGACCATGGGTCTCGAAGGGGTTCTCTTCAATATGTACAAAAGAGGCGACGTCATGGTCGTCGTACAATACGGAGAGGCGATCTCGGGTCTGGCCGCTTTGGCGCCATCCATGTCTAGCTCCTCCTTCCGCGTCCATCCATGTCCAGCTCCTCCTACACCGCAATAAAAGAAAAGCTAAAGTAAGAATATAATAAATAATTTTCCTGCAGTATGTGGTTTTCTCCATGAAAAAATAATGAAATATACAAAACCACATCTATACAAATATGCTCCATGTAAGGAAAATGAAATATACAAAACCACATCTATACACATGCTGCCATACTAATGAACAAACACTTCCATATATACATCAGGGGTTTGCATATGTTACAATAAGCCATCTAAGCAGTCTAAACATGAACCTAACTTCTATTGGGTAATTCAATATGTTGTGTTGCATATACAATATCTAGCAGCTACTATACTTCAACTAATAACCAGACCTATATATAGTTGTCTGCTCTCTGATATCATTTACGGGAATATGCATGAATCTTGCTTTGATTATCGTTAGAGAGAGAGATTAGTCCCAAAAGGCCTTGCTCAGGCAACCAACAAGGCATCATGTTGTGTTTCCCCTAGATACCATGAAGCACAAGAAACTAATCGTAGAAAGTAGACACAAACTCAGTTCCTAGGATTGAAATGCAGGGCTAGCAACTGCTCACCTAGGCTCGAAGTATTCTGTCGTTGGGTCATGGACAGTAAGGCGGTTTGTTGTGAGTCTTCTACTTACCCATGGCTGAACCAATCTTCAAGATCAAAGTGAACATGTGTGAGAACCCATGTATGATAGGGGTGTGAAAGGAAATATGCGTAAAACATGACTGACGCAAACTGCAAGATAAAAGTGAACATGTGTGCGATATAATTTCTAGTCCAGAGGTAAGTTGGAAAATATGTCATCATTATTTTTAACTCAACTGAATCTCCAAGATGATGCCAATGATATAAGAATTCATTGGATACATAGTAAAACAGAGAGAATCTGAGCTTAAATTAGTTGAGCAAACACATTTTGCACTAAAGGCTTATTTCCTATTTCAGTTCATACAACCTCTTTTCCTATCCAATATTGATGATCCAATTAACAGTATCAATGTTGCAATTGATAGTTACGAATGTGGCAAGAATATATGCACTGAGTAAACTGAAAGGAACTCAAGCTTTTTATTTTGACCAACTGGTCCGCACTAATCGTAATCTCTTGTTAATTCATATATCCAATTGGAACCATCTTGAAAGTAAAATCTCAACGACAAACCTACATAATCACTAAATTCATACACATCAGAGAAACAAAATACCACAGATGGTAGAGCATTATTGAAGTTCATAGTTGATTGTAAAATATCATGGACATTACTTAGTATTTTCATGAGTTTATTTTAGTAAGAATATACATAATAATAGAGATCCTACCTCGGCAATTAAGCAATAAGTTTCTCAGCAGTAGAGAAGTTTCAACCAATGTGTTAAAGCCTGGTCTGCTACTTGACTAATAGACACACACACACACACACACACACACACACACAAAAACTTAGTGTTAACAGGGAGGACTAAGGAAGTAGACATGACTATAATGTGTCAAATCCTGACCTGCTTCTTTGGACGCATATTATTTTTTGCATTATGACTTATGAGTCACAGGAATATGAACAACTTGGAAAGCAATATATGGTCGGTAACTTGAGAGAAATCACAACAAAACCAAAATCACTTTTCCAATTGGCTTTTTAATAGAAGTAACAATAATAAGTGTATACGACTAAGAAAAATCTCAGAGATAGAATGATGCATTTGCCGGAGTGTGCAAGGCAAAGATAGACAGATAGAACTACAAAAACAACACCAAATAAGGGCTAGCTGCTTTATCCAGCAACGAAGAGACTAATATATTAGCACACTATTCAAATGAGCGCCAAATGCAACACATTTATATTTCATAATGCAAGTACCATTGCATGATATCTTGATGCTTCTTCCCTCTTCTTCTTTTTCTATGAATGAATGAAAGTCGTCAATTCAGGATATCATAAGTAAGATAGAATACAAGTTAGGCAATAGGCATACAGAGCAAAGGCATTACTGCTATACCTCATATATCTAGTAACCTATGACTCTTGACAGGTACATATGATGTATCATCAAACGAAATTTTACTAATAGAATGATGAAATTCAGTCATGTCTGAGCATTAGACCATATAAAATCTGATGTCAGACTAACTTTCGTCAATACGGTGACTCCGTCGTCTCTCCAACATGAACCATATACAACAGAAATTTTAAAAAGTGGATCTCCCACCAAAATGGATTATATAATTTAAGGTATGAAAGTATCAATATGCTCAGATAATTCCAGTTCTTTACCATCACCACTTAATAAAAATAGCTTAAAAGGGCAAAGATACCAGGGTACTTAAGACTTTCGATAACATGTAATACTCGGCTAATTCAGGTCCAATAACATAGATGTGTTAACGGGCAAACACTACTCATCAGGTCCAATACTCGTCTTATTTATGTCCCTTTTCAATATCAAGAATGATTATTACGTAACCAGGTACATATATATAGCAGAAACAAATAATGAAATAATGTCTACATAGTAGCTCATATCTCTGAATGCGGCCACACTGATTTCAATGTACATTTTAGGAGAAATGGAAAACCAGAAAAATAGAAACAACTCACACAGTAAAGCTAAAACTAAGTATTGCGCGCTATCGAGACCAATCTGGTGTGAAAAATCTGCCGCCGCAGAAGGACATGAGGGTCAATCACAGCGGGAGGGCCATCAGCACAGCCAACAGGAACTGCAAACCGGACCACGATCGTAGCTAAAAGAACTGAAGAGGGAGCAAGCTCCCTGTAAGTCGACGTATATTCACAATTATAGTCTAAAATAACAAACCCATCCAAACCGAGTAAAAGCAAATAGCTTGGAAAGCAGCCTTCTCTTTAAGCGTGAATGAATCTACATTGTCTTGAGCCTAAAACCTCATCATGCTCAGGGAATCTCTTCCGGGCACCTCCGAGCACGACCCATCATGCATTATCTCTCTCGAGTATGAATAGAATGGCAACGAACACCGGGAGGCAACCACAACCAACATATCTACATACAAACAACTCACAGCCAAAATCCTGCCACCCACAAAATATAACCCAAAATTAGCCCACTCACAAAGAAAAAGCTAGAAAGCACCCAACACAAACAAAAGTTAGAAATGGTAAGTTTGAATTCTGCTGCTTGTGCATCCAAAGAACATAAAACAAGAAGTTCTTATATCCCACACCAAGCCAGGAACCAAGGATATGCAAGTGCTGAAAGTATACTATGCACATAATCTTGCCACCACTCAAAGGCTGCTACCAAATTGATATCAACGATAATAAAACAATTAAAAGCATCTTCCCAGAAGTGACATGAGATAGATGCTGAAGATTTGCACTCACCTAAGATTAACCGTAGCATGCATACATAAGCACCATTCAAATCATTCAAAGGCTCAAATTCTGCACAGACCAAGATGAAAAGGTCCAAATCAGCTCATCCACATCACCAATATAGCATCAGACAATATACTTCCAGCAATCATTCATGTGATTCATCTTTTCAAAACCACTAATCACACAAAAGCTCATGAAAGTATGGGTACACCACCATCCCGACATCCATCACTAACATGTCCTCATCTATCAAAAATAAATGGAGGTGAAACAATAATCAACTAAATATACAGAAATTTACTAATGTCCAGGGATTGAAGTACAACATGGAGTGGAGGAGAAGTTTCGGAGGAGGGAGGAGGGACCTGGGGGGCGACATCTGGTTCGTCCTTGCAGGAGGCGGCAACGGTCTTCTTGGCGCGCAGGATATAGCTGAAGGAAGCGCATGCGATGATTCGTCCGCGCGCGAGGCCTCCAGGCCCCACGAGGCAGGGAGCGTGCGGAGGAGGGAGCCACTGGCGCCGACGCCGCGGAGGGAGAGGACCATGGGCCCCACGAGGCAGGGGGCCTACAGAGTAGGGAGCCGCCGGCGCCGGCGCCGCTGAGGGAGAGGCCCGTAGCCATTCATCTCTGACTGCTCGTGCTCGCTCTCGTCTGGTAGGAGCATCGAGAGGGCCTAGAGGAGAATATGCGATGGTGCGAGGGCGAGCGGAGGCGGCGGCGAGGGCGAGCAAAGGCGGCGGCGGCCCCCATCCTCCCCGGTGCGGTTGACCAACGGCGCCCACGCCTCTGGCAACCGCAGCGCGAACCCGCGGAGGCACGCGCACACCCGGCGACGCCCTTCCTCTCTGGTCGCTTCCTTCATAGCGGGAGGATGGCCTGGGCGAGCGGCGGCGGCGACGGCGGCCGGCGAGCGCGGGCCTAGGGTTTGGACGGTGGGAGGGAGAGAGGCGAGGCGGGGGAAGAGGAGAGGGGCAGGTGCGAGTAGGAGAGGAGAGACGGCTAGGTCATGTCCACGCGAGCCGTCGCCTTTTGTACACCCCTAGGCAAAATGTCGAAAATGCCCTCGGCGGCCACCCAATTTTACAGGCGGTGGCATGAAATGGGGTTAACTATTCATTCCTATAGTGTTGATCCTAGATCCGACAGCCAAGGTCTTCCAAGGGCTCGATCCGACGGCCCAGATCCGATCAAGCAACCAGATCCAACGGCCCAGAATCCAAATCGCTGTGAGAGCTTGGTGGAACATTGGTCTTATTTCTGGATGTTGAGCAGTATACCCCATTGTGTAAAAAACATTTGATCTCACGCTCGATCCAGGGAAGGAACCAAACACGCCTTGCTCAGGCTAGCCCCGGCATGCAAAAAATGCCCATCATCTCATGCTCGATCCAAGCAACAGTCTTTTTCCAAGGACAATCTCCAGGCCTCCAACCAAACATACCCATAGCCCAACAACCTGATGTCAATGCTATGTACTTAACTATCATTTTTAGATGCAACGCGCCAACCAGCTATGATGATGGTTCTCTTTTTGTCTCAGGTGCCCGTTTTTCTACTCCTGCATAAGTGTTTGCTGCTCGATTGTTGAGCCTTGCCTGCCATTGTGTTCTTTTGCGGTTACGGTGTCATGGGGTTTTCGCCCCATAGGCGAGTTCCTGTGGTGTGTTTCTCGACGATGCATTGAACTTGCTCTCCTCTTGCTCATCTCGATTAAACTGTGGATTTGGACTTTGAATTTCCGTTATCAGTTACTGGCTATCAGTTAATGGAAAGGGATTGTGCATGGTTCAATTTCTAAAAACCGATCAAGTGGTCTGGTTTATCTCAAAGCCTTTTTTAAACGACTACCTTGGTTATGCTGGATATTGGCGAGCTGGGCCAGTCCTTCCATATGTCTATTTCTTTTGAACCACTTTAATGATCAGTATAGAAATCAGTTTCTTAAACTGGGTGAGACAAGGAATCCAAACAAGCGCTGTCCGCCATACCATGAATTTAGATTTTAGATTTTCTAAGCATCTTATTTCTCGTAATTTTGTTAATTCTAGGATTTTCCAAAACTATGAATTGTTGACTGAGACAAGGTGCACGATGAAGCCCATGTACACATACTATGTTTTGTATGGCATAAGAAACATCGAACACGCATACTCCACGTTTGGTTCAGCGGAAAAATTGTATGTTCCGATTGCAATGCTTCGTGAAACCATACGATAATCTAGTTCGCAAGTACTCCCTCCGGTCCTTTTTACTCTGCATATTAGGTTTTTCTAAAGTCAATCTCATCCAACTTTGACCAAGTTTATATAAAAAATTATAGACATTCACATAACAACACCAATATCATTAGATTCATCTTGGAATATATTTTCATATTATATTTATTAAATATTATAGATGCTAATAATTTTTAATATAAATTTGGTCAAACTTAGCAAAGTTTGACTTTCGGCAAAACCAATGTGCAGAGTAAAAAGGACCGGAGGGAGTACTTTCTTCCGTAGCAGCTATTTTTTACTTTTGATACATGACTTCACGAAACTTAAGATGCTCCGACAGACATGATTAGAAAACCCGAACACATCTGCACCAACCAAAAGAAGCATGTCCTCCGTAAAACTAATCAGAAGTGGAGCTTCCTGATTGGATAAGTAGGCTACAGTAGCCAAACCTAACAGGTCGATAGTTTATGGAACAGATTCCAACTTTTGCACAATATATAAAAGAAAAGAGGCACCACGCATCGAGTGGGTGAATATGGTAAATGCATGAGGCTTGTTCACTGGAGAAAATGCTTTTGGAGCTTTTATTGGTTGATAATACAATAGCAACAACAAACACGTAAAATGCATTTGTCATACACATGTTACACACCCTTTTTTCTTGAAGAAAAATTTCTAGCCATATTGTATAACCTTTAGTTATCCACGTACCAGCTGAGATGAGCTTGAAAGAAACATTATTTGTACTCGCAGCAGCTAGCAAGGAAATAATTGAGCACCATCATGCATCCAACATATCTATGTACTATACTACTACCAGAATACGGGGTTTAATTACACCGTTGGCCATGTATAGGAGAACCACACGGCCCTGAAGTTTTCTGCTCTACTCCCTCCATTCCCTTATATAAGGCCACTATCAAAAATACATTTGCATCAATACAAGGCCACCACTTCCTCGTACTAGCAACTTTTTAATACTTACATGCATGTAGTCAAAATAATACTCCGCCACTTCCTTCCCATTCATTCGTTGCATGCTTGTGGTGTATTAATGATCCCGGTTAACAAAAAAAATGTTGACTTGTAAAGGAGTCATTAAATTTTATCTTGGTACCTGTAATATGAGCTTGTGGCCTTGTATAAGGGAATGGAGGGAGTATTATTTCGTGTAGAAGCTCACAGAAATTTTGTAATATAACTCGGTGTCCCTTGTTTTCAGAATTAGTAAAGATAAATGTAGCAATTATATTGCGATGAAGATGATATGCTTCCAGCCATTAATTTGCTAGATACAGAGTTCATCAGCACTCAGCACTCACTTTTCGTTAACCTGCTAACCTGCTATACGTATTATATTTTCTCACTGGAGACACCTTTTAATATGTCATGTTAACTATTCTATCAGTAAAATGACATTCATTTGATCGCCCAACTAACCATTCAAGGTGTTGGATGGAAATGCTATGTCGCATTGAAGGTCCACTAGGTAGTTGTGACAGACAAATGATTTTTTTGTGAGTGAAACTTGAGTGAGCCAAATCATGATAGTACAAAGAACACTAGAGGTAATAACAATTACAACCAGATCCATGAACCACCTAGCGACAACTACAAGCACTGGAGTGAGCCAAAGACGTCCCACCGTCATGGCCCCTCCTTCGCCTGAGCTGGGACATAGTTGTAGTAAACAGTCAGGAAGTCATCGAGGAAATGTTCCGAAGGACCAACACACCAGAGCAGCAACCATCATGGATGAACAGAGTCGTAGATTGCAAAGGACGCCACATGACAATGAATCATCGAACGACCAACTAACAGCCAGCTAGCCGCGTAAACGGGTTGTCTTGCTTGAGCTATTTCTGCGCTGGGAGACGTCGCATGAGAGTCATTACAACAAACGACGTCGCATAAGAGACAATTCAATTTAACAACGTCGCATGTTAGCTATTCGCCCTTTTTCTTTTCTCCTGCTCAAACTGGCACCACAGCCTTTACATCTTTTAAGTAGTGGGCACATCAGCCGGCCACACCGGCCACTAAGTCATGCACGCACGACTTGGCCATACATCCAGCTAACAACTTATGCATGCATGCCTCGTAGTACTCTTAGCAATCCTGCTACCAGGCATGCAAGTACGTCGGGCGTCGGGTGCGTGTGGGACGAGCGCGACACACTGGTGCCGTCAGGCTCGTCGGGTTCGACCGGGTTTATTAGGCCTCTTAACAAGTTCGCTTTGATCTGTTTTTGTAACGCCCCGCTAAATATGCGTGTTTACTTTCCTCGATTACCTCCGCCGAGCACGCACACGATTGGGCTGCCGTTTCGGCTTCATCGCTGCATGCGGGAAAAGAGCAAAGCACCAGCTGTGAGCAATAACTGCCTAGCGCTGTGGTTGGTTGCATGCGAAAGTAAAGCTGGGTTATTAGCTGCTGTGAGGCTTTGGAATAGCTGCAGATTAATGTAATTGGCTGCTGCTACTTTCGTAAGTCACGGATCATATTAATCATATTGATCATATGAATGGTTACAAGTACACCAAAGCCTCACATTGATCATATTAATGTAATTGGCTGCTGCTACTTTCGTAAGGCATTGATCATATTGGTCCTATTATGTACCTATGACCAGCCAACCAGCTTTGAGTTTGAGTGGGATATATAGAATACATAGATCATATTGGTCCTAGACTTTTCTTTTAAGCAGCTGTTTCAGGAAAACAAAAGGCAAAAAAAAAACCCGACATCAAGCCATATAGGATGATTGTAGCACCCATCTAGATATTTGGCCTAGGTACTAGATTATTCTGTATGTAGGAGATGAACTTTGAGTGGGATACAATATTCTTAGAGCATCTGGGGCAGCTGGACACCCAGCCGTCACCCCCAGGTCGCCCCCAGGCGCCGATTTCAGCCCGTTATTCGTCAGACTTTTCGTCAAAAAACAGCCCGATATCGGCGCGAATCGGCCCATATTCATCGCAGTTCAACGTGAATTCTTCATAAACAATTTTTTTGCTTTCATAGTTCATCACAGAAAATCAATAGAAATCATAAAGCTTAACAAATAGTTCAATACAAATTATATACTTCAACAAATAAACTCATATTTCATCACACGTCGTTCCCGGCGTCGCCCTTTAGCCTCGATAGGTGCTCCACCTGATCTTGTTGCAGTTATTGATGCACCTGTGGGTCTCGGATCTCCTAACGCATATTGGGGTAGGCAGTCCAGGTTACCGGTAGCTAGTGATCAACTTGGGCAAGAGGACCCTGCCTGTAATATGGTTCTGTGTCAAACACTAGCTCTTCCTGCTTGCTCTCAATGACCATGTTGAGCAAGATGACACAACAAGTCATGATCTCCCATATTTGATCTTTCGACTAGGTCTGAGCAGGGTACTGGACAGCAGCAAATCAATATTGGAGCACACCAAATGACCGCTCGACATCCTTTCTGCAAGCCTCCTGAACCTTCGCAAAGAAGGCGTTCTTGCTTCCTGGCACAGGGTTTGAGATAGTCTTCACAAGTGTCGACCATCTCGGATAGATGCCATCAGCTAGGTAGTACCCCTTGTTGTAGTGCCGCCCATTGACCTCGAAGTTCACCGGAGGAGAATGACCTTCAACAAGCTTGGCAAAGACAGGGGAGCACTTCAAGACGTTGATGTCATTGTGAGTTCCTGGCATCCTAAAGAAAGAGTGCCAAATCCAGAGGACCTATGTGTCCACAGCCTCAAGTACCACACTGCAACCGCCTTTGGCGCCTTTGTACAACCTCTGCCAAGCAAATGGACAGTTCTTCCATTTTCAATGCATGCGGTCGATGCTTCCAAGCATCCCAGGAAATCCTCTTGTTGCATTATGTGCTAGGATCCGAGCAGTGTCTTCCGCATTGGGTTTTCGCAAGTATTGCGGTCCAAACACTGCCACCACTGCCTTGCGGAACTTGTAGAAACACTCAATGCTGGTGGACTTGGCCATGCGCCCATAGTCGTCGACTGAATCACCGGGAGCTCCATATGCAAGCATCCTCATAGTTGTTGCGCACTTCTGGATTGAGGTGAATCCAAGTGTGCCGGTGCAATCCTTCTTGCACTTGAAGTAGCTGTCGAACTCCCGGATGGAATTCACAATCCTGCGGAAAAGCTTTCGGCTCATCCGACAACGGCGCCGAAATGTTTTTTCGCCGTGCAATGGTTTGTCGCTAAGTAGTCGGAGTAGAGCATGCAGTAGCCTTCCAGACGATACCGGTTCTTTGCTTTCACCCGCCGTGGCACCGAGCCACCTCGCCGCAGCTTTTCATTGCTCACGAGCAGGCGGGCGAGGGCGGCGAGCACCATGAGATGCTCCTGCACCTGGACGTCGGCTTCGGCTTCCTCCTCCAGCAACGCCGCGAGCTCCTCCTCGTCGTTTGAGGCCATCGCCGGGGCGGGCAGATAAATCACCGGACACCTTGCGGGCGAGGTGTGCGCACACCCACCGGTGTACAACCCCTGCGCGGCCGGAACGTCGGAAAAGTTGCCCGGACGGCGGTGGAGAGGCTGCCTCGCCAAAACCTCTTCTCTTTTCCAGCAGGGAATGGCCTATCTAGCTGTGGTGGGTGGTGGACAGCGCCGGGATCGGCAGGGTGGCGGCCGAGCGGGGGGTCGGAGGCGAATCTAGACGGTCGGCTTGACTTTTCGCCTGGCAGTGTGGCCCCAGGTGTGCTTTTCCCTTGCGCCGGAGCCCCCGAGCGCCCCCAGTGCGCTGGGTTCGGCCTGCGATCGTCGGGCCCAAAAACGGGCCGAGCCGGTGGAATTCGGCGTTTTTTCGGAGCCGGTGCAAAAAATCGCCTGGGAAGGGCCTGTTGGGGGCGCGGATGGAGATGCTCTTAGTTGCTCTTGGCCAAGGGTAGTTAAGATCTCTTTATTGGGTAATAGCACTCTCTTCATAAACACACATCCTCAAAATTGTGCTATACTTGACTAGGACACTGGGATTGTGAACTTCAACTAGGCAAGGACCGTGATCTGGAAATTTGGGGTCGAGAAGTGTCTACTTTCATCGGCACATGATGACTGACCTCTAAATTCACTGAATGAGAAACTCTGTAAATTGAACATGCAAGTGCCTGCATGCACCGTGATCCTACAGACAGCCACAACTGATTTCTTATTGAATGAATTGCCATTCTGTTCTTGGCTGATTATGCAGATTGAAATGCAGTGATGAAATTAGCTTTGAAAAGCACAGCACGGTTGGGACTCGCCCACAAAATCGATCACATCAAAGTGGACGATGAACACGCGCACGCAAAACTTTGATAGCGAAGAGCCCTTGTCGTGCCCTTTGTTTTTCTCCTTCTCTCCACAGCTATAGCCTGCCCATGCATATATACACGTCTAGCCAAGCCCTGACGTTCATCTCGATCCTAATCTGACTTATTCTAATCAGACTCATATAGTATTGCCTATACTAGACACGCCAACTAAACTCTAATCCAAACCGGACTCCTAGTCTCCTATAATCTATTCCTACAAGAACTAGTACTTGCATGACCAACTACAACACGTAATACATGACCTAACTGGTAATCCTAGCCAGACTACTCAACTTAGTTGACACTAACCAATCAGCTCAGACAAGATTACCTGTGGGCCGAGCAGCCTGTTCCCCCGGCAGTACCTGCACCTTTTCATTTGCTCGTACACTATGTCTGCATAGTTGTACATGGCAATTCAATAGTAGACAGTTGTTTCATGCAGTTCACGCAGTTTGGAGGTCGATATGATGCGCGTGTTTAGAGAAATGAAGGAAGGAGTAAGGCGTCCAGACCATTCCTTCCAGTCGCATCGGATCCAGCAGCGTCTGTGACAGCAAAATCCAATGAGGACAAGGAGACGCCTGTTATGAGGCATGCCGGCCTTCACTGTTACGTGCACCTAGATTGTTTCTGAAACCAACCAAATGGTCTAGTATTGGCTTAGCACTTTAGCCGTAGCAGAAGAACAACCATGCCACAAACACACAAGCAGGTAACCAGTGGAAGATTTTCGGACTGATCAAGCATAAGATTTTCTTTATTTCTAATTGTTGAGTTGCTGCTGTTTTTTTTTATTTCACTACGGTATTGACTATAGAAAATAAAAAATCGAAATAAGCCCCGTCGGGTACACGAGGACATCTATTTCTTGGAATTCATCAAGGTATATGAAGTTATCTAAGCTGTATTGCTGTGATAGAGGTGTTGCTTTATCTATTGAATGCACTTCACTCTGTCTTTCTTCAGAGGCGAGGACTAACCTGCATTTTGTAGCCAGCTTCGAGCAGATCAGAAGCTAGTCATACTATCTGTACATCAATGAATCATTACTGTTTGCGACCTGTATACGCTGGGAAGAAGAACTGTATATGTTGAGTAATTTGCTTCTGCTGCAGGATTGTGGTTCCACTTTTTCTGAAGATCGGTGCTTGTTATGGTATTTGCTGAAGCCACTCTGTAAGCAGAGATTCGGTGGCCAGACTCATCTGCACCTGGTTCGCTGCTGATCCCAAGATAGTGGTCAGACAAACGAAAGCTAACGATGCAGAGTCCAGCTAGGTTAGGTGTCGTTGACTGCGTGCACAAGGCAAAGCTGGCATTTTGGTAATGCACGCTTCAGACAAATAACAAAAGGTGTGTATGTGCTAGTAGAAAGAGCAGGGTATCAGTAACAGAGATGCGTGACTTCTAAATTCAGTACCTGCAGTTCCTTCAGTTCTTCACACACAACTACCGCAGTAAGCAGAGTATTTCAGTTATCTAGCTTGTGCATGCCAGTGTTCTGTGGATGGCCCTTCACCAGTTTGCAACATATGGCTAGCTAGAATGCGGCACGTCTGAAACTAGATAGCAATGCACATGTTGAAAACTACTTCAAATGGCTAGTTAGCCAAACAGGTCCACGGTTTTCTCAATAGTCCAAAATACTCTGTTATCTCAAACCCGAGGTATTTTGTACCAACAGGCTAAATTATTGTATTTTTACAATACTTTAGTTTTTATAATACTTCAGTATTGTAAAAATCTTTGTTAAAAACATTCCTAGTTGCAACACGTAATTTCATATTTGTACCAACACATTCCTAGCTTCGTTATGACCTGAACAATAGAAATCTAATGAGTTAGTGTCGTTACTCACTGTGATTGAGCGCCTCAATGGAGATTCATTGTGCTGAACTTGCAGACCTTTGATACCACAAATATTTATTTCATTATCTAAATGAAAAAGAAGGCAGCTTTCTTCTGAAACTAACGGAATAGTACTTCTCCAAAATGATTCTTTTATTTCAACCATGATAGTTAAGTCAATAGAAAATTTAGAAGTGCATGGGTGGTCTCTCCTCCTTTTCCCGGGCTTGAGACCGGCTATCTTATTATAAGTGTCACCTTACAATGGCATAGGCGGAGTTCCCCACCCACCCTCCCAAAAAGGAAAAAAGAAAAAAAAAACACCTAAACAAATAATGAAGACATTTTTTTGGTTTTTGCATTTATCAAATAAGTACGAGACATAAGCTACAAACAAAACAAAAACATTTCTTTAATTTATTTTTTCTTGGTACAAACATTTTTTAAGTTACTCCCCCAAAAAAACAGTCATCTGTAAGTAAAATAAAGTTTTTTTTATTTTTCATGATTTTGAATATATTTTTTTTTTGCTTTTTCTTCTGCAACCCTGTCTAATGCTAAAGGAGAAACCGTTTTTCTTTTGTGATTTTCTTCGCACCCATCGATGAAATAAGCTGACGTCTTCCAAGTGGTGACAATAAGACCATAGAAGCCTTCCAGATGGCCACCATCCTGAAAGCAGAAAGTTTATGGGTGGATTTCTAATTAAAATGGGAAACCGTACAGATGTATTGCTATGTACTGTATTTCTTAATTTGGGAATTTGGAATCTCCAAAAAAAAAATATTGCTTACAAACATCGAAATTACATTGGGGAGTTGCTTAGAAAAATTATCAGTATTAATTTGTTAAAATCCGAAATGAGAAGAGTAATTATAGTTAATTGGCATCCCGCCTAGTGCCAATATAAAGAATTGGACATAATTGTATCCGTTTATTACCAGCTTGAGATACATGGCATGAACCAAGGAAGAGATTCAAGGTTGGCTGACCCCCTCCTCCTGCTGATCCCCACTGCAAGTGGCTTCACCATCTCACTGGAGATTAATTACACGGAAACCAGTCAGCCGGTCAGCCATCAGTAACATGATATGTGGTTTTCTATATAGCGTGTGAATCAACATGATGTAGTAGTGTGCACGCACTTCGCTTTTCTATATAGTCGGCGAAAGAAAAATCTTCAGTGTCGCCCGCCTGGAAATTTATTACTCCCTCCGTTCACTTTTGTAAGTCGTTTCAGACAACTTAAAATGAACTGTTTTGCACATTGTCTGAAATGTCTTCAAGGTCTTATAAATGTGAACAGAGCGAGTAGACAAAAACCGGCCAGCCGGCCAATCAGCCTGGTGTGCATTTATATATAGCGTGTGAATCAACATGATGAAGTAGTGTGTAAGCATTAAAAAGAAAGCTACCTCTGCTTGGTCGCCGTCGTAATAATATTCATCGTCATCGTCATCGTCCTGACTATCCGTGCCATCTCTTTTGCCTGCCTGGAGATTCATTAGCCCAAAACCGGCCGTCAGCGACATGATATACACATGTATTAATACAGCGATCGATACGATGGAGAGTGGTGTGTACGTACCTTATCCTGGTCGGTGCCTGCATGATCATGTAGCCAACTCTTGAATTTTGTAACAAGGCCACGTATCTCCTGTTCGCCGTACCTCCCGACCCGAGGCTCTGCAGCGTCACGTAACCTTCTCTCGAGTGATCTAATCATGCGACACGTCCTTTCTTCCTGGTATGCAGCAGGACGGCCTACATCCTCGGGTCTGTCCAAACCACATAGGATCCACTCGAGATTATCAATGAATCTACCTGCGTCCTCATCCTAGTTTTTTTCTTCTATGTCGAGATCAAGATACACAGCATTTGGACGGGTGCCGGAAGCCAGCCTCAGCGCTTCCTTCGCTTCCTTTACTTCCCTGTAGCTGCTGTTAGTGCAGTCAAGGTAACAGGTGACGTTGTTCAGCAAAGGGCAGCTATTTCTCCCCCATGGCACCAAGCTGGCAGCGTCCTTTCTTTCAGCGCTTGCACTGTATCCCAGCTCTTCAAGCATCGGCAATGCTCCTTCTCCAACAGCAATCTCTATCTTCTTCGTCCACAAGCCTCTCAGCTTGTGAAACTCATTGCGGCCAAAAGTATATGATATGCTCTTTTCATCCTTACTCCAGAGACCAAGGACGAGGAGCGACGGCAACCTGCCGATGGTCTGAACATCCCGAACTTCTACCGCATGCACACGCAGCCATAGACGGGAAAGGAGTGGAACAGCTAATTGATTGATCCATGATGGCACCCTCAGTATAACTATGATAGGCAGAACTAGCTCGTCCAGCTTTGTACACGGTGTCATGTTTTCCAGGCTATGATTGAGGACGACAGAATACTCAGGATCAGATGCATCATCCAAGACCGTCAGACGATGGATCTTGTGCAGGTTGCGCAGAGATTCCATCAGAGCCTTGCCCGCAGACTCCTCTATTTCAGCGAAATAGATCTTCAGCACCCTTAGCTTTGTCAGCTTCCCCACATCTGTGAAGAAGTTTGGGCACTCCTCCACTGAATATAGCTGCAGCTCTTCAAGGCATGTCAGTTTCCCTATCTCGCCCTTCATCACTGTACCCTTATCAGCCCACAAGCACCTCAAATGCATTAGCTCTCCAACAGATGGCGGCAGCTCACTTATCAAACCTCCCCTTACATCCAGTATCTCAAGAAACTTCAGATCCTGCCCTATTTCTTCCGGGATCTTAACCGCTGTCTTCACTAGCCCCAGGTACCTCAGCTGCAACAACTTACCGAGATGCTCAAGACTACTACCTTCCGAGAAAAAACAGTCCTCAATAACTAGCACATGCAGTACTTTAAAGCTCGAAAGCAGGGGCATACTATTGGCACGGCAGTCTACAACATTAAATGACCTTACGTGCTCCATTGCAATTCCAGAGTTGTGTTCCCCACTTCCATGAACTGCTAATCTGCGAACCCAGCTGGTTCGTTTTCCTCGTGAACATGTGACATGCTGATCCATATCATGTACTGTAACAAAATTTACATCATTTGATATGGTGCGGATGAGATCGAGCACCATGTCATGGACACGACAACCACCTCGGCCATCATTAACAACAGGATCTATCCACCGTATCATGCTCTTGTTTACAAGCTTGTTGAAATAGATCTCTCCAAGTTCAAATGATTCCATCCCTTCTCTATATGGTATAAATCCTTCGGCAACCCACCTCCATATCAGTGATATTTTATCAATTAAATAATCTTCAGGAAACACACTAAGATACAATAAACAGGTCTTTAGATTGGAAGATAGATCATAATAGCTAAAAGATAATATCTTTCTTGTGTTATGAACATCATCATTCTCTTCATGCCCAAAACCAATGGCATCATATACCTTAGACCAGTCCTCACTGTGTTTACCCACAAGCAAGCTAGCTATTGTAGTGATAGCTAATGGCACACCACCACATTTCTTTAAAATTTTGGTAGTCACTTCAACAGGTCCTTCACTACCAGATGTTCTTGTATAGAATAACATTTTTGAGTAATCATCAGAAAGTGGTTGCATGTGATAGATACCACCAGCTTTTGTGGCTACATCAACAATACGGGTAGTTATGATTAATCTACTTTCTGGATGACTATCCACGAAAGCACACGTCCCATGTTTGTGTATCCCATATGTCATCAATAACAATAAAGTACCTATTCACACGAGAAGAATTAGCAAACCATCTAATATACTACCCAACAGAACAAGAAGCACAACAATGCACCAGAACCAAAGAAAGGAGCTAACAGTGAATAAAAAAGATAAGATGAAATACATCTGAACTTTTGAAGTGTTCTTATGATCTACCGAGTCTTGATGAGTAAATAGCATAAAACTACCACAATTCAGGGTAGGTTTCCCAAAACTACCACTTCTAAAAATTTCGAAAAACCTACCACAAGATGGTTGGCTATTTCAAAAAGCACTTGTTGTTTAGTTGGTTAAAGTTAGGCATGATTATGACATATTGGACCCAGTCATCACGGCAATTAAACTCAACATATTAAGTTGGACTAGCGCCCCATCCCGTCCCCGTCTCCTCTCCCCTTCTCGGCCCACCATCACCCACTGCCGGAGAAGACCAGCAAGGCTGCTGAAGCCAAAGAGCCACCACCTCGGGATGCTTCCGACATGGTGCTCCAACGTGGGCGAGCTCCATTCTAGTGTTGGTCTCTGACGCGGAGGAGCTAGTGCTCCGACATGGACGAGATCCTCACTAGTGTCTTCCTTCCCCTCTTCTCCGACGCGGCCAGCACATCCTCGTCATGGACCATGCCGCGGAGGCAGAGCCCGGACGGTGACACCGTCCGAGTGCGAGGAGTCGCGCTGAGCGGTGTTGTGTTCCTGCCCAGCCCCTCGGACAGCTGCTTGAGCCAGGGGCGTAGCCAGGCCCAGCTACCCAGGCCGTGGAGGGAAAACCCTTCATTAACTGTAGCTACAGTGAACAATATAGCTACGAGGATGACCCGGGGCGTACAAATATTCTGGCAACGACACTAGCTGGAGCCAACTGGTGCTATTTGTTGGAAGAGGAGCTGCTCGCTGGTGCTCTCCAACTGATGCACCTCCACTTCACCATGGACCCATGCCTCCCGTGCTCCCTTCCAGCTCAAGCTCGCAGCCAGCCAAGGCGGGGCCTGAACAGGTGCACTTCGTCGGCTCTGGTGACGAGCTCGCCGGCGGCGGGTTAAGCGTGAACGTGCTCCACGACCGTAGGATTTGCATGACCTGATTATTTAAAAAAAATGTAGGCAGCCGGTTTGTTTTAGAAAATATTTGGCCCGTACCTGACCTGTCAATGGTCAACCTAATGGTCAAAGCTCAGGGTGCTGGTTTTTATACCACGTCATACCTGCCGAGTGGACCCGAGCTATCATAATCACACTTTAAAGCTAACCAACATAGTCCTCAGTGCAACATGGTAGCTTTTTGAAACAGCCAACCAACTTTGTGGTAGGTTTTTGGAAAAATTTAGAAAGTGGTAGATTTTTGTAACCACTAGCCCGAAGTATGGTAGTTTTATGCCATTTAATCGAGTCTTCATCTACCATTTTTCAAATGGTTATATTCTGGATAATTGAATGGGTATTCAGTTGTAGCAAAACTAGAGGTAGTTGACCGCCTAAGTAATCCATGTAACCAATCAGTTAATGCGACTGTTGGTATTAATCTTGACTTAGCCAAATAAAAAGGTGCCACGTATGTTCTAATGGCTACATTAGTTTGATTTTCTAGATGCGTGCATTGATAGCTTGGCATACGTAAATCGGAAATGTAAATCAGAAATTGTTGTGTCAAAATGAAAGAAAACTAACGCCAAGTTGTTTATTGGTTTGGACTATATGAATCAAAAGCAAATATAAAACATATATTGTCTTCCTTAGTGTAGCTGGGCCTAGGTGACATAAAGAAGTTATTGAATAGCATACAGGGAGGTTAATGCGTACCTCTTGTTTGCAAGGATTTTTTGCAGCTGGTTGATCAACTGCCATTCATCCATTGTTTCCGTGGCTCTGTATAGCTCAGTGTCAAGTTCAAGCAGGATGTCCCTGAGAACTTTGTTCGTGTTTGGATTCTGACCCACTGGAACAAAAGCTTGACACTGATATGTTTTGCTAAGCTTGTCATACAATGCTTTTGCAAGGGTTGTCTTTCCCAGTCCTCCAAATCCAACAATAGAGACTATCTTGGGATTTTTATCAGGCATGGGAACCCCCTCGGACAGGATCTTTATCAGCTCATCAATTGGCTTATCAATACCCACCAGGTCAGACAACTTTTTGTATAGAGCTGGGAGACGAGGGTCAACTGTAGTTGCTGCAGGATTTGCATCAACATCGTCTATCTTGTAACTGTCGCGCCGTTCCTTGATCTTTCTAACTTGGCTCTGAATGTCTTTGATGTCATTGGCTATTTCATGGCGTGCCTTGAACTTGCTGAACTCATTGCGGGCCTTCTTCAGCAAGTGCTTGATTTTGGGCTTGGTTGGCTCATTACCCTCGACGCGGGTCACGAAGGAGTCGAGGCTGTCCTCGATGGCGTAGGACAACTCCCTGACCTCATTGGCCCAAATCTTGACCTGCGGGTCGAGTTGATCCAGAGGCACGCTGGACACCTTGATGAGGGCTGCTTGCATGCTCTCGAGCTCGGCCTTGAGTTCTTCAATCCCCTTCTTCACACTCTTCTTCAGCTTGTACTCCTCTACGAGCAGCTCTCCCAGCTTGGGGAGGAGAGAGCTCATCGCCCCTGTGGCGAACTGCATGATGACTCTCACCCTATCACTCTCTCACTTTTGCAAGCCTGCTGGCTCCTCTCCTCTCTTTTCCTCTCCTTTCACAAGCTCATGCTTGATGGCTGTGGCTAGGACGCTATGGACAACTAGCTAGCTAGTTTGATTGGATCTGAAGCTTCTTTGCGACTGGAGTGATAAGGACGCGGTTACAACACTTGTTTGATTGGTTCACGTAATTAATTCTTGCGCGCAACTGGCGTTTGAAAAGAGGTGCTTTTCCAAGGAGGACGTGATGGGTAATGGCTGGCACGTGCCAAGCATCTCTAGATCTGCGCATGGTTTGTTGGTTAGTGGCTTAATTAGTGCGCACTTTCAGGCCTGGCCGGGCATTTGTTTTTGAATGCCAACGACTCGCTCAATCTGCTGTCCAAACCGGCTTCCAAACCGGCTTCAAAGAGATATACCCACCCAGGTTAATCAAAACCGGCTTCGGTTTTGTAACGGTTCAAAACTGAAGTGTATATCCATAGAGCGGCAATTTGGATTTCTTTCCATGATTGAACTCATCGGAGCACTAGGGAGTGGGACAGTGTTGATACTTGCTACCAGGCTAGGTACAAAGTTGTACAAGCCAGATTATTAGCGGTAAACTATTATCAATAAAACAGTCTCTAGATTCGTGCAAAACTACAATATCAAAGTTTTCTCGGTGGGGCTGTCAGAGAAGAGTTGCTACCGAGGCTGTGCTTTCAATATTAGCTAGCAGACACAAAATTTCTCAAGATCTGCGAAAAATTGTATGTTTGCTGCAGACCGAGGGAATCTAGTAATAGAGACGGTGTATTAAAAAAATATTTTTTGGTATGTCCTCCATTGGTTGAACCCAACAATGGCTACAAGTAATGATTCTCTTAAAGGTGTTGTCTTCGAGCATTGCATTCTCTACTATTCTGTGTGCTCATGCCATCGCGCCACTGACTATTGGACCCTCTATGGTAGATAATGGAAAGAAGATTTTCACATGGGCAAATATTTGATAATGGAGAAACCACACAACCAGTCAGTATAATTATTTGATGCATTTTACAAGATATGTTATATATCTCCAAAAAAAGAGTGTCCATTTCTCTGTAAAAGAAGATGCATTCATTTTTTTGCGAAACTACAATATCAAAGTTTTCTCGGTGGGGCTGTCAGAGAAGAGTTGCTACCGAGGCTGTGCTTTGAATATTAGCTAGCAGACGCAAAATTTCTCTAGATCTGCGAGAAATTGTATCTTTACTGCAGACCGAGGGAATCTAGTAACAGAGACGGTGTACTTTTTAAAATTGATATATTTTTTGGTATATCCTCCATTGGTTGATGAACCCAACAACGGCTACAAGTCATGATTCTCTTAAAGGTGTTGTCTTCGAGCATTGCGTTCTATACTATTCTGTCATCTCATGCCATCACGCCACCGACTATTTGACCCTCTATGGTAGATAACGGGAAGAAGATTTTCACATGGGCCAATATTTGATAATGGAGAAACCATGGCACCAGTCAATCTAATTATTTGATGCATTTTACAAGATATGTATATGGCATATATTAGACACCAGTCAAGCAAAATATAACTAGTGGAAGGATATGTGCATTGTCATTTCTTTATGCCAAAGATTTTTAATCTCCAAAAAAGGAGTGTCCCTAACTCTGTATTAGAAAATACATTTAGAATACAGTTTCGTACATCTTACAAGGCATTAAGAATATAAGGTAGGAGGAGTAAACCACGGATTAAATGGGCTTGAACAGGTCAAATTAGCATTTCCTACTGACGGTTTGCAACCGAGGGAGGTCAGATAAGAGATACATATCGTCGGCAGCCCGTTTTGTGCGGCCATTCTCGACCTTCTCCATGGTTCGGCGCCTTCGTTCGGCATCTCTCGTCCGGCGTTTTGTCTTGCCGCTGCCGGCAACGGTGCTTGGGTGGTAAGGTCCTCATTGCGTGTGGGTCTGCTCTTGCTGTCTCAACTTGGGCAGCTTGGACACCTTGATTTGGATTCTTGGGGAACCACTCCGCTGGTCGCCGGTGCGGCACACATCAAGCCTGGGTGAAAGGGTAGTAGCCCTTTGTGGCGGCAGAGACAAATCTTTGTTGCCCATGTTTGGTCCTTCGGTGGTAGTCAGCGATCACAATACTCACACAGTGGTGCCCTCCTCCCGTGGCCTTAGTAGGTTAGCTAGTGTATGTGTAGCGGCGGGCATTGGCAACGGCGTGGTGTGTTCTTGCCCACTGGGTGTTGCCTTAGAGTTGTTCTACTTTGCACCTTGTATCCCTTTTTCCACTTTCTCCCTTCGCGTTTGTTGCTTCCATGTAATCCTGGCCGGTTGATGGCTTTGTTAATTCAAAGCCGGGCTAGGTTCGAGCTCTCCTCTGGCTCGGCCGGTGCCGTTTCTCTAAAAAAAGAAAAAAAACATACAAGTGGAGAGGTAAAATCTAGATTTCATTTTCCTCTGCATATATAAGTCTAGCTAGATATAAGTATTTTTATAGTGTTAGTGCAGGACTGCATTATGTTCCGAGGCTAATTAACATGGTTAGTCTGTCATAAAAGTTGTTAGTGTCAGTGACATGCACAATACTCTATAACGACTGCTTTGCGACCAATGTTTGAGGTTAGTCCATGTCTAGTACTACGCTCCATTGCCGAGTTATATTTAAGTTTTTACTAGTTGCGTGCAACTGACGTTTGAAAAGAGGTGCTTTTCCAAGGAGGACGTGATGGGTATTGGCTATCACGTGCCAAGCATCTCTAGATCTGAGTATGGTTTGCTGGTTAGTGGCTTAATTAGTGCCCTTTGTTTTTAAATGACAACGACTCGCTCAATCTGCAGCCAGCTTTAGCTTCAAAGATATACATGGGTTAATCAAAAACGGCTTTGGCTTTTAAAGGTCCAAAACTAAAGTGTATATGCATGGAGCGGCAATTTGGATTACTTTCTATGATTGAACTCATTGGAGCACTAGGTACAGTGTTGTTACTTGCTACCAGGCTAGGTACAAAGTTGCACAAGCCAGATTATTGGCCCTAAACTATTTTCAATAAAACAGTCTCTAGATTTGTGCAAAACTAAAATATCAAAGTTTTGTGGGTGGGGCTGTCAGAGAAGAGGTGATACCGAGGTCGTGCTGATGTTAGCTAGCAGACACAAAATTTCTCTAGATCTGCGAAAAATTATATGTTTACTGCAGACCGAGGGAATCTAATAACAGAGACAGTGTACTTTTTAAAATAAATATATTTTCTGATGTATCCTCCATTGGTTGAAGAACCCAACAACAGCTACAAGTCATGATTCTCTTAA
The DNA here is from genome assembly GCA_021437245.1 of Aegilops speltoides. Classification (NCBI taxonomy): domain Eukaryota; kingdom Viridiplantae; phylum Streptophyta; class Magnoliopsida; order Poales; family Poaceae; genus Aegilops; species Aegilops speltoides. The sequence continues at coordinate 56,425,153 of CM038146.1, forward strand.
AGGTATCATCTTCGAGCATTGTGTTCTCTACGATTCTGTGTTCTCATGCCATCGCACCAGTGGCTATTGGAGCCTCTATTGAACGATTGTGGTAGACAATGGGAAATAATTTTTTCACATGGGACAATATTTGATAATGGAGAAAACCACAAAACTAGTCAGTCTAATTATTTGATGCATTTTACAAGATGTGTCTATATAGGGCATGTATTAGATTCCAGTCAAGGAAAAACATAAGTAGAGAAAGGATATGTGCATTGTCATGTCTTTATGCCAAAGATTTTTCATCTCCAAAAAAAGAGTGTCCCTATCTCTGTATCAGACGATACAGTTGGAATACAGTTTCATACAGTATCTTACAATGCATCAAGAATATAAGATACAAGGAGTGAATCATGGATTAAAAGGGCTTGCACAGGTCGAATTAGCATTTCCGACTGGCGGTTTGCAACCTAGAGAGGTCAGATAAGACACAAATATTGTTACCGTCAGTCACACCTACAAGTTGAGAGGTGAAGTCTCGATTTCTTTTTCCTCTGCATATATAAGTCTAGCTAGATAGAAGTATTGTTATAGTGTTAGTGCAGGACTGCATTATATTTCGAGGCTAATTAACATGGTTTGTCTGTCAAAAATATTGTTAGTGTCTGTGTCATGTACAATACTCTATAACGACTGCTTTGGGACCAATGTTTGAGGTTAGTAGAGACATAAATTATGAAGCGTCTGTGTCCATGGAACAAACAAAATCATAGCGTACGAACCCTTTGGGGAAAATGTATAATAGATGTTCATAGTACGAGGACGAATGGGGTTGGTCATGTCTGAATCCACAGTTTGCGCCATGCATTGCGCGCTTGCTGTCTACAGATAAATTCTTGGTATGATGTGCCGACATAACATTATACTCCCTCCGTTCCTAAATATAAGTCTTTCTAGAGATTGCACTAGGTGGACTACATACGGAGTAAAATGAATGAATCTAAACTTAAAATGCATCTATATACATCCGTATGCGGTTTATAGTGGAATCTCTACAAAGACTTACATTTAGGAACGGAGGGAGTACTTCCTTGGAAATAAAAAGACATACTATAATACTTCATCGTGTTCAGTAAACTAGACAATATGTGCAGCTTTCCATGCCCTAAATGGCGTGCGGGTTGGTATGTCGAGGATTCAAAACAAATGACGTTAAGTGCCTATGGGCACATCACAAATGGATCACACCAGCATAGGATACCTTTTCGACATATATGGTTATCGATTATCTTGGCTGCTCATTACAGACAGCGGCAGTGTGTAGGTGGCAACCAAAACTGTATTAGTTGGGGTTTTGCTCAAGATGGCAATGGGCCCTGAAATCCTCGTCCCCATGGGGTTTTACCCGTTAGGGGACCGGGTTGGGCGTGTTTCTAACCCCAGACGGTTATTGCTAGGTAAATTATAAAACCCGACTCTTTTCGCGGGTTCAAACCCTGGAAATAATAGCGTGCTATGGCATCACTAATAGCACGCTATAGCCTATTGAGTATTGTCTCGCTAAATAAATTAGTGTACAACGTCTCGCTAATGGCACGCTACAGTGTTATATTGCACACTAATAGCGTATTCTGATGCCAACGCTATATTATTATAGTGTGCTATTAGTTTTTCCTTGGTTCAAACCCGTTCCAGTAGTACCCGAAACCCGCCATACCCATGAAAACTACTGAAGTATGTTCCCTTCAATTGACATGAGCTTGTTGTTATTGCTGAAATGCTGTTGAAATATACTATGTTTGCGGCCGAAATGCTATTCGTTGTGGCTGCCATTGATCTCATGTTTTGCTGCTGAAATGTGCTGATTTTCGCTATTGCTATAGCTGAAATATACTACTTTTCGTAAAACTAAATTGTTGTTTTTGTGGACCGCTCGCAGGGACGGGTTCCTTGTGGGTAGACAAAACCTGACAGGTTTAGGGGATGGATAAAAAACAGGCCCGGCGCACGGGAACGGGGACGGTCTTGCGGTTTTCTAGCGGGGACGGGGATGGGCATGCAAAACCTGATAGGTTTCGTGAACATGTGTTTCGATTGTGAGAGATACTACGGTACTACCTACACTATGGTACCATTACAGCTTTGTTCGTGATTGAGATATATATATATATCATCGAATGTCTCACAAACCAACACTATTAATTATTCACACATACACATGTATATACATATACAATTTCCCCCACATATGTTGCCTTTGGTGCCTCCGGAGCACGATGACAAGTGGTTCATGGGGGCGGTAGCGGGTAATAGTATTCTCCTTTGGGATCTATGACCTGGTCGAGCAAAAATCCGGCTATTTCCTCTTGAAGTGCTAGTATGCGGTCCGATGGTAGGAGCTTATCCCGCACCGATCTGAACTGTTAAGAAGGAGATCAATATGCATGTATGTTAGTTGTGTGACTAGATATCGATAATGGTGTGAATAGTGTTTTGACAAACTTACCCAGTCCTGTCTATCAGATCTGCTCCTTTCGCACGTCATCATGCGAATGTTCTCGCAAACGTAGAATGCACACAGATTATTTTCCGGCGCCTGCTTCAGGGCCTTTACGAGAATGGAATTGAATCAGATAATGATTAATCAAGCATGACAATTAATTAATGATATTGAAACAAGAATTAAAGAGATGGTAGCTAGCTAGTACTACTTAATTACTTACCATGGGTCGATGCGAAAACAACTTTTTGGGCCACTTGCATGGAGTCACCTTGATGAATTTTGCCCATGCCCTGCCCGCCGGCAAAGAAAATTAATAAAGGGGTTATTAAATAGTTCATATCAGGAAATGACGAACTAATAATTAATAGGCCGAGATATAGTTAATAATGACTGAAATTATCTGTTGACTATCCCCTTCACGATGGTGTAGTCTTTATCTTCTTTAGTTAGTCAGTCCAGTAATTCAACTTTTCCTTCCTCAACTTTAATGTCTAACAAGACCCAGTGCCAACTACATACGCACACGTTTGCATGTCTTAATTAAGCGGGCATGTGCATAAAATTAATCAACTACCGTAAACCGTATACACTTAATTATTAACATCTATCTAGCTAGTAAGCAAAAACAGAATTTGTAGTACAAGACAGTGTGACTCACGGGAAGTTATAAGGAAGTAGTATATCTTCATTGCTATTGAGGCGCTTCAAGAACTCTAGCATGCTTTCCTCTACAGCATCTTGACAATGTTCAATCTGCCATATGTCCTGATTAATGGTATTTGGGTCAATGAAACCAACGCCATAGCGTCCAGCTTTTTTCATTTCATACATCTTCATCCTGCATATAATACCATAGAAAAAGAATATAGTGAGGATAATTACATGTAATGATTGATCAAAATTATCACTACATAACTAGCTTGAGACTTAAATTACAGAAAGAAATCACTTACGCACAATAGCAACCGGCGATAGACTTGTCGAGTGCGTCTTGATTGAATAACTGAAATAGTTCTGGATACTCAATGGCGAGCTTTCTCATGGTAATAATGCTCATGCTTGACATTCACCATGAGGGACTCTCGATTGAAATCTTGGTAATGTTCATGTACCATTGATGCAATTGATACATTCTCGTTGGGAGGTCCTTGACCTTGTGCGGATGGACCAAAGGTTTGCCCGGACATATTTCCATGCTATTTCCGATTCTTTAAGCGTAGGCATGGGCTCGATTTCGAGGAGTTGTCCAACAGAGATATTGAGCATTTGAGTCTGCATTATATGATCCTCTGTTATTACCACATCGCCATGCTGGGGAACGCTAACGGTTTGCCCACAATAATATTTGGCGTGCGTACTACTCCTCTCATGTGTTGTTGGCACAATAAGCGGGGGGCTCGCTTGCACCGCCTGTTCTCCCAACTGGGGAACGGTTTTCCCGCATTTTTTGCCAGCTGCTTGTTGACTGGAGCTCGAGCTTGTTTCCTTCTTTAGCCGTTCCAGTGTGCGCTCGTCTTCACCTCCAGGAATGTCAAGCGTTAGCCCCGAATATGGGTCCACCACTTCATCAACCATGACACGAGCATAGCCCTCTGGAATCGGGATGCAATGGTAGGTTGCTTCGGGGGTAACTGGAAAAGCAACGCCGTCCGCCACCTTCATGGATATGTTCTTCATTTTGGAGTGTAGCTCACAGTTAGTGTTCTCTATGATGTCATCCACAGGGTATGTATCCAGCAGTGTGTCGCCCGGGGCAGAACCAACGCTGCTTCTCGGCATGGATGGGACAATGCTATCCAATGCTGGACGATCATCCGCTTGCTGCTGCCGCTGCTGAACTGGCTAAGTGAGTCGATCTGCTGTTGCTGCTGCTGGAATTTGAGTGCCAGGTCCGCGTGCCTTGCTTCTAGGCTTTGAAGGCGTTCTGCGTCCTACTTCCTTTGCTCCTCCTCCAGCTTCCTTTTCTTCTCCTCCTCCATCTTCCTTCTTGCACGGGTCCTGTAGTCCTCGTTCCTTTCTGAAAAGCCCTCATACCAGGGAATAACGCCCTTGCCTCGTGTTCTTCCCGGTGTTCAGATTTCTGTATGCGTAAGCTCGTCGTTCTCTCTGTTGGGCGTGAACACCCCCCTTCGAGCTTCTTCTATTGCGTCAATTATCTTTTGTTCGGCTCCTTTTAGACTTGCCTTCCGTGAAAGTTCGCCTGTCTTCAGGTCCAATGCTCCCCCGTGCGCATAGAACCAAGTTCTGCACCTGGGGGGCCAGTTCCTAGTAACGGGAGTGACCCCTGCATCCTCCATCTCTTGCTCATACTTATCCCACTTAGGCAATCCCACCGCGTAGCCACCTGGACCCAGCCTATGAAACTGCGTCTTTCTTGCGGCATTTGCCTTGTTTTTCATCGACCGTTCCTTAGATAATTCTAAATCCTTGAAGGTCACGAAATCGTCCCAATGTTCTCTTTGCTTCTTCAATGTTCCCTTGAAATCTGGAGTCTTCCTTTCATTAGCGAGGTAGTTGGCCCATACAGTTTTCTTGTGGGTGTTGAATGCAATTGCCATCTTCTTAAGAGCAGCGGCCTTGACTTTCTCCAGATCTGCTTCAGTGAAATGATCTGGTAGGGTGAAATGTTCCATCAGAGATTTCAAAAGGTCTTTTTTGGCTCTGTCGTCGACCCAAGTAACACCTGGACGTTTAGTCTTTGGCTCTTTCCATTCTTGAATGGAGATCGGGAGTTTGTCCTTCACAAGAACTCCGCACTGACGAGTCCACTTGTCCGCAACGTTCTTAGGCGTGAGGGGTTCGCCACTAAGTTTGATGGATTCGATGTGGTACTTTACACCATCCTTCAACAATCTGCCCGGGCCTCGCTTTGTCTTGTTGTCTGTAGAAGCAGATTTGCTCGATCCGGAGGGCTGAAAGAAGAAAGATCGATTCGTTAATATGTCTTCAATAAAAAAAACATGTGATGATCACCATGATGCATGCTTATATAAATATACCTCGCCGGTAGTCTTTGTTATTTGAAGATCAGCATTGTCTGTGTCATCACAAACATTGTCTGTGTCATCATAATCATAATCATGGTTCATGACTTCATCAGCTCGGTCGTCGAGATCGAATATCTTTTCATCACCCTCTCCGGTATTGTTCAGATATTGGGAGCCGTCATCTGCTTCATTCAGATCATCTAGCCTGTGAGGGCTGCGTATGATGTCGAACAATTCCTCTTCTCTCTCTCTGGCGGTATTGTCCGCCATGGCTTTTACTTTACTAATACAGAAGAAATATAAAACAATTTAGTATTCGAATTACAATGCATGGATGCAATTAATCAATAAGGAAAAACTGAATCTCGAATACATCGTCTCGAATATATAATCTCGAATACATCATCGTCTTAATATATATAATCTCGAATACATCATCTCAAATTTTATATATCGAATACATCACTGGCTAGGTACCTAATGAAGATCGAGTACTACAGAAGAATCTAGGGCGCCACTCGCGGTTCCTGGGGCGCGGGCGGTGCACACCCAAAGAGAAGGAACCATCACATGATCATATTTCCGGTCATCTGCCCAAAGAACCCGCCAAGTAGTTGAGAACCTGACGTCGTCCATAGCAGCCATGTAGCGATGGACGTGCTCATCTTCCTCCCTGACACGGCGACGCGCCACCTCCGGCGGGGTCGACTGCCTCTGCACCGAATGTGGCCCACGCGAACGCCACCAAAGAAGATCAGGGTCGACGACGGGACCCGAGGTCGGGTTCCTCACCAAGCGGCGCGCCCCTCCAGGTAGCACCTCCCAGTGCCAGCCCGGCGGAGCCCAGTCCCGGACATGGGTCCCCTGAAGCAGGACGTCATCGCGAACGGGTTGACGGCAAGGACGCGGGCCGGGCATATCGTCGAGAACAAATACTATATGCCCGAAAAAGTAACATTTTTTAAATGATTGGATTGTGATAAGTAAAATTCTATATATATGCAAATTCTAACAATTTGACATCTATACCTATACTAATTTGTGACTCCCAATAAATTACCACGTTAATTAGAATATACGGACCGTTTATTTGGTGGGACCGAATTATTACGCTGTAGATTAACTCTAATTTTTTTCACATTTTTTTGCATTTTTTTCCAGGCTCCCATGTTAATAATCTAGAGATAGAGAAACAACTAAAGTTTATAATCAGAGTTCTAAGAGGCTCCCACATTTATAATGTAGAGATAGAGAAACGACTAATATTTTATAACTCCAACCACAAGCGTGTTGTGACAGAACTCTCAGCCTAGAGCACCAACCTTCCCCCGATCTTCTACTTTAAAAAAAATAGAAGGAAACCCTTTCCCCGATCTTCTTAATTACGTGCAACTCATCTAAAAGATAAAAGAATTCAATCATGGCAGCCTCATACTCATACATGGTTGGCTTATCTAAAAGATGACTGTGCCTATCTCCCTCCTACGCCCCCCTCGAGCATCGTTCTTCCCATCATGTGGCTGCTGCATAAGCACTGAGACCGATCTATCTTGCATCTAGCCGTCTTGAATTCCTCATGGCAGCGCACATGGGCTGCTCGCTAGACGTGAGGCTGCGTTCTTTCGTGTTCTCACCATGGTAAATTTCTTCTGGCAGCGCAGGGCCGCCACTTCCTAGGGAAAGTGGAGATCGGTTAAGAAGAGGAAGAAGATGCGCTCCTGCAGCACCGATACATCAAGGCGGCAGAGGAAGATGGGATGAATCATGCAACCATAGGACCAGGTACACGGTGATACACACCACACACATGTCCTGCAGGGAGCTGGACATGGGCAGCTGCATCTAAGATGGCAAGATCGACTTGGTGTTGCAGTACTTTCATCTTTCCACTGCCAACAATGTCTTTTATCTTCTCACGTACTTTCCTCTACCAGTTTGATTCCAACTTATGTCTTTCTACTTGAAAGTGCACTCGAAGTGTTTGATGAATTGTCAAAATTGCCAAGACATGAATTCCTGTAGACGAGTTTTCCGAAAGAATTTTTTGAAGCATATAAAGTTATGGTAGAATAGCAAGTACCATGATGTACTTTGGTGTAACCTTTCCATGTAATCTTCTTGAGTACATCCTCTGTTTGTTACTAATGTGGAACTAAGTTCTTCATGTACTGTGTATCAAAACTGCATCTGTAAACTTTTGACAATGATCTTTGCTTTACATCGCGTCACTAATTACATGTTAGTTTCCATGAATACTTGCTCTACTTTGAATCAAGACGCTGCATGTGATTTAGTTGTAGGTGTTACGGTTTGAAGCCAAATACATATCAATTGCATCCTGGATGTCTAAGGATAGCACAAACAAATTTCAAGTTGTGCCTTTCTTCTTCTTTTTTCTACCTTCAATCCTTTATCTGCCAGCTCTAAATGATAATTGACATGAGCCACCACACCAATATGAAGTATATCTACACATATATTAACAACTTAGCGCAATCTTTGCACTGGAGCAGGTATATTGACTGCAGTGCTGATCGGGTGACTGTGGTCTTTGGTGATGCTGCTGATCCGTGGAGCTATGGGGGGCTGGTGCTGCAGCAGTTCATCTGCTCTAAACCGTTCCAAGTCTGAAGCACATTACTCCTGCGGGCTGCGCCCCTGCCCCAGACTCCATAGGCAAGTGACCCCATTACACTGAAAGATTATTTTTTTCTGCACTTTAGCTGGGCAAGTTCATTACAAAAAGCCCAATTGGTTGACTTAATTGCATTCTTTGGTCAAGAAAAGTTTGTACTATTAGATGTCTATCTATGAGCAGCCTGACTAAGGGGTGGAGGGGATGAATGAAAGCCAGCTGGGGTGGTCTTCATCACCTGCAGGAGCACCAATAGGGCTTTGTTCGCTATAACAGTAATTAAAACATTGGCAACCAGTTCAGCTCAATGGACGTTGTTGATTTTTATTGATGGCTCAGCTTTTCTATGTCACGCCATGTTATCTAATAGATCTATGTAATGTTTCCTATGCAGATGGTTTACATGTTGCATATCATTTCTTCGAAATACATGCTATTTTTTCAGTTATCTGTATGCATGATATATATTCTTATTCTGCCATGCAGCATTAGGGAAAGGTGACTATATTTTAAATATTTTCTATTCATTTGACATTTAACTTAAGTTCACAAATTAGTTAGAATCATGTCTAATACAGTAATCTCTACATGTGAGGGTACTTGAGTTGCGGAGCAGCTTGCAGGTTGTATGCGAATAAAAATCTTTGAGATATCAATTATTTATTAAAAGTTTTGGTTTTAACATTATTTTTGATTCTCACTTAGGATTCTTTGTTACACGCGGTCATACCAACTTCTCCGATGATGTGGCAGAGTCAGTTACTGTACGTTTCTCTTTGTTGTCCTCGGTTGTGGCAGAGTTTCCGGTGCAATGAGCTAAGCTACACAGATCACTTGAGTGTAAAAGTTTATTTACATTGTTCCTAAGATGAATGTGAAAAGGACCATGTTCTGATGATGTCCAAGTGTAAAACAGAACACCTATGATGAATGTGAAAAGGACTATGTTCTGATGATGTCCAAATGAAAAACAAAACATTTTGATGATTTTTTCATACAGTCGTAATATGACTATGATGTCAATATTTGCCAAGCCCGTTTCTAACAACATGCTTGATTCTTTTCAAATAGATCCAACATTCTGATGTCATAGCTGCTACTTATAGACATATAGGAAGGAACTTTCAGTTTCGGAATAAACAATAAAAAGTACTTTTATGTCTTCTCATAATTTAGAACAGTGTCAAGTAGGTTGATTAGGGTGTACATTATGCCAGCTAAACTAAATTAGTAGATATATGCATTGACTGTGCTTTTGCAAAGTAGTTACATATTGAAGAGCTCTTTTTGGGGGATAGACATATCAAAAAGCTGACTACACAAAAAACATCCTGCTTTTTTGTTGTAATAAAAAATCCAATTAGTAAATAACAAAGAAGTATAATTCCTTAGTTCCACAAATAACCATTGCAGACTGCTACAACTTTCACAAATTTCTATACTAATAATTTTTCAATATTTGTATGTTTCCCTGAATATCTAGCTACAGCTGGTGCCTTTTTTTGTTTACTACAAGGATTAAATTGATGCAATCATACTCTCAGATCCCCATATATGAGTTTTTATCATTTTTCTCATAAAATTCTCTATGTGATTGCCTTTCCCCTTTAGCTCTGATAGTTTTATGTCTGACATAGGTAGGTTCATGTTATTCTTATATTTAACCTTCACCAAAAGTTTATTGAAATAGATATTTCTATTGAGTTATGTTACAATGGAATTAGATTTTACTACCACCACAACCACTTTTAAATAATGATGTATGAATTTTTTTTTGAAAGGACTGTAGGGATTCACCATAACTATTTATGTGTAAAATTAATTGTAGTTTCGTCGATGTGCCAACGTACGTAAATAGTATAGTATTCCCACCCTTTACTATAAGTACGTCAATATAGTTTGTCAGTATTTGCAACCTTAATTTGTAAACACTACTGATGTAGCAAGTTTGAAAGAGGCTTTTGTTTTGAATTTACTTATGTTTCCAAAATAGAGGCACGTGATATAGGCTTCTCACCCATTGAACTTTTGTCGACCGGAATACGCATATTATCTTTCGTACCATATAGACTGAACAAGTAGTATATTCATTTCCTATTAACTTTGGCAATGTGGTCATCTCCACTGTGAAAGTTAACATTTGCACTCTTTAATACATATCAAAATTATATCATTATTTTGGGATTTTTAACAATTTATTTGCTATTTACAAAGCTAGCCCGTGCAGATGCACGGGTTGACGACTAGTACTATTAATAAGCACAAAATCATACCTATTCTAAAACTAAACCTCACAATCTCAAGACGAGCTATAATGTGTATCGAGTGGATTTTGACACCGGGACAATGTGCCAACTCAACAGTTTTGGTGGCAGGGGACATGCCTTGTCCATCGGCATGTATTGCTATTTCTCGATGCCTATGGAGGTTTACCCTGCTGGCTCCATTAATGGTGACACCATCTACTCGAGCTTTGACAAACTGAGAGCTCACATCGCAGACCAAAGTATCACGTCTGCTGCCAACAACACTCTATACCTCTGCTCTATGGCCCAACGTAGTACACTTGTGGACTGTCTTTCCTTGTGTTATACCTGCAGGATATTATGAAAAACTGTAGCATTGTATTTTAACTGAGATTGCTTTCAGCCTCTTCGTGTTTTATGTCCGTGCTTCACTCTTTCACAGGCCCATGATTTGTCGGAAAATTTCCAAAGGTCAACAGCTCTATCTTTCCCATAATCTACAGTACTAAAGTTCTATAATATGACAACTAAATTCCTTATGCATATCATGATATTGATTTACTATTGTAAATGGTGATATTTTTTATATTAAGTTGGTCTAAGATTACCAAGTTTTCCTTTACACAAATTTTATATGCGGAGTAAACAGGACCGAAGGGAGTACTATATAGAATGGTCTATGAGCAGATGCAGGAGTTAGTCATAAAACATAAGCAATAGATGATCGAAAAAAGAAGTATCTGCATAGTTTTGCACATTGCTCTTGTCTAGTTCAGTAATGCATGTCTATCTGTTCAGTCTCTTCTCTGCGGTAAATAGGAAATGCTGCCATGGCAGCAAAACTGCCACAACACCTAGCTACCAAATACGTTGACTTGGCAGCAAGTCAGCCAAATGTAATTCGCTGCCATGGCAGCAAAACTGAAGACCAAATGCCACATTTGTCTGACCATCACCTATCTCTGTGGCTGAAAAACTAATTCTGGCAACAAAATTTCTCTATCCAAGAAACATTTGTAATGAAACGTGTAGAAATGAGAAATCCATTTGTAGAATATTTGTTTCCAAAGCTGGCCTTTCCTTTCCCCTTGTCTCCCGTTCCTAGATTAGCTAGAAAGGGAGCAAGAGATATCACGACTAGGAGGATCACTTAGAGTTACGAACATGATTTACTGCAACTAGAGCTACCATGCGACGCAAGGAGAAGGAATGGAGAAAGTTGGCTTGAATGGAGAGGTTAACAAGCTGTGATGAAAATTTACAAGGAAGGAGGATGTGAGGATCATGAAGAGTGGCCGAAGTCAAGCACGCATGGTATGCATATATCCCTAGATTTCACATGCATGATGCAACTTCATCCCACTTGTTATCCTCAACCAACATCAATAATACCCGCCGCATGCAAATGCTTCTTCCATTGTGTTAGATGATACTACTACTCCTCAATGCATTTGCTATAGTAACGATGCTCCATTAATTTGTTATGAATGGTTCATCAACCATCACACTATTTGGTATTAGTATGGAATATATGGTGGTTGTTGTATGATAAAATCTTCAGGCCATTTTACCATTTCAAGAACATTGAAACAACATAAGCATCCAGCTCTGGTGGAACTAGAGAATAACCCCACGAGCTCATACGCCCATACAGAAATACTGATTAAGTATCTTTATATATCATGTTTTCCCATATGATGATTTATAAACATCAACTATTCATTTAATGTATGTGATCATGACTGAAAGTGTTTTTTTGGATCATTTCAAAGGAAAAACCTTCTAAAAACATGTGTTGTATTCTAGGATCACTATCATATCATTGTCAATAAGTTGACTAACAAAATTGCAATTGTGATATTTAAGGGAGAATTAGAAAGTGGAGTTTTCATATTCATATTGTACTACATTAGCTCATGTCACTAGTGAGTATCACAGTAACTCATTGCATTACATCCTTGAGTTATTCAGTTTAAGATTGTTAATATTTGATATATTTTTCATAACAATGTTTGATTCTGGTATCAAATTTTCGTACCTTTTGGCATGAATCATGATACTGATCACACAAGTATCAGTTCTAGATTACATAGTTCACAATAGCACTCATTTTTGTTTGTCCATGTTTTCTAATTATGTTTGGCAAATATCATAATGGAACTTTGGTGACTTTTATCCTCCATGCCAGGGTTTGTTTTTGTCGTTCAGGACGTAAATGGAAAGTGCGCCTCTTTGGATATAATAGCATTTAATCCATGTAGCTTGGACAATTGTATGAAGTATATTCAAGTTTTTAGTAACAAAATACATCTCCCCAACTGTTGTACAGCTACTTCTTTTTCTCAGATTCACTTGATCTTAAGATCTCAATCACAACCTTCCTGATTAATCCTTGTCAAAGATGTCACTGTTTTCTTTTTCTTCCTAGTCTTTCAACAATCATTATTAGACATCATGTAATCTCAAACAAAAAATGTGCGATTGAAAATTAGTTCTTTTTGTTGCAATAGAATCTTATATTTACTAATTGGAGGCACCATACGAGTAACCACGTTAATCCTCGGTAACTAAGTAAACTAGCCATCCGATATTCCAATTAAGTATTTTTAACCGTCGGATGCGATGCTTCAAGGAGTCCTCGAATTCTGTCCCACCTTAAACTTTCTATAGCGGAAAAAATATCTTATATTTGTTAATAATTAAAGGAACCATAAAAGCGACAATTAATGCATAAAGAGGGCAAAACCCACACGTACCAGGAAACAAGTCCACTACATCCACGATACACATGTTTCAAAATGAAATTCCGATCTTAAAAGCACCCAGACAAAACCAATGTGTCTTCTCTCTTGAAAGGAAAAATAGGAAATCGTACCAATAGAAGTGCTTGAGGCCCATTAAAATAATTCCGGCTGTACACATGTCTAAAGAGAATATCCATGTCGAAAGCACACACAAAAAATCACCGTGCCTTCTCTCTTCAAACAAAAAAAAAGGATGTATACAAAGTAATCGAGCTCCATTGAAAAAAGTTTGGCATTGCAGGTTTCTAAAATATAAAACCCATACACATGTTTCGTTGAAAAAAAATGAGATGATCCCGTCCCATAAATATGGATTTGACATGGGTTACCAATAAAAAAGGAAAGCCCACTTTAACAAGTGCTCTCATTCTGATTCCATAAAAAACTGATCTGGCATGTCCAACATTAACAAAACAAAACAATGATGAAAAAAACATTAATGAAAAAACAAGGAAAGCCTCCATCTGTTTCAAAAAATAAAATAAAAAGTAAAGCCTGCGCTCTCAATTCAGCCGCAAAAAAAAAAATGGATCTGACACGTCTAACATTTAATAATAAAGCAAAACAAGGAAACCATCCACCCGTTCTAAAAAAATAAAAAGGAAAACCTCCCGTGCTCTCATTTACTTCCCTTAAAAAGGGTGTGACACGTCTAACACAAAGTTAAAACAGAAAGCCACCGTTAAAACTCCAACACAAAATGTCCAACAAAAATCCATGAATAGAAGGAAAAGATTACCGTGAACCGGCTGATTGCCCGTGAAATAAAAAACATGCTTCCATGAATCATATATTCTGCCACAAGGAAAGCCGTCACCTGTTTCTAAAAAATGAATCCAAGGATAAAATGTCAAACAAAAGTCCTACAATAAAAGGGCAATAAAATAACGACCCGGTTGATTGCCCGTAAAATAAAAACAAGCCTCCATTAATCAAATATAAACACATGCCACGTACAAAAATAGAACTGTGCCCACATGTACAAAATAGAATCCACAATGCTCACGTCTAAGATTTCTCAGAAAAAAAAGGCTAGGTATAAATTTTGGAACACCCATATCTAAGTTTCTTAAAAAAAACACCCAGGGCTAAATCGGCAGGAAGAAAAAAAAAGATGCCTTCTTCCCCACAAGTACAAAAAGAGTGCCCAACGGCGACGTACGTATTCCGTACAAAAAAAAAAACAATGTGCCTGCTTTCCTTAAAAAGTGAAATAAATACATGTACAGGAAGGAAGTCCTTCAGCAATGATTTTAAAAAAGTATTCATCACGTTAACAAAGAGTCCTCATGCCTCATTTTAACAAAGGGTCTACATCCCAATCCTGAAACTAAGAAAATCTATGCACGTACAAAAAAGGAGGGGCCTGAAGCCTCACTGTGAAAAAAGATTGTGCCCAATATTTTTTTAAAGAGTTAGGAAGCTAGATATGTTGCCGGATCCGTCGAAGTCCTCTCTATATAGTCGGAGCCGAACTCGGGGATTATACCCTACTCAGTCGATGGTGCAGCACACCTGGACGACGAAGTCGGAGTTGCTGGGCAAGAACTTGTGCATCAGCAGGCCATCTCATAAGTTCTGCTTCGCCCGGTCTCTCTTTGACGTGAGGTTTTCCACCAATATCTACTTGAGAAAAGAGGGAAATTATCTGCAAGTTAAAGGAACAAAATTAACTGCTTTTATGTGCCTCAGATTTAATGGTGCTTCTTTAGTGTCTCTTAAAATTGGCGCTTCTTTGGTTGTACAATTGAGAGTATGTTTTTATTGCAGTTTTTTTTCCACATATCTTGATATATATAATGTATGCATTAAATGAAGAGAACATAGACTCATATAAAAGTCGATTAAAGCAAAGTGAAATAAAGTTTTAAATTTACGCTATAATGCTGAACATGTAAATACCTAGCCCGTGCGGCCGCACGGGTCGATGACTAGTATATATAAAGAGAGAGCCTTAAGGGCCCATGTCATCGACTTCGCCCTAGGGCCCTTCAAAACATAGGGCTGGCTCTGTTCAACAGCACCAAACACGCATATGACCACACAAAATGCATGCCGAGGCGCGCCCTTGTTCCTAATACATTTCAGTTCAAACTCATAGTGGAACTCGACATTCGCTATTTTCTCAGATAATAATAATAATAATAATAATAATAATAATAATAATAATAATAATAATAATAATAATAATAATAATAATAATAATAATAATAATAATAATAATAACAACAACAACAATAATAATAATAATAATCTGGTGGATATCTATTTTGCAGCCACTCTTTAACATGCATAGTATGAGCTATTCTACAACCAACCAACCATGAACCACCCCCATAACCACCAAACTGGACACAACAAATGAAAAATTATGAAAGCACCATTTGCCCACCTACCTTCTTCCTAGTGCCTTGAACCACCGAAACCCACCCTCCATCCCTAAGCAGCCTCCACCACATTCCTTCGACTATAGCAAGCCCCAGGGCATGTAAAGACACAATGCCAATTATGAAAGCATACTTTTGTTTTCTCTGCGTGTTCAACACAACCAACTATGTGTAACGTTAGAACAATGCTATTTAAGCTCCCTTCAGAATTCGAGATAATTTGTAACTATTTAAGCACCCTTCATTTTTTTCGTAATGTTCATGATTTCACAAAATTTAAATTTTGAAAAATCTTGAAGAAGTTGAAAAATGTTCTCGAATTAAACAAAACTTCAAAAACATATTTATGAATATAAAAATGTTCACAAATTCAATAAATGTTTGTGAATTCAAAAAATTCACAAATTAAGAAAATGTTCATCAAATTCCCAAAATGTTCTTAAATTCAGAAACATGTTCCCGGGTTCAAAATGTGTATGAATTTCAAAATATATTCTCAGATTCTAAAAAAAATTCATGAAAATAAAATAAATCATGTGTTGAAAAAATGTTCACTAATTTCAAAAAATCGTGAATTTAAATATTTATTATGAATTTGAAAAATGCTTCTCAGTCTGAAAATATGTTAAATTAAAAAATTATATTAAATATGAAAAATGTGTAAAGTTTAAACTATTATCGAGTTTCATAAAAGTTTATGAATTAGATGTATTCATGATATTTTAAAAAGTTTACATTTTTTATAAGTAGTTTGTGATTTAAAAAAAGGAAAATAAAATAAAAACCTAAAAACAAAACTATACATTAAGAAAATAAAATAAAAACCTAAAAACAAAACTATACATTAAGAAAATAAAAGGGGACATAAAAGAATAAAGGAAAAAATATGAAAGAAAAATAAACGAAAAACAAAAAGCCGGTGGGAAAACCCGGAATGGTCGGCCCATACAAAGGACCATGTGCGTGAGGAGTATGCGTTTGATTTAATAACTATTTTTGTGACCTATGCGAGCACTAGAATTTGCCAGGGACAATGACCAATGTGGTTGCCCTTTGGTATCCGTCAGTTTTTCCCGAGGGAAACATGCTAGGCTCTATTGTTCAATAGACAAGATTACAGGGATAATGTTGGGATCATGTGCCTGATCCAAGCAAGTGAGACACCGTTAGTCTAATGAGAGAGAAAACCTAGCTATGTTGTGTTCTTAGATATTATAAGTTCTACTTTCAAAATGAAATTACTATAAGTGAAAGTTTTCGTCCAAGCTCTAATCTTCTTGATAACTACTCCGGGAACTGCACTAAATCCTTCGTGTATATCATTGATCACCGAGAATATTTCAGCTACGTTTGATGGGTACGAGAATCACACGAGCGCTATGTCTAGCATTAAGTGAGATGGATGGTTCTCTCGCTAAAGCGTCTGGAATAATCAGGCCGACCCATTAGCACATACAAACAGTCGAAACATTAGGAAAAAAATGGCGGCGTGCGAGGATCTGATCCTTGGTCGCTTAGACGGTGCAACGACCTGCTAGCCTCTGCACAAATCTTGTGGTCGTGGATACAGAGAAGGCGCAGACTACTTAAGATAAAAGACATGAGTTTCTTCATTTCTTCGCTTTATTCCTTCTTTCGTTTCTTTTTCCGCTCGTGATTGCAGAGTAGCACGGGCTACTTGATACATAGTCAATATTTTCCTTTCATTTTCTTTCCGTTTTTTTCTTCTTATTTTTCTCCATTTTTCATTCTTTTTGCATTTGTTTCTTCATTTTTTTATAAACATTTTTCTAGACACATTTTATAAATAAACTCAAATGCTTGATTACTATTTCTGAAATACAAGATTAACATTTATTGATACATGGTGACACATGATTCATAGGATATAATTTTTTTTCATTTGGTATCGGAAAATGTTCTTCAGTTCTGGAGGTTTCAGGCTTTCTGAACATTTGTTCAGGCAACAATTTTTGCTTTTTCTGATTCTTTTCCAAAATCCATATTCCATATTTTTTTAATTTTTAATTTTTTATTTTATCTGTTTATTTTTCCTTATTCTTTTTCTTTCCTTTTTTATTTTTTTGTTTCCCTTCTTTCAATTTCTCTTTTCTTTTCTTTTCTTTTTTATTTTCCTTATTTTTCAAGTTTATTTTTCTGTTATGAACGAATGTACAAAATTTTGAAAAAAGCTCATTATATCAAAAAAATTCATGAGTTCATATTTTGTTCAAAATTCAAAATGAAATTTTGGATTTCAAATTTCGTTTGCTTCTTCTCGAAAAAATGATCAAAAAAATTAGAATATCCAAATTTCATTCTTTATAAAGGTTTCCAAAATTCCAAAAATATTCATGTTTTCAAAATCGGTTCACAAAATCAATTTTTTTTTCATTTTATTGAGAAATTAAAAAATGTGAAGTGAATTTTATAAAATCTTTGAGTTTTGAATTTATTGTTCATAACTTCAGAAAAGATTCTCGTTTTGCAAAAATGTTCATATTCTTTGTTTGCAAATTCAAAAAAAGTTTGTGGGTTTCATAAAATATGCACGTTCCAAAAAAATTCTTCAAAATTTCCAAAAATCTTCACGGTTTTCAATTGTGTTCCTGTTTTTGGAAAATTGTTTGTATTCTCAAATTATTTTTCATAATTTTAAAAAACGTTCTCATTTTCTGTTTTGTTCCTTTTTCATATATATTTAAGATTGCCCAAAAATGTTCGCATTTGCACAAAAATTTCGACTTTTTATAAATTTCTCAAGAAATTTTGTAATAGTTCGCATTTCAAATAAGATTTCGCCCAAGAGGAAATCATGTTTGAAATTAAAAAAAAATCTTAGGTGCCTTATGGTCTATATAAATTGTGTCGCCATATTAGATATGTAATTGCAGTAATTACTGTGCCTAGTGACGTTGTTCACTCACTGGAGGTTTTTTGTTCGATCCCTCTTACGCTCACTCGCTTTAATTTTTGTGAGCTAATGTTTTATGTTTTGCTGTTGCTGTAATTTGTTTTAGCCCCCGCTGTATTTCGGGCACTAGTTCCAGTACCAACCAGACGTAGTAGCTAGCAGTGTGAGCAAATCTACCAATGGTCGTGTGTTCGATTCCCGGCCAGAGCTTATTTTTTGTTGTTGTTTAACCACATGCTACCGCAAATGGCCCGACCCATGTCAGCTCTCCCATGTGCGACTGGTGGACTCTTTGCCGCAATAAGCGGGGTATAGGAGGTCCTTAAGCACGCCGCGAGAATGAGGGTTTTATAGGCCTTATCATCTTACGTTTGCTTGGGCCACCCGCAAAAGAAATACAAAGTTTGCTTGAGCTAGGCCAGAATGGGCCTTAACTCTTAGGGTTAGCACACTTGACCCAGCTCAG
The DNA here is from genome assembly GCA_021437245.1 of Aegilops speltoides. Taxonomy (NCBI): domain Eukaryota; kingdom Viridiplantae; phylum Streptophyta; class Magnoliopsida; order Poales; family Poaceae; genus Aegilops; species Aegilops speltoides. The sequence continues at coordinate 56,444,077 of CM038146.1, forward strand.
CTCAACTACATGCCTAAAAAAATAAGCTTAGCTCAACTACACAGCAAAACACAATGGAGGGGTGGTGCCGGCGGCCCGCGCCAGTCCCCAGCGGCGGAAAACACCATCAACAACTTACTTTACCCCCATTTCAAGGAAGAGGGCAAAGGCTAAATTCAAATCCTTCAATAATGTTATCACTACTTCCTGAGATGAGCTGGTGACAATGATGTCATAATATAAATAAGAACAAATAGAGTCACCCTAGACTTGTTGAATATAAAGAGTGAAGTGTTGGCCTTGTAAGCAATGAACCCTAGTTGTTGCAGCTTTGAACTCAATCTAGAGTACTATGCCCATGGAGCTTGTTTAAGCCCACAAAGATCCTTGTCCAGTTTCCACACATGAAAAGGCAAGTGCTTGTTTTGATAACCTGGTGGTTGCCTCATATAGACCTCTTCTTCTAGAACACCATGATGGGACGTGTTATGCACATCTAGGTGTCTCAAGCTCCACCCCTTGGATACAACAATTCATAAAACATGTCGAATAATAGCAGCTTTAACAACTGGACAAAATAAAATAAATAAAGCAAAAACACAAGGAGGTATTTTTAGGATTTTATATATGAGAAAAGATAGACCCTGTCGGTGTACAAAAGTAGGGGTTCTCCTTTTGACCCCTTTATTGTGCACGGGCAGTTAGAACCTCCCACAACGGCCACGCACAGACACGGCAGGAAGGGGAAGCCGGAGAGAAGCCGAGGCCACAAGGCAAACGAAGCAACAACAAGGACCAAGGCCACAAAGATCAGATAGGCGTAGCAGGTTCCCCTGGCAAGGACCCTTGCCGGGGCAGCCTCAGCAACCCCGGCAAGACCCTTGCCGGGGCAGCTCGCCCGCGCCAGCCAAAGTGAGCCACCCTTGAGCCCACCAACATTCGACAAACACGTTGGGGCGAGGCTCGGGAGGCACCTCTGTGGTGGCGTGCAGATCTTTGTGAAGACGAGGAAGAGACAAGACCAAATGAGGATGCTGTTGGAAATATGCCCTAGAGGCAATAATAAAAGGATTATTATATTTCAATGTTCATGATAATTGTCATTTGTTCATGCTATAACTGTATTATCCGGAAATCGTAATACACGTGTGAACACTTAGACCCCAATATGTCCCTAGTAAGCCTCTAGTTGACTAGCCCGTTGTGATCAATAGATGGTCATGGTTTCCTGACTATGGACATTGGATGTCGTTGATAACGGGATCACATCATTAGGAGAATGATGTGATGGACAAGACAATCATAAGCATAGCATAAAAGATCGTATAGTTCGTTTGCTAGAAGCTTTGCCAATGTCAAGTATCTCTTCCTTCGACCATGAGATCGTGTAACTCCGTTTACCGTAGGAGTGCCTTGGGTGTATCAAAGCGTCTGGCAACGAATGGGTGACTATAAAGGTGCATTACGGTATCTCGAAAGTATCTTGGGTTGACACGGATCGAGGCGGGATTTGTCACTCCGTATGACGGAGAGGTATCTCTGGGCCCACTCGGTAATGCATCATCATAATGAGCTCAAGTTGACCAAGGTGTTGTACGGGATCATGCATTACTGATGCGAGTAAAGTGACTTGCCGTAACGAGACTGAACAAGGTATTGGGATACCGGCGATCGAGTCTCGGGCAAATAACGTACCGATTGACAAAGGAATTGCATACGTGGTTTGATCGAATCCTCGACATCGTGGTTCAACCGATGAAATCATCGAGGAGCATGTAGGAGCCAACATGGGTATCCAGACCCGCTGTTGGTTATTGCCCGAAAGTCGTCTCGGTCATGTCTGCGTGTCTCCCGACCCGTAGGGTCTACACATAAGGTTCGGTGGCGCTAGGGTTAGTAGGAAGACTAGTATGTGAATACGAATGTTGTTGAGTCCGGATGAGATCCGGGCGTCACGAGGAGTTCGGAAGGGTCCGGAGGTAAAGAATAATATATAGGAAGTGGTGATTCGCCATCGGGAAAGTTTGGGTCTCCAGAAATCTGGGACCACCGGAAGGGTCCCGAGGTCCACCGGTGGGGCCACCTATCCGGAGGGCCCCATGGGCCAAAGGGGAAGGAACCAGCCCACGGGGGCTGGTGCGCCCCTAGGCCCAACCCCGTGCCTAGGGTTGAAACCCTAGGGGTGGGGCGCCCACCGGCAGGGGCACTCCACCCCCTTGCCGCCCCCCCGGAGATTGGATCTCAGGGCCGCCACCTGGGGCCTATATAAAGGGGGAGGGAGGGGCTGCTGGACCAACTCCCAAGGCGCAGCCCTCCCTCCCAACACATCTCCTCCTCCGTAAGAGCTCGTGAAGCCTGCCGAGATCTTGCTTCTCCACCATCACCACGCCGTCGTCTTTGCCGGTGGAGCTGTCTTCCTCAACCTCTCCTTCCCCTTGCTGGATCAAGAAGGAGGAGGCGTCGCTCTTCCCGCACGTGTGTTGAACGCGGAGGTGCTGTCCGTTCAGCACTTGGCATCGGTGATCTGAATCACGTCGAGTACGACTCCATCATCACCTTGCAAGCTTCCGCACGCGATCTACAAGTGGTATGTAGATGCAAACTCTCTCCGTTACTCGTTGCTTAGATGAACTCATAGATGGATCTTGGTGAAGCCGTAGGAAAAATTTTAATTTTCTCGCAAGCGTTCCCCAACAAGTGGCATCATGAGCTAGGTCTATCGTAGTTCTCTATTGCACGAGTAGAACACAATTTGTTGTGGGCGTTGATCTTGTCATCTTACTTGCCCTACTAGTCTTTTCTTGCTCAGCGGTATTGTGGGATGAAGCGGCCGGACCAACCTTACACGTGCGCTTCGTGAGACCGGTTCCACCGGTGACATGCACTAGTTGCATAAGGTGGCTGGCGGGTGTCTGTCTCCCACTTTAGTTGGAGCGTATTCGATGAACAGGGCCCTTATGAAGGGTAAATAGAAGTTGACAAAATCACGTTGTGGTGATTCGTAGGTAAGAAAGCGTTCTTGCTAGAACCCAATCGCAGCCACGTAAAGATGCAACAACAACTAGGGCGTCTAACTTGTTTTTGCAGCGATTGATCATGTGATGTGATATGGCGAGAAGTTGTGATGAATGATGAATTGTGATGTATGAGATCATGTTCTTGTAATAGGATTCACGACTTGCGTGTCGATGAGTATGACAACCGGCAGGAGCCATAGGAGTTGTCTTTATTTTTTGTATGACCTGCGTGTCATTGAAGAACGCCATGTAAACTACTTTACTTCATTACTAAGCGCGTTAGTCATAGAAGTAGAAGTAGTCGTTAGCGTGACAACTTCATGAAGACACGATGATGGAGATCATGATGATGGAGATCATGGTGTCAAGCTGGTGACAAGATGATCATGGAGCCCCGAAGATGGAGATCAATGGAGCTTGATGATATTGGCCATATCATGTCACAACTATATAATTGCATGTGATGTTTATTATGTTTATGCATCTTGTTTACTTAGGACGACGGTAGTAAATAAGATGATCCTTACAAAATTTCAAGAAGTGTTCTCCCTAAGCGTGCACCGTTGCTACAGTTCGTCGTTTCTAAGCACCACGTGATGATCGGGTGTGATGGATCCTTACGTTCACATACAACGGGTGTAAGACAGATTTACACAAAGCGAAAACACTTAGGGTTAACTTGCGAGCCTAGCATGTACGACATGGCCTCGGAACACGGAGACCGAAAGGTCGAACACGAGTCGTATGGAAGATACGATCAACATGAAGATGTTCACCGACGATGACTAGTCCGTCTCACGTGATGATCGGACACGGGCTAGTCGACTCGGATCGTGTAACACTTAGATGACTAGAGGATGTCTAATCTAAGTGGGAGTTCATAATTTTGATTAGAACTTTATTATCATGAACTTAGTCTAAAACCTTTGCAAATATGTCTTGTAGATCAATGGCCAGCGCTAATGTCAACATGAACTTCAGCGTTCCTAGAAAACCAAGCTGAAAGATGATGGCAGCAACTATACGGACTGGGTCCGAAACACGAGATCATCCTCATAGCTGCCAAGAAGCAATATGTCCTAGAAGCACCATTAGGTGACCCACTGTTCTCCAGCGCTGCAAGACGATTTGAGCGTCTGGCGGACTCGTTCGATGATTACTCCCTCGTTCGATGCGGCATGCTCTACAGCTTAGAACCGGGGCTCCAAAAGCGTTTTGAGCATCACGGAGCATATGAGATGTTGAAGAGCTGAAACTAGTTTTCCAAGCTCATGCCCGGTCGAGAGATATGATGTCTCGACAAGTTCTACAGTTGTAAGACGGAGGAAAACAGTTACGTCGGTGAGCACATCTCGAAGATGTCTGGGTTGCACAACCGTATGACCCGGTGAACATTAACCTCCCAGATGAGGCGGTCATTGACAGAATCCTCGATCGCTCCCACCAAGCTACAAGAGCTTTGTGATGAACTACAACATGCAGGGGATGGTAAAGACCATTCTGAAGTGTTCTCGATCTGAAGTCGATGAGGCTGAAATCAAGAAGGAACATCAAGTGTTGATGGTCAATAAGACCACTAAGTTCAAGAAGGGCAAGGGTAAGAAGAACTTCAAGAAGGACGGCAAAGATGTTGCGCGCCCGTAAACTTGTTGCGGAAGAAGTCAAAGAATGGACCCAAACACGAGACCGAGTGCTTTTATTGCAAGGGAAGAACCGAAGCGGAACTGCCCCAAATACTTAGCGGATAAGAAGGCCGGCAACACCAAAGGTATATTTGATATACATGTAATTGATGTGTACCTTACCATTACTCGTAGTAACTCCCGGTATTTGATACGGTGCCGTTGCTCATATTTGTAACTCACAGCAGAGCTGCGGAATAAGCGGAAAGCGGCAAAGGGCGAGGTGACGATCTTGGCGTCGGGAATGGTTCGAGTCGATGTGATCGCCGTCGACACGCTGCCTCTACATTTACCTACGGGATTAGTTTTGAACCTTAATAATTGTTATTTAGTGCCAAGTTTGAGCATGAACATTGTATCCGGATCTCGTTTGATACGAGATGGCTACTCATTTAAGTCTGAGAATAATGGTTGTTCGATTTATATGAGAGAAATGTTTTATGGTCATGCTCCGATGGTCAATGGTTTATTCTTAATGAATCTCGGCGTAATATTACACATGTTCATAGTGTGGATGCCAAAAGATGTAAATTTGATAACGATAGTCCCACATACTTGTGGCATGCCGCCTTGGTCACATTGGTGTCAAGCGCATGAAGAAGCTCCATCTGATGGACTTTTAGAGTCTCTTGATTATAAATCGTTTGACACATGCGAACCATGCCTCTTAGGCAAAATGACCAAGACTCCGTTCTCGGAACAATGGAGCGAGCAACCAACTTGTTGGAAATCATACATACCGATGTGTGCGGTCCAATGGCGTTGAGGCTCATGGAGGATATCGTTATGTTCTCACTCTCACTGATGACTTGAGTAGATATGGGTATGTCTACTTAATGAAACACAAGTCTGAGACCTTTGAAAAGTTCAAGGAATTTCAGAGTGAGGTAGAGAATCAACGTGACCGTAAGATAAAGTTCCTCGATCGATCGTGGGGAGAATACTTAAGTCACGAGTTTGGTACACACTTAAGAAAATGTGGAATCGTTTCACAACTCACGCCGCTGGAACACCTCGGTAAAGCGGTGTGTCGAGCGTCGTGTCGCACTCTATTGGATATGGTGCGGTCTATGATGTCTCTTACCGATTTACCGCTATCATTTTGGGGATACGCTCTAGAGGCAGCTACATTCACTTTAAATAGGGCACCGTCTAAATCCGTTGAGGCGACACCGTATGAATTATGGTTTGGGAAGAAACCTAAGCTGTCGTTTCTGAAAGTTTGGGGATGCGATGCTTATGTCAAGAAACTTCAACCCGAAAAGCTCGAACCCAAGTCGGAAAATGCGTATTCATAGGATACCCTAAGGAAACTGTCGGGTATACCTTCTACTTAAGATCCGAAGGCAAGATCTTTGTTGCCAAGAACGGATGCTTTCTAGAGAAAGAGTTTCTCTCAAAAGAAGTAAGTGGGAGGAAAGTAGAACTCGATGAAGTACTACCTCTCGAACGGGAAAATGGTGCAGCGCAGGAAACCGTTCCTGTGATGCCCACACCAACTAAAGAGGAAAACGTTGATGATGATCAAGGTACTTCGGATCAAGTTACTACTGAACTTCGAAGGTCCACGAGGACACGTTCCGCACCAGAGTGGTACGGCAACCCTGTCATGGAAATCATGTTGCTAGACAACAATGAACCTTCGAACTATGAAGAAGCAATGGCGGGCCCGGATTCCAACAAATGGCTTGAGGCCATGAAATCCGAGATAGAATCCATGTATGAAAACAAAGTATGGACTTTGACAGACTTGCCCGAAGATCGGCGAGCAATAGAAAACAAATGGATTTTTAAGAAGAAGACGGACGCGGATGGTAATGTTACCATCTATAAGGCTCGACTTGTCGCTAAGGGTTATCGACAAGTTCAAGGGATTGACTCTGACGAGACATTCTCTCCGTGGCGAAGCTTAAGTCCGTCCGAATCATGTTAGCAATTGCCGCATACTATGATTATGAGATATGGCAGATGGACGTCAAAACAGCATTCCTTAACGGACATCTTAAGGAAGAGCTGTATATGATGCAGCCGGAAGGTTTTGTCGATCCTCAGAACGCTAACAAAGTATGCAAGCTCCAGCGATCCATTTATGGACTGGTGCAAGCGTCTCGGAGTTGGAGCATTCACTTTGATGAGATGATCAAAGCGTTTGGGTTTATGCAGACTTATGGAGAAGCCTGCGTTTACAAGAAAGTGAGTGGGAGCTCTGTAGCATTTCTCCTACTATATGTAGATGACATACTCTTGATGGGAAATGATACAAAACTTCTGGACAGCATAAAGGCCTACTTGAATAAGTGTTTTTCAATGAAGGACCTTGGAGAAGCTGCTTATATATTAGGCATCAAAATCTATAGAGATAGATCGAGACGCCTCATAGGTCTTTCACAAAGCACATACCTTGATAAGATTTTGAAGAGGTTCAAAATGGATCAGTCCAAGAAAGGGTTCTTGCCTATGTTACAAGGTGTGAAATTGAGCTCAGCTCGATCACCGACCACGGCAAAAGATAAAGAAGAGATGAGTGTCATCCCTATGCTTCAGCCATAGGATCTATTATGTATGCCATCTTGTGTACAGACCGATGTAAACCTTGCCGTAAGTTTGGTTGCAAGATACCAAAGTAATCCCGGCAAAGAACACCGGACAGCGGTCAAGAATATCTGAAGTACACGAAAAGGACAAAGGACATGTTTCTCGTGTATGGAGGAGACGAAGAGCTCGTCAGAAGGGTTACGTCGGCGCTAGCCGACTCAGATCTGGATGACTCTAAGTCACAAACCGGATCGTGTATATGTTGAATGGTGGAGCGATGGTGGTGCGGTGCAAGCGAAGCGTCGTGGCGGGATCTACGTGTGAAGCGGAGTACATGGCGGCCTCGGAGGCAGCGCATGAAGCGATTTGGGTGAAGGAGTTCATCACCGACCTAGGAGTCATACCCAATGCGTCGGGGCCGATCAAACTCTTCTGTGACAACACTGGAGCTATTGCCCTTGCCAAGGAGCCCAGGTTTCACAAGAAGACCAGGCACATCAAGCGTCGTTTCAACTCCATCCGTGAAAATGTTCAAGATGGAGACATAGAGATTTGCAAAGTGCACACGGATCTGAATGTCGCAGATCCGTTGACTAAACCTCTCTCGCGTACAAAACATGATCAACACCAGAACTCTATGGGTGTTCGATTCATCACAATGTAACTAGATTGGTGACTCTAGTGCAAGTGGGAGACTGTTGGAAATATGCCCTAGAGGCAATAATAAAAGGATTATTATATTTCAATGTTCATGATAATTGTCATTTGTTCATGCTATAACTGTATTATCCGGAAATCGTAATACACGTGTGAACACTTAGACCCCAATATGTCCCTAGTAAGTCTCTAGTTGACTAGCCCGTTGTGATCAATAGATGGTCATAGTTTCCTGACTATGGACATTGGATGTCGTTGATAACGGGATCACATCATTAGGAGAATGATGTGATGGACAAGACCCAATCATAAGCATAGCATAAAAGATCGTATAGTTCGTTTGCTAGAAGCTTTGCCAATGTGAAGTATCTCTTCCTTGACCATGAGATCGTGTAACTCCGTTTACCGTAGGAGTGCCTTGGGTGTATCAAAGCGTCTGGCGAATCGGGTGACTATAAAGGTGCATTACAGGTATCTCGAAAGTATCATTGGGTTGACACGGATCGAGGCTGGGATTTGTCACTCCGTATGACGGAGAGGTATCTCTGGGCCCACTCGGTAATGCATCATCATAATGAGCTCAAGTTGACCAAGGTGTTGGTACGGGATCATGCATTACTGATGCGAGTAAAGTGACTTGCCGGTAGCGAGACTGAACAAGGTATTGGGATACCGGCGATCGAGTCTCGGGCAAATAACGTACCGATTGACAAAGGAATTGCATACTGAGGTTTGATCGAATCCTCGACATCGTGGTTCAACCGATGAAATCATCGAGGAGCATGTGGGAGCCAACATGGGTATCAGACCCGCTGTTGGTTATTGCCGAGAGTCGTCTCGGTCATGTCTGCGTGTCTCCCGAACCCGTAGGGTCTACACATAAGGTTCGGTGGCGCTAGGGTTAGTAGGAAGACTAGTATGTGAATACCGAATGTTGTTGAGTCCGGATGAGATCCAAGATGTCACGAGGAGTTCGGAAGGGTCGGAGGTAAAGAATAATATATAGGAAGTGGTGATTCGGCCATCGGGAAAGTTTCGGGGTCTCCCGGTAAAGTACCGGGACCACCGGAAGGGTCCCGGGGGTCCACCGGGTGGGGCCACCTATCCCGGAGGGCCCCATGGGCCAAAGGGGGAAGGGAACCAGCCCACAGGGGGCTGGTGCGCCCCCCTAGGCCCACCCCCTGCGCCTAGGGTTGAAACCCTAGGGGTGGGGGGGCGCCCCACCTGGCTTGGGGGGCACTCCACCCCCTTGGCCGCCCCCCGGAGATTGGATCTCGGGGCCGCCACCCAGGGGCCTATATAAAGGGGGAGGGGGGGCTGCTGGACCAACTCCCAAGGCGCAGCCCTCCCTCCCAACACATCTCCTCCTCCGTAAGAGCTCGTGAAGCCCTGCCGAGATCTTGCTTCTCCACCATCACCACGCCGTCGTGCTGCCGGTGGAGCTGTCTTCCTCAACCTCTCCTTCCCCCTTGCTGGATCAAGAAGGAGGAGACGTCGCTCGTCCCGTACGTGTGTTGAACGCGGAGGTGCTGTCCGTTCAGCACTTGGCATCGGTGATCTGAATCACGTTCGAGTACGACTCCATCATCACCTTGCAAGCTTCCGCACGCGATCTACAAGTGGTATGTAGATGCAAACTCTCTCCCGTTACTCGTTGCTTAGATGAACTCATAGATGGATCTTGATGAAGCCGTAGGAAAAATTTTAATTTTCTGCAACGTTCCCCAACAGATGCAAAGGCAACCATCCTCACCGAAGAAACCCACGAGACCCCCGGCTAGGTCCCTTGCCGGGGAAACCAGCGCGCCACGGCAAGACCCTTGCCGGGTCACCCGACGAAGCCCTTGCCAAGCGCACCGGCAGGGCCACCGCCAGGCCCGCGCCAACCAAGTCTTCACCGCTGTTCACATGCAGCTACCAACTCAACCAGCTGGGCAGGCACCTGCGTGGCAGCATGCAATCCTTCGTGGAGACTCCACCACCGCGCCACCTCAGCTGCCTGCCTACCTACATGGAGCCGCGTGCATCGCTGGCCACGGCGCGTGTCGAAGCATGAAGGAGTGGCGACGGACGGGACGGGCCTCGCTCCCGTCCCCGATAAAGCGAAGGGACACCTAAGCCTCGCATTAAATGCGTCTTGTCCTGTAATGCTAGCGATAAACTCACAATACTGTAGCACTTTCCACCTCCTGTGTGCCACTGTGGCAGCCCCTTTCGCCTATAAAAGGAGGCCCATGGCGCACGAAGAGGGGATTCGGCTCTTTTGAACCCCTCAGCACCCAGAGCTAGTTCGAGAGCTCGAGAACACTAATACATCCACCAAAGCAGGATCATAGGGTTTTACGCATCTTTGCGGCCCGACCCTGGGTAAATTCCCCTTGTGTCATCTGTTAGTCCTGCTCTTCTCACGATCCCCGCGCCCCACAACCGTAGAAGGGATTCTAGTGATCCCATAGGTGTCGTTTCCCACCGACAGACCCGGGGACCATAGTTTTCACTAGAGGTTTCTTTCGAGAAAATAGCATACGCTGGGTAAACAAATTACTATTGGGCAATTGACAGAAAAGCAAATAGTTACATAGGCATCACCTGCGAGACAACTAGATCGAAACAATTCTACATCTAATACTATTACTCCTCATATCGATCGCTATCCAGCATGCATCTAGAGTATTAAGTTTATAAAGAACGAAGTAACGCCTTAAGCAAGATGGCATGACACTACTAGGGAAAACCTTGTACACAGCATCTTAGCAGTAGCGCTGGACAAAACAGGGCTCTACTGCTACTTAGTCGTAGCGAGTTTAAATAAGCCGCGCTACTGCTACTACTTTAGAAGTAGCGCGTTCTGCTAAAGAACGCTGCTGCTATACTTGTACTGGCCGCAGATGGTTAGCCCCACTTAGCAGTAGCGCGTATGCCTGACCAGCGCTACTGCTACATCCCTTAGCAGTAGCGCATTTCTATTAAATGTGCTACTACTTACTTACCTTATCCTAGAGTGGTTCACTGCACCGGTACCCTCTCACTCACTCTCTCCCTCTCACTCGCTCTCGCCCGCGTGGAACCCGTTGTCCGCCGCCGCCGTGCTGCTCCTCGCCGAGGTACTCCCTCCTCCCCCCTCCTCCTCCTTCTCCGGCCGCCCCCTCCCTCCTCCTCCTCCGGCTGCCCCTCCTCCTCCACCCCCCCCCCCCTCCTCCTCCTCCGGCCGCCCCTCCCTTCCACCCCCCCCCTCCTCCTCCTTCTCCTCCGCCGCCCCTCCCCTCCTGCCCCGCCCTCCCTTCTCCGATCCTTGGCCTCCTCCCCTCCTCCTCTCTCTTTCTTCCTCCTCCCTCCATCTCTTTTTCTGTTTTTTACTGTTTTTAGTAAGTGTTTAAAATAATTAGTAAGTAAATTAATAAACTAGTTGAACTAGTTTGGTTTTAGTAAGAACTAGTTGAATTAATAGAACTAATATATTTTTAGTAAGAAAATTAATGTAACTAGTTGAACTAGTTTATTTTTAGAAAGAACTAGTTTATATCTATTTATAGTAAGTTTATTTTTAGTAAGAACTAGTTGAATTAATAGAACTAGTTGAACATGTCACATTTGTTGCTATTTTTTTAGTTCAAGCAATTATTCCCTCATCAACGTCGATCGACGTCGATGATGCCTATCCCGCATCCTCGTCGTCGATACCCGTCGTTCGCTAGAGTTTTAGTTGTATTAGTGATGTTATATGTATGATACTATTTGGGATGTATTAGTGATAACTTATAGGGTTTTTGTTTTTGCAGAAATCAAGGAGCCCCTCCATCATCCCCATTATCATCCCCGTCACCAACCCCCTCCGACCTCAAGGTAAGACCAGCCAAATCTCTATGTCAATATTAGTCCTATAAGATATGATGTAGATAAAAACATGTATATCTTGTGTTGCTCAAATAGGATATGTGGTTGCCCAAGTGGTTGGTCATGTTTGCAGGTTACACCTCCAAGAGGCCTATGTTTTGCCGGAGTGTTGATTAATTTCCGTTCTGGAAAATTTCAGGTGCTCGATATGTCCTGTTTTAGCAAAGGTCATACCGGAATTTTCCGTGAATTTTGGCATGACTTGTGCTAGATATGTAGGAAATATCGAGTGGCCTGGATTTTCTAGAAAGATAACTAAATGATATTTCGGGTTGAGTTTAAGATTGTTGAGGCCGAAGACTCCCGACTGTTGTCGTGGGGGTTGTTTCTCCTTCTTCTCCTAGTGCTAGACCTTTGTTATGTACTAGGGGAAGGAGGAGTAACGACCATCACCGATGGTCGCAAATGTCGGAGAGAAATCAGTGAGGGACAGTATCCACCATATATGATAGGACGAAGAATCCCGACTGTTGTCATGGGGGTAGCTTCTCCTTCGTTCCCATGTGCTAGACAATTTGGTGTAATGCACTCAGGAACGAAAAGAGGAGCTACCATCACCGACGTTCGAATATATACACCACGTGAGCTAAGAGTTTTAAAGAAAACACTCGGCAGACCCATAGTTTAGTCTTTGAATTATGAACATAGGAAATGTCGTCGGACGAAGAAGGTCCCCGGGAGTGCTCCTGGTGCGGCGACAACTGGGGTTTCTGCAACAGGCCTCACTTGGACGAAGATCGGCGCTTCGGCATTAAGCTCGAGGAGGCCTTCGATTGTGAAACGGTATGCTACGACGCTAAGTGTTTTTTTTCGTAATTAAGCTCGACTTCTACTACTTCAACGTGTAATTTTCGTCTTTTACAATTCGACTAGCTTATCACATGCCATGCAAGGCGCTATGTCTTGGAGAGGATGGGTTTTGAAGATCATGACATGAATGAAACAAAGAAAATAAACCTAAGGACCCATCATGGTATGGATTTTGAGGTAAATCTATACAATTCTGAGAGCGTATCCAATTTTGCTTGCCCGGGTTGGGAAGCACTTTGCAAGATGTATGATTTTCAAGAGGGTATGATTGTCAGCATGGATCTTGGTGATCCTGACATCGACCAATATAATTTGGACATTTGGGTTCTTGTTGATACGCTTCCAATTCTACCGCTATGTAAGTTCCTCAAACATAGTTATTAAGTAATTTATATTGTTTATTTCAAAATAGTTGACAACTTATTTCCATTAATAGCTTATTTTCATTCTTCAGAGAGTGTGCGGAAGATGGTATACAGAACCAACTACACCGATGGCCCCGAGTTAACTTGTCAAGAGAAAAATCATCTGGTCGCATATTGTACTGACATTGAGAATTACAATGCCTTTTATCGAACTCCTCCAAATTATGGTGAATACGTGCCACTAGTGCACGTGTTGAACAATGATAACTTCCATGGAGATTTCCTGGTAAGATTTTTTACTATTACGACATCCATGCATCTTTTGCATACTTCTAAAACTGAACTACATTGCTAACTACAAAGTTATTACTATGTTTTTCAACAGAAAATCCCAGTGGATTGTGTGCCCCATTTGATGTATCAGAATGGTCGCCTGGATGTTTTGAACATACATTCAGGTCGTCCTACGAATCTCACCTGTGCATACCGTATTTCTAAAAACGGTGAACACATGATAATCAAAGAATGGAAGAAATGTATGGACATTCGTAAGGAGGTTCTTGGAAGCAACATTGTGCGAAATGCAAGAATTGGAGACAGGATAATCTCCATTCTCCATAATGGAGAGTCAGGGGCTATCTTGTTTTATGCTATTTTACCTAAGATAATATAGTAGGTCCTAAGAGAATGTAGTAGGTCCTATGAGGTACAATATGTTTATGAGAGTTGATGATGATGAGTAGTTCTGATTATGTCTAGTGACCAACTTGTATGTGATGTCTCATTGATGCAAACGATGATCATGAGGAGGTGTTATATGGCAATTATGTATTATGATGATAAGTTGTTAATGATATGATGATGATGATTATATTTGTTACATCATTGGGTGAAAGAACCGTGGACTAGTTTCAAGTGGATGGTTCTTTCTCCCACTGATGTAGTAACTCATTATGATGTAAAATCATTCTCTAAATTGCTGTGGTATGAAAACTTATATAAAGGTGTATGAATACAACATGAAATAAAAAAGAAATACGGAATAATAGTAGTAGTGCGTGCTAGGAGAAGCGCTTCTACTAATTACCAGTAGCGCTCGTTTTAGAAAGCGCTGCTACTAAGTCAATATAGCAGTAGCGCAGTCCAGCCCATGCTAATACTAACCTTTAGCTGTAGCGCCTTACTAGTAGCGCGGTTCCCCACGCTACTGATAGGCTTTTAACATGCGCTACTGCTAGGGTTTTCCCTAGTAGTGTGATGTAGACAAGATAATAAACCCCATTCCTTTTACCTTAATAGCAATGATACATACGTGTCATGTCCCCTTCTGTCACTGGGATTGAGCATCGCAAGATCAAACCCGTTACAAAGCAACTCTCTCCATTGCAAGATAAATCAATCTAGTTGGCCAAACCAAATCAATAGATCAGAGAAGAAATACGAAACTATATCAATCATGCATAAAAGAGTTCAGAGAAAACTTAAATAATATTCATGGATAAATCTGATCATAAACTCACAATTCATTGGATACCAACAAATGCACCGCAAAAAAGAATTACATCGGATGGAACTCCAAGAACATCAAGGAGAACATTGTATTGAAGAAGAAATTAAGAGAAGCCATCTACCTACTAACTATGGATCCATAGATCTATGGTAAACTACTCACGCATCGGCGAAAGGGCAACAAGATTGATTCCCCCTCCGGCGCAGTACCGGAAAAGGTCCCCAGATGGGATCTTGCGAGAAAAAAGGCTTGCGGCGGCACAAAAGTATTTCATGGACTGCTCTGCTGGTTTCACGATTCTAGAGATTTTATAGAGGTGGAGTTAGGTGAAATGGAGCCACGTGGGCCCACAAGCCACGAGGGCACGCCATGTTGGAAATATGCCCTAGAGGCAATAATAAAATGTTTATTATCATATTTCCCGTTCATGATAACTTTTAGTTATTCATGATATAATTGTATTTATCAGAAACTTAAATACATGTGTGAATACATAAACTACATTGTGTCCCTATTAAGCCTCTACTAGACTAGCTCGTTGATCAAAGATGGTTATAGTTTTCTAAACAAAGATATGAGTTGTCATTTGATAACGGGATCACATCATTACAAAAATGATGTTATGGACAAACACAACCGTAAGCTTAACATCAGATGTTTATTTATTTGCTATAGCTTTATTCATGTCAAGTATTTGTTCCTTCGACCATCTGATCATGCTACTCCCGAATACCGGAGAAATGCCTTGTGAGCTATCAAAAGTCACTTCGTAACTGGCTGATCATAAAGGTGCTCTAAAAGTATCTCCGAAGGTGTCTACTGGGTTGCATGGATCGAGATTGGGATTTGTCGCTCTATGTGTCGAGAGATATCTTTGGGCCCTCTCTGGAATACAACATCATAATGAGCTTCATGTGACTAATGAGTTTATTCATAAAATTTTGTATTAATGAATGAGTAAAGAGACTTGTCGGTAACGAGATTGAACTAGGTATGGATATACCGACGATCGAATCTCGAACAACTAACATATCGCCGAACAAAGGGAATTGCATACAGGATTGGTTGAATCCTTGACATCATTGTTCAACCGATAAATATCTTTGTTGAATATGTAGGAACCAATATGGGCGTCCAGGTTCCGCTATTGGTTGTTGACCGAAGAGGAGTCTCGGTCATGTCTGCATGTTCGCGAACCCGTAGGGTCTCATGCTGAATGTTCGGTAGCCCTAGGGTAGTATTGAGATATTAATAGTGGAAATCCGAAGGTTGTTCGAAGTCCCAGATGGGAATCGAGACATCATGAGGAGATCTGGAATGGTCCGGAGGTAAAGTTTATATGTGGAAAGTTGTTGTCGGGGTTCCAGGAAAAAGTCTGTTTTTTCTAGTATTGTACCACGGAAGCCACCGGAAGGTTCCAAAGGGTTTCGGAGGGGTCCGGAAGTCCCCAAAGGGTTCCACCATGTCCCATAAAGTAGCATGGGCTGTAGGGGGCGCCCTGGCCTAGCAAGGGGCACCAACCCCTATAAGGCCCGTGCGCATGGGGGAGGGGAAACCCTAAGGGGGAGGGCCTCCACTTGGCTCGGAGGGCACTCCTCCCCCCTTTGGCTGCCGCCCCCTGCCTTGGGAGGTGGGCAAGGGCTACCACGCCACTCCCTCACCCCTATATATAGTCGGGAGGCGCGGCAGACCGCCAACCCATCCATACTTGCCCAATCTCCCTCTCGTTACTCCTCCTCCATGTTCCGTCCGCGCTTCGCGAAGCCCTGCCGGAGTTATGCTGCCATCACCACCACCACGTCGTTGTGTTGGTTCAGAGCTCATCTACTTCCTCTCCCTTCCTTGCTGGATCAAGAAGGAGAGGACACTGCCGAGCCATAAGTGTGCTAAACTCGGAGGTGCCGCACATGCGGTACTTGGATCATATTGGATCGCGACGTGAGTACGACTACGCCAACCACGATATCTAGATTGTTAACGCTTCTGGTCTACAAGGGTATGTACACACCACTACCTTCTCGTAGCTATTCATCTCCTACTGTGGATCTTGGGTGTTCCGTAGGAATTTTTTTCGATCTTCATGCTTCGTTCCCCATCAGTGGCATCATGAGCTAGGTCTATGCATAGATGTATACGCACGAATAGAACACAAAGAAGATGTAGGCATTGATGTTCAAATTGCTTACTTCCCTTGTCTTATTTGGATTCGGCGATATTGTGGGATGAAGCGAATCGGGCCAACCTTACATGTCCACGCACATGAGACTGGTTCTACTCTTTGACATGCAACTTGTATTGCTAGGGGCGGAGCTGGGCCCCGGGCACCCAGGGCCCAGGCCCGGGGCGTGGAAATTAGAATAGGCAATATATATGTATGTTTTTCTGCAGGCCCAGGGCGTGGAAAAGAAGAAAGCACAAAGACGGATGGACTCTGGTCTAGAAGGCTGAAACGGACGCCCGAGGGAACCCATCCACTCCACGAGGCCACGATCTAACTCAGACGTAGCGTACACCTCATCCTAAAAAAATAAAAGGAAACGTTTAGCACTCGTGGCCGTCGCGACCTAACTCGCATCGCGCACCAGCACGATCGCATCAAGTCGCGACTCCAGTGCTCTCTGCCGTCCACCGCCGCGTCGTCGTCCACCGGCCACCTCCGCCACTCCCACTTTCCTCCTGCTCCCGGGCTCACGGCCACCGTCCTCCTATGCGTTGTTCGCCGGCATTGAGCGCCATCTGCTAGTTTGCTGGCTGCTTGATGGCCGCATCTTGGTATTGTTTGTGTGATGATTTTCTGGTTTCCCCTGATGCTTTCAACATGTAGTTAGTTCTGTCCCACGTTCTACAATGTTAATATGAACTGAAATTTAATTGACATAATGTATGTGTGTGTATCAATGTAATATACAGTAATACAAACATACGGTCATATATGTTACTACGCCCGTTCCAAAATATAGCGCGCCCACGCTATTTGAGGTTCAACTTTGGCCATAAATTTAACCAACGAGACCAACTGCGCCGGGAGCAAAAATTATACCAATGAATTCGTATTCAAAAGAAGTTTTCAAATATGTATTTTTTGCTCCCTCTGCAGTTGGTCACGTTGGTTAAATTTATGGTCAAAGTTGAAGCATGGAAGCCGAGAACGCACTATATTTTGGAATGGAGGGAGTAATACGTATTTGCATGTATTGATGATGATGATATTTTATATTGTTTTCAATCATATAGGTCCCGCAAAGGGCTTTTACCTCGTCGAATTGGTAAGTTTTTAGATTTTTATCAATGATAATTGTTTCATTTGATGTTTATGCCATATCTTATGATTTTGCTTTTGTTGTCTTCAAGGTGTTGGCTCTTCTTCTACCGTTGACGAGGTTATGCGAGGCGCTGATGAACCAAACCATTGATTTGGTATTCTTTTTTATCACGTGTTGTTCTTTGTAGTTTTTGTCATGTTTTTATATATTTTGTTGTATTGTTAAGCATTGAGTTTAAATTCAAAACTTTTCGTGCGATTAAATCATATTTTTATGGGGTATATTTTGTGGTAGCTACAAGCCTTATGGAGGTTAAGTTTTTTTCCGTTGTGGTGAATTTTTTTTGGGCCCGGGGCTTGCTCCAATCCTGGCTCCGCCATTGTGTATTGCATAAAAGTGGCTTTGCTGGTGTCTCTCTCTCCCACTTTAGTTGAATCTGATTTGACGAGGGCGGTCCTTCTAGAAGGTTAAAAGTTAACTTGTATATCACCTCTCTGGTTTTGCATAGATAAAAATGGTTCTTATAGTTTGGCCTAACAACCACGTAAAAATTGCAACAACAAAGTAGAGGACGTCTAACTTGCTTTTGCAAGGCATGTTGTGATGTGGTATGGACAAAACGTGATGTGATATATATTGATGTATGAGATGATCATGTTTAGTAATAGGGTTACGACTTGCATGGCAATTAGTACGACAACCGGCAGGAGCCATAGGGTTGTCTTTCATTTATTTCATGACCTGGATGTCAATAAATAATGCCATGTAATTGCTTTACTTTATGACTATGCGTTAGCAATAGTTGTAGTTGGCGAGACGACCACGTGACGACACGATGGAGATCATGGCATCATGCCGGGGACGATCGAGATCATGCCGGTGCTTTGGAGATGGAGATCAAAAGCACAAGATGTGATGGCCATGTCATGTCACATATTTTGATTGCATGTGATGTTTATCTTTTATGCATCTTATTTTTCTTAGGACGTCAGTAGCATTGTAAGATGATCCCTTCAGTTAATTTCGAGAAAAAATGTGTTCTCCCTCAGTATACACTGTTGCAAAAGTTTGTCATTTCGAAGCACCTCGTGATGATCGGGTGTGATAGACTGTACGTTGACAGGCAACAGGTGTAAGCCGGTCTTACACATGCATAATACTTGGGTTAAACTTGACGAGCCAAGCATGTACAAACATGGCCTCGGAACACAGAAGACCGAAAGGTTAAACATAAGTCATATAGTAGATATGATCAACATGGGGATGTTCACCGTTGATGACCACCCCATCTCACGTGAGGATCGGACATGGGTTTGCTGATATGCATCATGTAAACACTTAGGCAACTTGAGGTACCTTGATTTAAGTAGGAGTTCACTAGTAATTTGATTAACTGAACCAATTATCTTGAACATAGTCTAAATTGACTGCAAATTATGTTGTAGATATTTCCCTTTAACAACATGAGAAAAAAGATTGTCTTGGTACTCGATTAAGTAGTCTTCATGCTTCCTTTTGCCAGAAGCGCTTGATTAAGTAGTCTAAAATCTCAAAAACCAACGCCACCCTGAATCTTAGGTTTTGTCAATTTAACCAAAGACATCAAGTGAACTCATCAAGTGAACTTTCATATTATATATTTCATCTTCCCACGAAAATTCCCAATAATCTGGGATAACTCATCGCATAGACCCGCAAAGAATTCAAAGACGCTCATAGCGTAAGTTGGGATCGCCTAATCCACCTACTTTATGAAAGTGCCTTTTGCTGCCAAGGACATATATTTCTTTGACCAGCCAAATCACTTTTACAGAAACCTCTCTTTAGTCGGTTGAAATTTTTCATTTTTCATTCTCATCTCCGAGACTGGCAAAAGAAGATACTTTTCACCAAAAGAAGTAGAATCAATGTTCAGAATAAACGCTACACTTTCACCATCTTCCTTAAACAACTTTTGTCCCGGCATGAGTGAGCATTTGGCCGGACTTCAAAGTTTTCTGGTCCCCCTTTCATAAGCCCATACTACTCCATTAACCCAAGAAGCTTGCTCAGAATTATCACTTAAGAGAAATGTTATCATCTAAGAACAGGAAATGTGATATACCAAGGCATTTTAGCGCTTGTATTCTACCTGAGCATATTTGACGATGGCATAGAGACGAAAGACCATCATCTGTGAAGAGAAATAAATAAGTAGATAGGGGATCCCCTGTCGTAGACCTCTCGTAGGTTCAAATCTTTTCAGTAGTTTTTCCTTGAAGCGAACCAAAAATTGGACTATTTTCACACATGTCATAATCGAACCGATCCATTTACTTGAAAGCCAAATTATTTCATTGCTTATTCTAGAAAATTCCAGTCTACTCTGTCATATGCGCTCATACGGTAGTTTTATAAGCACAAACTTTCCTTGGATTATTCAACCCATGTTGTAGACCATGAATACGTTCAAAAGTGATATCAGTAATCATCTGCCCCAAAAGTGTTGGGGAAAGAAGGAATTAGAAATATAAATTCTATCTAGGTAAATGTGGCAGTTACTAAAATATACTTCTATGTAAATATATGTCGCAAGAACATCCGATTAGTTAACATAATGTATGTATTCAAGCAGTCTGGACCTATATTTATCTTCATTTACATATGTAGATTTGAACACACTCTTCAGTTACATTGTAGTTATGCACTATATTTATGATATATTTTTCTTATTTGAAATGAAACACTACAGCAATATCGCATTACCTTCAGTCTATATCAGCATTTTGGAAGCAAAATGGAAGGAGTATGTCGAAAAATGGTATTTTGGGTAGTTGTCTAATATGATTTGAGATGAGAAGTCTGTGTTGGATGACTCCTCCATCATTGAACTTGTTAAATCTTTTGATACTTCAAGTGAAGATCTTGAAGTTCAAAGTGTGGTCTATATAAATTTAAGAACGGAGACACCAAATATATTCCACTATCATCCTGGTCCGTTCAAGTTCATGCACCACTGAATCGAGATATATATGAAATATAGAAATAAACATTTGGATATTGTGAACAAGGAGTAAAATTAGTATAAGAAGCCATACACAAAACCATTCAGAGCAATTTCCAAATTGTGGAAAGAACTCACTACAAGGGAGATGTCCAAGGCACAATTTTGTATTTGCTACACTCTTGCATTAATAAGCTCTGTTCTAGCTCCAACTTCATCCCAAAGAGTGAATTTTGATATTTTGGGAGATATCATTCCATTCGAATGGATAAGAAGGTTGAACTAAGATGGTCTTGTTGTTGATGAACTTGTTAGTGGAGCATGTGTTAGCAAAGGATGTATATACCTACCGCACGTAAGTTCAATTTATTTGTTTTGTACATGAAATCTTTCTATTTTGTACAGTCCTTACGAATGTTATGTTGTTCACATAGATGCAAAGAAGGTGTATGGGCAGGTGAATGCAAAACCATCATGATGTTCTCCATCTCAGATGATACATTCCTTAACTTGACAATGTGTTTGTCTTCCTAGTTAAGCAAGTAACTATACCCTTGAAACTGTCTGGTTAAGCAAGTTAATTTACCTGTGGAGGTTTAGTAATACATTTTTTGAAGTGGATGAGACAAATTGTGGAGCTTTCAGTGGTAGCAGTGTGTGTATGATGAGATCCTGAATTCATCAATCAAGATTGATCTTCACCTTCTACATGCAAAATTGAAACATAAATATGTTTGTTTACAACTGTTGGTGCATAAGTAGTTCCGAGGACTTGATGGCCAACATAATGAGGATGCACCTAGAGATATAATTCACATGGGGAGGAAGATGAGGAACAAGATGGTGCAAATGGTGCTATCACTAGTAGAAAAGGGGGCAATGGTCCAGGCCGGTCCAGCCCATTAGTCCCGGTTCAATCCAAAACCGGGACCAATGGGAGCATTTGACCCGGTTCATGAGCCCCGGGGGCTGGCCGGGCCACGTGGGCCATTGGTCCCGGTTCGTCTGGACCTTTTGGTCCCGGTTGGTGAGGCGAACCGGGACCAATGGGCCACACTCCTGGCCCACCACCATTGGTCCCGGTTGGTGGCATGAACCGGGACCAAAGGCAACCCTTTAGTCCCGGTTCATGCGACCAACCGGGACCAATGGTGGTGCCTATATATACCCCTCAGCAAGAGCGAGCACACTGCCTTTTTTTTTGGCCGAGGGGAGAGGGCTTGGTGGTGCTCTAGCTCACCTCCTATGCACACAAGGTGTTCGATGGAATGCCTGAGCCACACTACTTAAGGTTTCTCCTCTCCAAGCTCGACCGCCAAGCTCCATTTTCCTCAATATTTGTCTAGGTTTAGCGGTCATTCACGCCCCGTCCCCGTCTTCAACGTCGTCGATCACCCGCACCGATCTCATCGCCGGCACCACCTTGGTGAGCCTCTTGTTCTTATCTTCTTTCTGAAAGGAAAAATATTCTTATTTGTATGTTTAGATAGATACTTGTATCATTTTCTTACTTTTATTATTGCATCTTATATAGTGCGATTGTTTTGGTATCCACCCCCGTCGGCCCTCGTCCTTTCTATGATTCGGATGTGGTATATATTATCTTTTCATAACTTTTGGTTCATTTATTGTTTACAATTATGCCGACCAACGTGACATAGATTTTATTCATCTAGGAGGTTGTTGAACCGGAAATTCCAACTGACCCTATTGTCGAGAGGTTAAATTTAGTTGAAGAAGAAAACAATTTGTTAAAGGAAAAAATTAGAAAAATTGAGGAGGAGAAGATGATATTGGAGTTGCATGTTGCGGATGTCGTCGATGACCACAAGATCAAGATGGATGCAATGCGCTTGAAGATTAGAAAGATTAGAAAATATGCCATTCATACCGAGGCTTGGTATCATTATGCCATTGGATCAGTTGTTACATTGGTTGCGATTATGATCGCATTTGTTTTCGCATTGAAATGTTTTACATAGTTTGATGTATGGTTTAATTAACTTAGATGCTCTGCGAGCTTTATGTTGTTAGATGAGAACTATGTATGTACTTCGGTTTTAATGTGATGATGAACTTCTATTAATTTGGTCACTTAATTATCTATTCATGATGTTCTGTAATGAATTTTGACACACTTAATTATATATAATGCACACAGATGAACCGGCAATGGATGTACGGTTCAAGACACACCTCCGAGTACATTAAGGGCGTGCATAATTTTCTCGAAGTGGCTGAGGCAAACAAGAAGAATGGTTTTATGTGTTGTCCCTGCCCTATATGTGGGAATACGAAGTCTTACTCTGACAGGAAAATCCTCCACACCCACCTGCTTTACAAGGGTTTCATGCCACACTATAATGTTTGGATGAGGCACGGAGAAATAGGGGTTATGATGGAAGACGGCGAAGAAGAAGAGTACGATGACAACTATGTGCCCCCTGAATACGGTGATGCTATGAAGATCAAGAGGAACCAGACGATGTGTGCGATGATCTTTGCAACGGGCGAAGCTGCTGAAGATCAAGAGGAACCAGACGATGTGCCCGATGATGATGATCTCCGCCGGGTCATTGTCGATGCAAGGACACAATGCGAAAGTCAAAAGGAGAAGCTGAAGTTCGATCGCATGCTAGAGGACCACAAAAAAGGGTTGTACCCCAATTGCGAAGATGGCAACACAAAGCTCGGTACCGTCTTTGGAATTGCTGCGGTGGAAGGCGAGAATGCTGTTCTCGACAAAGGATTTGAGAAGCTACTTAAAATATGGAAGAAGAAGCTTCCAAAGGATAACGAATTGCCCGACAGTACATACGCAGCAAAGAAGGTCGTACTCCCTCTAGGATTGGAGGTGCAGAAGATACATGCATGCCCTAATGATCTGCATCCTCTACGCGCGCGCATAAGGATCTGAACGCATGCCCGGTATGCGGTGCATTACGGTATAAGATCGACGAGATGACCACGGTGATGTTGACGGCGAGCCCCCGGAAGAGGGTTCGTGCGAAGGTGATGTGGTATGCTCCTATAATACCACGGTTGAAACGTCGATCGAAGCGGAGAGCATGCCAAGTTGATGCGATGGCACAGTGAGGACCGTAAGAAAGACGGAAGTTGAGAGCACCGCCGACGGGTCGCGATGGAGAAAAATCGAGAGAAAGTACTGGGATGAGTTTGCAAGTGAGCCAATGAACGTATGGTTTGCTTTAAGCGCGGATGGCATTAATCCTTTCGGGGAGCAGAGCAGCAATCATAGCACTTGGCCCGTGACTCTATGTATGTATAACCTTCCTCCTTGGATGTGCATGAAGCGGAAGTTCATTATGATGCCAATTCTCATCCAAGGCCCTAAGCAACCCGGCAATGACATTGATGTGTACCTAAGGCCATTAGTTGAAGAACTTTTACAGCTGTGGCATGGAAATGGTGTACGTACGTGGGATGAGCACAAACAGGAGGAATTTAACCTAAAGGTGTTGCTGTTCGTGACCATCAACGATTGGCACGCTCTCAGTAACCTTTCAGGACAGACAAACAAGGGATACCACGCATGCACGCACTGTTTACTTGACACCGATAGTATATACCTGGCAAGCTGCAGGAAGAATGTGTACCTGGGCCATCGTCGATTTCTTCCGACCAACCATCAATGTCGAAAGAAAGGCAAGCATTTCAAAGGCGAGGCAGATCACCGGAAGAAGCCCGCCATGCGTACCGGTGATCACGTACTTTCTATGGTCAATGATTTACACGTAATCTTTGGAAAGGGTACCGACGGACTAGCTGTTCCGAGTGACGTTGGGGGACACGCACCCATGTGGAAGAAGAAATCTATATTTTGGGACCTACCCTACTGGAAAGACCTAGAGGTCCTCTCTTTGATCGACGTGATGCACGTGACGAAGAACCTTTGCGTGAACCTGCTAGGCTTCTTGGGCGTGTATGGGAAGACAAAAGATACAGCTGAGGCACGGGAGGACCTGCAACGTTTGCACAAAAAAGACGGCATGCCTCCAAAGCAGTATGAAGGTCCTGCCAGCTATGCTCTTACCAAAGAAGAGAAGGAAATCTTCTTTGAATGCCTGCTTAGTATGAAGGTCCAGACTGGCTTCTCGTCGAATATAAAAGGAATAATAAATATGGCAGAGAAAAAGTTTCAGAACCTAAAGTCTCATGACTGCCACGTGATTATGAAGCAACTGCTTCCGGTTGCATTGAGGGGGCTTCTACCGGAAAACGTCCGATTAGCCATTGTGAAGCTACATGCATTCCTCAATGCAATATCTCAGAAGGTGATCGATCCAGAAATCATACCAAGGCTAAGGAGTGATGTGGTGCAATGTCTTGTCAGTTTCGAGCTGGTGTTCCCACCATCCTTCTTCAATATCATGACGCACGTCCTAGTTCATCTAGTTAAAGAGATTGTCATTCTGGGCCCCGTATTTCTACACAATATGTACCCCTTTGAGAGGTTCATGGGAGTCCTAAAGAAATATGTCCGTAACCACGCTAGGCCAGAAGGAAGCATCTCCATGGGCCATCAAATAGAGGATGTCATCGGGTTTTGTGTTGACTTCATTCCTGGCCTTAAGAAGATAGGTCTCCCTAAATCGCGGTATGAGGGGAGACTGACTGGAAAAGGCATGCTTGGAAAGGACTCAATAATATGCAGGGACGGATATTCTTGGTCTCAAGCCCACTACAGTTCTACAAAACTCTACCTTGGTGACCCGTATGTCGATGAACACAAGAACGATCTGCGCCCAAACACCGGAGCGGTCGACGACTGGATTACATGTGAACACATCAGGACTTTCAGCAGTTGGTTGGAAGCACGTATTAGAGGTGACAACACTGTTTGTGATGAGCTGTACTTGTTATCCAGGGACCATCTTTGACTGTATTGATTTGGAAAGGATCTGAGATAAATGGGAATACATTTTACGATTGACCAAGATCAAAAGAGCACCAACCAAAACAGCGGTGTCGCTTTGATGCAGCAACCGAGAGAGGAAAGGACACATATTATGGTTACATAGTGGACATATGGGAACTTGACTACGGACATGATTTTAAGGTCCCTTTGTTTAAGTGCAAATGGGTCAATCTGTCAGAGGCGGGTGCATGTAGACCCACGATGCGGAATGACAACAGTGGATCTGAAAAGTCTTGGGTACACTGACGAACCGTTCGTCCTAGCCAATGATGTGGCACATGTTATCTATGTGAAGGACATGTCTACCAGAGCGAGAAAGAGAAAAGATAATGAAGCGAATACATCATACGATGAGCCAAAGCGCCACATAGTTCTTTCAGGAAAAAGGGACATCGTGGGAGTGGAGGACAAGACAGACATGTCTGAAGATTATGAAAAGTTTCATGAAATTCCTCCCTTTAAAGTCAAGGCTGACCCCAGCATCCTGATAAACGATGAAGATTATCCATGCTTACGGCGCAATAAGCAAATGACACAAGCGAAGAAAAAGTGAAGACTTTCTCCCGCAACTATTATGATTATACCATGCCAACTTTGTAACTGACGAGTATGATACCATTGTCCGTTTTGTACATGTACATGCTATGTGTGGGTCAATTTATGATACCATGCCAACTTTCAACTTTTTCAGAGTTCATTTGAAATGCTTCAATGTCTTATGGTTCGGCCCTCGTAATAATTAAAAATAGCAACAATAAGTATTTTGTTGTAAGTAGAAACAAAATAAAATAAATAAAGCAATAAAGAAAACAAAAAACAAAAAAAATGGAAATTTATAATTTTCCTAAAACTAAAAGCAAAAAGAATTAAAAAATAAAGCAAAAAACAAAAGAAAATAAATAATATAGAAAACAAAACAAAAAAACAACAATAAGTATTTTGTTGTAAGTAGAAACAAAATAAAATAAATAAACAAGAAAGAAAACAAAAAAAGTGTTTTCAAATTTGAAAAGTAATGGCACTAACAGAAAGTTTATAATTTTCCTAAAACTAAAAGCAAAAAGAATTAAAAATAAAGCAAAAACAAAAGAAAATAAATAATGCAGAAAACTAAACAAAAACAACAATAAGTATTTTGTTGTAAGTAGAAACAAAATAAAATAAATAAAGCAAGAAAGAAAACAAAAAAAAGTGTTTTCAAATTTGAAAAGTAATGGCACTAACAAAAAGTTTATAATTTTCCTAAAACTAAAAGCAAAAAGAATTAAAAATAAAGCAAAAAACAAAAGAAAATAAATAATGCAGAAAACAAAAAAATGGAAAAAATAAAAATAGCAACAATAAGTAAAGAAAACAAAAAACAAAAAAAGTGCCCCCATCTTTGGCCCCCACGGCCTGAATCGACTTGAATTCCTACTTTGGGCCGAGATTCAGGCCCTTGAAGGCCCAGGCCGATCGAGGCAAAGCAGTAGCAAGTAGGCCCATAAGCTGCAGAGAGAGGAGTTCAAGAGGTGCGGCGGTGGGGCTTATAAACCACTGCGCGCCTCTCAACTAGCGAGTGGGACTAAACTTTGGCCCGATCGCGGCAAAGACTGAGGCCTTTGGTCCCGGTTGGTGGCACCAATCGGGCCTAAGGGGGCATTGGTCGGTTGGTGCCACCAACGGGACTAAAACATGACTTCCGCCCTTTGGGCTGCGAAAAAAGGCCTTTGGTCCCGGTTGGTGGAACCAACCGGGACTAAAGACGATTAGCCGGTTGGTGCCACCACGGGACTAAAAACTGTGCTATATAAGCAGACTTAGCGTTTCACCAAATCGCCACTTCTCCCCGGCGCCCTGCTCCACCTCGTCGCCGTCGCCGCCCGATGCCTCGCTCCACCTTGCCGTTGCCGCCCGCCGCCGCCGTCAGGCTGCTCGCCTCGCCGTCGCCGCCGCCCTCTGTGAGCATAGCCTGCTCCCGCCCCCTGCTGCCACACCCCGCCGCCCTGCTGCCGTGCAGCGCCCGCCCCGCCCATCTGCTGCCACCGCCGCGCCGCCCTGCCTGCTGCCACCACCCGCCGCCCCCATTCTGCGCCGGCAGTGCGCCGCCGCCCTGCCTGCACGGCGCGCGTCGCCGCCTTGTCGCCCCTGCCTGCTTGCCCGCCCCTGCTGCCGCCCGCCCCCTGCCCAAATTTTCCTCCATAGCATTTTTTGCATTTTTGTGTATATGTGTTTGTATGTGTATATATGTGTACATGTTCATAGTATTTTTTTCATCAGTGTATTTTTGTTCATTGCACTTTTTCATATGTATAATGTATGTATGTATGTGGTAGTATATATATATATATATATATATATATATATATGATGAATGGATGTGGCTATATATGTATGTATGAATATAATGTTCATAGCATTTTTTTGTTTATATATGTTTTTCATATATGTATTAATTTTATATTTAGGTTGTTAGTAGATATCGATCGATTTTAGGTTAGTGCATTTTAGGTCAGTGTAGAGGAGAAAGTAAAATAAGGAAAAGGAAGAAAAGAGGAAGAAGGAAGAAGAAGAAGAAAAAGAATGAGAGGAAAAAGGAAAATAATTAAGAAGAGGAAGAAAGGAGAAAAAGAGGAGAGGAAGAAGAGGAGAAATAAATGAGAAGAGGAATAAAGAAGAAAAAGAAGAGGAGGAGAAGAAAGGAATAGAGGAGAAGAAGAAAAAATAGAAGAAAAAAATTCTATTTTTTCTTCTTCTCCTCTATTCCTTTCTTCTTCTCCTCTTTTTTTTTCTTGTTTTACTTCTTCTTCTTCTTCATCCTTCTTCCTTTCTTCCTCTTTTCTTCCTTTTCCTTAATTATTTTCCTTTCTCGAGGGAGAAGAAGAAAAAGAAGAGGAGAAGAAGAAAGAAAGGAAAGGAGAAAGAAGAAACTTCAACACGAGTGGGTGGTACCGATACCCCCTCCCCGATAACATTATTTTCCCATGTATATGTATGTCGCGTCATTGTCGATATAACCCCCTCTAGATAACTTCGACATGAGGGGCGGTCGATATATATACCCCCTCTCGACCGTGATAACTTATACAACTGCAGCACCCCCCCTCAGCCCTCTCGCTCGACCAAAACTCTCGAGGACACCCAAACCCTAGAGAGAAAACGATGTTGCAGGTCTCCTACCCCCTCCCGCCGCGCCCCTACCCGACAAATTAACTCTCTCGAGGCCACCCAAATTTATCAAGTTAAAAGAGCGTTATCGTCGAGGCCACCCCAAACCCTTGAAGCTTTGTGTCGAGGCGACCCCAAACCCTAGAGAAGCAGCGTCGAGGCCACTAACATGATTCCTTATTGTGATTAGCTAGCTAGTTCTACGTTTTCCACTATGTACCATGTTTGAATAATAATTGACATGTTGTAAATATTTGCAGAAACTATGGAGCACTCTCGAGACGAAGAAACAGAAGCGATGTTGGGGGACATAATCGCAAATGGAAGTGATGATGTTGCGTCATTTCTCATCGACACCGATGGTCATCTGGATGAAGAAGAGGGCTATGTTTATGATGACTTCGACCCATTAATGCCGGTACAAGAGGAGGACTATGTTCATGATGGCTCCGGTGACACAATGGAGGTACAAGACGAAGGAGACCGTGCTGACTGCTCCGGTCACCGAACCGAGTCCGGCCAGGTATATATATATTAGTTAAGCCCGTGCTGACAAGTTAATTGATGCATCCATTAATTGTTTTGGTATATGTACACGTATTAATTACTGTAGTCTTTCTTCCTTATAATTTCTAGCCCTCGGATCGAGCACAACCGGTAAGGAGGCGAGGCCCAAGAAAAGTTGAGCTCGGATGAAAAGTTTGAGATCATAGAAATCGCGCCCGACGGCGAACCGATTGAACCCATCCGGACAAGGAAGGCATTTTACGCTTTCGGTCACGGGGTTCTTGTTAGGGACAGGATCCCGGTCAGCATCCAGCAATGGTATAAGCCTGCTAAGGATGAAGACGCTGAGGTGTCTTATGTCAATGATATACAGAAAGAAGATCTTTGGACTGAGCTGAAAGCAAATTTCACCCTACCGCCAGAGGAGGATCCGGAGAAGCCAGTTAAAGAGCAATTAATCAAGTCTTGTGCTCTTAAGGAGATGGCAGGCCTAATGAGGAGGTGGAGGAAAGAGCTGAACCAGTTTGTCAAGAAAAATGGGACACCAGAATTCATCGGCAAATATGAGAAGATCAAAGATCACTGGCCCGCATTTGTGGCCCACAAGACATCGGAAAAGAGTAAGAAGATGTCAGAGACAAACAAGAAAAATGCTGCGAAGAAGAAGCTTCACCATCGCACAGGGTCAGGTGGCTACCTCAAAGCCCGACCTAAGTGGTCCAAGGCTGAGCATGATCTGCTGGAAAAAGGGATCGAACCGAGACAATCGCTGGCGCAGACCGTTGCGGACTTGGTTCTTCGGGCTGGCGGAACCTTGGACCTAGAATGAGGCAAAGTGTCATTGGACGGACGAGCAACGCAAACACCAGTCAAGAACCTTCGACACTATATCGATGCAGCGCAGCGAGGGACGTTCCTTCCAAACAGGGAGAAGGACGAGCTCACAATGGCCCTTGGGAATCCCGAGCACCACCGGACGGACACGAGGCACGCCAAGGCTCCCTTCGGGGAGGTTGGTTTTCGGACGCAGGGGTTACAAAACCCACGAGAGGAGGAAGAAATGGAGCAGGACCAAATGCTGGCGCTGCATGGAAGGGTAATGGGGCTAGAGGATCGAGAAGAGGAACGAGAAGCGAGAGATCGCAACAAACAACATGCGAAGCTTCCCGGCTACCCGCCATCTCAGCGGAGAAGCAGCGTTGCTTCCACCGAGCTGCTTCAGCCGGAGCATGTCTTGACGGCTCCTGCCAGCTATCCCGTGGATGGTATCACGGCGTCTCAAAATTGCCACATTATGGCGCGATGCATGAATTTCAAGGTCAACGCGGCTGTTGGCCAAGTTTATCCTAGTGGACCCGGCACAACTTATCACTGCCAGCCGATTCCAGAAGGATTTGCTAAGGTGATGGTGGATGAAATAATGGAGGGATTTGAGGACCTCGCGCTTGAGCACCCTACCGGTGAAGGGGAGTCTAGGCTGGGTTCTACTCTGAAGACTCCATGCCTATGGCGGAAGGAGCTCATCAACCTTCTGAACTAGATGCCTCCACCTCCTCCTCCTCCGGCGAGTCAGGGCACTCCGCCTCCTTCACCGCCTCCTCCTCCGGCGAGTGACGATCAGGGCACGCGTGGCGGCACTCCGCCTCCTCCACCGCCTCCTCCTCCGGCGAGTGACGATCAGGGCACTCGTGGCGGCACTCCGCCTCCTTCTCCGGCGCGTGGCGGCACTCCGCCTCCTCCTTCTCCGCCTCACCAGCAAGGGCGGAAGAGACCCGCCGCCGCCCCGGCTGCTCCGGCGCGTCGTAGTCCTTCTCCTCCGCCTCGTAAGCAAGCACGAAAGAAGACAGACGCCGCAGCCGCTCCGTCTGCTCCGGCGTCTAGCAGCACAAGAAGAGAGAGGCAATACAGATACGGTCCACCTCTAAAGCCTGTAGAGAAGTTACCGTACGAGAGGACTGAGGAGGAAAACAATACGATCGTGCAGGCCCACGTGAAGGAGTTCTTTGAAGGGGTGAAAGCAAAGAGACATCCACCTCCGGAGGAGAAGGTAGATCCGGTGAAAGCAAAGCGCACTCTCAATGCCCTGAGGAAACCACCAAAGTCTCTGCCGAGAACCAACTATGAGCGCATTCTGAGCAGACATATCTCCAAGCCAAGCGGTGGGAACTACTGTCGGTGATAAAGGTCAAAAGAACAACGAGCAAAGGGAAAAAAATTGCCCAGCTCGGCGAACAAGCACAACAATCGTGCCCAGCGCTCAATGTGTCTAAACCTCCGGGGCGGTGGCGGTTATGGCAATCTTGAAGATTACACCGACGATGCACTTCCCGATTTCATGGAGGTGGACATATTCAGATCTGAGTAAGGGAAGCCTCTCGTCAAAGATGAAAAATCTCTGACAACAATGATGCGAAGATTCCATAGTTGGTACATGAAAACCTGCAGAGAGTCTGAGGGGATGAACAGTTTGTATCTGAAAATTAAAGAGGAGCACGACCTCGTTTCAAATGATGTGTTGGCTGTTCCATTTGAGGAGTTCTTCGCGTTCTTCAATCAAAAGGCCCTCGATAAATTAATGGTCTTTTGCTACTGCCTGTAAGTACTATTTCTGTCATTAAGTCTCTATATATAGCTCGGCTCTTTCCTTGCATGTATTTATAATTAATTATCCTCAATATATTATGCAGATTGAAGATCGTCGAGTGCAAAAAAAATGAAATCTATGATATTGGGTTCATTAACACAAATATCATAGATGTATTTCTGGTTAAAAAGCGCGTCGAAGAGGCCGAGGACAACTTTCTACAATCGTTGATCAAAAATCAAAACAAAGATACCATACTCTTTCCTTACAACGGCCCGTGAGTGTTACTGTCATGTGCATATTCGGTTTCCCTTATTACTCGAGCGAGGTTAATATAATTGATGAGTTATGCGTGCGTTTGCAGGTACCACTATATTCTTCCGGAGATTAAACTTGTGCGTGGACTAGTAACCGTCTTAGACTCCAGACGGAAAGATCCCAGCACCTATGCGGACATGACTGAAATGCTCAGCAAGTAAGTTCAATCGATCATTATCGCACCATATAGGCAACTTTTTATTCATTTCCTGGTATCTCAAGTAATAATAATTATTTTCTTTGTCTTGCAGGGTTTGGAAACAGTTCACCGCACAAGCTCCGGGACTGCCGAATGAGCTGCGATATGTATACCCGAAAGAAAGTACTACTGGCGCGCATCTCCCGTTGATTCTATAGCTATACTTTCATCAATGCCATTAATATAATGCTTCATTATCAGTTTGATTGACCTCTATTTCTCGTAAAGTGCTTGTGGCAGGAGGAAGGGAATGATTTCTGTGGATACTACGTGTGCGAGTTCATCCACAATGCGACTTTGAAAAACAAGCGGGGCTACTCTAGAAGACAATATGAAGTGCGTAAGCAATATTCACAATTTCATTTTATTACACCATCATTTCTGTTGAGTTTCATTCATATATATGTATTAATTAACCCCCTTCTTCAAATTAATTAGACGTGGCAGATGCGGGATGAACTCCTAGAATCAGATTGCATGAAAGCAATTCAAGAGGAATTGGCGGGATTCTTTCTTGAACACGTCATCAGTAAAGCCGGAGAATACCATGTGGAACTTCATTTCAAATGCTAGTGGTTTGTAATTAAGAGATCTTATACATGTATGTAGCCAGTAAAAAACTTGTTGTTCGACCAATCTCTCGGAGAAGGAGAGGTCGATCGATCTTCTCTCGGTATGCATGACGAACTTCATCTTGAATGGTTCTCTCGATCACTTATGTATATATACTACGTAGCGTCGACCAAGCACGGACATAAGAGAGGACACTTCTCTCTATTAATTAGCTAGCTAACATAATATACGAAACACCTAAATTAAACACCCAACCCCCCCTCCTTCCAAAAAAAAACCCAGCCACTGGAATGCAGACGCGTGGATGCCTTTTGGTCCCGGTTGGAGCCACCAATCGAGACCAAAGGCCCCCTGACTGGGCTCGGCGCACAGGGCCACGTGGAGGCTCATTGGTCCCGGTACGTGTTTGAACCGGGACTAATGGGTGGAGGCATTAGTAACGACCCATTAGTCCCGGTTCATGAACCGGGACTAAAGGCCCTTACGAACTGGGTCTAATGGGTGGTTTTCTACTAGTGTATCCAATGCAATGAGCATCCAAGATATAACATGGACCGTGATGGGGATGAAACCGATGACCTAGGTAATGGCGGTGCAGGATACAACATGAGCCATGATAGGGGTGCAGTCTACAAAAAAGATGAGTAAGAACAATATGCTAATTCAGGTGATGAGCTTGCAAGACATGTGGGCAATGGCGGTGTAGGATCATTGCCTAGATTAGCATATTCTTCTTCCTCATCTTTTTGGTAGATTGCACCCCTATCATGGCTCATGTTGTTTCCTGCACCGCCATTGTCTAGGTCATCGGCTGCATCCTCATCAAGGACCATGTTATATCATACACGCTCATTTCATTTGATAGGACCATCAACACCATCTTGTTCCTCATCTAACTTCACATAAATTATATCTTGGATGCATGCTCATCTTGTTCCTCATCTAACTTCACATAAATTTAACTTACTTGCGGTAGATAAAACCATCATTTGGCACTACATGCTCCACTAACAAGTTTATCACCAACAAGACCAGCCCAGTTCAGCGTTATTATCCGCTCAAATGGAATGGTATCTCCCAAAATATCAAAATTCACTCTTTCGCATGAAGTTGGAGGTAGAACAGAGCTTGTCAATGCAAGAGTGTATTTAATACAAAATTTTCTTTACACCATTTAGAAATTGTTCCAGATTCTTTCGTGTATGCTTTAGATCTAAATTGTATACTTCTTCACAATAACCATAAATTTATTTCTATATTCCATATCTGTCTCGATTCGGTGGTGCTTGAGCTTGAATGGACTAGAAGGCTGGTGGAATAGACTTGATGTCTCATTTCTTAAATTTTAATAGACCCCACGTCAAACTTCAAGATCTTCAATTGAACTTTTAACAAGTTCATTGACGGTGGAGTCGGCCAACACACACTTCTCCTCTTTGAGCATATTGGACAACTGCCCAAAACACCATTTTTTTGACATTCTCCTTCCATTTTGGTGCCAAAATGCTGATATAGGTTGAAGCCAATGCGACATTGCAGTAGTGTTTCATATGAAATGAGCAGGCTATATCATAATATATTACATATCTACATATGTAATTGAAGAATGTGTGCAGAACTGCATATGTAAGTGAAGATAAATATAGGTCCATACTGCTTGAATAATACAATATATTAACAGACCGATGTTCTTGCGACATATACCTACATAGTAGTATATTTTAGTGTCACATATACCTAGATAGCCTTTGTAGTTATAATTTCTTCTTTCCCCAACACAAAGTGCTTTCATTCCGGTGCGGATGATTAATAATCCACTTGAATACATACAATATATTAACTACCTGGATGTTCTTGCGACATATACCTACATAGCAGTATATTATAATAACTCCCACATATACCGAGGTAGCCTTTGTTGTTATAATTCCTTCTTTCCCCAACACAAAGTGCCTTCATTCTGGGGTCATGGTTACTGATAATGCAATTATCACTTTTGAATATATTCACGCTCTGCGGCAGGGGTCGAATAATTCAAGGAACTTTTGTGCCGATAATTATGCCTTTATGAAGGCATATGACCGAGTAGATTGGAATTTTCTAGAAGAAGCAATGAAAAAAAATTAACTTTGCAATTAAATGGGTTGGTTGGTTTATGACATGTGTGAATGGATCGGTTGCTTTCGTTTCGGTTCAATAAAAAACTATTGAAAAGATTTGAACCTACGAGATTCCTATGACGAGGGGATCCCCGATCTACTTTTTTATTTCACTTCATTGCTGAGGGTCTCTCGTCTCTATTCCATCAACAAATCAACTTAGGAAGAATACTAGAGCAAAAAATCTATTGAAAAAGCCTGGGTATATCGCATTTACTGTTTTCAGACAACAACATTCTTTTTTCAGTGCTAATTCTAAGCGAGCTTCTCGGGTTAATGGAGTTCTCCGGGTTTATGAAAGGTGTACTGGACAACATTCAAGTTTGGCCAAATGTTCAATAATACTAGGACAAAAATGCTCTAAGGAAGATGGTTAAAGTGCAGCCTATATTCTTAATGTTGAATCTGCTTCCTTTGATTAGAAGTATCTTGATTTGCCAGTCCCAGAGAAGAACAAGATTGAAAATTCTCAACTTACTAAAGAGGGGTTGCTGAAAAAGTGCTCTGACTGGCCGGAGAAATACGTCTGGGGCAACAAAAGAGACTTTCGTAATGTCGGTGGCTCAGGCGATCTGAACTTATGCTATGAGTGTGTTTAAATTCTCCGTGGGCCTATGCGATGAGTTGTCCCAGATTATTAGGAGTTTTTGGTGGGAAGATTAAGATAAGATGAAAGTTCACTAGATGGCTTGGGATAAAATGACAAAACCTAACATTCGGGGTGGCATTGGTTTTCGAGATTTTAGACTATTTAATCAAGCTCTTATGGCAAAGCAAGCATGGAGACTCATCTCGAGTACCTACAAAGTCTTCGTGCTTGTGTTCATATAACGAAATATTACCCTTCACGCGATTTGATTGACACAACCTTTACTCAAAATACTTCACCATGTTGGCGCATAACTATGTAAGGTTTAGACCTTGTAAAAAGGGGTGTTATTTGGAGAATCTAATTGAGCACCAAAGTAAAATTTTGGAGGGACAACTGGATTCCATGAGGAAATTTAAAATTCTAGGAAAGCTACAAACTCTAGATTGAGGTTGGTCTCAGACTTACTTGATCCAAGCACAAAAGGGTGAAAGAACATTTGGTCAGGAAGTCGTTTCATGCTACGGATACAGATCAAGTGTTACAAAATAGAATATCAAGATTCACAGGAGATGATTTCATTGCATGGCATTATGAAAAGAATGTGCTTTCCCCGGTTAAGAGTGCATATAGACTATCTATGGAGTTGCCAGTAATGATGCAGGCATGTGGAGCAAACCTGCAGGTGAGAATAAATTATGGAATCAGATCCGAAAAGCAAATGTGCCTCCAAAATTTAGAGTCTTTGGCTGGAAACTTGATACGAACACTCTAGGAGTTCAGGCACATCGGAATAAGAGAAAAATGGACCATTTTTCTACTTGTAACATCGGTGGCATGGAACTTGAAACAAGCTAACACGCTATGAAATCCTGCACAAAAGCGTGGGCCCTTCGTCATTGCCTAAGAAGAGAATGGTCATTACCTAATGAATAACAACTCGAATATACAGGATAAGATTGGGTTCTTGTTTTTCTTAGTAATATAGATGAGTCCATGAGAGAAAAACTACTCTTGCTCTGGTGGAGAGTATGGCATTTTAGGAACAACTCCACTTTCAGAGATGGTAAGTGTGCAATCCAACAATCTTCAATTTTTTCGACTCTTATATGACCTCTGTATAGGATAGGGATAGCAGAGCCACTGAAATCCTTGTGGATGCAAAAGGAAAAACCCCCCTCTTAATGATTGATGAGATAAAAGAGCATGGGAATGATAAGGTGATTCATTGTTGGACAAAACTGGTAGCTTGGTGGGCAAAACTGAATTTTGATGCAGGTTTTGCTGAAGACGAGAATTCAGGTTCATGGGGTGCAGTTTTTGACAGGATACATGTTGTGTGCTTGTATAAGCCTGGGGCTGCATCCCACGATGCCAAAGTGTTGAACCTATTGTTGGCATACATAGCTTACAAGTTGTCGTACCACACCACGATGGTCCTATTCACTTGGAAAATGATTGCCTTTCCCTCATTTCAGAGATCAATGGAAAAGGATGCATCAAGTCTATTTTGGTTGGTATTTTGACTAAGATAAAGGAGCTACTTGGTTTCTTGGGTGACTTTGTGGTGCGAAAGATTCAACGGGATGGCAATAGAGTGGCACACTCTCCAGCTAGATTAGGCCGTACTAAGCCGAATGGTCAGCTATTAATCGGATTAGTGCCACCCCGCGTGGTGGCTCTGACAAATGACAATTGTAATCAACACTTTGTTTTGTGAATAATATAAGCAAAGTTCTAAAAAAATGATCAATGCTGCTTTTATATAGACAATCTGAAATTCAGAAATGACATGTACCACATTAGGTCCATTAGGCTTATTTGTTAAGATATATGGGAAACAGTTTCTCCAGGCCTTGGATGAGTGTGGTCTGGTGTGCTCATTGTGTTAACACTAAAACTTATTAAAGTGTCAGGGGTAGATTAGTACCGGATCAGTTAGACGGCCTACAAATAACACTAAAAAAATTATATCCAACCAATCCAACTTAAAATTAATCAGATTAGTAAGAAACGGTCAGAACAAATATCATTTGGGGTGGGGGGGGGGGGGGTTAGGTTGGGCAAATTACCAGGAAGACGACGATAGAGGAGTGGGGGTGCTCAGAGACACAAACAAGACTGGAGTGGGCGCGCGACCACACCACGAGCAGCACCACGGTGGGGTAGCAGAGGTGAGGCTCCCCGACAAATGGGATGGGTTGGACGACAGTGAAGGTGGGGACACAGTGAAAGTGGGGACAGCTGTGTGGACGGTGGAGAAAGGTGAGAACAACTATGCAGATGTCAGCGAAAGGGAGACGCAGGCCTCAGCCAAGGATGGACGGAGACGAAATGGAGGGGAAGGCATGGGCCAGGGATTTTGGGGGCGGACGGGAGCTGTTGAGAAGAAACGATTCGTATTTTGTGTAGGCTCCAGTGCTACAGTGTTCAGGTTCATTCTTTTCACGAGTCTAATAGAAATATTTACCTACTTAAACAAAAATTGGAAGATTTTTATAAACAAGTAAAATGGTAAAATGGTCATCCATCTATGGAAATCAAGGCCCAATACCACTTCGGCCAATATAATCTGCCTATACGTGTAGGCTAATTCTCTTTTGTGTATGTACAATATGTGGCAAATGATCCTTGGACTAATGTAATATTGGGTAAATGATTAAAGGCAAGGTAATATGGGGCAAAGGATTAATATATCAATCTAATATGTGGAAAATAATTAATACGGTAGGGCGGTAATATAGATATAGGGCAACGATCAACAGACCAAGCAAATAATTAATAGATACAAAGTAATGTGGCCAATGATCTAGTGTATAATTAATAAGGCTTATATATATGATCGCAGACACTGAAGATTTGAGGTGAGGCCACCCCTTCTCCTTCCTCTTCTCCATCTTCTCGTAATTTTTTCAATTTCTCTCTTTTCCTAGTGAAAACCTAGCTTGATGCCCACTCATAATCCTGAACATTTCATTGTTTCCGCAGCTGAGAGAAAGAGAGGAGAGTTTGCTGTGACAGATAGGATGGAACTGGCGGAGATTGCCCAAGTGTAAGACCTATAATTTCTCCCTTCACTTTGTGTATATTGGGCTGGTCAGCTAGATGTATGTAAAGTTATATATGCATCCGCATTAATTGAAGGATCGGGCCACTGATTCGATTTGTTGTGGTTGTTGCTGCATTTCAAGTTTGATGCGAAGCCTAGATGTTCTATGACACCAACTGACCATGTGTCCAAGGTGCTCAGTGATGATGACCTCCTCGTTGAGATCTTCCTCCGCCTCACTCCAAAGCCGTCCTCCCTCCAAAATGCCTGACTCATCTACAAGTGATGGTGCCGCATCCTCTTTGACCCCGAATTCCTCAGCGCTTCCGCAAGCACCATTGGATGTTCTTTGGCTTCTTCTACCAACAATTTAATAAAGCCCCTATATTCAATCCAATTCCGGACCAGTTGGACATCATCACCGTAGCATTGCCGGAGAACCATTTTGATACTTATTCTCAAGGTCTCTTCTTCCTTGGCTGCCGCGATGGCATCACACTCGTCCTCGACTGCGCACGCCCTGAGGCCATCATGCGGGAACCCACCACTGACGGCAAAAGCCACATGGATTTTCCACCAGCAGTCAGTGATGGATTCGAAACCTTTGTTGTGAGTGCCAATGATGTTCAGCACTTGCACAACGAGAACCGCTTGAGCTCATCTAAACTGCTACTGGTGTGCCCGGAAGGTTTTGCTAACCAAACAAATATATCTGCTTGCCTCTACGACTCCAAGCACAATATATGGGGTGATACTATATCCATAACGGATACTTGTAATATTGCCAATGTGGCAAGGCCCAGCATCATGGTTAGGAATCCACTTTATTGGTTCCTCTATAGAGCCAGTCTTGTTGTGATTGACAAACCGACGACATATGCCCATGTTACTGGTTCTAGCGTCGACATGTCCTTCCAGATCTTACAAGGTGAGAATAATTGCCTTGTCCTCGCGGTTTTTTCAAAGCTAAAACTCAACATTCAATTATGAGGAAGTTAAACAGTGATGGTATTGTTTCATGGGTGCTGCAGAAATGTGTTAAACTCGACGCACACTTTTCAAGATCAATGCGCAGGAAAAATGTCATCATGTTGGCGGAGTATGATGAAGACACAGATGCGGTATTTCTGTCTTCGTCTCATGATTTCATCCACCAGCTCAAGTCGGTGCTGTTCAGATATATTGGAAGGAGAGAATGCACGCACTTCAGAATGTATTATCCCTGTACAAATTCCTACATTGCAGGTAGTACCTCATTGAGTTATTTCTTCTGTTGAGTTCATTGCAAATACTTACGGTACATGTTTGATGTGATACCACGTGCTTAAGGGTCAATGAGTAAGTTGAATTGTTTCTTTGTTTGTTAGAATGTTCATGTTAAGACAATGTAAGTCGAGGAGCAGGGCCGGTCGATACATGTGCGGCGCCCTAGGGCGAGACGACAAAATGGGGCCCTTGTGGACAAATGAAAATTCAGAGAGTATAGTATTTCCGAAGGAATTCATTTTTTTTAACGGTCCAGAGAACTACATCATAATAGTTTGGAAACAATATAGTTCTACAAAAAATGACTCTTCTAACTGGAACAAAGAGACCATAATCACGCTCTCCTAAGTATGAAAACCTTGTCAAAACTGATAGCAACTTGAAGCGTTGGTGTTATCATCAGATATAATGTTAATGCATCAGAACTTACATAAGTTTAAATTCTCTCGAATCTCTTCGTCACTCAATTTCTTCACCAGAAGAAAATGTTTCCAAAGCTTCCTTAATATGATCAGATCTTGTTGTTTCTCCTAGTGATTCTGGAAGAAAAGTCATCAAAAACCACATCAGTATTTATTTCATCCAACTTTTCTTTCTCAATGCATACAGTAGCAAGACCACTCAAACTTTATGGTGACATTGATGATCTCAAATAGTTTCCCAATAACTTCAACTTTGAGAAACTGCATTCAGCTGATGCTATAGTGACTGGTACAGTAAATAAAATTCGATAAGCTATTAATATATTTGGAAAAGAGTCTATGTCTCTAACAAACTCGAAAATATCTGTAGCACCCAATGGAACATCAGAATCTGGTAAAGTCATTTGCCGTGGTTGTAATTCGGAGAAGAGATCGTCTAATTCGACATAACTTTGAGAAAATGTTTCTACAAATTTAACACAACATTTGCATAGTTCAATATCATTCAATAACTTCAAGTCTTTTGAGCTATGTAAGAAGCCAAATATACTTCTGATCAATTTAAGTTCTTCGAAGAACTAGCGGTTTTAAAAAAGTTGTCAGTTGATTAATTGAACCTTTCTGGGATTCTACCAGTTCATCTCTCTATTTTTCTTTACTTCTTTTTCATACTGATAAACATTTTTAGAAGACATGTCACCAAACAATTGGAGAAAAGCAGTCAATACAGGAAATAAAAGCACCTGGATATGGGCATGTGGCCTTTTGTCGAATTGTCGATGTAGATTCCCAGATCTGCAAGGCTGCCACACTTTTCGCATCCCCCCATTCTCATCCCTGGATCCAATGGAGATGTCAGATGGAGCAATTAGAGGCGGAGAGCCGGGTTATTTAACAGCGAATCAAAAGAGTACTTGATTAGGGGAAGGAGGGAGACGTACCATCGCTGATGCGGTGATGCTCGAACGTCTACTTGACGGGGAATGTTGAGGATGCAAAGAGAGATGATTGGGGAAAGGATAGCACCGTTGGTCTCGATTAAGGATGAATGGGAGCAGCGCCTTGAATTTGGAAGTGCACCGGAGCGGCGGCGCTGTTCTCTGGGAGGTCGTCTTCGCCTCTGCCGCGTTCCGGCCGGATGGTACAACCTGAATGGTAGATTCACTTCGCGGGGTAGACTGTCGGCCATCACTGACCCACGGCAAGGTGCACTAGAGCGGTAGAAGGAGGTGAGAGCAGTAGGGATTCGCCGCGAGGAGACGGCAGCGTGAGCAACGCAGAGAGACAGATGGGGGATCGAGAGGATGCAGTCTCACGAGAGAGGAAAGTCTGAGTGAGTAATAACCCATGGAAGAGGAATCCCTTGATCTACCTTCAGTGTGGGAGACAGAAGAGACAGCGTCTGCTCGCTTCGGTTACCATGGGATGTGTGATATTGGAATGGGAAGGGAACTGACGATGCCTCCATCAGTTCCCTATTTTCTTCGATCGCCTCAGAGGGTGCTTGGATGACTAAAAGTAGTGGGACTAAAACTTGCTAGCCTCACCCATGCTTGGATCCAAATACTAAAGAGACTAAAATCAAGTTATTGAGCATTTATTATCCTCCAAACCCTCCAATCCAGAACTCTCATGTGTTAAAGAAGAGGAATTAAATGAGGAGAGAGAGGGCTAATACATATTTTAGTAGGTTTCCTATGACTAAAAAATTTTAGCCTCAAGACTAGTTATAGCCTCTCTTTAGTCAGGGGTGCTTGGAACTTTAGCCTCTAAAAGAGACTATTTTTAGTCAGACTAAAAATAGTCTCTTGGATCCAAGCACCCTCTCAATCAATTCCACCTTTTTCTTGGATACGTTTTCATTTGGTTCCTTCTAATAACGATGGGTTGCATATGACCGGGACTAATGTGAGTTGAAAAAAATTAATCTATAGATCGTCTCCATCAGTTTCCTTTTTTTTTATCGCCTCCATCAATTTCCCTTTATTCCGGATCGCTTTCATCAGTTTCCTTCATAATGGGGTGCATATGGGCTGTGGGCTGCATTTGGTTGGCAGTTTGCTAGAGACGGAAAACAGTACGCATAGAATCAGAAGGGGCTACGCTTGGGAGTCACTGACGTGGCAGGATGGCTAAGGTAGATAGGATGCATGTCAAAGATGAGGTGTATAGATTGCATGTCCAGATAAATCATTGGGTGGGGGGCTACTATTTAAATATCCACAAACAATATTAACGGGAGGAATGCAGGCTCCTCAGCGATTTGGATTCCTGGCCGTTGGTTCGATTTCTGGATTGGATTTGGGTTGTCGGACCTCGCCCAGGGATGCCTTTAGCTGTTGGATAAAAACGATCGACTGTGGATCAAAACAGTGTGGAAACCGGCCGCAAACCGCGCGCGTAAATCTCGGCTCCCGCCAGGGGCAGTTCGCGTATTTCGCGTCGTGGCCTCAGATGTGGCGGTGTCCGATTCATCGATGGAGGGAGAGAGGTAATATCTTCTTCCACCGCCGTGATTCCAGTGCCCCGCCAAGGGCTTTATGGTCTTTTCGCGTGCCCTTTAGTTGCGTGCTAGTCGCTGCTTGGCTCCGTCGGTGGATGAGGTTAGGGCGGTCGCTGCCTTGGCTCTTCGTCCTCCCATTCGCCCCTTCGTCTCTGGATTTCACTGCTGCTCGGACTCCTCTTGCCACCGGCCGTCCGTGCTGCAGCTCATTGCATAGCAGTTCGTAGACACGCACCTGCGCATCTTGCTCGTTGCCACCGCCATGTCCTTCGGCTCGCGCTCTCGTTGCCGGTGCACGCGCTCACGCTCTCGGCCTTCGTCGAGTCGCTCGTCTTCTTCCTCATCCTCGTCGTCAACGTCGCCGTTGGTGTATGCTAGGAGACCAACACCGAGAAGGCGCTCGAGGCGCTGCCCCAGATCCAGTCCGACCACGCCGTCGTGTCGCGCGACGACGGGTGGGCGCCCGCCCTCCCCGTCCCCGGGGACATCGTGCAGCTCCGCGTTTGGGACAAGGTGCCCGCCGACATGCGTGTCTTCTAGCTCGTCTTCTCCACACTTCACGTCCAGCAGGGGCCGCTCACCGGCAGGACCAACTCCGTGAACAAGACCGCGCACGCCGTGCCCTGATTGTTTCTATATGACTTATACGTGTTGGTGCATCTCCTTGATTGGTGTCGTCTTCCTTGTTATGTGTCTGTGACTTAAATTTGTTCTAACATGTCAACTGAGGTTCGGGTGAAGATATAGTTATATATACGGTTAACTTGGAGATGCACCTACGAGCACATACTATCTGGCGATGAAAAAATAATTAATGTCAACTATTCAATAATTCACATGTTCATTTCCTC
The DNA here is from genome assembly GCA_021437245.1 of Aegilops speltoides. Lineage (NCBI taxonomy): Eukaryota > Viridiplantae > Streptophyta > Magnoliopsida > Poales > Poaceae > Aegilops > Aegilops speltoides. Next base: position 56,487,878 of record CM038146.1, read on the forward strand.
GTCTCCACCATGTCACATCAAAAATTGGTTGATATTTTTTTTTGAATCATGATCGACACAAAACAAGCTTATTCCCAAATTCTTGAACTTTGTCAACACCTATCCTAATCCTAATAGCCATGATGAAATCTGAGAATAAGTATCATCTGTGGATGTGAACGAGGTCATCATTATTTTCTTAGAACTGTTTTAACTTGCCTTATCATTCGTTTTAGAAGGCGCAATACGAGAAAAATAGAAGTGCGTTGATGCTCTTCACTGCTTCTTGGTTTCCGATGTGCACGACTAAACATTGGACAAATGGCCATCTCTCCGAAAGTACAACCGAATGAATAAACACCATGTGGTGAAATTTTAGTACCACCCATAAATGTGGATCAATGGAAAACTGCTACCAAAGGGAAAACAATGAACGCATAAATCAATGCTCCACCAACCGTAACTTGTGTGAATAATGTTTTCCCTACATATAAGGTTGTATAGGGATGAGCATATGGCAAGATCCAATTTTTCATCTGCACTTTCATATTACTTCTCCTTTTCATTTCACAATTTAGCACACACGTAAATTGGAAGCACACAAACTGAGAATATGATGGGAATACAACCGAAGAGATAGATAACATGTGGGAATAAGAGACATCGAGATAGAAGCAATCCTTACTAAGTGAATCTAATGGCCTTTATTCTGCCCAACATCTCTTCAGAGTAACAGACAGGTAGATCCCAATCTAGTTGCTTTTCTGCGAGAGAGATGTGGCACCAGAGCTATCCAAGGCGCTGGGGCTTGGGCCTGACAGGCTTTGCTGCTTGGTCTGCCAGCTAGGACCACATTCTGAGTGGATGGACAGATCTGCTGCTAGCCTCTTCGGTACAGGGGTAACAGCAGTAAACCACATTACAGATGAAATATTGGATTTAGCAAAACCAATGCAATCTGAACAAATGTCACCCTTCTTCTCTATGTGCCTTTTTTTTACCACCAATGGCTTGGCTTGCAACTTGTGCAGATCTAGCAAAACTTTGGAATTAGTAATCAAAAAACTGATAAAGAGAACACTTTTGTATTCAGATGCACGCTTGTTCTTGTTGCGATCACACCACCCGTGTTTTGAAGCAGAATTGCAGACCTAAACAAACTAGTTTGTCTTGTCACATGCTGACATGCATGTTGCTTGTTGCCCAATAACTATCAACACGGTACACTGTCAAACAAGTATGGAGTTTGGACAATTGGCGAGGTGCGCCGTGACAGAATTGTGTCCGCTTATTTTCCAGTTAGGTGCATATAGTTATGATTTCTTTCGTTGAGCATCTGTTGCTTCCATATAAATAAAAATACAAAGTTTCTTAGCTTACAAATTATGAAATATATATTGTGGACACACTGACCATCCTCTTCCCTAAGGAACAGATGTTAACAACAAACAAGCACACGGACCATCCTTTGAATCACTAGCTATATACACAACATGACATTGCCAAATAAAGAAATACTCCCTCCGTCCGAACATACTTGTCCTAGAAATGGATAATATGGATGTATCTATAACTAAAATAAGTCTAGATACAACCATTTTTAGGACAAGTATTTTCGGACGGAGGGAGTAACAATCACAAGGTCGACATCATGAAATACACAAATGATAGTGTCATAGTAGTCGATTACAACAAACTTTGGCGAGAACCGGGGCTGACATGTCAACCCTGCAGCAAGGGAAGAGCGAATGTGCTTTGGGTGTCTGTTGTCCTCCTGAGTATTTGTCGGACATGCCTTCCTACCATGAACAAATATATACATGTTTGTGATGGTTTTTTTTACTAGGAAAAGTATAATTGCAAACCAAAAATACCAATGAAATTCGAGCAATAAGTGTTTCTGTCGACCAAAGGGATAATTAAAAGGAAGCAAATAATACAATGATGAATTATTCACAAATTCTAGACCCAAAGCACCGAGGAAAGAACAGCTGGATAAGCGCAAGCACATGTCTTTCCAGAGCAACATATGACATCCGTCCTGTCTACTTTATAGTTTACTATATAATTTTCCAGCTTAGCTGGATGTCAGTCTCATGAATATGGTATTTGGCTTAGTTAACGTCGGAGGAAGGACATAACAACCGCCAGAGGGATAGAAGGAGCAGCTGCTGGCGAGCCAGAGAAGAAGCAGCGTCTGGGTCTATCTTAGGGGGTGCGGCGTAGAGGCTCGCTGGGTGTCTATCTTAGTGTAGGTTCGCCGGGGCTAGAGGGATGACTAGGGTGGCGCCAGCACGGCGGTGGGCGGCGGTTGAGTGGAGGGCGGGACGGCGAGGCTGGCATGTGTTCGTAGCTGGGTGTTTTGCGGTAGAAGATGAAGAGAAAAAACTATTCGTTCTACATCGCACGGCTGAAAATGATTCAAGTGGCCATAAATTCTTTTTCAGTCCACTAGTTTGGTGTGGGTTGAAGCCCACTCCCCCTCGCACCAAACACTGACTAGTCAAGGGAACTTGAACTTGTATATCATCGCATCAAACCAGCCTGTTAAAATATGTGTCGAATATTACATGTATGAATGTGCTACAGTTGGACCTGTAATTAGCACAGGGTTAGGTGTTTGAGTTAGACGGGCAGCGGTGGGTAACTAAGGTTGTTGCCACGGGCTGCGGCACGCGACGGCGATCACCGGAGACACTCTCAAATAGAGGGAGGAAGAACACAGAGGATTTGCGGCGCAAGAACCCCCCCACCCCGCCGCACGTGGGTCTAAGGTAGGGTGACCAGATGTCACCTATTTTATTCAACAAAGTAGTGGACATGTTGACCATCCTAATAGGAAGAGCTAAAGAAAATGGCCAACTAGGTGGGCTCGTCCCGCATCTAGTGGACGGAGGAGTATCCGTTCTACAGTACGCTGATGATACTATCATCTTTTATGGAGCATGATCTGGCTAAAGCAAGAAACATGAAGCTTCTATCATGCTTGTTCGAACAGTTATCGGGGTTAAAGATTAACTTCCATAAAAGTGAATTGCTCTGCTTTGGGAGAGCTAAAGACGAACAAGAAGCTTACACAAACTGTTTGGATGTGAATTAGGATGGATGCCGTTTACATATTTGGGCATACCGATTCACCATCGCAAGCTATATAATAGTGAATGGAAGAGCATTGAGGATCGATTTGAAAAGAAACTAAGCTGCTGGAGGGGCAAACTTATGTCACATGGATGCCGACTTATTATCAATAATTCAGTGCTCACGAGCATGCCAATGTTTTTGCTGTCCTTCTTCAAAGAACCAGTTGGGGTTAGGAAAAGACTGGACTTCTATCGATCATGTTTTTTCTAGCAGAGTGATGAGTTAAAACAAAAATACAGACTTGCTAAATGGGATATTATCTGTAGGCCAAAAGACCAAGGTGGTCTTGAAATTGAAAATTTAGAGGTGAGAACAGATGTCTTCTCAGCAAGTGGCTGTACAAACTATGGGGAGAGACCAATGCCACATGGACCCAGATCCAACATAATAAGTACCTTCAATCTAGAACCTTATCTCAGGTGATGGTCAGACCGACCGATTCACCATTTTGGAAAGGACTGATGAGAGTAAAGTCAGCCTTCTTCCAAAGGACAAAATTCATTGCGGAAGGATACGTGGTTAGGGGAGACGCCTCTTTCTCTGCAATATCATTCTCTCTATAACATTGTTCAGCGTAGAGATGCTTACGTTGCAACAGTATTACAGTCCAATCCTCTAAATATTCAATTTAGGAGGACATTAGCGGGAAACCGTTGGGAAGCCTTGCTCCATCTTGTGAGAAGATTGATGGATGTTCACCTCTCTCAACAACCAGACCAGTTGCACTGAAAACTAAGTTAGAACGGAGTGTTTTTAGTGAAATTCATGTATTTGGATACTATCAATTCTGGCACTATCCCCCGTTCTATGCATATTTGGAAAGTCAAAGTGCCCTTAAAAATTAAAGTGTGTATGTGGTTTGTCCACAAGAAAGTTATTCTAACTAAGGATAATTTGACAAAACGTAACTGGAGAGGATCGCGAAGATGTAGTTTTTGCGAACATGAAGAATCTGTCAAGCACCTCTTTTTTGATTGCCCAATGGCTAAAATTTTATGGCGGTCTGTTCACATAGCGTTTAACATTACTCTTCCCAATACCATCCACACATTATTCGAGACGTGGCTGGATGGACTTGAGCCAGAAACCGCGAAACATATACAGTGTAGGAGTATGTGCTATATTATGGGCTATATGGAACTGCAGGAACAATTTGATTTTTAACAGAACAACACATATTCATTTCTTGCAGGTTATTTTTATGGCCAGTACGCTGATTCGTATGTGGTCACTACTCACTCTGACGTATGCCAGGAAGCATATGGTTACTGGGTCTATCCGTTGAGGGACGGTAGCACGGGCTATCTTCAACCGGTTTGGATGGCGCTCATGTAATAGGATAGGTGTTTAGTTTCCTATCTATCTTTTTTCCGCTGGTTGTGGCTATCTCGTTTTCATGCTTTTGCTCTTTGTGAGCCTTTTTTGTTATTCGAGACTTGGTGACTTTGTGGAACATTTTGCTTTTTAATAACATGGCCGCATATGCATCACTCCGATGCAGAAGCCAGGGGATAACCTCCTATTCAAAAAAATAGCATATTTTATTTATTTATATTTACTAGCACAAATGCCCGTGCGTTGCAACGGGTTAAAAACTTAATGTGATCCTGGTGAACAACCCTTTATATTGGACATGCATTCATACCTGCTAATTGTGCTCATAAAATTTGGTAAGTGCGTAAAAAGCAAAACTAACAATATAACTTTATAAAATCTAGCTTACAAATTCTGTCCAATATGTGTGTGATTTCTTGATCTTTTGTTTTTTTTTAATCACACTGACATTATAAATAATTAGTGAAGGTTTGAGAAGAACTTTCTGCATTAGTCATATCAAATACTCGTCATAGTAGAAATAATCGAAGCATTATGAATTATGAATAAGCACATATATAATTTAAAGAACATGGGAGATATCATGCAGAAAGCAAAATCAAAAGCTAACAAAACAAAGGGACAAATTCACATTCTATCAAGAGAGCCTCGTTATCATTAACAGGATCAGAAGGAAGATTCAAACATCAAAGTCACGACTTTACAAAAACAAATCTCGCAGTCCGAACTTGTACCTCCACTTGCGAAGCTGATGACCCAGAGCCCTTGTCGCCGAAAGTTAGTTGTAATTATTTTCTAAAATACATCAGAGAACCTGGTAATTATTTTCTAAAATACGGCAACTGTATCGAAACAATCTCTTAGGCGGTAGTTACATCAGAGAGCTAGTTTATTCATGTTTTGTCAGAGCATGCTAGCATCAGCTCATGCACTTCCTAGCCGTAGGTCGCTGGAATTCACCCATGCGTTGCAACGAAAAAAAATCATAATGTTTAATCACGATGACCACATCGTTCAATCACGATGACCACATTTTCTCTCATCGCATGGTTTCGAAAATTTGTTCACAAATACATGAAAATGTTTCTTTTTTCTAAATTTATTCACAAATCAAAGGAATTTGCATATTTTCAAAATAATATCGTGGTTGTCAAAAAACTTGGTAATTCAAAGAATTATTCTGAATGTCAAGAAGCGTATTTTAAAAAATATACCATAATATTTCAATCCACCCCGGCAGTTAATTCTTTAAAATTCACGTGGGTATATAGTCACAAACATTCAGAAGCATTATTGTTTAACTACATACCTTCGATCATTCATGAGCATTTTTATGAATTTACGAATATTTTTAAAAATCGTGAAAATTATTTAATATTCGGATGGTTTTTAAGCATTTTCAAAAATGTTATTTCCCAAGGCTACTAATGGCAATCATTTGAGAAAGTATATAAACTGATGGTAATCAGTTTAACTGAGCAAGGAGGGACTATTGAAAAAAGACGATCACATACAGGCGTACGCTAGTTGAGAAGTTTTTTATTCCATTGAAAACTGAGACGTGTCTACTGGCCCATAAGGCCCAGCCGGACGACAGGTTTTTTGTTTAGAAAAAAAACTGAAACAACTTACGGGAGGGCATAGAAAACGGGAGGAGCGCTACATATCGGCTGGAACGTCGTGAGTTCGATTCCTCTTGCAAGTATATTTTTTCTTCCTAGTGTTGTACTGGAGCTGGGCCGAGCTGGCCAATGGACAGCCTGCAGGCCCAAGTACCTCCTCGCTCGCATTGCACTGCTGGGCCGAGCTGGCCAACGGACAGCCGGACGAACATGCTATTAGTACCACCTCGTTTATATTACTATTTTGTCCATACAAATCGTAAAAGCGTATTATGACATGAGAAGAAAGCGTATTGTGACGGTGAACCCGGAGACCCAATCCGTGCTTTATTATTAGGGAGAGATTGAAGGACTGAGACATAGAGGGAGGGGGAGGGGGAGGGGAAGGAGGATGGGAGGGGGAAGGAGAGAACGCCATCTCGAAGGGAACGAGATCAAGCTAGATCTTGTGTGGCCGAATTGTCTTAATCCTGGTTGTTTGTCTGTTTTGCTTGAAACAGAGACAATACATCAAGAGGAAGGTCATGGATAGAAGAGTGAGCCAAGCAAAGTGTGTATTTCCTAGGCAAAATCACGACTTGTCTGTAAATTCACTTAATGAAAAGCTATATAAATCGAACATGCAAGTGCCTGCATGGAGTGTGATCCTACTGACAGTCACCACTGATTTTATTGCACCTGCTAGTACAACCACCTGACCTTGTGCTCGTTCACTCGGTATGCACACCTGTACATGGTAATCCAATCATAGTTACAGGTGGATTGCAGTTGGATTTGACGGCAGCAGACACGATGCCTGTGTTCCGGGACCATTCGAGGTATAGCGAGGAGGTCCTCGATGGCAGCAAGCCAGCCTTCACAGTTATGTGTGCCTGGTATGTGTTAGGAGTAATCGTGACTTGGAGTTTGTTTTCTCGTCAGTTGTGTGGGTCGCGTGTGTATGTGCAGGAATGCTGCATGCATAGGATGCTTGTCCGGGTCTTGCGGAGGAGCGAGTGGCTCACGAGGAGAAGAGAAGAGGCCGAGTCCTCAGGCAGTGCGTGCGTGGGGTTATGCATGCATGGGCGCTGCATCATCTCGTGTATAAAGGCTAGCCGAAGCGGTCGTCGAGTGGTGCCAATTCCAGTGAATAAAGGTTGTCAAGATACAGGCAGGTTCGCAGCCACGACGTTCCTCGCCATTGCTCTGAGTTCGTGCTCGAGTTGAGTTATCTTCTGCGTGTGGTTCCAGGTCTGCGCCAACAATTGGTATCATGAACTTACCTGTCTTGGGCGTCGTTACCCTTGCTGGAGGCGTGCGGCGGTAACGGCGTTCACCAGCGGCTGTGCGGTGAAGCTTCGGGCCGTGTGTCCGCCTGTGGAGGTGTGCGGCGCTACGGCTGCCATTACGGACGCGGAGTCGACGCGTGGTGAGTCCGCGGCAAGCGCGACGGTCGCGGTGGTGCCAGTGCTACGCCATGAAGTGGCATCCGGGAAGGCTCCGGTTTGAGCGCGACAGCATTGATGGCGTTTGGCGCCGGCAGAGAAGGAGCTTGGGTATGTCGCCGGAGACGAAAAAGCAGGCACGGTGGTGACCGGCGTCAGGCGCCACGAGTCCGTGGCGGTGACCAGCGTCAATGCGTCAAACAATATTAATCAAGCGTTTGAAAAATGGCATCCGTGCCTTGCTAGTCCAGGACGACCACCCCGTGGCCTAGTTCAGCAAGGTGCCCAGCGCCCGCAACCAGAAGCTCTCAGCGTACGAAAAGTATTTTTTGTCCATGATGATGGCAGTGGAGAAGTGGCGTGCTTACCTCCAGCGCAGGCCTTTCACCATTTGTCACGGACCATAATAGCCTGTGCAATTTTGGTGACTAGCAGCTGGAGATGGATCTGTAGAGCAAGGCGATGTCCAAGCTCGTGCGACTACAATTCACATTCCAATACAAACGGGGCGTCGACAACGGTGCGGTTGATGCACTCTTGTGCGTGGACATCGCGCTCGTCATAGCCACACTCGCCGTGTGCCAGCCAACTTTGGTCCAGGAAGTGGCCAACTCTTACGCAACATACGCCATCGCGCAAAAGATGTTGTCACGCCTCGCCATTCACACCCCGGACCAGGAGGGTTTTGAGCTGTACAAGGGCTTGATCTGCTATGGCGACTAGCTCTGGATTGGCAACAACACAGCGCTCCGCACCACGCTCATCATTGTGTTCCACAACAGTGTCGTGGGCGGGCACTCCGGCATCACGGCCACACACCAATGCATCAAGAAGCTCTTCCCATGGCCGGGCCAGAAGCGCGACGTCGACGACTACGTGAAGCAGTGTCTCATCTGCCAACAGGCCGCACACAAGGACTGCCGCCCCGTTGGCAAACTTGCTCCACTTCTTGTGCCCACGGTGCCATGTCAAGAATTTACCATGGAATTCGTCAAGGGTTTTCCCAAGTCCGAGGGTTATGGCGCCATCATGGTGGCCATCGACCGCCTGACTAAGTTTGCTAACTTCATTCCGCTCCACCACCCGTTCAACGCCTCCAAGGTGGCGCGCGCCTTATGGGACGACGTGTTCAAGCTGCACGGCGTGCACAATTCCATTGTCTCCGATGAGGTTAGCGTCTTCACGAGCACGCTCTGGCGTGAGATGTTCATGGACACAGACACTAAGTTGCTATACTCCAATGCGTACCCCCTGCATATCAATGGCCGGAGCGAGCTGATGAACCAATGCATGGTGATGTACCTCCACTGCGCGACCCGCGACGACCCCGCCATTGGCACCGCTGGCTGTTAAGAGCGGAGTTTTGGTGCAATTCCTCCTTCCACGAGTCCATTAATTGTACCCCTTCAAGGCTCTTTACGGTTTTTTCGAAAAGGGGGAATACCCCGGCCTCTGCATCAGCATGATGCATACGGCCCTCTTATTAAAAAAGTAGTAACAATAAAGTTCCAAAGGTCCTGAAGAGTAAATACAAGAAGCAACACAAGCTCACACAGAGCCCGGATCAGCTATAGACATGAAGCTAGCCAAAACAAAGAGCCACAACCGGCAAGGCAAAACTAGATAGGAATACTAAATGCCTATCCTATTACATGACCGCCATCCAAACCGGTTGAAGATATCCCGAGCTACCATCTCCCATCGGACAGACCCAGTAACCAAATGCTCCCTGGCCTCCGTCTGGGTGAGTAGCGACCACGAACGAATCAGAGCCGTGAGTCCGAACAAAACCTGCAAAAATGTATATATGATGTTCATTAAAAACCAAATCGTTTCTGCAGTTCCAGATGGTCCACAACAATGCACAAACCCCACCCGAATATGTCTCCCTAAGCTGGGCTCAATCCCATTAAGCCAGGTTCCAAACAAAGCACTAATCGAATTCGTGGTTTGATGTTGAAAGTAATGTGGACCGTCTGCCATAGAACTTTTGCAAGCGGGCAATCAAAAAAGAGGTGTTTAATCGACTCATCCCGATCACAGAAACTACACCTAGTAGGTCCTGTCCAATTGCGCTTCTTCAAGTTATCCTTAGTTAAAATTACTTGTTTATGAACAAACCACATAAACACTTTTATTTTCAAAGGAACTTTAACATCCCAAACATGTTTGGACGTTGGAATGGAGCTTGAATTAATAGCATCAATATACATTGATCTAACAGTGAAGCCTCCAGACTTAGTTAACATCCAGCGCAATTCATCAGGTTGTTGAGATAACTGGATATCCATCAGCCTTCTCACTAGATGAAGCCATTGTTCCCAACGATTGCCCGCTAGCACTCGTCGAAACCGAATATTAAGGGGGATAGTTTGGAAAACCGAAGCAATGACTACCTCCTTGCATTGAACAATTCGGTACAAGGAGGGATATTGGATGGCCAGCGGTGTGTCACCAAGCCAGGTATCCTCCCAGAAACGCGTGCGTGAGCCGTTTCGTACAACAAACTTCGTCCTATTAAAGAAAGCCTGCTTGACCTTCATGAGCCCCTTCCAGAAAGGCGAGTCAGTCGGTCTTACAGATACTTGTGACAAAGTTTTTGACTGGAGGTACTTGGCACGAAGGATCTGTGCCCACACAGCATCCGTCTCCGACGAGAGCTTCCAGAGCCACTTGCTAAGAAGACATTTATTCTTAATTTCTAGATTCTCAATACCTAGACCCCCTTGGTCCTTCGGTCTACAGATAATGTCCCACTTAGCCAGTCTGTATTTTCTTTTCAGCTCATCACCCTGCCAGAAGAACCGTGATCTATAGAAATCCAGTCTCTTTCTGACTCCAACTGGTATCTCAAAGAACGAGAGAAGAAACATCGGTAACCTTGTGAGCACCGAATTAATAAGAATTAATCGGCCTCCATAAGATAAGAGCTTGCCCTTCCAGCAGCTCAGTTTCTTCTCAAAACGGTCTTCAATGCACTTCCATTCTCTGTTCGTTAGCCTACGATGGTGGATAGGAATCCCTAAGTATGAGAAGGGCAACTGTCCCAACTCACACCCGAACAATTGTTTGTACGCCTCCTGTTCATCTTTAGCCCTACCAAAGCAGAACAACTCACTCTTATGAAAGTTGATCTTCAACCCGGTCAATTGTTCGAATAGGCATAACACCAGCTTCATATTCCTAGCCTTACACACGTCGTGCTCCATAAAGATGATGGTATCATCAGCGTATTGTAGGACAGAGATGCCTCCATCAACCAGATGCGGCACCAATCCACCTACCTGACCATTTTCCTTAGCCCGCCCTATCAGAATTGCCAACATATCTACCACGATGTTGAACAAGATAGGGGACATAGGGTCTCCTTGTCGTAGTCCTTTATGAGTCTGAAAGTAATGACCGATGTCATCATTAACTTTAATACCCACACTACCCTTTTGCGTAAATGATTGCACCTGCCTTCGCCAGGCTTCATCAAACCCTTTCATACGCAAAGATTGTTGGAGAAATGGCCACTTTATCTTATCATACGCTTTCTCGAAATCCACTTTAAAAATCACTCCATCCAATTTTTTGGAGTGGATTTCATGGAGCGTTTCATGCAAAACTACCACTCCTTCAAGAATGTTTCTATCTGGCATGAACGCGGTTTGGGATTGATGCACTACAGAATGCGCAATCTGTGTGAGCCTATTGGTCCCAACCTTTGTGAAAATTTTGAAACTAACATTTAGGAGACAGATCGGCCTGAATTGCTCAATTTGTACCGCATCCGTCTTCTTAGGAAGTAATGTGATAGTCCCAAAATTCAGATGGAATAACTGAAGCTGTCCAGAGAAAAGATCATGAAACATAGGTAGTAAATCCCCCTTAATAATGTGCCAACACTTTTTATAAAACTCGGCCGGAAAACCATCCGGTCCAGGAGCCTTATTGTTTTTCATTTGAGCAATTGCCTCAAGAACCTCCTTTTCCGAGAACGGGGCAAGCAAAATATCGTTTTCAGCAGCCGAAAGCTGAGGTATATCCTCAGTCATGGACTCATCTAGAGTCACCGTATTCTCCTTCGGTGGCCCAAACAACTGCTTGTAGTATTCAGTGATATAAGTTTTAGGTTATCGACCTAAAATTGTGCCTCGCCCTGCTCGAGCTGAAAGATTCGCTTTTCACGTGCTTGCCATTCGCAATTAGATGAAAGAATTGAGTATTCGCGTCCCCCCTGGACTACCTTACGTACCTTAGCACGTAAAGCCCACTTCAATTCTTCTTCACACAATAGTTCTTTCAAACGCTTTTCCGCCTCATTCTTAACTGAAGTTCAGCGGGACTAAAACATTGGACTCGGCTTTTACGCCCAAGTCATGTACAAGAGAAAGGAGTCTATCCTTTTCAACCTTATACTCCCCACTCAGATGCTTAGCCCAACCCCGCAAGAAGCTCCGCAAATGCCGGATCTTATTTTGCCAACGCTCAATGGGCGTATTACCGCGAACCTCATTCGCCCATTCCCTAGCAACCAAGTCGAAAAACCCCTCTCGTTCAAACCATGACGTCTCAAAAGAGAAGGTGTTCTTATTACCCACGTGGTTCGGCTCCCCTGAGTCCACGAACAATGGGGTATGATCGGATATTCCCCTCGACAGTGCTTGCACCGTGACCAACGGGAATTTTTGTTCCCACTCCACGCTTGCAAGAACCCTATCCAGCTGTTCGTAAGTTGGGTTTGGCAAAGCGTTGGCCCAAGTAAACTTTCGACCCGAGAGATCTATCTCTCGCAGATCCAGGCTTTCAATAATGGTATTAAACATAAATGACCATCTGCCATCAAAGTTGTCATTGTTCTTCTCCTCCCGCCTCCGGATGATATTGAAATCTCCTCCAACTAAGATCGGTAGTTGTTCTGACCCACAAATTCGTACTAGGTCAGCTAGAAACTCAGCTTTAAACTCAGGCTGCGCAGCCCCATAGACCGCCACCAAAGCCCAGTTAAAGCCATCAATCTTAGACCTAACCCGAAACTTTACAGCGAAGTCACCCATCACAACAGTACGTACTTCAAGTGAATCGCATCTTACACCTAGTAGGATGCCACCCGATCTTCCTCGCGGAGGTAAGCAGTGCCAATCAAAATCAATACCACCCACTAGTGAGGAGAGAAACTGTGGTGCAAAGTTATCTCTACCCGTCTCCGATAGAGCAACAAAATCAAGCTTTTGCTCGATAGAAGTCTCAGCCAGGAATCTTCTTTTAGCCAAGTCCTTAAGACCTCTGCTGTTCCAAAAAATTCCTCTCATAGTTCATCATGAAATTTTTTGGTAGTTCGAATCCTAGCACTCCTACGGACAGCTGAATCTGGATAAATCTTCCGTTTCCACTTACGTTTAGGCTTATTAATCTCAAGTCCCCGTTCCTCATGACCGGGTTCTGAAATATTGCTAGCGTCATTCTGAAGGGGCACATCCTCCTCGTCAGCCTCTAGGTTAGTGGGTGCTAGATCCTCACACAGGCTATCAAGCACTCTAACTCCTAGCGCATTAATCTCATTATCATTCATAGGTTTAACAGCCGCAATATTACGAATCGCCTCTAAAGCCCGTTCAGCTTCCAAGTCTAAAATATCATTTACCGAATTAGTAATTTCACTATCCGTAGCACCTAGTGAAACTCCTAATTGGTTTGCATTATTAATAATGTCCTCATTAGAAAAATGCAGAAGGAATTAGACAGTTAATAGACATACCCGATGAACAAGCAGCCTCCTGAAGCTTGGCCGCCTCATAGCGCACGCTGCTGCATGTCATCAACCTCCGGACGCCGAGGATGCGCGCACTCATCCGTCGCCCCGAAGTAGGGTCCGAGATCCCTCCGAACGCGATCACCTCCTCCCTAGTAAAACCGGGTCCCAAACTCCGCTTGGTGCCGAGGTCTCTAGGAGAGGCATCATCGGCTCCCGATCCCGCCGGTCGATTGCCCCACCGCAGTCAATGGGGAGGAGAGAACGACTGGGCCACCTGCCCGCCGTCTCCTCCCGCTCGACCTGCGGCACGGCCGAGTAGCCCTCGGTGGGGTGATCCGCTGACCACCCGAGGAGAGGGAGTAGGCGGGCCACCTGCCCGGCGTCCCCCCCCTCCCACAAAGATCGACAATGCTAACCGCCTCCGCCGCAGAGGTCCTCCAAGCCGCTGCCTCGAGGACCCTCCACCGCAGAACCCGTCTCCCGAGGGGTCAAGGCCCCCGCGAAACTCTGCAACGTCCATGAGCGGGGGAGAGTGGACTGTAAGTCCCAACCTCTCCTCACAACCCCTCGGCCCGTGAACGCCGACACCAAGACACTCCTCAACAGTCAAGAGTCCGGAAGGGCCATCATCGAGCCCGCAATCAACACGAACCTCCCTCTCCACCTCCGGTGAAGGAAGCGTGTGCTCAAAACACTATCGACTCCACCCTGTCACTCCAAAGTCTGGGAGGTGCCGAAGCTGGCTCGAAAGAACCAAACCGCAAAGTAGCCATGGGTACCTCAGGTGAGTCAAGATCTTTGAGCCTCGGTCCTGTCTGGCGGCCGAGGGTGCGATCATTGGACCCCTCACGCATGGTCTCATCTGACGGGGCCCCCTTAGATCCAGTGCCACCCTCACGGTCGTGCATATCCACATCATTACCGTTAACGGCATCATCAAATAAATCCGTGTCCTCAAACTCGATATCCAGCAGAAATACCTCACCCCTATAGGTCCAGTTGACCTTATCAGGCACATACTCGATATCCAAAATGCTCACAAGAATTCGGGCAATCCCATTAGCACGAGTGAAAACCATGTCCACCTTTTCAGTTTTTCCAACGAGGATACCCAAACTAGCCACAACACGAGCATCCTGTAGAGGTTTTGATGGAGCCCCCAAAAACCTCTCGCCATACTGCGAAGCGGTTTGCCTTTAGGCTCAACCTGTTTCCACTCGTTAAACTCGAGAATACACTTAGTTCCGGAACTTTACACAAGCCAAAACTTAACAACTTCGCAGGTCCTCGGGGAAATCAACCTTAAAGACTCTGTCCTCAATGGGTACTAACTCCCAGACAAAATCACCGGGAGCTAACTCCTGCAACCTCCTCACAATCTGTGCCTCAGTCACTGCTCCCTGTGTCGCTCTGACGATCCCAGTAGTCGTAGTCTGGTGATCCTCTGGGACCTCTCTCGCCTCCGGAGACTCGAAAAACATGAGCTCAGCGCAGTAAACTCCATAGATGTGCAGAGTGGGAGGTACATCACGCAGCATTGGGCACTCACCCGACTCATGTGCAAGTTTGCCACAAGACTCACACAGCTGGGCCACACACTCAGCAATGAAGTGGCCCTTATCCCCACACCGATAGCAAACCATCTTTTCCTTCTTACGGGCATACTTGGACGCCCTCTCAGCATCAGTCCTGTCAGTGGCCTCATCCACCGTCACAGCCTCAGAAACATCAACATTGGCCAACTCCCTCACCACCTCCATAGCCTGGGGAGGTAGCTCTGAAGACATCTGTGTCTCAACCGTAGCATCAGAATGAGAAGTCCCCCGTGGCTGTTGGCGGCGAAATCTCCCGCGACCCCAGCCTCGACCACCTCGGTTCCCACGAAAACCCTC
The DNA here is from genome assembly GCA_021437245.1 of Aegilops speltoides. NCBI lineage: Eukaryota > Viridiplantae > Streptophyta > Magnoliopsida > Poales > Poaceae > Aegilops > Aegilops speltoides. Next base: position 56,503,011 of record CM038146.1, read on the forward strand.
GCCTCCGGAGACTCGAAAAACATGAGCTCAGCGCAGTAAACTCCATAGATGTGCAGAGTGGGAGGTACATCACGCAGCATTGGGCACTCACCCGACTCATGTGCAAGTTTGCCACAAGACTCACACAGCTGGGCCACACACTCAGCAATGAAGTGGCCCTTATCCCCACACCGATAGCAAACCATCTTTTCCTTCTTACGGGCATACTTGGACGCCCTCTCAGCATCAGTCCTGTCAGTGGCCTCATCCACCGTCACAGCCTCAGAAACATCAACATTGGCCAACTCCCTCACCACCTCCATAGCCTGGGGAGGTAGCTCTGAAGACATCTGTGTCTCGACCGTAGCATCAGAATGAGAAGTCCCCCGTGGCTGTTGGCGGCGAAATCTCCCGCGACCCCAGCCTCGACAACCTCAAGGCTCTTTACGGTGTGCTGCCCAATTTGGGAGGCACCATGCTCTGGGACGACAAGACCGCCCCTGTCCTTGACACCGAGCTCAGGGATGGGGGCGCGCACACCACACGTCTCCATGAGCTACTCCTCCGTGCCCAACGCCGCTTCAAGAAGAAGGTGGACGCCACCGCACCAAACGCAGCTTCGAGTTGGGCGACGACGTGCTGCTCAAGCTCCAGCCGTACGCCCAGTCATCGGTCAACAATTGTCCATGCGCCGAGCACGCCTTCATGTTTTATCGACCGTTCAAGATAGAACACAAGATCGTCTCGCTCACCTACAAGCTGATGCTACCGCCGGAAAGCCGCATCAACAACGTCTTCCATGTTTCAAAGATCAAGCCATACACGCCAAACTACACTCATGTCTTCGCCGAGCTGCCGCGCCCACCAGACTATTCCCACGTCGAGACCGCCAAGAACAAATCCTGGACTGGCAGATGGTCAAACATGGCGACACCGTCCTGGTCCAGCTCCACGTTCGCTGGTCTTCATCCTCCCCAGCAGCCACGACTTGGGAAGACTACGCCACGCTCTCCGGAGGGACCGGAGAGCCATGAGATGCTCCATCTGGAGACGAGTGAAATCACTGAAATGACACACCTGCACCCTCAGGTGCCATGGTTGACTAGGTGGACCAATAGGAGCACCAGAGACAAGTCATCAAGGGGCCACGGGCCAGGGTTAGTGTTAGACTGTATAGCTCCTGTGTATGTATACGTATATGAGTACGTATAATGTAACGTTGTATCCCCTTGTTATATATATATGAGATAGGCCACCATTAGAGGGTTGAGCCGGTTCCCTAAACCTATTGTCTTACATGGTATCAAACTAGGTCTACGCTTTCGCTACACCCCAAGCCGCCGCCGCCTCACGTCGCGCCGTCGCCATCTTCGATCGCGCCGCCGCCGCCATGTCGGGATCCGCCGCCTCGGGCTCCTCCACGGCCAGCTACCTGCCGGCCTCCCTGGCGGCCCTCCTCTCCCGGCCCCTCGACTCCGCCGTGGCTGCTTCACTCCCGATCGGGACGAGGAGCGTCGGCTCCTTCTTCTCCTCGTCGCCGGGAACCGCGCTGGTGGTCCGCACTTCCAGCGCCACGTCGGGCGACTCCTTGCCCGCCTTCGCCAGCGCCAACGCTGCTGCCCCGATGGAGGCCTCTGACTCGGCCCTGATGGCCGGTCTCGCCGCGTCGGGCGCGGCTCCTGCGCCCTCGATCTCCGCGGCTGCGCCCGTCGCCCCTGCCCCTATGGCGCCTTCGCCTCCGGCAGTCTCCACGGGTTCTCTACCGCCGCCGCCGTTTCACTTCGGAAACCTCATCACCATCAAGTTGTCGGCGGACAACTACATCTTATGGCGTGTGCAGGTCCTCCCGCTTCTTGGGAGTCATTACCTGCTTGGCTACGTCGACAGTTCTCTCCCCTGTCCTCCTGCGCTTATCGATAGCGTGCACGACCCGGTCTACAATCCGGCGCACCGTGTTTGGATGGGGCAGGACCAAGCGAACCTCTCCTCCATCCAGGGGTCGCTCACTCCGGCCGTTGCCGGTCTTGTTGTCTTCGCCAAGACATCCCATGAGGCTTGGACCATCCTTGAGCGCCTTTGCAGCACGATCGCGAGCTCGTGTCTCTTCGCTCCGTCGTCAACTTGGGGAGTGTCGAAACTTGACTCCACCGCCACCGAAGTTCTACAACAAGGTCAAGGGCCTCGCCGACACGCTGGCTTCTATTGGACAGCCCTCACCGACTCGAAGTTTAACTCGTTTATTGTCAATGGACTTGATGAGGAGTATGATGCCTTAGTCGAGATCATCAACGAGAGGGGCAACTCCACACCCATGATGGCGCACGAGGTCTTTTCCCGTCTCCTTCTCACTGAGCAACGGGTTGAGACGCGACGCTCCAGGAGCAGCGGCTCCCTCTCGGCCAACACCGTCACAAAGGGTGGCGCGCAAGATCATCATCATCGGGTCCCTCGGGCTGCCACCACCGCCCACTTCGCCCCCTCCCTCTCGCAACATTACCGGGGGCTGGCGGTTCGCGTGTGTGTCAGCTTTGTGGTCGTGATGGACACTGGGCCTCTAAGTGTCACAAACGCTTTCAGAAGAGTTTTCTGGGTCTCGGCAATGATGGCAAGGACACGCGCAACTTTGCGCGTCAAGTGGCCATGGCGGAAAAACCGACGCCACAAAGCAGCAAGGGCACACTCGGTCCTACTGCTGATCCTCACGGTACATGGACTCCGGGCAACGGAGCATCCGACGAGCGAGATGGGCAAGCTCGATACTCGCGAACCCTACCATGGTTCGACAAAATCCACACCGCCAATGGAGCAGGTATGCATATATCTCATATTGGTCAAGCATCTATTCTTACTAGGCATGCAAATAGGAGTCTTCAGCTTCGTAATGTTCTTAGAGTTCCCTCTGTGACACGTAATCTTCTTTCTGTTCCTAAACTCACACGTGATAATAATGTGCTTTGTGAATTTCATCCTTTTGATCTTTTTATTAAGGATCGGGACACGAGGGACATTCTTAGCGGGCGGTTGTGCCAGGGCCTCTATCGTTTGGAGCATCCTGGTGTCGCTCGCGTGTTCAGCGGAGTTCGGGTATCTCCGTCACAGTGGCATGCTCGTCTTGGTCACCCAGCCACACCTATCGTTCGTCATGTTTTGCGTCGTCATGAGCTTCCTAGCATGTCTAGTAATAAAGATGTAGCAGTGTGTGATGCTTGTCAGCAAGGGAAAAGTCATCAACTTCCTTTTTCAGAGTCCAGTCGTGAGGTTAAACATCCTTTAGAACTTGTCTTTTCTGATGTATGGGGTCCTGCTCAGACTTCTGTCAGTGGTCACAATTATTATATCAGTTTCGTTGATGCTTATAGTCGCTTTACCTGGCTTTATCTTATTAAACGCAAATCTGATGTGTTTGACATTGTTGTTCAGTTCCAAAAACATGTTGAACGCCTTCTCAAGCACAAAATTGTTCATGTCCAGTCGGACTGGGGGGGTGAGTATCGCAACCTCAACTCCTTCTTTCAGTCGCTTGGGATCGCTCACCGTTTAGCATGTCCACATACACATCAATGTAAGCGGTTCGTAGAACGTAAGCATCGTCACATTGTTGAAACTGGTCTTACTCTTTTGGCCCATGCATCGGTTCCGTTTGGTTACGAGTGATGCCCTTACCACTGCATGCTTTCTCATAAACCGCACTCCCACTCGTGTTTTGAATATGAAGACTCCACTCGAAGTTCTCCTTAATGAACAACCTGATTATACCTTCTTTAAGGTTTTTGGGTGTGCTTGTTGGCCACATCTCCGTCCTTATAACAAACGCAAGCTTGAGTTTCATTCCAAGAAGTGTGTTTTTCTTGGTTATAGCTTTCTTCATAAAGGTTACAAATGTCTTCATGTTCCCACAAATCGTGTCTACATCTCTCGGGATGTTGTGTTTGATGAGCAAGTCTTTCCTTTTGCGAAGCTTCCTATGTCCACTGCTGAACCATCGCCTTTGCATTCATCCTCCGTTGCATCTGACCAATTTGATGATATTGCATACTCTCCTATTTTGCTGCCTAACCATGGTGCAGGCACTGGACGTGGGGCTCGGTTGGAGATTTTGGAGGAGTCATCGTCTCCTCCTGATGATCGTGAGGTGTCCCTGCATGGCCTCGGCAATCGTGCTCATGCACAACGGGCCGAACCTCCGCCTATGACGACTGCTTCAGCGCCCCCGGCCTCTGGACCGGTGCCCTTGATCAGCGGGCCATCTTCGTCGCCCATGGGCCCGGAGTCAGCTTCTGCGCCGGCCTCGTCGTTTCGCCAGGAGGTTTCGTCATCTCGGCCTGTCACCCCGACTGCTGAGCCGGCCTCGCTGCTTCGCCAGGAGGCCTCGCCGTCCTCTCGGCCCACCATCACGCCGACCTCGTCACCCACTTGGTCTGGTGCGGCTGGGCCGTGCTCGCATGGGCCGTGCTCGCCTGCCCCTGGAGTCCAGTCGCCGTTGCTCCTTGAGGCATCTCCATCGGTGGTCGAGGCCTCTCCATCATCGCTATCGCCGCTTTGCCGCCGTCGGTGCACTCGAGGCGCCACCGTCACCGCCACTGTGCCTCCTGTGGCTCCTCAACGACCACATACACGGAGTCGCAGTGGAGTATTTCAGCCCAAACAACGTACTGATGGTACGGTTGCCTGGTTGGCTGCATGCATGGCTGCCGTCCGTGCGGATCCTACCTCTGAGCCTCGTACGTATCAAGCTGCTCTCAGCATACCTCATTGGCGAGAGGCTATGGAACAGGAGTATCATGCTCTTCTTCGTAACAAGAAATGGACCCTTGTTCCTCCACCACCCCGAGTTAATGTCATCGATTCCAAATGGGTTTTCAAAGTGAAGAAGCATTCTGATGGTTCTATTGAGCGCTACAAGGCGCGGCTGGTTGCTCGAGGATTTCGGCAGCGTTATGGTCTTGATTATGATGACACCTTCAGCCCAGTTGTTAAACCAACTACCATCAGGCTTCTTCTCTCTCTTGCAGTTACTCGGGGTTGGTTTCTTCGTCGACTTGATGTGCGAGAATGCTTTTACGCATGGTGTCTGGAGGAGGAGGTCTATATCGGCAGCCACCGTGGTTCTCTCGATCCCGATCGTCCCGATTATTTGTGCCGTCTTCTGAAAGCACTCTATGGTGCAAGCAGGCTCCCGTGCTTGGCATGCTCGTCTTGCAACAGCTCTCCGTGCTCATGGTTTTGCATCCTCGGCTGCTGATTCTTCGTTATTTCTTCTACAACGCCCGGTTATCATGTATCTGCTGGTCTATGTGGATGATATTATACTTGTCGTTCTTCTCATCGGCTGCTGCTGCTCTTGTTCGGTCCCTTGGTGCTGATTTTGCGGTCAAAGATCTTGGGAAGCTTCACTACTTTCTTGGTGTGGAAGTCGCTTCTCTCTCGATGGTCTTGTTATGACACGTAAGAAAATCTGTTTGGACTTGCTGCAGCGCTACTGGAATGCTTAAGTGCAAACCAACTACTACACCTATGTGCGCTCACGGCGGGATCACTGCTATCGATGGTGATCTCCTTCCTCTCGCTGATGCGACACAAGATGTGAAGTATTGTTGGTGGGTTGCGATGACTTGACGATCACCCGTCCAGATATTTCCTTTGCTGTCAACAGAGTATGTCAAGATTCCATGCACCACGTGATGCTCATTGGTCTGCAGTTAAGCGCATCTTGCGTTACATTCGTTTCACATTGTCCTATGGATTACACATTCGGCCGAATCCCTCTGGGATTATTTCAGCATACTCTGATGCGGATTGGGCTGGCAGTCCGGATGACCGGCGATCCACGGGGGGCTATGCTGTGTTCTTTGGCTCTACTTTGATCGCCTGGAGTGCTCGGAAACAAGCTACTGTTTCACGTAGCAGTACTGAAGCTGAGTATAAGGCTGTGGCTAATGCAACTGCAGAGATTATCTGGGTGCAGTCTTTACTTCATGAGTTGGGTATATCTCAATCACAGTCTCCTATTCTTTGGTGTGATAACATCGGTGCTACATACCTATCTGCTAATCCGGTATTTCACGCCCGAACGAAACACATCGAAGTGGACTATCATTTTGTACGGGAACGGGTATCTCAGAAGCAACTACAGATCAAGTTCGTCTCCTCCAAAGATCAACTTGCAGACATCTTCACCAAGCCGTTACCACTTCCACAGTTTGAGCATTGTCGGCGCAATCTTACCCTTCTAGATTCTTTAGAAAGTGGCTAAGATTGAGGGAGGGTGTTAGACTGTATATGTGTATGTATACGTATATGAGTACGTATAATGTAACGTTGTATCCCCTTGTTATATATATATGAGATAGGCCACCCCTAGAGGGTTGAACCGGTTCCCTAAACCTATTGTCTTACAGTTAGCGTGGGTTTTAATTTTTAAAGCAGCCCCTGCGTGGGCGAGTGGCAGGTTGTGTGTGTGCACTTTCTGAACCTCACCCTTTGTACTCCGTATCTCACCTCCTTCCTCTGCAAGCAAACCTCGCCCTCTCCCTTTCTCTGTGATCTCATCCCCTTCCCCTAGTGCGATCCGTTCCATCCCCTCTGCTCTTCACAGTATAGCCCAAAGAAATCCATCTTTTCTAGTTCATCGTAGATTCGTCTGTCGGAAAGTACATGACGGATCACAGCGTCGACGCTGGGCTGTGACAACAGAGAGTGTGACGTAGATACTTTGTAAGAGTTCACAAATTGATCACACATACAGCCTTATCAAAATAAACATTGTGGAATAGTACAGTTAAAAAGGTTAGTTCATAATTGACATTCATGCTCCTGGTTAGGCCTAGTCCTGGTTACCACTGACACTGCAACTTAATCAGTAGCGCAGTCTATACACCCAACATGGAGCCAAAACGGGTGGATTTGCTAACCGTTTTTTTTCTTTCTTCTGACTTTGTGGTCTGCTATTTAAAATGGAAATCATCAATGGTAAAAGATGGAGCCAAGCTATCTGCATCTGTAAATTGATTTCAGAAAATGGTAAAAGTTCAATCCAATTTATCGCAAATGATAAAAATACAAAGAGCTATTTAAGTAACCTGACATCCATTGCAGTACAAAAGATTTTCAAATATTCTGTTCTTGTTCTGGGAATCTTTTGCACTCCTTACACATATTGAATCTCGTCCTTCCTTAGTTTCGACCTTGACACATTATCTGTTCTAAAATAATTTACAATTTTTGCCGCCCAATTGTCTGAAGTGTTCTCCACTATGGAGATCAAACATCTGGCTGGGTTTTCATTAGCCGAATTAATACTTACTGGAACAAGTGCAAAAAACTACTACACTCGAAGGCAAATGAGAAGACCTTGAGGTCGAGAAGGAACATGGAGTGTATGTCGGCTCTTCCACCGGGGCTTTCGCCTCCAGTCTCTACAAACCGGCTGAGACTGGGAGACAATCGTGAAAGCTCATAGAGTAGAAACCTCACACCATCCTTATCCTTATGTAAACGATTCAACATAACAAGTGAATCTTCTTTCCCCGCGCCTCCCATTCATAGAAGCTCTAAATGGTTTCCCATGCCCATTGTATAGAAACAAGGTGAAAACCCGATTATCGTGAGTTGTGATCTATAGGTCAAGCTGATCCACCCACACAAGTGTAGTTCCCATCCTCAAGGGCTCTTCACTGAGCCCCCCGATGTTGTGGTTCACGCTCTGTAGCTACCGTGCCATGCAAAAAGAAGAAGAATGTGGAGCTTATAGGAAGGTGTGAGGGAAATCTACTAGGTAGGAGAGGGTCACGATGACAAGTAGATGGACTCAAGTAATGCAGCAATGCATTTCAAATGAGCATTCTAAGTGATCTTGCACATGTACGCAGTAGAGCTCCATCAATCGCGGTGCCACATGTCATCCTTGGCCAACATCCAAACCTGCTACATGACTACATGTAACGTTCAGCAGCATCAGTTGTCCTCTTCTGTTGTATTGCACATGCTGCATACCAGCTTGTCCGCGGCCCATGATAGTCTATCACCTTCATCACTGAGACAGATTGTGCATCTACCATTCTTCCATCTCGGTTACTAGAGGACGTTAATTAATTATTGCAATCCCTTTTCTTAGCAGAAAGCATGCATCGCGTGTCATTTTAATGGAAAAGTTTTTGGTCAAGTCACCAGATGACTTTGTCGGAAAAAAAAGTCACCGGATGATCCAAAGTGCATTAATCATCCAAAATGTGGTGGTACGCCAATATAGGATGGGCACATGCAGCACTGCAGCCTAATTGCATGCATGCTTTTGGCTTTGCCCAAAGGATGGACATACACATGATCGCAGTGTACTCTAGCACACTTTTCAGTTGCGCCTTTTTTCCCCTTAATAACGAACTCGTGCTGTCCTGGAGCTAGTACTACGCTGCACATGCACGAGATAATCCTCACTGCTAGCTACATGCACTGTGTCCTAACTAAACTCACTATATGCTTGGGTGCACACACAAGATAGCTTCTTTTCAGATGTACGTTGCCTCTCTAGCTGGCGCTTGGACTAAAAACTAAAATCATAAACAGATTCTTATATGCCTGCATGTGACACACCTAATGCAAGACTAGATACTCCATATTCGTACAACAAAATTAACCCAAGCTATGCCTCCCTGGCAAGTTGAAACTTGTACTCTTACATAGAAACATGAGCAAGAAACTTTCAAGAATTCAAGTACAATCATATTTTTAAAGACAAGAGAACCTACTGGATGGGACATTGGAAAAAGACCCAAGGGTTGCTCCATGGTGTCTGCCTGGGTGGAAAAACCTAGCCGCCACCTCCGACACAAGTCCACCTTCTGCTTCCAATGCCGCTGCCAGCACACGTTTCTAGGCAAAGCCCCAATGCCGGTTGGCAGCGGTGGGCCCTACTCCCCTTTTTTTTCTTTTTCGAAAAGGGGGACTCCCCGGCCTCTGCATCAGTATGATGCATACGGCCAACTTATTAACCAAAAAAGGTAGTGTCAACAAGGTTCCTAGATCTCCAAAAAATAAAAAGCAAAGAAAGCTCGCACAGAGCCATGAAGGGCTAGAAACATCGACTAGCCAAGATAAGAGGCCACAACCGGCTGGCTATCAATAGATGGGCCCTACTCCCCTATGGGGCTGAAGTTTTTGCGTGCAGCCACAATGTTGGTCCGCGTGTGGCGGCTTCGGCGCTCCCGTTTGTGCGACGCACGGCTGTGGGTCGTCCCGGTGGTATATTTCTAGGCTTCACCCCACCCCCTTCCCTTCGACCAATCATCATTCAAATGATCTTGGGCAATACATTTTTCTATCTACATCAGTTTTAATCAATAAAAGTGTGGGCGCACGAAGTATCGAGTCGAATATCACGCTCAGGATTGAAGCAAACTGTCTTTTCGGGAGATGACACAAAAATTACGGATACACTTTTGCCGTTCTAGATATCAAAGGAAAGCAAACTCATTTTTGGATGAGACAGGTTCACTTTGCAACACTTAACTCTTTGAGAGAAATCAGAAGGGAAGACCTCGACCCGCTCCCGACCCGCAACCCTAGCCGCCGCCGTCCTTCCCTGCTCGTCGCCGGGGGGATCCGGCCTCCCTCGCCGGCGCGCGGCCCGGATCCGGCCCTTCCTCCCCCCGCCCCTCCTCCCCTCCCCCTCCTTCCGCCCCCGCGCTGCCTCCCCGGGAGGCGGCCAGGGCGGCCCCTGCGCCACTGCTCTCGGCGTCGATCCGCCTTTTCCTCCCGTCGTGCCGCGGTGGCGCCTGCCCGCCCGGGGTGTGGCGGAGGCAGGACCTCCTCTCCCAGCGTCTCCTGGTCCGGGACCGGGGGCGGCGGCGGTGTGTCTTCGGCTTGGCGGCGATTCGGCGACCGGCGCGGTCGCCGGCGGTAGGCGTGGTAGTGGTGCTGCCCTTGGCAGCAGGGCGGCGTGGTGGCGTGCGGTGGCCGGTGGCGCGTCCCCGGCCCAGATTTGGGCCTTCCCGGCCTCATATGGATTCTAGCGGGCCGGTCCCTGGCGTGGCTTCGTCGTCATCTGTGTGGTGAGGCGGAGGAGCGGCTCGGACTGTGGGCGGCGATGCCGATGGCGTGCCAGCTGCAGCGCGATGGCGGGAGCTGTCCGGGAATGGAGTTCCCGGCCGGGCCTGTGGGCACATGGGCCTGGTAGGCTCCTGCTTGTGTGTCCAGTCGGCTACCGTCGTTGACGGCGGAGGTTGTGCCCTCCCGCGTGCCGACGGTGCTGCGGCCCCTAGTCCCGGCTCCTATTCCTCGTCGTGCAGGCCTCACCTCGTGGTGCCGTGGTGAGACGGCGTGGAGGATTCTTGACCATGGTGGCACAAGATGGTGGTCGGTTTGGTGGTAGGCTCCGGAGCACCCGAGGTGAAGGTTGGGATCGGGGGAAACCCCTGTCGGCCTGTCCGACACCGACGCGGCGACACCGGTGGGTGCCGCCGGACCTTCCTGGAGGGCGTCGGGGGCGACCCTTCCTCTCGCCTCGTCGTGTACCGGGAGAAACCCTTGGCAGCAGCGTCGTCCTCGTCGCGGTCCTTCTTGGAGGTGCTGATTGGTACCGGTGCTTCGGAGCCTTGGAGCTTGGTGGGAGATCTTCGGTGGGCGCAGTGGTCGTGAAGCTTCTCCATTTCCGTCGAACCGCCGTTGTCGGCATTCTTTTCTCTTGTTGTTTCTCTTTCGTTTCTTTTGGGTGTGTCTGTGCTGCTTCCGCCCCAGCACCTATCCTTGGTTGTATCGGTTGGTTGCTTTGGAATACAAAGCGGGGGGAAACCCTTTTTCGTCAACACTTAACTCTTCGGTTTGTCTAAGGTTCAACCCCTAACTCTAAAATCGGCTATGATTCAACCTCCATCTCTCAAAGACGGCTATGTTTCATCGGTCCAATACCCAGACTATGGTTTTTGCAGAGTAGACCATGGTTGACCTCATTGACCGTTCAGTTAGCATGCTCAGTCAGCAGCCACATAAGATCATTGACTAAAATAGTGCAGAGAAAAATGAAAAAATCCAGAAAACTGTGAAAATTATCTTTATAGATTATTGATTAAGTAACAAATAGGATGCAATCTAAGTTGCAGGTGTCGTGGCTTAATTTACTGTTGGTCTCATGTTGATATTAGGTGTATGGATGTAGCAGTGATATTGCATGGAAGTGTGTTTCTTTATGATCATCACTACATCGATGGCCAAATGGATCCTAGATGTTAATGCTGAAGTGAAAAGTTCCAACTTTGTGCATCAATGCTTTAGAAAAAACAATTGATAGATGCAAATCTGTTTTTACATGCTTGCGCAAACATGTTGTGTTTGAAGGAAATATGCCCTAGAGGCAATAATGAAGTTATTATTTATTTCCTCATATCATGATAAATGTTTATTATTCATGCTATAATTGTATTAACCGGAAATATAGACAAACTTAATGTCACTAGTATGCCTCTACTTGACTAGAACATTAATCAAAGATGGTTATGTTTCCTAACCATAGACATGTGTTGTCATTTGATTAACGGGATCACATCATTAGGAGAATGATGTGATTGACTTGACCTATTCCGTTAGCTTAGCATTTGATCGTTTAGTATGTTGCTATTGCTTTCTTCATGACTTATACAAGTTCCTATAACTATGAGTTATGCAACTCCCGTTTATCGGAGGAACACTTTGTGTGCTACCAAACGTCACAACGTAACTGGGTGATTATAAAGGAGCTCTACAGGTGTCTCCAAAGGTACATGTTGAGTTGGCGTATTTCGAGATTAGGTTTTGTCACTCCGATCGTCGGAGAGGTATCTCTGGGCCCTCTCTGTAATGCACATCACAATAAGCCTTGCAAGCAATGTAACTAATGAGTTAGTTACGGAATGATGCATTACGTAACGAGTAAAGAGACTTCCGGTAACGAGATTGAACTAGGTATTGGATACCGACGATCGAATCTCGGGCAAGTAACATACCCATGACATAGGGAACAACGTATGTTGTTATGCAGTTTGACCGATAAAGATCTTCATAGAATATGTAGGAGCCAATATGAGCATCCAGGTTCCGCTATTGGTTATTGACCGGAAACAGTTCTAGGTCATGTCTACATAGTTCTCGAACCCGTAGGGTCCGCACGCTTAAGGTTTTGATGACAGTTATATTATGAGTTTATGTGTTTTGATGTACCGAAGTTTATTCGGAGTCCCGAATGAGATTACGGACATGACGAGGAGTCTCAAAATGGTCAAGGCATGAAGATTGATATATTGGAAGCCTATATTTGGATATCGGAAGTGTTCCAGGTGAAATCGGGATTTTACCGGAGTACCGGGAGGTTACCGGAACCCCCCGGGGGTCTTAATGGGCCTATATGGGCCGTAGTGGAGAGGAAGAGAGGAGGCAAGGGCAGGCTGCGCCCCCTCCCCCCTAGTTTGAATAGGACAAGGACAGGGGGGCGGCGCCCGCCTTTCCTTCCCCTCTTCCTCCTCCTTCCCCCTTCTCCTTCTCGGAGTAGGACTCCACCTTGGCGCGCCCTCCTTGGCCGGCCACCCCCTCCCCCTTGCCTCCTTTATATACGGGGAAGGGGGCACCTCTATACACAACAATTGAACTCCAAGATCTCTTAGCCGTGTGCGGTGCCCCCCTCCACCATAGTCCTCGATAGTATTGTAGAGGTGCTTAGGCGAAGCCCTGCGACGGTAGAACATCAAGATCGTCACCATGCCGTCGTGCTGACGGAACTCTTCCCGGACACCCTGCTGGATCGGAGTCCGGGGATCGTCATCGAGCTGAACGTGTGCTAGAACTCGGAGGTGCCGTAGTTTCGGTGCTTGATCGGTCAGGCCGTGAAGACGTACGGCTACATCAACCGTGCTGTTCTAACGCTTCCGCTTTCGGTCTACGAGGGTACGTAGGCAACACTCTCCCCTCTCGTTGCTATGTATCACCATGATCTTGCGTGTGCGTAGGAAAATTTTGAAATTACTACGTTCCCCAACAATGGCATCCGAGCCTGGTTTTATGCGTAGATGTCATATGCACGAGTAGAACACAAGTGAGTTGTGGGCGATACAAGTCATACTGCTTATCAGCATGTCAGACTTTGGTTCAACGGTATTGTGAGATGAGGCGGCCCGGACCGACATTACGCGTACGCTTACGCGAGACTGGTTTCACCGTTACGAGCACTCGTTGCTTAAAGGTGACTGGCGGGTGTCTGTCTCTCTCACTTTAGTTTAACCGAGTGTGGCTACGCCCGGTCCTTGCGAAGGTTTAAACAACACTAACTTGACGAACTATCTTTGTGGTTTTGATGCGTAAGTAAGAACGGTTCTTGCTAAAGCCCGTAGCAGCCACGTAAAATTTGCAAAACAAAGTAGAGGACGTCTAACTTGTTTTTGCAGGGCATGTTGTGATGTGATATGGTCAAAACGTGATGCTATATTTTATTGTATGAGATGATCATGTTTTGTAACCGAAGTTATCGGCAACTGGCAGGAGCCATATGGTTGTCGCTTTATTCTATGAAATGCAAATGCCCTGTAAATTCTTTACTTTATCACTAAGCGGTAGCGATAGTCGTAGAAGCAATAGATGGCGTAACGACAACGATGGAGATCAAGGTGTCGCGCCAGTGACGATGGTGATCACGACGGTGCTTTGGAGATGGAGATCACAAGCACAAGATGATGATGGCCATATCATATCACTTATACTGATTGCATGTGATGTTTATCCTTTATGCATCTTATCTTGCTTTGATTGACGGTAGCATTTTAAGATGATCTCTCACTAAATTATCAAGAAGTGTTCTCCCTGAGTATGCACCTTGCAAAAGTTCTTCGTGCTGAGACACCACGTGATGATCGGGTGTGATAGGCTCTACGTTCAAATACAACGGATGCAAAACAGTTGCACATGCGGAATACTCAGGTTAAACTTGACAAGCCTAGCATATATAGATATGGCCTCGGAACACGGAGACCGAAAGGTCGAACGTGAATCATATAGTAGATATGATCAACATAGTGATGTTCACCATTGAAACTACTCCATCTCTCACGTGATGATCGGACATGGTTTAGTTGATTTGGATCACGTGATCACTTAGATGACTAGAGAGATGTCTGTCTAAGTGGGAGTTCTTAAGTAATATGATTAATTGAACTTAAATTTATCATGAACTTAGTACCTGATAGTATTTTGCTTGTCTATGTTTGTTGTAGATAGATGGCTCGTGTTGTTGTTCCGTTGAATTTTAATGCGTTCCTTGAGAAAGCTAAGTTGAAAGATGATGGTAGCAACTACACGGACTGGGTCCGTAACATGATGATTATCCTCATTGCTGCACAGAAGAATTACGTCCTGGAAGCACCGCTGGGTGCCAGGCCTGCTGCAGATGCAACTGACGACGTTAAGAATGTCTGGCAGAGCAAAGCTGATGACTACTCGATAGTTCAGTGTGCCATGCTTTACGTCTTGGAACCGGGTCTTCAACGACGTTTTGAACGTCATGGAGCATATGAGATGTTCCAGGAGTTGAAGTTAATATTTCAAGCAAATGCCCGGATTGAGACATATGAAGTCTCCAAGAAGTTCTATAGCTGTAAGATGGAGGAGAATAGTTCTGTCAGTGAACACATACTCAAAATGTCTGGGTATAATAACCACTTGATTCAACTGGGAGTTAATCTTCCTGATGATAGTGTAATTGACAGAATTCTTCAATCACTGCCACCAAGCTACAAGAGCGTCGTGATGAACTATAATATGCAAGGGATGGACAAGACTATTCCCAAGCTCTTCGCAATGCTAAAGGCTGCGGAGGTAGAAATCAAGAAGGAGCATCAAGTGTTGATGGTCAATAAGACCACCAGTTTCAAGAAAAGGGGCAAAGGGAAGAAGAAGGGGAACTTCAAGAAGAATAGCAAACAAGTTGCTGATAAACCCAAGTCTGGACCTAAGCCTGAGACTAAGTTCTTCTACTGCAAGCAGAATGGACACTGGAAGCGGAACTGCCCCAAGTATTTGGGAGATAAGAAGAATGGCAAAGTGAACAAAGGTATATGTGATATGCATGTTATTGATGTGTACCTTACTAATGCTCGCAGTAGCACCTGGGTATATGATACTGGTTTTGTTGCTAATATCTGCAACTCGAAACAGGGACTATGGATTAAGCGAAGATTGGCTAAGGACGAGGTGACGATGCACGTGGGAAATGCCTCCAAAGTCGACGTGATCGCGGTCGGCACACTACCTCTACATCTACCATCGGGATTAGTTTTAGACCTAAATAATTGTTATTTGGTGCCAGCGTTGGGCATGAACATTATATCTGGATCTTGTTTGATGCGAGACGGTTATTCATTTAAATCATAGAATAATGGTTGTTCTATTTATATGAGTAATATCTTTTATGGTCATGCACCCTTGAAGAGTGGTCTATTTTTATTGAATCTCGATAGTAGTGATACACATATTCATAATGTTGAAGCCAAAAGATGCAGAGTTGATAATGATAGTGCAACTTATTTGTGGCACTGCCGTTTAGGCCATATCGGTGTAAAGCGCATGAAGAAACTCCATACTTATGGACTTCTGAATCACTTGATTATGAATCACTTGGTACTTGTGAACCGTGCCTCATGGGCAAGATAACTAAAACGCCGTTCTCCGGAACTATGGAGCGAACAACTGATTTGTTGGAAATCATACATACTGATGTATGTGGTTCAATGAATATTGAGGCTCGCGGCGGGTATCGTTATTTTCTCACCTTCACAGATGATTTGAGCTGATATGGCTATATTTACTTGATGAAACACAAGTCTGAAACATTTGAAAAGTTTAAAGAATTTCAGAGTGAAGTGGAAAATCATCGTAACAAGAAAATAAAATTTCTACGATCTGATCGTGGAGGAGAATATTTGAGTTACGAGTTTGGTTTACATTTGAAGCAATGCGGAATAGTTTCAAGAACTCACGCCACCGGAACACCACAACAAAATGGTGTGTCCGAACGTCGTAATCGTACTTTACTAGATATGGTGCGATCTATGATGTCTCTTACTGATTTACCGCTATCATTTTGGGGTTATGTTTTAGAGACGGCAGCATTCACGTTAAATAGGGCACCATCAAAATCCGTTGAGACGACGCCTTATGAACTATGATTTGGCAAGAAACCAAAGTTGTCGTTTCTTAAAGTTTGGGGTTGTGATGCTTATGTGAAGAAACTTCAACCAGATAAGCTCGAACCCAAATCGGAGAAATGTGTCTTCATAGGATACCCAAAAGAAACTATTGGGTACACCTTGTATCACAGATCTGAGGGCAAGATTTTTGTTGCTAAATTCGGATCCTTTCTAGAGAAGGAGTTTCTCTCAAAAGAAAGTGAGTGGGAGGAAAGTAGAACTTGATGAGGTAACTGTACCTGCTCCCTTGTTGGAAAGTAGTTCATAACAAGAACCGGTTCCTGTGACAACTACACCAATCAGTGAGGAAGCTAATGATATTGATCATGAAGCTTCAGATCAAGTTACTACCGAACCTCGTAGGTCTACCAGAGTAAGATCCGCACCAGAGTGGTATGGTAATCCTATTCTGGAAGTCATGTTACTTGATCATGGCGAACCTACGAACTATGAGGAAGCGATGGTGAGCCCAGATTCCGCAAAATGGCTTGAGGCCATGAAATCTAAGATGGGATCCATGTATGAGAACAAAGTATGGACTTTGGTTGACTTGCCCGATGATCGTCAAGCCATCGAAAATAAATGGATCTTCAAGAAGAAGACTGACGCTGATGGTAATGTAACTGTCTACAAAGCTCGACTTGTTGTGAAAGGTTTTCGACAAGTTCAAGGGGTTGACTACGATGAGACTTTCTCACCCATAGCGATGCTTAAATCTTTCCGAATCATTTTAGCAATTGCCGCATTTTATGATTATGAAATTTGGCAAATGGATGTCAAAACTGCATTCCTGAATAGATTTCTGGAAGAAGAGTTGTATATGATGCAGCCGGAAGGTTTTATCGATCCAAAAGGTGCTAACAAAGTGTGCAAGCTCCAGCGATCCATTTATGGACTAGTGCAAGCATCTCGGAGTTGGAATAAACGCTTTGATAGTGTGATCAAAGCATATGGTTTTATACGGACTTTTGGAGAAGCCTGTATTTACAAGAATGTGAGTGGGAGCTCTGTAGCATTTCTGATATTATATGTAGATGACATATTATTAATTGGAAATGATATAGAATTTTTGGATAGCATAAAGGGATATTTGAATAAAAGTTTTTTTAATGAAAGACCTCGGTGAAGCTTCTTACATATTAGGCATCAAGATCTATAGAGATAGATCAAGACGCTTAATTGGACTTTCACAAAGCACATACCTTGATAAAGTTTTGAAAAAGTTCAAAATGTATCAGGCGAAGAAAGGGTTCTTGCCTGTATTACAAGGTGTGAAGTTGAGTCAGACTCAAGGCCCGACCACAGCAGAAGATAGAGAGAAAATGAAAGATGTTCCCTATGCTTCAGCCATAGGCTCTATCATGTATGCAATGTTGTGTACCAGACCTGATGTATGCTTAGCAATAAGTTTGGCAGGGAGGTACCAAAGTAATCCAGGAGTGGATCACTGGAAAGCGGTCAAGAATATCATGAAATACCTGAAAAGGACTAAGGATATGTTTGTCGTTTATGGAGGTGACAAAGAGCTAGTCGTAAATGGTTACGTCGATGCAAGCTTTGACACTGATCCGGACGATTCTAAATCGCAAACCGGATACGTGTTTATATTGAACGGTGGAGCTGTCAGTTGATGCAGTTCTAAACAAAGCATCGTGGCGGGATCTACATGTGAAGCGGAGTACATAGCTGCTTCGGAAGCAGCAAATGAAGGAGTCTGGATGAAAGAGTTCATTTCCGATCTAGGTGTCATACCTAGTGCATCGGGACCAATGAAGATCTTCTGTGACAATACTGGTGCAATTGCCTTGGCAAAGGAATCCAAATTTCACAAAAGGACCAAGCACATCAAGAGACGCTTCAATTCCATCCGGGACCAAGTCCAGGTGGGAGACATAGAGATTTGCAAGATACATACGGATCAGAATGTTCCAGACCCGTTGACTAAGCCTCTTCCACGAGCAAAACATGATCAGCACCAAGACTCCATGGGTGTTAGAATCATTACTGTGTAATCTAGATTATTGACTCTAGTGCAAGTGGAAGACTGAAGGAAATATGCCCTAGAGGCAATAATAAAGTTATTATTTATTTCCTCATATCATGATAAATGTTTATTATTCATGCTATAATTGTATTAACCGGAAACAAGATACATGTATGAATATATGGACAAACTTAATGTCACTAGTATGCCTCTACTTGACTAGCTCATTAATCAAAGATGGTTATGTTTCCTAACCATAGACATGTCTTGGCATTTTATTAATGGAATCACATCATTAGGAGTAAATAGCATAAAACAACTACTTTACAGGCTAGGGTTCCAAAAAACTACCGGTTTTTAATTTTTCTCATATTACTACCAAATAGGTGGCCGGCTGTTTCAAAAAACCCTGATGACAGAGTGTTTTACAATTAATCGTGATTATGACAGCTGGGCACCATGCGTTAGAGCTCTAATTATTTGACCGTTAGTTTGACCGTTAACTGGCACGTGGGACCTACAAGTCAGTGTATTTCTGAAAAGCAATGAGGTCCCTGAAAATATTTTAAAAAGCAATCAGGTCCCTGCATCTTTTTACAAAAAGCAATCGGGTCCCTGCTTAAGGTCACAACAGCCACCGACACTGCTCCTCTCGATGCCACCTCGTCCAGCCGGCGAACCATGCCCGCAACCGCCGTGAGCTCACCGACGGGCGGCCCCTCTCTCTTTCTTCTTCCTTGCGCCGACTCGAGGTGGGTCTAGGCGAGCAACGGGCTGGGGGTCCAAGCGGTGCTCCTTGCAGGCCACTGCCACTTCTCCTGGCCATGGCGCGCTGCCTCGCCTGTGCGGCCGTCGCCATGCCCTACCATCATCTGTGCGGCCGCCGGCACGCCCAAGAAGAATGCAACAGCCTTTGTCGCCGAGAGGGCCAAGCACCTACGGCCGCCGTCGATGCCTTCGCCATCCTCCTCGAGCTCCCCACAGACGACCACGCGTACGACATGCGCCGCTGCCGGAGTTCGCGCCTCCCGCCACCACGGCCGAGGAAGGCATTTGCTACGGCCGCCGAAAGGTGAGGGTGGACCCGGTGGTGTGGGGCAAAGGTGAGGGGCAGAAACGATGGGTGGCGCGGTGGACACAGCGGGTGGTCATTGCCGCGTTGGGGAGAGCCAGTGAACGGCAGCGGAGGACAGGGCAGGCTCGCCGGCGAGAGGAGAGTAAGGGAGGCACAGTGGAGGGAATACTCAGGGAGGAGGAGGAAAAAGTGTGGAAGATACACTGACATGTGGGCCCCACATGTCAGTTAACGGTCCAACAGATGGTCAAATAGACGGATCGTTTAGGTGCAGGCCCGACCTATCATAAACATGTTTAAATTTTAAGCAACGATCATTTGGGGTTTTCAGAAACAGCCAACCGTCCATTCGGTAGTTATCTGAAAAAAATTAAAAACTGGTAGTTTTTTTGGAACCCTAGCCTGTAAAGTAGTAGTTTTATGCTATTTACTCCATCATTAGGAGAATGATGTGATTGACTTGACCCATTCCGTTAGCTTAGCACTTGATCGTTTAGTATGTTGCTATTGCTTTCTTCATGACTTATACAAGTTCCTATAACTATGAGATTATGCAACCCCAGTTTATCGGAGGAACACTTTGTGTGCTACCAAATGTCACAACGTAACTGGGTGATTATAAAGGAGCTCAACAGGTGTCTCCAAAGGTACATGTTGAGTTGGCGTATTTCGAGATTAGGTTTTGTCACTCCGATCATCGGAGAGGTATCTCTGGGCCCTCTCGGTAATGCACATCACAATAAGCCTTGCAAGCAATGTAACTAATGAGTTAGTTACGGAATGATGCATTACGTTACGAGTAAAAAGACTTGCCGGTAACGAGATTGAACTAGGTATTGGATACCGACGATCGAATCTCGGGCAAGTAACATACCGATGACAAAGGGAACAACGTATGTTGTTATGTGGTTTGACCGATAAAGATCTTCGTAGAATATGTAGGAGCCAATATGAGCATCTAGGTTCCGCTATTGGTTATTGACCGAAACAGTTCTAGGTCATGTCTACATAGTTCTCGCACCCGTAGGGTCTTCACGCTTAAGGTTTCGATGACAGTTATATTATGAGTTTATGAGTTTTGATGTACCGAAGTTTGTTCGGAGTCCCGAATGAGATTACAGACATGACGAGGAGTCTCGAAATGGTCGAGACATGAAGATTGATATATTGGAAGCCTATATTTGGATATCGGAAGTGTTAGGGGTGAAATCGGGATTTTACCGGAGTACCGGGAGGTTACCGGAACCCCCCGGGGGGCTTAATGGGCCTACATGGGCCCTAGTGGAGAGGAAGAGAGGAAGCAAGGGCTGGCCGCGCCCCCTCCCCCCTAGTCTGAATAGGACAAGGAGAGAGGGGCGGCGCCCCCCTTTCCTTCCCTCCTTCCCCCTTCTCCTTCCCCCTTCTCCTTCCCCAACTAGGAAAGAAGGGAGTCCTACTCCCGGTGGGAGTAGGACTCCCCCTTGGCGCGCCCTCCTTGGCCGGCCGCCCCCTCCCCCTTGGCTCCTTTATATACGGGGGCAGGGGGCACCTCTAGACACAACAATTGATCTCCAAGATCTCTTAGCCGTGTGCGGTGCCCCTCTCCACCATAGTCCTCGATAATATTGTGGCGGTGCTTAGGCGAAGCCCTGCGACAGTAGAACATCAAGATCGTCACCATGCCGTCGTGCTGACGGAACTCTTCCCCGACACCCTGCTGGATCAGAGTCCGGGGATCGTCATCGAGCTGAACGTGTGCTAGAACTCGAAGGTGCCGTAGTTTCGGTGCTTGATCGGTCGGGCCGTGAAGACGTACGACTACATCAACTGCGTTGTTCTAACGCTTCCGCTTTCGGTCTATGAGGGTACGTGGACAACACTCTCCCCTCTCGTTTCTATGCATCACCATGATCTTGCGTGCGCGTAGGAAAATTTTGAAATTACTACGTTCCCCAACAGTGTTTGTCTTTCAATAGTACAATAAACACTTACTCAAAAACATGCACCAACCTACTAGAGTAGGTCGCAAATGAGAAGACCATCAACTCGATAAAGAATGTCGGTTCTTCCACCCGAGATTTTGCCTCGAACCACCTGCAACTTGCTGAGACTGGGACACAAATGTTATAGCTCATAGAGTCCAAAACTCACACCTTTCTTATCCTTAGATATATGACTCAATATCACAAGTGATCCTTCTTTCCCCGTGTCTCTCATGCCTGGAGGCACTAATTAAATAGTAAAATCTTATAGAAAAGAAGGTGAAAACACCGTGTTCTTGACTTAACGGGTCAAGCTTGTCCAAGTGCGCTTTGAGCACCCACACAAGGGCATCACCCGTCGTCAAGGGCTCGTCACTGAGGCTTCTGATTTTGTGCTTCACACACTTTAGCAAGCATACATGCAATTCGATGAAGATGACGATGATGATGAATGGAGAGCTTATATAGGAGTGTGTGGGGGAAATATACTAGGTAGAATTGGGTGGTGATGAGTACTAGATGTAGCCAATTGTTGCAGTAATCGGTTTCACATGGGCACTCATGTGTGCGCTCAGTGATTTTGCATAGTAGTTAAAGATGGGACCCTTCTACCTACCTTAGTAGGTCGCTGGTTACGTGTTCATATAGGATCAACAAAGCCTTGACCGTGGCATATACAAAGAGCTGGGTTACAAGTAGATCAAGGAGATAAGAACAAATCTAAACAACTCCAGGATAACTATGGTTCTGGTTTTATCTCAACCGTACCGTGTACATCAATAGTGTATCTAGAACTATCTAGACTATTCTCAATAGCCACTCTCAATCACACCTTGGTTAAGGTGGGATTGCACCTGAAGTTTTCCAAGTCTCTCACATGCAATGCCTTTGTAAAGCCATCTACAATTTTATATTAACAAAAAAAGAACCTTATAACAAGAAGTTTGTTGGTCACCATTTCTCTAACAAAATGGTAGATAATTTCAACGTGCTTGGTTCGATCTTGAAAAACAGGATTAGTTGATAAGTAAGTTGCCCCAAGGTTATCACACAAAAGACACCGAATTTCCCTTGTAGGAACTAAAAGTTCCTTTACAAGAGATTGTAAGCAGATGAGCTCTAGAGTGGCATTAGCCACATACTTGTACTCTACCTCTATATGACCTTTATACAGTGTCTTGTGTCCATGCAATCATGGATATAAGATTTGGACCAAAGTACGCTTCAAATCCACATGTTGACTTTCTGTCATCAATCTCTCCTGCCCAGTCTACATCTGAGAAGGCAAGACTTGTAGCACGCTAGATACAACAATATGTCTTCTTCCTATTTTTTGTATCATAACCTTTTAAAAATCACTGAAATTGTCACTCCATGCTTGGTGCACCACGAGTTCGGGTGTATCGTATACATACCCTTTTCTTTGACATGGATAACATGAAAACCACCCCTCGCAAAAAAAATAACATGAAAACCACACAATTCATGTAGCTAGTTCCGGTTTGTGCACCACAATTTAAAAGACAAGAAGTTTCGAGTGTAGAACGTGTGAATGTAAAATTGACCTATTGCCAATGTGTGGTAGAACTAGACATATCACTAGACCAATCACCAATAGGCAATTGGCCCAGAAGGTGTACGAGGAGGGTTTGATAGAGAACATGTTTTTCGAGCTTTTGATTGGTTGATATTGCAATTGCAGCAGCAACAACAACCAACTATAGTTTGCAGTTGACATATAAAAATAGCTTGTATATGAGCGTTCAATTTTTTTCCCACTTCTTCAGTTACGATAAATACATGTCAAGCACAGTCCTGAAGGTCTCTTTTGAGACAAGAATCTAGCGGAGAACTAGGTTACAACAGAGGAAAACTGAAGTAATGTACAATCCTTTCGCACAATAGACCTTTTACGCCTAGGAACATAAGGCGTGATTTCAATGCAAAATAGGAGTATGGTGCAAAAGGTGCTGGCAACATCAAATGGTATAAGATGTGCAAAAGGTGCTGGCAACATCAAAAGGTGCTGAGCGTACGGCAGGTAGAGAGGTTAATGTGGGAGGATAAGGTGGATTGGAACCGCGAGTCTACCTCCACATCACGCAGCTGTATTCGTCCATTTTTTTAAATAAATGGACCTCCACCTAGCCTTGAACCATCTAAATCGAGCTTAACCAGCTATCTACACCAACGTAGTAGGAGGGGAAGGTGGCTACGAATATCGGGATGGTGGCCGCCCCTCCATACCATGACCATATCATTGTAGAGAATCAAGGGGAAAAGAGTATAATATTTACCTATGGTTCAAGCTAGTAAAAGGGCATTATCGAACACCTACACTAGGGAAATTGCGATTGTCAAGAGCTTGTCTGTGAGATCCTGTTCTCATGCTTCACACTCTTCAGCTAGCTAGCCACGTGAGAAGAGGAAAGGGAAGAAATCAGGACTTATAGGAAGATGTGAGCGAAATCTTCTAGGTTAGGAGGGGTACTGGTGAGAAGTGGGAGTCAAGTCCTGCAATAATGCATTTCATATGGGCACACAGGTGCGTGCTCCGTGATCTTGCACATGTACATATATAGTAGAGATCCAACAATGTCCACCCAACTTGTCGTCCTTAGACAGTGGCGCATCCCCTAGAACTAAACTCCCCATCCTATCCCTCATCCTTTAATTCCTCATTTTTTAGGGAATTATGCTTTTGTTCATCTTGCCCATCTACCAAAAAATAAACCTCCAAATTTTTTTCTTTTGCTAACTTATCAAAATGTTTTGTGGAAAAAATCCAAATGAATGCCCCACATATCAACACAAGCTTACACAATTTAAATGCGCCGCATTATAATTCAACTACTAATATAAATAAACTTCACCCAATCCAACAAAGAACTAAAAAATGACCATAATTGTGCAAAAAGGTACCGAATGAACACATTCCTTCCAAAAAACCACCAAATGGTGGATCAAAATCCAACATCAATCACATGGGGCTCACGCCCTCACGCCTCACCACGGGCACCATCATTCCCGTCGGCACCATCATTACGTAAACACTATTACCGCCACCACCATCAAATGACTTAGCCAATATGCCCTTCTCATTTCTTGGCTATAAGGCACGGACATCAAAATGCCATCGTGGACGAGGTTGCGTGTTGCGTACAATTGTGACATGCACTCCTCCACCTTATCTGCTTCCACTTGCTCACTATGATAATAAATTAACGTAATAGGAATCAGCGTCACACCATTCATTATTCAATTGAGAAACTACAAAACAAAAATAAAAATAAAATAAAATAATTACCATGCGGGCATTCCCTCAGGCATATCAGCCTTATCCCTCATATCGTCCGAAAATGGCTCCTCTCAACCACCCAAGGTGGATGGGGCGACGATGCGGCTTGCAGAGACGAGTGGTAGCAATCCGCACTACGGCAGACCGAGGGGGGAGGTGACAAGGTGAGCATCCTTTGACGATGGGCGATGCTCCCGGTTGCCGCTCCGATCGACGGGGCCATGGGTAGTTATGGTGCCGCGAGCCGGCACCGGTGCCGGTGTCGAGGACCTTTCGATGATGTGCTTTCCTTGGCACCATTGTTTTAGTGCTTGCAGCATGAAATTGGCACTTGACTGTGGGTCTCGGGTGGCAGCGAGGGTTATCAGGGGTGCTATAGTCGTGGGGCTGTCCATTCTGGCATTCAGATTGTTGACGGCTGATTGGGCATGTGGCAGTAGCGTCTGGTATTAGGCTGGAAGAAGGTGCTCGAGTGGGAAGGATATGCCATTTCCCAATTTAAACTGAGAAGTCTCCACTTCAGAGCAGATATGAGCTAGTATGGGGAAACTTTTGGGGGGGAAAGCTAAATATGGGGGATATAAGTTTTTAGAGACCGGCGGCTAGATAGCTCTCAATTCCCCAAATCAACAATGTTTCACCAATTTATAAATTTGAGGGCATAGGCTAGAGATACTCTCTGTCAACATAAAAGCCCACTGCATGTAACGTTTAGCTACCCCAGATGACCACTTTAGCAGGTCACGCAGAATACTCCAAGATGCTACCAAAGGACAATCTGAACATCAGTAGTCCTTTGGGTGCCTTCAATAAAAGATTTGATACAACACGTGACTCTTTATTTCCCGGTACCTCTCTTGCCTAGCTACATGCTTGTTGTCCAGCTTCAAAAGAAGATGGAGAGAAAACCATGCTACCGAGTTCATTGTATAGTTTCAGTGGTGGATATTAGAGGGACGTTTAGAGAGTTTTCACATAAAGAAGAGAAATATCGGGAGGCGAATTCTTGTTCTCGATGATGCTTAAATAGTATGAAATGTATGTAGCAACGGAGGATAGATGGTCTACGGTTCATTCAAACCCCTAGTCCTAATAGTAGGCTGGTAGCTAAGTTGGATGAATGATAGGGTTGAGTTACTGTGCCAATAGTACAAATAATGCCGTTTTATTTCAGGAAAGCCCTATTAGGTCAGGTGGCACATGGACAACTGCGCACTACATGTATGTGGCAGCTGATGCTGCTATAGCCAACCATTCAAATTTCCAAAAGCATGTTCTCGATTAAATCTGCCTCCTCACCTTTAGGTTGAGTTATTACCCATTGATCAAATAACAAGTCTTTATTCTACCATAAATTTCTTCACCTATTCAACCAAGCTGTCGTTCTTGTTGGCACGGAATAAATATGAGTCATAATGGGTAGTAATTTAGACTACTCCCTCCATTTTTGTTTAAAGGGCGCAGCTCCAAATTCAGCCGTTTTCACAATGGAAGCATGCAAAGGCGCAATACATTAATTAGAGTCTTAATTTCTCTCTTTCCTCTTCCCTTCCGGAGTCTGCATGCAAGTGGGAGCAAGTTGTGGCTTGTAGAGGTGTGAACACAGATTACTTTAGTTGCATGCCGTCATCTGTACTCCCTCCGTGTTGCATGCAGAAGCTGTTGCTCTCCTTTTCCCAGCACCTCCTCTTCCTCTTCTGTATAAATGTGCAGACATTGCTTCCTCTTCCTTGAGCCAGCGAGCAGGAAGGCAACATGGAGAAGCTCGGCGAGGTTGAAGAGGTGCAGGGCGAGGTGGAGGTTGTCAAAGAACTCGAGGATGACGAGGTGGAGGTAACACATGGCCAGGTGATAGAACTCGAGGATGAATTCGAGAGGGTTTATGCAACCATCCAAGATCTTTTTCAGAAAGTTGATCGTGCAACCAATGTCGGAGCTGGTGAATCAAGGATTTCGGCTAGGGCAAGGTACATCCGCAGCACTAACCTCGCGCTGCGACGCAGGGCTACGTCTTCATGTGATGGATGCATCTTCCCTGCAATGTGCCGCAACTGTGGTGTGCGTGGTGAGGCATCGATTTTTTGCTGTCTTGCTTGCTCCCTGCCGGTGCCAATGGATGTGGTACCTTGTGAGCTATGCGGAAATCCACTTCTGTGTGATGATTACTGGTGCAAGGACTGCACAACGACTGTGGGAATTGGTGAAGATGGTGTGTTCTCTCGTTGCGGTCACAACACCTCAACCATTGCCGAAGATGACAATGCATTTGTGTCGGACACCGAGATGAACTAGGCTTCATGTTGAACAAGAAATAGCCATGTTTAAGTGGATCTTGGTTGTGAATTATGGATTGAAATAAAAAAGTCTGTGAACCTTGATCTTGGTGGTGAATTATGGAATCTATTATATATAAAAATTGCTTGACGGGTTAATCAGAAAAAAGATAAATAAGCTAGAAATTACCACAATAATTAGAAACATCTGATCATTGATTTGGTGGACCCATAACTTAAAAGACATAATTAATGGATTAGATCTAAGAGCCCTCCATCTCAAAAAAAAAACTACAACTATCCTAAGCTTGTACGTGTTGTTGAAAACAAATGTACACACATTATATCTTTCTACATATCCAAAAAAAATGAGCGCCCCATCTCCAAAAAATGAAATACAACCTTAACATGTACGTATCTTCTACTAGATCTCACGCCCTAAAAAAGGAAAAAAACTAGCACATCTCATGTTCTAGATCTCAGTCCGTCAAAACAAAATAAAAAACAAAAAAGCTACTGCATCTCACATACAGAAAAGCTACTACTCCCCTATGTCCTCGACCTCACGTAGCAGCCGTCGCAATGGGTATCTACACCAGCACTGTCGGTCATAAGACTGTCAGACTAACAATTGGTTGAAATAGTTCATTGCTTTCAAACATTCGCAAAGCACTGTCGGTCTTATTATACAACTCCCAGAGTAACAATTGGTGGAAATAGTCCATTGGTTTCAAACATTCACAAATCAATATTATGTGATATTTGAGTCCTGAAGCTTTTCTTATACTGCAACCAATACTGAGAGCATTTGGACATTTTTTTATTTTATATGTAGAATGCAATCAAACATGTTTTCTTATTCAGTTATTAAATCTTAATATGTCTTTGGGAGTTTCTTGAAAATTAATAGGTGTAAGGGAGCCTAACACTGCCAATGCAGGTCGCAAGACCAGAAAAATGGAGGATCATAAAAAAAATTAACACTGCACCTTTGTATTTGACCTTCATAACTTACTATCATCATTTTTTAAGTTGCCATCAGTCAATCGAGTACATCAGCAGCAGCCAGCATACAGGTAGGTACAAGAACATAAAGTGGATGGTTATTCACTAAAAGACTAACTTAATTAATTTATTAGTTCAATTGTATGGTGATTAAAAATAAACAATGGGAGGTGAGACCTGCAGATTAAAAAGTTAGACCTATCTCTGCATAAACATGTGTTTGCACATGAAGAACTATACATAGCATTCTCAAGAGTGGCAGTTAAGGGATGGACAAAGGGTAATAGTATACAAATAAATATTCTAATAGCATGAAAATAATAATTTTAGTATAGTTCTTCTTCAATAAGATGTTGATACTGACCATTTATTAGACGAGAATAAATACATGTAAAATTTGTATACTCCCTCCGTACCATTGTATTAGTCATTATAGGTTGTGCACCATGACCAAGGTAGGAAAAAATGAGAGAACTTGATGTTTATTTGCTAATTAATACCATTGCATGCAAAGAATTGACACATGTTATGCTAAGTAGTCTCAAGTCATTGAATGCATACACGGCACATGCCTCCTATTGGCCAATTTCTTTTTTCAAGGCAAAAATAGGAACGAGGTGGGTAGTTAATGCACCGCACCTAAGTGTTTAGGATTATTTGATTTTCATAATGTGACTTATGCAACGGTAATTAGGGAGTACTACAAACTATCTTCAAAATAATAACTAACATATCAGTGCTAACATGATATGGCAGGGTGGATATGGTCTGCCGATATGCATAAGTAATGGAAACATGCATACACATTTGATGGAAACAATTCATTCATACCTCACATCGACGCTTAATATTAACTGATATTTGAGGATCATTACATAATTGAGAGCATGAATATGAATAGGGGTACGGGAGCAACTGCCAATATCAATCCCAAGCATAAATAAAGTTGGTAGGCATAAACAAATTAATATTTTCACTACCTTAATTACATTGGTTCAATGGTACAGACACAAGAAAAGGATAAGAAGAAGGGGAAATGTGACATGAACAGGAAAGGGAAAACGTTGGACTTGCAGGTGAAAGATAGCAGCCGCTATGGGGGACGAATATGAAGTGTCAGCCGACCTTGATTCACTAATATGGATGTGTCTTCTGGGGAGTGAACTCAGTCCAGATCCAAGCTGGCTATAGGAGATGAGATCCATGCCCACAACGAATCAGCAATAACACCGACGTTGCTCTTTGTGTAGCTAGACATCAGCCGCGACATCAATTTGGGAGTCAATGGAGAAACGGAGGGTGTCTTTTCTCTATGAGTAGCTGGACATCAGTCACCGGCAGCAACCCGGGAGTCAACGCAGAAAGGAAGGAAAGGAGAAATGGTACGACGGGGATCAGGTAAGACCAGCCTCTGTGTGAAGCTCGAGTGTGACAGATGCCTGAACGTTGTCTTTATCTACGTGAGCCTGTTGAGCTAAAAGCCAAACTAACCATTCAAGTGAAAACATTATTTCACTACAAACAGCACAAATAATCAACTATGAATTATAAAAAACACCTATGATTAATGTACATCATCTAGGAAAAAAAGTATAGTGCATATACGTATTTTTATCGTAAGTTATGTAAGTTTTGGTGATGTAAACTTTTTTAATAATAAATGCATGCTAACATATAATTAAGTTGAATATGAACAAACCATATAATCGTTACAAAATAACCCATATTGACTCAAATGTCATGCATATGATAGTTCTCCGGAAAATATTATATACCAAAAATAGGAAACTTTAATATGCCACACCGGGATTGTCAAGCTAGGGACACACCATGTACAAATCACTATAGCAACATTAGGCAAACTGGTGGATTCGAGCACGTACCACTAAAATAGTTCAGCAACAACATAGCCTCCAGATATTTCCCCAAAACATTAAAGGGGTAACTCTTATATCCTTAAAATCACCACTTCACGACAAGCCCAAAGAACTGGTAAATATGAACTTATTGCAACCAAACTATATTAAACACTAGCCCGCGCAAAGAGCGGGCCACTTTGCTAGTGAAATAAAAAATTCTATTGCAGTGGATTTTTTTTGTGTTTGTATGAAGTATGTCAGTGCTAAGTTTTTTATCAAAGTTATCACTGAAATTGTTAGCTATCACTGAAACTTGTTACACCGAGATGAACTAGTCTGTTAGCTATCACTGAAACTTGTAAGGCAAATGTCGAAATTGTACTCCAAGTTTTTTCTCAAAGTGCAAAAGACAGTCCCAATATTGCATTGTAAACAAACTTTCACAGACAGTATTCTCTGTTAATGCTAATGTTTCAACTCAAAGACAAACTTTGAAACACAAACTTTCAAAGACAAACTTTCAAAGATAGTCCAAATATCAGCTAGTAAACAAACTTTCAGGACAATGCTAATGTTACAACTCATGTTGAGTTCAAGTACTGAATTGCCTGCTCGACATATTCTCTGTCAATCGTCAAACGAACCGGGAGAAGACCTTGTCTCTCTAGTGCTTTTTTCTTCAAGTGAGGAACTGCATAGTGGATAGACCCCTTGTGCTTGATGATCTCTCTCATGCACGCTTGATGACTCAACCAGATCCTATTGAGCCTTTGATGGGGGTACTCTGCTAGGGATTGATTAACCTATGACACATGACATGAAAAACTCAAAACAGTTCATACACAAATAGGTATATATCAGATAGAACATAAAAAGAATACCAACCAAGATATAATCAATGCAATACCTTTTGGACAATCTCGGCTAGGGTCTTGGGCATCTTTCTATGGAACATTGCTTGAATTGAGGCAAACCAACCAAGATCTAATATGTTTGTGTCAGGAGAATTAGGTGGTTGGTGTATCATCCTAATATCCCAACCACCCCTAGCAGCTTCCTGCAAAAAAAGTGGATCATCTGGTTTTATATGTGTCTTAGCATTGTCCTGCTGTACGTAGATGGTATTCCATCTATCGCTCTCAGGCCACTTCTCCTTTATAGCCGGCAATACGTATTTCACTAAGTACTCCCGACTTTTCTCCCTGTCCACTGTATCTGCAGGCTTCAGCTCCCATGCCCCCCTCAACCTATGGATATAGAAACAAATACACTCAAACATAGCACAAAGTAGTGAATAATGTGCACAAAGTGTTTTAGCACAAAGTAGTAACAAGAACAAGTACCAACCTATTCTGACTTCTCTTTTTAGCTTGCACCCACTCTGTGTAAGCCCAAACCCCTATCTTGCCATCAAACATACAATTGCCTTGAGCATCATACCTTGGTCTGGCCATTGCAGACAAGAACATAATTTTCTGAATATGGCTTTTATTTTTACATTCCCGGTGTGGTGCCATACCCTTTGCACTATTCTCCTTGGACATTCACAAGCTAGTGCAACAGCTTTAGAAACTCCATGCTGCAACCTATTACCCCCACCATTACGGGCAAGGATCTCAGAATATATGTGTCGCTTATCATCTGTATGGTAGTGCGTTCTTGTCTCCTTGTTCGACATAACATCTAAATGCATTGGACAGAATAATTTGACATGAAAAATATTGAATATTACTGAAAACACAAATATGATCAAAAGGTTCTTACTCAAATCGATAGGTTCTTTTTGGATTTGAACATGCTCTTGACTAGGAGGGTATTCGTCGGCATGGGCAAAATTTGGGTTGTATCCAACCCCTCGGTAGCCAATTGTTGGAGTGTCTCCGTTGGTCATCCCCTGCCCATTCTGTCCAGCTAGGATGATCCCAGTTCCTTTGATCATGCACACGTGACAGTAAACAAGAGTTTAGTGTACATGATCATCTAAAACCACAAAAAACTATGAGTACATGATCTACAACTAGGGTTTAGGGTTTACCTTCTATGGTGGCAGCACGGGAGGATCCATCACTGATCCGTATGCCACCGGCGCCGGAACTGAAAGTGAAGCCCATGGACTCACTGCCGCCACTGTCGAACGAGATCCCGCCGCCACCATTGACGAGGCTAAACCCAACGAACGAAGATCTTACCATCTCTCCACTACCTGCCACGGCTCCGCCAATGGAGACACTCCAGTTCAAGGAACCGGCCTCGTTAGGTGCCGGAGGATGAGATGGGCATGCGAGGCCGACACGCCGTCGAGGCAATGTCGTTGGAGGAGGATGCGGCTCTGAGCGAGCGGTGCCAATGGAGAAAGCTGGCATCGATGCACGTTCAGTGAGACCAAGAGGAAGAGGAGGAGGAACTGCTCCTGGTGGCGGCGATCTAGGTTGGAAAGCCACCCGCGAAAGCCCATGGAGGCCAAGTGGAGGAGGCAGGTGATCTGATCCCCCTGGCTGTGGCGGCGCCATTGGAGTGAGATGGAGGAGAGATGCAGACCGATGTCTGTTCGTGTGCCTCCATATGCACACATATATAAAGAGAGCACCGGCGGGAAGATCGGCGGGAACTATTGATCGGTGAAAATTTCGTTTACAATTTTGCAGCGGGGAAGATCAGCGCGAGTTTTCGATCGGAGATGAAATTTTTCACTCGCGTTTTTGAGGGAAATTGAGCGGGGAGAAAGGAACGAGTGCGGGAAGAAGAAGAAAGAGAGGAAATCGCGGCTGGAATTGGCTCCACCAGTGCATGCGAGGAGATGGCTCGCTGATTGGCAGTGGGGGTTACTAAGCGTTTTTAACACGATTAGTTAGGCGCAGAACCTTAACTCCCTATGCTAATATCACGTCCCACATCCACGATTTTCGTCCAATTACTAGGCACCTTGGTCCCAGAGTTTTTTGAGCTGCGCCCTTTAAAAAAATGGAGGGAGTAGTAACAAGCATGTGTTACTAGTTTATGTTACTACCTCTAAAGTGGGGAGTAACATATTTGTTGTGTCATGCAACACTTCATTTATTAGGTTGTAAAGCCATCTTGTCTTGGTATGTGTGATCTTACAGTAACTAGTTATGTTACCATATGCCCCTACTTTATCATTAATTAATCGTCACATCATCTGTTTTGCCTAGAGATGTGTGATGTTACCACCTATGTTACTCCCAAAGTGAGCAGTCTTAGACTATGGACATGAATGCTTCAGACAAATGCTAAGAAATTTATGTAGGAGTGTGCATCCGTACACCCCTTTTAATTTGTTTTCAAATCCCGAGATAGGTCAATGGTTTCAAGAATAATGGATAAGATGGTCTGTTCGCTAATCGTTTTCTTCAAACTTGGCAGTTCACTATCGTTATCGGCGCCAAAGCACTAATATTTCCCTCGGTTGCTCACACGAGTCACAGTAAGGTACCAAGGACACGCCCGACAGGTCCAGACCACCTCCAGGTCCAGACCTGGGTGCCGCTACTGCCACGTGAATAGAATAAGGCCGGCTGAACAACCTACCGCTACATCCATTTCGGCCCACACGACCAAGGGACGGAATCACCACTGTCACTAGCATGCTCGCCGGGAGAGACAACAATGTAGACCCGGTTAGCCGCCCCGGCGGCCAGGAACTCAATGCCACCTCGAACATCGACATAAATAACCAAACCACAGAAGCACCACCAAATGGAGCCGGAACATAATGACACCTCCTTTCCGCCCTACTACACTGTAAGGACGAAGACGCACCCGACGGTAACACCACCACTTGGGGAAACAACCGGCAACCGAATCTGTCTACACCTATTACGGAGGACAGAAGGGGCGGGGACCGACCAATCCCACCTACACCCCATGAAGACCGGTGTGCAAGGAGGCCATCTAGCGGCAACGGCCACTTGGTGAGGGAAAGGAGGCGGCCACGGCCCCTCTGGTCAGGCCCATGATCTTTCATGTCAGCTTAGCTCCCACAACAGGGAGATCCAAAATGCAGGTTGTGGGAGTCCTGGTTTCAGAGGTCCTCAGGTGTCCGGACCAAGGGTTACGGCCGGGCTGAATGGGCCGTGATAAAGAAGAAGGACGTCCTCCGTGTTCGGGTTGGATTCCTATGTGGGTGGACAACAAGATTAGAGTCCAGATGTATTGTTTCCTTCCCTTATGAACTGACTTTGTACAAACCCTAGGCCCTCCGGTGTGTACATAAACCGGAGGGTTTAGTCCGTAGAGGATATCATAATATTTATAGGCTAGACAAGCTATGGTTTAGCCATCACGATCTCGAGGTAGATCAACTCTTGTAACCCCCATACTCATCGAATACAATTAAGCATGAGGTAGGGTTTTACCTCCTTTAAGAGGGCCCGAACCTGGGTAAACATTGTGTCCCTTCGTCCATTGTTACCATCGATCCTTAGATGCACAGCTTGCGTCCCCCTACCCGAGATCTATCGGTTTTGATATCGACATTGGTGCTTTCATTAAGAGCTCTGTTGTGTAGTCCCAAAAAAGCGATCTATGGCTTGCCTAGTCATCAACGACAATAGCACCTCTGGAAGGAGCCTAACTTCTGGGCAGACCCTCCAGCTCGGCAATTTTATCGTAGGCACCCGTACAGCTGTCAGGCCTACAGCACCCCCTACGACCGCCGAACACCGTCTTCGCATCGGTCTCAAATACTTTGAAAAGATGGATCCGGCAGACGTCTCATCCTTAAACGAGCTACTAGATCGCATCATTGCCCTTGGGATTTCAAACAGATTATGGTCGGATTGGGCTCAAGCCTAACCAGAGGGAAATTTGTTGCCCGCTGATCACCCGCCTGGTAGCGGTCGTTGAGGAACGAGCCGAGGACACCTCTCCCCCTATGTTGAGAACCAAATATGTTCAGGTCTCCAAACCTCTCAAGCCGGATAGTCTCCATTCAGGCAGGACTCCAAGTCCCTCAAACTCTGGCTCGGACGTAGGATCGGGAGACACTTCTATCTCCCCGGACCCGAACCGGTCACTCCGGAGATTTTCCAAGCTCCAAGCACAGATGTGGGTCGGGATTCAAATTTTAACCCACCCACCCACCACAATCAATAATCTCCAAGCAACTCATGCCCTCTAGACATATATGATCTGATGTATATACGACAACAACCTCAGGAAACGGTCCATCACTTTCGGGCCAGATCTCTACTTGTTAAAAGCAAGATCAAGGATTGTTGTGACGACGATGTAGTCTCGGTCTTCCACCGCAATTGTACCGACGAGGGAATACTGAATGCCCTCGACCGTCGTCATATACAGAGCTTCATGGAATTATCACAGGTAGTGCAAAAGTACTGCACGAAAGAAAGCACATGGAAAACCCAGAAAACTCAACTGGAGCTCGCTGCCTTCAAGAAGTATGCGGCCCGGACTAAACGGATGCACCCTAATGGAGCATCCGATCATCAGTCTGTCAGCAGAAAGAATAAACCCTTTATGGGACATAGGTCCGTTCTTTATGAACTCCTTGACAAGCCCTATCCAATACATGCGACTCCGAGCACAGACCCAACCCATAGCCTTCGAGTATGTTGAGTACTCCGGCAGGTAGCAAAGAGTGGAGAGGCTATCCTCGCCACCATTACTCCAGAGAAATACTCCCCAGAGAGGAACAATTTTAACGTCCTCGCGGTCTTCGAGACCTTTTCTTCAAATAATCGGCAAAAAAGGCCGGGGGTACATCCTCCTTTTCTTAAAAAAGGTGATATTTCTTTCGATTTGCGTTTCAAGAGGCCCCCTCTGTCAGGCTATTTGTATAGTGTGTGTGGACTTTCAGTTCTGCTATGTATAGTTGAACATGGTTTAAAATAATGACAACATCTTGAAAGCTTTTACATTAGGCGCTGGAAAAGTTTTGGTAATGTCTTGCAAAGTCATTGTAAAAGATTCAACACCACAAGTGAGTGCTTCTTCCCACGTGCGCCCAATTCCTAGCTACATGCTCGAAATGGTTCTTATGTGAAGAGAAACAAGGAGAGAAAACCATGCCCCTGATTTCATCATACAACGAGTAGCCATAGGATCCGTCTTATTGTTCATTCAATTCCCTAGTACGAGGCCACGACATGATTTGTTCAGCCCAAACGCCTCTTCACAGCCACAACGTCAGCCACTAGTTCCCCTATTCCATCCTCCTATCACGTAAGGATGCTCATTGGCACAATGACATGCTTGAAGAATTTAATGCTTTGTTAAATTATGACACTTGGTGTTTGGTTCCTAGACTTGCAAGTGTCAATGTGATCACAGGGGAAGTGGATTTTTTGGGGACAAGCTCAATCCTGATGGCACGCTCGGTCGATGTAAAGCTCGATGGGTGGTTCTTGGCTTTACTCAACAAGAAGAGGTCGACTACGCGGAGACTTTTAGTCTGGTTGTCAAACAGGCTACCATTCATGTGGTTTTCAGCCTTGCCACGTCTCTTTCTTGGCCCATTCACCAAATGGATGTCAAAAATGCGTTTCTTCATTGCTCTCTTGGTGAGACTGTTTATTGCTCTCAACCCTTGGGGATCATTGATGCTTCTCATCCTTGCCATGTATGTCTCATCAAAATGTCTCTTTACAATCTAAAACAAGCTCCACATTGTTTTTGACATTTCAGTCATATATTTAATCACTAGGCTTCACCGCTTCTAAATGTGATTCCTCCATTGCATATCTTTTATTACATGTGGGTGGCATCATACTTACTACCAACAACATTACGACACTCCACCATTATCATCCACTTTTTCAAAACCAAATTTTCTATGACCGACTTAGGATACAATCATCACTTTCTTGGAGTAAATGTTACTTGTACAACCACCGGTCTTTTTCTCTCACAACAAATTTTGAAGTGTGCCGCTATGCTTAATTGCAATCCCATTGCCATACTGATTAACACAATATGCACGGCTCTTCTCTCATGACGGTGACAAGGTCCCCAATCCTAATTTATATCGTAGTCTGGGTAGAGCCATTCAGTACCTCACCCTCACTCGCGTGGATATATCTTATGTGGTTCAATAATTTGCTTGTTTATGCATGATCCCCGCACATCTCACATGCAGATCATCAAGCGGATTTTATGGCACCTCAAAGCCACTTCTCACCATGGGCTTCTTCTTTAAAAGTCAACACCCCATGACTTGGTAGCTGGCCGGATGTCCAAACAATCAGGAATCGACGTACAGGTTTTGCGTCTTCCATGTCTCTAATTTGATCTCGTGGTCCTGCAAACGCCATAATACACTGTTTGGTTCTAGTGCCGAAACGAAGTATTGTGCAGTTTCCAATTGTGTTGCAGAATCCTGTTGCCATCAGTGTCACCTACTTATCATCAAATGTAGTGCAACACCAGAGGACAAAGCATGTTCAGATTGACCTCTACTTTGTTCGAGATCACATCGCCTTGGCTGGGGGCGGGGGGCAAGTTGAGTTGATAAAAGAACTGTCTATAGCGAAAAAATAGCTACCATAATACTATAATAATATGTCACTTTGAGGCCAAGAAAACATGTATACATTTGTATTAGTTTAAATTTGGCTCTACCATTATCAATAAGATGAAACAATTAACAGTTTCATCCAAACCGAACATAACTACTAATTTTTTTCCAACATAGATTTTCATACAATACAGAATAAATCGTCTCCTATTTGGTGACTCTTGAAAAACTAACTAAGCTTTAGAGTGTTTGATGGCGCTTTTTGATCTATACTCACAACTGCCCAAGGCCCCAAGCGCAAGTTTCAGAAATAGCCTCACAACACAAACAAAAGAACCGAATCTGATGTATAATTTTGACACATCAAGAACTAAAATCTGATGTATAATTTCAACATGTACAAGAACTAAAATCTGATTTATAATTTCGACATGTACAAGAACTAAAATCCATTAGCATCACAACAGAGGAATTGAGAGAGATCAATACAGTGATCGCTAATGCTACTGCTAACCTTGGGTAATTCCTTCCGGACAGAAGAATT
This sequence comes from Aegilops speltoides, assembly GCA_021437245.1. NCBI lineage: Eukaryota > Viridiplantae > Streptophyta > Magnoliopsida > Poales > Poaceae > Aegilops > Aegilops speltoides. The sequence goes on from CM038146.1 coordinate 56,540,677, forward strand.
GCGGACGGCAGCCTGAGGCATAGCTCTTCGTCCCATCGTGGACACACATGCGGTTTCAATCTAATCACAGAGGCAGTGAGGGGTGGCGGTAGCAAGGGCGAGGGGAGGAGCGGAGGCGGCAGTAGGGGCGTAGAGTTAGGAAAGGCAGCGGTGCAACGCTAATCACACAAAAGAGGCTAATTATGCAAGGGGCTGGAAGCCATCTGTCCGATCGTGGGCTGTCTCATGGATTTTTCTTCTTTTCTCATTTTACACTTGTGATGAGAGGGGGCGAGTACGTGCAATTATACGAGTTTTCAGTAATTAATCACTACCTATTAAGCGTTCCTTCGATCGTTAGGGGGGGGGGGCGAATGCATTAGAATTCACTCAAATTTTACCCACATGTACTAATATTTAATTGAAATTCTCCAAATATAACAATGAATTTTTTAAGAAATTTAATTCTATTAGATCTTTGATGATAGAGATTTAGCATCATGGATATTGTCAAATTATTGTGTTTCCTGTAGTCTTGCACTCTGAAAAATTACAAGATTCACTTGGATTCTATTATATGTGTACACTTTGAACATATGACTCCTAAAAATTTGTAGTCAAAATTGAGTATTAGATTCACGGAGAAGAAACCCATTACAACTCATGTACTACAATAGATGGAAGAATAATATGGTTTTTTTCCTGTCAATTACCATGATGTTGGTGATTCAATAGATGCAACTATAATGATGTTCAGGTGATCAACTACATACAAATTTATGTATCATATATTCGTATGATAATTAAATAATGAACTTGAATTGTATTGTGAGAATATTACAAAGAGGAAGATAAATAAAATTCATGTAGTATGCCTCAATATAGAAAAGTTTTGACCAGGATATATCTGCATTATTATCAAGTGGTCCGTAGTGAAATGGATGACCGCAAAAATAACCTATTAGTGATATATTTGGAATGCATGTATTTGATAGTCCAGAATTTGTAATCCGGCTCCTACCTTATCTCTAGGAGAGACGTATTGCCCTCTAAGTCTTGTATTCAATATATACTCGCTCTCGAGGCTCAGTAATATATCCATCATATTCGGTCAATCTCTCTCTAACATGGTATCAGAGCATAACCGATCCAAATCCTAGCCGCAGCCCATCGCTTCATCCCTCCGCGGGGGCGGCGGTCGGCCGCCATGACCGCCGTCGAGGGCCGAGCCGCCCGTACCAAGGGTTCGTCCACCAGTCGTGTTGACCGGCTGCCCTGGAGAGTCATTTTACCTAGGGCCCTTTGCATTTCTGTCCCTAAGTCGAACCACCTACTCAAATTTGCCCCTAGTTTCGAAGTCTTCTCAAATTTGCCCCTCCGCCGTTATGTGCCCTTACAGAAATGCCCCTCCGTGTCGTTTCTGTCAGGTCAAAGCCCTTTGACCATTTTCCTCACATTTTCTCGACATTTTTGCCCCTCTATGCACATCCCACTTACAGGTGGGACCTACCTAGGAAAAAGAAAAAATCTCACTCTCTCTCATCTCATCCCTGACTTACACGTGGAGCCCACCAATATTAAAAAATTGTCTACTACCTCTCTCATAACCCCCCTCTCTCCCCCTGACATGTGGGCCATTGGACCCACTATCAGGGCCAACTCCTATTCACACGTAGTCACGTCGCGGCTTGGTGGCTCGGCCGGTGCTCGCCGCCGGCGAAGGATAGCGCGCCTGCGTGTGAGGGCCATGGCGGGAGGCTCGGGGTCGTACGATGGAGGGGTGGAGCCGCCGCAAAGATAGGTAGGTGGGCGTGCGCGCACGACCGAGCCAGTCAAGGTCGGTCATGGCGGTCGGCGTTGGGCAGGGCGCTTCGGGAACATAATCGAGCGGGGGAAGAGAGGAGTAGGGCCGCGTGATTTCAGCGACAAGGGCACGGAGGTCAGGAAGGTCAATGGTGGCTCGGGGCAGCCGGATTTAGGAGGCCAAGTGTGCATCCATGGCGGAGATCAGAGTCTCGGCCATCGTCTACACGCGGCCATAGGCCCGATTCACCGTGTTGGGCGGAGGTGAGGCGTCCAAAAGGGCTCGAGGACATGCTTTTTGGTATCGATCTAGCCTCCGACCGCGACGGTGGCGACGACGTCCTCCGCAAAATGTCCCAGGCGCTCCCCGTGCAGGCCGTCGCTGTCCGCCGACATCCACCTCGACCACCACTTCCAAATCCTTCGACAGACCACCCCGATCCCGTCCCCTTGGTCTTCACCTGCAGGCGCGCCGCCTCTCGCCGGCGACGGTCACCAGCCGATCCACGCGAGCCGAGCCTAGCCTCACTTTGGAGCATGTGGAATGGTGTTGACCATCCAAGTGGGTCCCTGGCCCACATGTCAATGAGTGAGAGACTTTTTTTCGTTAAGTTAGAGAGGGGATAAGAAAGAGTTTTCTTTTGCCTAGGGTAGGACCCATGTGTAAGTGACAAGTGAATAGAGGGGCAAATATGTCCAGGAAACGCTCCATTGACGGTCAGAGGCCTTTCACCGGACGGAAATGGCACGGAGGGGCATTTCTGTAAGGGCACATAACGGTGGAGGGGCAAATTTGAGCAGACTCCGAAATTAGGGGCATATCTGAGTAGTGGGTTCGAGTTAGGGACACGGATGTAAAAGACCCTTTTACCTATCCTTCAATTGGGGTTTTCTCTCTTTCGCCGACCATTTTGATCAACATTTACTTTTTGTTTTTCCGATACAAGATGGATTTGCATTGCTAGCCGCCGCCTTTGACCCACACGCACCTCTACTCGAACACCCGCGCCACCGGCCAGCCTCTGCTCTGACCCAGCGGCCAAGCGCATCGAGCTAGCTCGTCATGGCTAGCCATCGTCCATGCGTTGGCCCGCCCGTCGCCTTGTGCATGTCGTCGCTGCCATGCAGCAACCAGGACCATGGCATCACCACCCCGCCTCTACCGCGTATGTATGACCGCCTCCACATGATATTGCATTCGCCGCTCGGGGTTGGCTGCTCGGCGCCGCTGCTGTGTTGGCCACCTGGGTGCCGCCATTATGACGCTCTTTTAGGTTCTAGCGCAGAGGCCGTCCCAGCGGCTGCACTGACTCGCGCGTGGTCACCATTTACCACTTCGGGTCGTAGCGTCGCGGCAAGTGGTCCATGTCGCCGCCCCGAGGTTTTCCCGCTGTTGCCCTGACCCGCATGCTGCCGTTGCGTCGCCCCATTGGGCCATAGCTTCACGACATGCGGTTCACTCTACCATCCCCGCAAGGCGACTTCCACATGGTATGCATCGCACTGCCTCCCTTGGCACGATAATGCCTCCGTCCGTGCCACTCTTCGTCATGCTGTCGGGTGCTTCCACGCCTACTTCGAGCATCGTCGCCGCGCTCCTAACCCAGCCATCAGGCCGTGATCGCCGCTATTCCTCGGCACCACACCTGCTCGCTCACCCGAGCCGCGCCGCCCGTCCAGCCCCTTTCTCTAAGTCTAGCACCAGAATGTTGCCAGCGTGGCCATCATCTTCCAAGACCACTTCATCTACTCCGACCAACGTTGGCGACATCAGCCCCGCGCCGATTGGCACCGCAACCATCGTCGAGTCTCCTTGCTGGCCCCACGACTCCTCGACATGGCATACAACTCATGCATGTATGTTGTCTACGCACGCCCGGTCCTAGCTATACAGATGCATGCCTTCGTCCACGACGTGTCCCCAGGCCTGGCAAGCCTAGTGCGGCACTTTGCCCACTTAGTCCTCGTCGGTGTACGCATGTCCAGTGTTGGAAACACCGACGCGTGCCTTCGTCTACGACGTGACCTTGGGTTTGGCAAACCTGGCGCGACACCTCGTCAACATCGTCTTCTTCCCGGTGCACCACTACTTCAACACCACTGCGCCTATGACTAACTCAGAGCCTCCTTGCGCCCACGGCTCCACGGCGACTTCCTCAACAATGGCTACCCCCGTCATCGGCCATGCCGTTCTTCGCACGACTACCTCGACCATGATGACACCACCCACGCTCTCGGCTACCTCGACAAAGGCACAAAGGGCTATCACCTTTCTTGAGAAACTTGTTGGCTTCCTGTACAGTCCATGCGTCCGCTACATGACACCATCCACGACGCTCCCGCTAATACTGCAGGTGGATGTCATCCCGTCGGCTCCTATGCTCTCCAGTCTAGCCATCCGGGATGCTTTTGTTATTTGCAATGCTACCGCTACGACTGTGTGTGTGTGGGGGGGGGGGGGGGTGTTAGAGATATATTTGGGATACATGTATTTGGTAGTCTAGGATTAGTAATCTGTCTCCTACCTTATCTCTAGGAGAGGTGTCTTGCCCTCTAAGTCTTGTACTTAATATATACTCGCTCTCCAGGCTTAATAGTACATCCATCATATTCCGCCAATCTTTCTCTATCCCTTCTAACATGACCCATTTTGTGAAACTATCAAGCCACTTCGATTCGAACTACTCCCTACATTCCTAAATGTAAGTCTTTCTAGAGATTACAATATAGTCTTTCCAGGTATCATCCAACACACCAGAAGAGGCAGTTGAACGCAACAGGTTCGATTGGTGTTGGCTAAGGATGAAAGGTGGGCCACGCTAGATGGGGTTATGCCATGTGCCTGTGCGTAAATTAAGCATGTATGCATGTCAATGTGAAATGCATTGCAGCAACACTTACATCCATCCACATAAACGATCCCCTCCTCCCACCTATCATAATACCCTCACACGCTCCTAAGCATTCCATACTAGGTTACCTATGCTTGTCTTGCATACCAACTCTAGATGAATTGAAGCACACAGTTGACTCCAAGTGATGCTCCTAGCTACGTCAATTGCTCCTTCCCAAGTGAGTCCACCCCCCCCCCCCTTCACCTTCGTATTGTTCTAAATAAGAGGGTCAATCAGGTTATCCTGGGCCTTACGTATGAGCTATGATTTTTACGTATGAGCTATGATTTCTCGGCAAATGAGGGAGGGGGGGGGGGGGGGTGCCATTTTTAGCATTTGGGCCTGTGAGGCACGGGGAAAGGAAGGGTAAACTGTAGCATCAAATCCATAACAAAAGCAAGGGGGGTGCCATTTTTAGCCTTTGGGCCTGTGAGGCCATATGTTTCACCAGTTCCTATAGACATATACTGAGACGGTCACAAGCGCAAGGAGGGACTGTTCTTGATGCGCAAAAATGCGATGTATACCAGCAGGCTGCGCAGAGCCACTAGCTTCGACGCCTTCCACCCGGCATCGCTCGGTGGCCTTGTACATGCCCGTGTAATCCGAACCGGGTTTTCCACAGGGAGTAATGACTGCGCACTGCAGATGGGCCAGCCTCTCGGCTGGGCCAGGGATACAGCCGTCACCGGCAGCAGCCAAACGCTGTCATGCTCACAGGGCCTGGTGGCTGCGCTGCGTGCTGGCCGGCGTATTCAGCCATTTACACATACATATCGGTTTACCTTATGTGCGTGACATAGATTTAGGCTTGGCCTCGTATGCTACTCCATGCCCAATACGTCTCCAATCGATGCAAAACAATTAATGCAGACTTGCCTCGTATACTACTCCAGGTCCAATATGTCTCCAATCGTTGTCTGATTTTTGCACGTTCATCAGATGACTGGCCCTGATTGTATGTTGTACCAAAATTGTACACAGGAGATCGGACCTGTAGCAGTTATAGCCCAAGATTTGCACCACGTTTTCGCCAACAACTGATCAGAGCCCTAAAATACTGAGGCGCGTGCGTGATCGCATACGACTGGTAACTAGAAAATGAGCGGCGAAAACGGCGAACGAGAGCGATAGGCAATTAAAAGGTAAAGCTAAGAAGGGCAAAAGAAATTACTACCACTGGTTGCTCCTACAAAGAAAACTCTGGGCTGCAGACTGCCTGCAGAAACTAGGATGGCCTCACGAGGAAAAATGCAGGTCAGATTGCCTGCAGAAACTAGGATGGCCTCACGAGGAAAAATGCAGGTCCCACGACCGAGTGTGAATTGCTCTAATAATGAAATAAAGAAGGTACTGTCTGCTATATGCTTTTTTTTTTTTTTGAAAAAGGGGGGATTCCCCGGCCTCTGCATCAGAAAGATGCATACGGCCAAGCTATATGCTTGATATATAAAAAGTGGTGGAATTAACCACCATGTAAGACACCTGTCCAGTATGGACTAGGTGCAGTCACCGATTAAGACTAGCGGTAGGATGGCTAGCTGCTATGTAATCCTTTGTATCTCAAACCGTTATTTTAGAAGATAAAAGCAATACAAAACAAAGCCACGACACAAGCCTTTCGCAATCAATCGGTGTCTCGTATATCGTGTGAGTGCTTTGTGTGTTTCAAGCCATCCGTAGCTAGGCTGCTTGATCGATCTGATTAGTACCTTCTGTACTAGCGCAATGCCTGGAAAGAATCCGTTGTTGCTAGTTCGTCGTACATTCATCCAGTCCGAATATATAGGGCGGGTCGCAGCATCGACGTTGGGCTGTGACAAAACAAAGTACCACGTATACACTTTGTAAGAGTTTACAAACTGATCATATATATAGCTTTATCATAATAAACATTGCAAAATAGTACAGCTAAAAAGGTTACTTCATAATTGACATTCATGGTCTTGGCAAGTACTTTTTTTTTTAGAAAAGGAGGATGACCCCCGGCCTCTGCATCTGGGCGATGCATACGGCCACTTTATTAATTATTCTCACAAGACCTTACAAAGTCATACAACAGTAAAACTAAAGCCGCCGTCTAAGCAACAAACTGTCGCTACACCTATCCAGTTGATGAAGGGGCGCAGATAGCCTGGGTCTTGGCAAGTACTGCCACAGCAACTTAATCAGTAGCGTAGTTTGACCATCCAGCATGGAGCCACAGCGGCTGGATTTGCTGAACGCCATTTTTTTTCTTCTAACTCCGTGCTCTTCTATTTAAAATGCAACTCGTCAATGGTAAAAGATGGAGCCGAGCTATCTGCATCTGTAAATTGATTTTAGAAAATGATAAAAGTTCAATCTAATTTATTGCAAATGATAAAAATACAAAAGAGCTATTTAAGTAACCTGACATCCATTGCAGTACAAAAGATTTTCAAATATTCTGTTCTTGTTCTGGGAATCTTTTGCTCTCCTTACACATATTGAATCTCGTCCTTCCTTAGTTTCGACCATGACACATTATCTATTGTCAAATAATTTCCAGTTTTTGCCACTCGATTTGTGAAGTGTTCTCCACTATGGAGATCAAACCTTTGGCTGGGTTTTCATTACTCGAATTAGTACTTACTGGAACAAGTCAAGAAACTACTACACTGGAAGGCAAATGAGAAGACCTTGAGGTCGAGAAGGAACATGGAGTGTATGTCGGATCTTCCACCCGGGCTTTTGCCTCCGGTCTCCACAAACTGGCTGAGACTGGGAGACAATCGTGAAAGCTTGTAGAGTAGAAAACTCACACCATCCTAATCCTTATGTAAACGGTTTAACATAACAAGTGAATCTTCTTTCCCCGCACCTCCCATTCATAGAAGCTCTAAATTGTCTCCCATGCCCAATGCATAGAAACAAGGTGAAAATCCGATTATCTTGAGTCTTGAACTATAGGTCAAGCTGGTCCACCCACACAATGGTAGTTCCCATCCTCAAGGGCTCTTCACTGCGCCCCCCGATCTTGTGGTTCACGCTCTGTAGCTATCGTGCCATGCAAAAAGAAGAAGAATGTGGAGCTTATAGGAAGGTGTGGGGGAAATCCACTAGGTAAGAGAGGGTCATGGTGACAAGTAGATGGACTCAAGTAATGCAGCAATGCATGTCAAATGAGCATTTACAGTGATCTTGCACATGTACGGAGTAGAGCTCCATCGATCCCACATGTCATTGTTGGCCAACACCCAAACCTGATGCATGTAACGTTCAGCAGCATCAGCTGTCTTCTTATGGTGTATTGCACATGCTGCATACCAGCTTGCCCCCGACCGATGATAGTCTATCACATTCATCACTGAGACAGATTGCACATCTACCATTCTACGATCCTTGTTACAAGAGGACGTTAATTAATTACTTCAATCCCTTTTCTTACCAGAAAGCATGCATCGCATGTCAATTTAACGGAAAAGTTTTTGGTCAAGTTACCAGATGATCCAAAGTGCGTTAATCATCCAAAATGTGGTGGTACGCCAATATAGGATGGGCACATGCAGCACTGCAGCCTATTGGCATGCATGCTGTTGGCTTTGCACAAAGGATGGGCACATGCACACGATCAAAGTGTACTCTAGCACACTTTTCGCTAGCGACTTTTTTCCACTTTGTCCTAACTAAACTAACTATATGCTTGGGTGCACACACAAGATAGCTTCTTTTTCAGGTGTACGTGGCCTCTCTACCTGGCGCTGGGATTAAAAACAAAAAACATAAACAGATTCTTACATGCATGCATGTGACACACCTAATGCAAGACTAGATACTCCGTATTCGTGCAACAAAATTAACCCAAGATATGCCTCCTTGGCAAGTCGAAACATACACTCTTACATAGAAACATGAGCAAGAAACTGTCAATAATTCAAGTACGATCATATTTTTAAAGACAAGGGAACCTACTGGATGGGACATTGGAGAAAGACCCTAGGGTCGCTCCTTGGTGGCGGCTTGGGCGGAAAAACCTAGCCGCCACCTCCGACACACCTCCACCTTCTGCTTCCAATGCGCTGTCGGCACACGTTTCTAGGCAAAGCCCCAATGCCGGTTGGCAGCGGTGGGCCTACTCCCCTAGGGGGCTGAAGTTTTAGCGAGCAGCCACATGTTGGTCTGAGTGTTGCGGCTTCGGCGCTCCCGCTTGTGCGTCTGCGTTTGCGTTGTGCGACGCTCGGCTGTGGGGCGTCCCGGTGGTATTTTGCTAGGCTTCACCCCATCATCTTCCCTTCGACCACTCATCATTTCGATGGTTTTTGGCAATAAATTTTTCAATCTACATCAGTTTTAATCAAGAAATGTGTGGGCGCGATGAAGCATGGACTCGAATATCACGCCCATGATTGAAGCAAACTGTCTTTTCGGGAGATGATACAAAAATTACGGATACACATTTGCCATTCTATATATCAAAGGAAAGCAAACTTATTTTTAGATGAGAGAAGTCCACTTTACAACACTTAACTCTTTATTTCGTCTAAGATTCAACCCCTAACTCTAAAATCGGCTAAGATTCAACCTCCATCTCTCAAAGACAACTATGATTCATCGCTGCAATGCCAAGACTCTGGTTTTTGCGGAGTAGGCCATGTTTGACCTCATTGACCTTTCAGTTAACATGCTGAGTCAAGAGCCACATCTGATCATTGACTAAAATAGTGCAGGGAAAATGAAAATATCCAGAAAATTGTGTAAATTATCTTTACCGATTATTGATTAAGTAACGGATAGGATGCAACCTGAGTTGCAGGTGTCGTGGCTTAATTTACTGTCGGTCTCATGTTAATTTTAGGTATATGGATGTAGCAGCAATATTGTGTGGAAGTGTGTTGCTTCATGATCATCACAACATCAATGGCCAAATGGATCCTAGATGTTAAAGCTGAAGTGAAAAATTCTAACTTTGTGCATCAATGCTTCAGAAAAAACAATGGACAGATGCAAATCTGTTTTTACATGCTTGCACAAACATGTTGTGTTTTTCTTTCAATAGTACAATAAACACTTATTGAAACACGTGCTCCAAACTACTAGAGTATGGCGCAAATGAGAAGACCATCAACTCGAGAAAGAATGTCCGTTCTTCCACCCGAGATTTCGCCTCTAACCTCTTGGAACTTGCTGAGACCGGGACACAAATGTGAAAGCTCGTACAGTCGAAAACTCACACCTTCCTTATCCTTAGCTAGATGACTCAATGTCACAAGTGATCCTTCTTTCCCCGTGTCTCTCATGCCTACATGCACTAATTAAATAGTTAAATTTTATAGGAAACAGCGTGTTCTTGACCTAACGGGTCAAGCTGGTCCAAGTGCGCTTTGAAGACCCACACAAAGGCACCACCCGTCGTCAAGAGCTTGTCACAGAGGCTTCTGATTTTGTGCTTCACACACTTTAGCAAGCAAGCCATGCAATTCGATGATGACGATGATGATGAATGGAGAGCTTATATAGGAGGGTGTGAGGGAAATATACTAGGTAGGAGTGGGTGGTGATGAGTACTAGATGGAGCCAAGTGTTGCAGTAATCAGTTTCACATGGGCAGTCATGTGTGCGCTCAGTGATTTTGCATAGTAGTTAAAGATGGAAGTGTTTCTACCTACCTTTGTAGGCCTCTGGTTACGTGTTTATATAGGATCAACAAAGCCTTGACCATGGCATATACAAAGACTAGGCTTACAAGTAGATCAAGGAGATCAGAACAAATCTAAACAACTCCAGGATAACTATGGTTCTTGTTTTATCTCAACCATACCATGTATATCAATAGTGTATCTAGAACTATCCAGACTATTCTCAATAGCCCCACTCAATCACACCTTGGTCAAGGTGAGACTGCACTTGAAGTTTTCCAAGTCGCTCACATGCAATTCCTTTGTAAACCCATCTGCAATTTTATACTTACAAAAAATGAATCTTATAACAAGAAGTTTTTTGGTCACCCTTTCTCTAATAGAATGTTAGATAATTTCAATGTGCTTGGTTAGAGTTTTAAAAAGAACAATTAGTTGATAAGTAAGTTGCCCCAAGGTTATCACATGAAAGACACGGTATTTCCCTTATAGGAACTCAAAGTTCCTTTAGAAGAGATTGTAAGCAGTGTCTTGTTTCCATGCATTACAAGATATAAGATTTGGACCCAAAGTACACTGCAAATCCACCCGTTGACTTTTTGTCATCAATGTCTCCTGTCCAGTCTACATCTGAGAAGGCTCTCAATAAAGTAGAAGATTATTTTCTGTCTGCTAATCATGTTTTCATTACATGCTTGATATATTTGTGAATTCTTTTAGCTGCAGTCCAGTGGACTGTGGTTGGTGCACGCAAATACTGACATAGATTTTTCACTGAAAATAAAATATTTGGTCTTTCTAGAGTCAAATATCGTAATGCACCAGCAATACTTTTGTACCTTGTAGTTCTCCATCATGAGCTGACAACTTTTCAATACTAGAAAAGGGTGTAGGTGCAGGCTTGCAGTCTTTCATACCTGCTTTGTTTAAGAGATCTAATGCATAGTTTTTCTTATATTAGCACAACACCATCATCAACTTTCTTTACCCCTATTTCAAGGAAGAGGGCAAAGGCTAAATTCAAATCCTTCAACAATGTTATCACTAATTCCTGAGATGAGCTTGTCACAATGATGTCATAATACAAATGAGAACAAATAGAGTCACTGTAGACTTGTTGAATATAAAAGAGTGAAGTGTTAGCCTTGTAAGGAATGAACCCTAGTTGTTGCATCTTTGAACTCAATCTAGAGTAGCAAGCCCTTGAAGCGTGTTTAAGCCCACAAAGAGCCTTGTCCAGTTTCCACACATGAAAAGGCAAGTGTTTGTTTCCATAACCTGGTGGTTGGCTCATATAGACCTCTTATTCTAGAACACCATGATGGAACGTGTTCTGCACATCTATGAATCTCAAGATCCACCCCTTAGATAAAACAATAGATAAAACATTTTATTGAAGAAGAAATTGAGAGAAGAAGCCATCTACCTACTAATATTGACCCGTAGATCTGTGGTAAACTACTCACGCATCATCGAAAGGGTAGCAAGGTTGATGTAGAGCCCCTCCGTGATTGATTTCCCCTCCGACGGAGTACCAAAAAAGGTCCCCAGATGGGATCTTGTGAGAGTAGAGGCTTGCGGTGGCGGAAAAGTATTTCATGGACTCCTCTGCTGGTTTCACAATTTTATAGATTTTATAAAGGTGGAGTTAGGTCAAATGAAGCCATGTGGGCCCCACAAGCCACCAATGCACGCCATGTTGAAAATATTCCTTAGAGGCAATAATAAAATGTTTATTTTCATATTTCCGTTCATGATAAATTTTATTATTCATGCTAGAATTGTATTGATCAAAAACTTAAATACATGTGTGAATACATAAACTACACCGTGTCCCTAGTAAGCCTCTACTAGACTAGCTCGTCCATCAAAGATGGTTATGGTTTCCTAAACATATACATGAGTTGTCATTTGATAACAGGATCACATCATTAGGAAAATGATGTGATGGACAAACCCAACCGTAAGCTTAGCATCAGATGTTTATTTATTTGCTATAAATTTATTCATGCCAAGTATTTGTTCCTTCGACCATGTGATCATGCTACTCCCGGATACCGGAGGAATGCCTTGTGTGCTATCAAAAGTCAGTTCGTAACTGGCTGATCATAAAGGTGCTCTACAAGTATCTCCAAAGGTGTCTGTTGGGTTGCATGGATCGAGATTGAGATTTGTCGCTCCGTGTGTCGAGAGATATCTTTGGGCCCTCTCGGTAATACAACATGATAAGAAGCTTCATGTGACTAATGAATTCAATCACAAGATCTTGTATTAATGAATGAGTAAAGAGACTTGTCGGTAATGATATTGAACTAGGTATGGATATACGGACGATCAAATCTCGGACAACTAACATATCGTCGAACAAAGGGAACTGCATACAGGATTGACTGAATCTTGACATCATGGTTCAACCGATAAATATCTTCATTTATTATGTAGGAACCAATATGGGCATCCAGGTTCCGCTATTGGTTTTCGACCGGAGAAGAGTCTCGGTCATGTCTGCATGTTCCCGAACCCGTAGGGTCTCATGCATAATGTTCGGTAGCGCTAGGGTAGTATTGAGATATTAATAGTGGAAAATCCAAAGGTTGTTCGAAGTCCCAAATGGGATCCGGGACGTCATGAGGAGCTCTGGAATGGTTCGGTGGTAAAGATTTATATATGGAAAGTTGTTGTCGAGGTTCCAGGAAAAAGTCCGGGTTTTTTAGTATTGTATCAGGAAGCCACCGGAAGGTTCTAGAGGGTTATGAAGGGGTCCAGAAGTCCTCAAAGGGACCCACCACATCCCATAAAGTAGCATCGGATGTAGGGGGCGCCCTAGCCCAGCCCGGGGCACCAGCCCCTATAAGGCCCGTGCGCATGGGGGAGGGGAAACCCTAAGGGAGAGGGCCTCCACTTGGCTTGGAGGGCACTCCTCCCCCCTTTGGCTGCCGCCCCAAGCCTTGGCAGGGGGGCTACGGTTTCCACACCCTACCTTACCCCTATATATAGTGGGGACGCGCGGCGGACCGCCATTCCTTCCATACTTGCCTCATCTCTCTCCCGTTACTCCTCCTCCACGTCCCGTCAGAGCTTGGCGAAGCGCTGCCGGAGTTCCGCTGCCATCACCACCACCACGCCGTCGTGTTGGTTCAGATATCATCTACCTCCTATCCCTCCCTTGCTGGATCAAGAACGAGAGGACGCTGTCGAGCTGTACATGTGCTAAACTTAGAGGTGTCGCACATGCGGTACTTGGATCAGATTGGATTGTGACGCGAGTACGACTACTCCAGCCATGATCTCTAAATTGTTAATGCTTCTGGTCTACAAGGGTATATATACACCACTCCCCTCTCGTAGCTCTTCATCTCCTACATTGGATCTTGGGTGTTTTGTAGGATTTTTTTTTGATTTTCATTCTTTGTTCCACATCAGTGGCATCATGAGCTAGGTCTATGCATAGATGTATATGCACGAGTAGAACACAAAGAAGATGTAGCCATTGATCTTCAAATTGCTTACTTCCCTTTTCTTATTTTGATTCGGCAGTATTGTGGAATGAAGCATATCACACCAACCCTATATGTCCACGCACATGAGACCGGTTCTACTCTTTAACATGCAACTTGTATTGCTTAAAAGTGGCTTTGCGGGTGTCTGTCCCTCCCACTTTAGTTGAATCTGATTTGAAGAGGGCCATCCTTCTAGAAGGTTAAAAGTAAACGTGTATATCATCTTTGTGGTTTTGTGTAGATAAGAACAGTTCTTATAGTTTGGCCTAGCAGCCACGTAAAAATTGCAACATCAAAGTTGAGGACGTCTAACTTGCTTTCTCAGGGCATGTTGTGATGTGGCATCGCCAAAATGTGATGTGATATATGTTGATGTATGAGATGATCATGTTTAGTAATAGGTTTACAAATTGCATGTCAATGAGCCATAGGGTAGTTTTTCATTTACTGGATGACCTGGGCGTCAACAAATAATGCTATGTAATTAATTTACTTTATCACTATGCATTAGCAATAGTTGTAGAAGGAACAGTTGGCGAGACGACCACGTGACTACACGATGATGGAGATCATGGTATCATGCCAGTGACGATGGAGATCATGCCGGTGGTTTGGAGATGGAGATCAAAAGCACAAGATGATAATGGCCATGTCATATCACATATTTTGATTGCTTGTGATGTTTATCTTTCATGCGTCTTATTTTTCTTAGGACGTCGGTAGGATTATAATATGATCCCTTCACTTAATTTAAAGAAAATGTGTTCTCCCTAAGTATGCACCATTGCGAAAGTTCGTCGTTTCGAAGCACCTCGCGGTGATCGGGTGTGATAGACTCTATGTTCGCATACAACACGTGTAAGCCAGTTTTACACATCCATAATACTTGGGTTAAACTTGACGAGCCTAGCATGTACAAACATGGCCTCGGAACATAGAAGACCGAAAGGACAAACATAAGTCATATAGTAGATATGATCAACATGAAGATGTTCACTGTTGATGACCATCCCAACTCACGTGATGATCGGACATCTGTTGGTTAAATATGGATCATGTAAACACTTAGGCAACTTGATGTACGTTGATTTAAGTGGGAGTTCACTAGTAATTTGATTAATTAAACCAATTATCGTGAACGTAATCTAAATTGTCTTTGCTTATGTTGTAGATATTTCCCTTTAACAACGTGATCAAAAAGACTGTCCGGGTCCTCGATGAGTCTTCATGCTTGCTTTTGCAAGAAGCGCTTGATTAAGTAGTCTAAAAATCTCACAAACCAACGCCACCCTGAATCTTAGGTTATGTTAATTTATCCCAAGACATCAAGTGAACTTTCATATTATCTATTTCATCTTCCCACGAAACATTCCTAATAATCTGGGATAACTCATTACATAGACCCGCAAAGAATTCGAAGACGCTCATAGCGTAAGTTGGGATCGCCTGATCCATCGACTTATGAAAGTCTCTTTTGTTGTCAAGGACATATATTTCTTTGACCAGTCAGATCACTTTTTCAGAAACCTCTCTTTAGACGATGGAATAGAGACGAAAGACCATCTTTTGTGAAGAGAAATAAATAAGGAGATAGGGGATCCCTCTGTCGTAGGCCTCTCGTAGGTTCAAATCTTTCAATAGTTTTTCCTTGAAACGAACCAAAAACCGTACTATTTTCACACATGTCATAATCCAAACGGTCCATTTACTTGAATTCCAAATTATTTCATTGCTTACTATGGAAAATTCCAATCTACTTTGTCATATGCGTTCATAAGGTAAGTGTATAGGCACAAACTTTCCTTGGATTATTCAAACCCTGTTGCAGACCATGAATACGTTCAAAAGTGATATCAGTAATCATCTACCCCAAAATGAAAACACTTCGTGTTGGGGAAAGAAGGAATTACAACTAGAAAGCACTTCTATGTAGATATATGTCGCAAGAACATCCGGTTAGTTAACATAATGTATGTATTCAAGCACTCTGGATCTAGATTTGAACACACTCTTCATTTACATATGTAGATATGTACTATATTATGATATGGTTTGCTTATTTGAGATGAAACACTGCTGCAATATCACATTACCTTCAATCTATATCAGCATTTTGGCACCAAAATGGAAGGACTATGTCGAAAAATGGTGTTTTGGGTAGTTTTTCAATATGATTAGAGATGAGAAGTCTGTGTTGGACTACTCCTCCATCACTGAACTTGTTAAAGGTTTTGATACTTGAAGTGAAGATCTTGAAGTTCGATGTGGGGTCTATATAAATTTAAGAACCGAGACACCAAGTCTATTCCACCATCCTACTACTCCGTTCGAGTTCATGCACCACCGAATTGAGACATATATGAAATATAGAAATAAACATTTGGATATTGTGAACAAGGAATAAAATTAGGATAAGAAGCCATACATGAAACCATTCGGAATAGTTTCCAAATTGTGGAAAGAACTTACTACAAGGGAGATATCCAAGGCACAATTTTGTATTCAGTACACTCTTGCATTAATAAGCTCTGTTCTAGCTCCAACTTCACCCCAAAGAGTGAATTGTGATATTTTGGGAGATATCTTTCCATTCGAACGGATAAGAACGTTGAACTGAGTTGGTCTTGTTGTTGATAAACTTGTTAGTGGAGCATGTGTTAGCAAAGTCTGTTTATACCTACCGCACGTAAGTTCAATTTATTTGTTTTGTACATGAAATCTTTCTATTTTGTACATTCCTTATGAATATTATGTTGTTCACATAGATGGAAAAAAGGTGTATGGGTAGGTGAATGAAAAACCACCACGGTGTTCTCCATCTAAGATGATACGTTCCTTAACTTGACAATGTGGTTCATCATGTAGCAGTCATAACATAGGGTGACACAGAACTAGCTCTAGTTCATCAACGTAATGTAGGCATGTATTTCGTATATAGTCATACGAGCTTATGGAAAAGAACTTGCATGACATCTTTTGTCCTACCCTCCCGTGGCAGCGGGGTCCTATTGGAAACTAAGGGATATTAAGGCCTCCTTTTAATAGAGAACCGGAACAAAGCATTACCACATAGTGAATACATGAACTCCTCAAACTATGGTCATCACTGGGAGTGGTCCCGATTATTGTCACTTCGGGGTTGCCGGATCATAACACATAGTAGGTGACTATAGACTTGCAAGATAGGTTCAGATCTGAAATCATGGCACTCGGGCCCTAGTGACAAGCATTAAGCATAGCAAAGTCATAGCAACATCAATCTCAGAACAGTGGATACTAGGGATCAAACCCTAACAAAACTAACTCGATTACATGATAAATCTCATCCAACCCATCACCGTCCAGCAAGCCTACGATGCAATTACTAACGCACGGCGGTGACCATCATGAAATTGGTGATGGAGGATGGTTGATGACGACGACGGTGACGAATCCCCCTCTCCGGAGCCCCAAACGGACTCCGGATCAGCCCTCCTGAGAGAGATTAGGGCTTGGCAGCGGCTCCGTATCGTAAAACACGATGATTTCTTCTCCCTGATTTTTTTCTCCCTGAAAGCCAGTATATGGAGTTGGAGTTGGCGTCGGAGGGCCACTAGGGGGCCCACGAGGTAGGGGGGCGCCCCCCACCCTCGTGAGCTGGGTGTGGGCCCCCTGGTCTTCATCTTTTGCGAGGATTTTTCTTTATTTTTTCTAAGGTGTTCCGTGGAGTTTCAGGACATTCCAAGAATTTTTATTTTCTGCACAAAAAACAACACCATGGCAGTTCTGCTGAAAACAGCGTCAGTCCGGGTAAGTTCCATTCAAATCATACAAGTTAGAGTCCAAAACAAGGGCAAAATTGTTTGGAAAAGTAGATACGACAGAGACGTATCAACTCCCCCAAGCTTAAACCCTTGCTTGTCCTCAAGAAATTCAGTTGACAAACTGAAAGAGAAAAAGAAAAACTTTTACAAACTCTGTTCGCTCTTGTTGTTGTAAACATGAAAAGCCAGCATTCAAGTCTCAGCAATTATTTATGAACTAACCACACTCACAATGACATGTAGGTCTCATAATTACTCATATCAATAGCATAATCAGCTAGCGAGCCATAATAATAAAAACTTGGGTGACAACACTTTCTCAAAATAATCATAACATGATATAACAAAATGGTATCTTGCTAGCCATTTCTGAGACCGCAAAACATAAATGCAGAGCACCTTTAAAGATCAAGGACTGACTAAACATTGTAATTCATGGTAAAAGAGATCCAGTCAAGTCATATCCAATATAAACCAATAATAATGAATGCAAACGACTGTGTGCTCTCCAGCGGGTGATTTTTAATAAGAAGGGTGATGACTCAACATAAAAGTAAATAGATAGGCCCTTCGCAGAAGGAAGCAGGGATTTGTAAAGGTGCCAGAGCTCGATTTTAAAATAGAGATAAATTATATTTTGAGCGGCATACTTTCATTGTCAACATAACAACAAAAATACGACGATATCTTCCATGCTAAACAGATTATAGGCGGTTCCCAAACAGAATGGTAAAGTTTATACTCCCCTTCCTCCACAAGCATCAATCCATGGCTTGCTCGAAACAACAAGTGCCTCCAGCATTCAATGGGTCCCAAGGGGAGTTTTGTTTGCATTTATTTTGATTTAGTTTGCACAAAGCATGGGACTGGGCATCCCGGATACCAGCCATTTTCTCGTGAATGAGGAGCGGAGTCCACTCCTCTTGAGAATAACCCGCCTAACACGGAGGATAAGGGCAGCTTTAGTTGACATATGAGCTATTCGAGCATGCAAAACAGAATGTTTATTTGAAGGTTTAGAATTTGGCACATACAAATTTACTTGGAACGGCAGGTAAATAACACATATAGGATGGTATAGTGGACTCATATGGAATAATTTTGGGGTTTATGGAGTTTGGATGCACAACCAGTATTCCCGCTTAGTAAAGGTGATGGCTAGCAAAAGACTGGGAAGCGACCAACTGAGAGAGCGACAACAGTCATAAACATGCATAAAAATTTATTCACACCAAGTACAAGCATGAGTAGGATATAATCCACCATGAACATAAATATCATGAAGGCTATGTTGATTGGATTCAACTACATGCGTGAACATGTGACAAGTCGAGTCACTCAATGCATCTAAAGGAGGATACCACCCCATCATAACACATCATAATCATTCTAATAGCATGTTCGCACGCATGGTAAACCATTATAACTCATAACTAATCAAGCATGGCACAAGCAACTATAATCTCTAAATGTCATTGCAAATATGTTTACTCGATAATAGCTGAATCAGGAACGATGAATCATCATATTTACAAAAACGAAAGAGGTTGAGTTCGTACCAGCTTTTCTCTTCTCAATAAGTCCATCGTATATCATCATGATTGCCTTTCACTTGCACGACCGAACGGGGTGTATAATAATAAGAGTACACGTGCATTGGACTAAGCTGGAATCTGCAAGCATTCAACTCAAGAGAGAAGACAAGTAATATGGGCTCTAGGTTTAAATAAACCGTCATGCATATAAGAGCCACTAAGCATTTTCAATATGGTCTTCTCGACCCCCAAAGAAAGGAATAGAAATAAAAACTATTTACACGGCAAAGCTCCCAACAAGTAAAAAGAAGAACGGGAAATATTTTTGGGTTTTCTTTTTAATTCTACTACAAGCATGGAAAGTGGACTACTACTAATTTTTTGGTTTTTCTTAAGGTTTATCAAACACACAACAAGAAAGCAGGAAAAAGAAATTTAAACTAGCATGGATATTACAGTGAAAGAGTATGAGCACCGACATCTAGCAATGAGTGTGTGTGAACATGAATGTAATGTTGGTGGGAAATACGTACTCCCCCAAGCTTAGGCTTTTAGCCTAAGTTGGTCTATTGCCAGGGATAGCCTGGCGGATATCCGTAGGTGTAGCTGGGGTCGTACTGTGACGAAGAAGACTCTGACTGCCACTGGCTGGCAGCCTCCTCTGAATCCCAAGAATAAACAGATAGTCATGGGGGCTCATCTTATGGCTCTGGGGCTAGTGCAGGGTTCCGATAGGCTTGAACAGACGACCACGGAATGATGTGAGGTTCTGCAAACAAGTTAAACACAAAAGGAGCAGGCAAGGTAATAGTCTCAGGGTGATGTTTATCAAAGTATAATTTATATTTGAGCTCCCCATCGCAACTCTTAACAAGAAAATCATGTGCTATCATACTCTTGTAATCTAAATAAGCACGGGGCAGCGCTGTTTCTTCTTTCTCCGCATGCCTAATAGGTATTTCAAAATGTTCAGCAAAGCGTGAAGCATAAATGCCTCCATAGATGGGTCCCTTAGTACGGTTCAAACTTAACCGTCTAGCAACAATTCCACCCATACTAACAGAGTTATTGCGGTATAAACCATGGAGCAAAATAATAATATCAGGAATGCTAAGGTTCCCACAGTTCCCGCGTCCAATTAAGCAACGACTAGCAAATAAGGCAAAGTAGCGTAAAACAGGATAATGTATGCTAGTGTCCTTGCATAAGAAACCTTCCTTGTTTCTCCCACTTTGATAGTGTTGACAAAAGCTTCTAATTTGTTACGGTGGGGTTCATCTAAGGTGCCCTCAAAGGGTATTCTGCAAACCTCGCAGAATTCTGCTAATGTCATCTCTTTAACAACGTCATATAAATGAAACTCTACTGTTGGAGGTGATTCTTAGGGAAAAAGTAGAAGTTTTGCACAAAAGTATTTGTGAGTAAGAGATACTGATGACGTTGGTCGTTGAGGAAGTTGGTGAGGCCGGCGTTCTCAATCAATAAATAGAAATCCTCATAAATCCCGGCTCTCCTCAAGAAGTCATCGGAAGGCCATTCACAAGGCCAGACCTCCGCGGTGCGAGGTAAATTAAATTTGGGCTTCTCCTCTTCTTCCTTTTGTTTTTCCTTAGAGCTTCAGCTCGACGATCCCCTCAAAAGTCTCTTCATTATTTCTGAAACAATCTGAAATTTTTAGTAACTTCAAATAAAGGTGAACCAACTTCAATGAAATTGATAGCAACAACTCCCACAAGTGCCTAGAGCCTATATAAAGCATTGAAACAACTTGGAACCATATAAATTTGACATGCAAGCTCAAGAACATGGTCACCTATGCAGCACGAATTTGCAAAGAATAAAGCACTAGAACAAAAACTAATTGGACCAATGGAGGAGTCACATACCAAGGAACAATCTCCCCAAGAAGCTTTGCCAGAGGTGCTTTGAGCAAGGAGATCGAAAATCACAGCAACGGGGGCTGGAACTTGTGCTTGAGTTGGTTTTTGGTGTTTGTGTGAGGCAGAGGAAGAAGATGGGTGCAGGAATAAGTTGAGGAGGGCCACCGTGGGCCCACGAGGTAGGGGGCGCGCCCAGGGGGTAGGGCGCGCCCTCCACCCTCGTGGCTAGGTGGCAGGTCCCCCCGTGGTAATTTTTGCACAGTAAATTCTCAAATAATCCCGAAAAAATCATATTAAATTTGCATGGCATTCGGAGGACTTTTATTTTCGGGGTATTTTTATATTGCACGGATAAGTCAGGAAACAGACAGAAAAATACTATTTTACTTTATTTCTACTAAATAACAGAGAATATAAAGAGGGTACAGAAGGTTGTGCTTCTAGTTTCATCCATCTCGTGATCATCAAAATGAACCCACTAACAAGGTTGATCAAGTCTTGTTAACAAACTCATTCCGAATAATCCCGGAACCGGAGAAATTTCGAATGACACTAAGTTACCTCAATGGGGATATGAAAGTCACCAACAATAAGAATATCATACTTTTTCTTGACAGTAGGGAGAGGAAATTCAAAACCTCCAAATATAATCGATGGAACATTTCCAATAGAGTTGATACTATAAACTTGATGTTGTTTCCTCGGAAAATGCACCGTGTGCTCATTGCCATTAACATTAAAAGTGACATTGCCTTTGGTGCAATCAATAACGTCCCCTGCAGTGTTAAGGAAAGGTCTTCCAAGAATAATAGACATGCTATCATCCTTGGGAATATCAAGAATAACAAAGTCCGTTAAAATAGTAACGTTTGCAACTACAACAGGCACATCCTCACAAATACCGAGAGGTATAGCAGTTGATTTATCAGCCATTTGTAAAGATATTTCAGTAGGT
Source organism: Aegilops speltoides (assembly GCA_021437245.1). Classification (NCBI taxonomy): domain Eukaryota; kingdom Viridiplantae; phylum Streptophyta; class Magnoliopsida; order Poales; family Poaceae; genus Aegilops; species Aegilops speltoides. The sequence continues at coordinate 56,562,623 of CM038146.1, forward strand.
GTCAACTTATTCAAGTCAAGTCTATGATATAAAGAGAGAGGCATAACACTAACACCCGGCTCCAAGATCACATAAAGCAGTTTTAACATAACTTCTTTTAATGGAGCATGGTATAGTAGGCACTCCGGGATCTCCTAGTTTCTTTGGTATTCCACCCTTAAAAGTGTAATTAGCAAGCATGGTGGAAATTTCAGCTTCAGGTATCTTTCTTTTATTAGTAATAATATCCTTCATATACTTAGCATAAGGATTTGTTTTGATCACATTAGTTAATCGCATACGCAAAAAGATGGGTCTAATCATTTCAGCAAAGCGCTCAAAATCCTCATCATCCTTTTTCTTGGATGGTTTCGGAGGAAAAGGCATGGGTTTTTGAACCCATTGTTCTCTTTCTTTACCGTGCTTCCTAGCAACAAAATCTCTTTTATCATAACGTTGATTCTTTGATTCTGGGTTATCAAGATCAACAGCAGCTTCAACTTCTACATCATTATCATTGCTAGGTTGAGCATCAACATGAACATTATCATTAACATTATCACTAGGTTCATGTTCATCACCTGATTGTGTTTCAGCATCTGAAACAGAGATATCATTTGGATTCTCAGGTGGTTCAGCAATAGGTTCACTAGAAGTTTGCAAAGTCCTATCATTTTTCTTTTTCTTCCTTTTAGAAGAACTAGGTATATCAATATTGTTTCTCTGAGAATCTTGCTCGATTCTCTTAGGGTGGCCTTCAGGATACAAAGGTTCCTGAGTCATTCTACCAATTCTAGTAGCCACTCTAATAGCATAATCATTTTTCTTACTATTCATTTCATCAAGCACTTCTTTCTGAGCTTTAAGTACTTGTTCTACTTGAGTGGTAACCAAAGAAGCATGCTTGCTAACAAGTTTAAGTTCACCTGTAATATCAGCCATATAATCACCCAAGCGTTTAATCATAAAAGTATTCTGTTTTAATTGTCTACCAAAATAAGCATTAAAGTCATCTTGCTTAAACATAAAGTCATCAAACTCATCCAAGCACTGACTAGCAATTTTAGTAGGAGGCACTTCAGCTTTATCATATCTATAGAGAGAATTTACCTTTACTACCTGTGTCGGGATATCGGGAGGTTCTTTAGTACTAAGTAATTGAGATCATATACTTCTTCAACAGGCGGTAAATTAATACCATGTATTTCTTCAATAGGAGGTAAATTCTTAACATCTTCAGCTTTAATACGTTTTTCTTTCATAGATTTCTTTACCTCTTGCATATCTTCGGGGCTCTGAAATAGAACACCTCTCTTCTTCGGAGTTGGTTTAGGAATAGGCTCAGTAATTGGCTCAGGAGCTGGCTCAGGAGGTAGCTCAGGAGGTGCCCAATTATTTTCATTTGCTAACATATTATTCAATAGAATTTCAGCGTCATCCGGTGTTCTTTCCCTGAAAAGAGAACCAGCAAAACTATCCAGGTAATCTCTGGAAGCATCAGTTAGTCCATTGTAAAAGATATCAAATATTTCAGGTTTCTTAAGAGGATGATCAGGCAAAGCATTAAGTAACTTGAGAAGCCTCCCCCAAGCTTGTGGGAGACTCTCTTCTTCAATTTGCACAAAATTGTATATTTCCCTCAAAGCAGCTTGTTTCTTATGAGCAGGGAAATATTTAGCAGAGAAGTAATAAATCATATCCTGGGGACTTTGCACACAACCAGGATCAAGGGAATTATACCATATCTTAGCTTCACCTTTTAATGAGAATGGAAAGATCTTAAGTAAATAAAGGTAGCACGATCTCTCATTATTGGTAAACAGGGCAGCTATATCATTTAACTTAATAAGATGTGCCACAACAGTTTCACATTCATAGCCATAAAAAGGATCAAATTCAACCAAAGTAATTATATCTGGATCGACAAAAAAATCATAATAGTCCTGATCAGGAACACAGATAGGTGAAGTAGCAAAAGCAGGGTCGGGTTTCATTCAACCTCTAAAAGATTCTTTACTCCATTTAATTAGCAATCTCTTAAGTTCATATCTATCCTGGCAAGCAAAAATAACCGCAGAAGATTTAGCATCAAAAAGATAACCCTCAGGAATAGAAGGCATAGGTTCATCATCACTAACATCATCGTGCTCAGGTTCAATAATTTCTCTTTCTCTAGACCTAGCAATTTGCTCATCAAGATATTCACCAAGTGGCACAGTACTATCAAGCATAGAAGTAGTTTCATCATAAGTATCATGCAAAGCAGAAGTGGCATCATCAATAACATGCGACATATCAGAATCAATAGCAGTAGTAGGTTTAGGTTGCGCAAACTTACTCATAATAGAAGGAGAATCTAGTGCAAGGCTAGATGGCAGTTCCTTACCTCCCCTCGTAGTTGAGGGCAAAATAGTAGTTCGATCATCTTTCAAGTTCTTCATAGTGTCCAGCAGATATAAATCCCAAGTGACTCAAAGAATAGAGCTATGCTCCCGGCAACGGCGTCAAAAAATAGTCTTGATAACCCACAAGTATAGGTGTCGGTGTCAAAACCGGAGGATCTCGGGTAGGGGGTCCCGAACTGTGTGTCTAGGCGGATGGTAACAGGAGACAAGGGACACGATGTTTTTACCCAGGTTCGGGCCCTCTCGATGGATGTAAAACCCTACTCCTGCTTGATTGATATTGATGATATGGGTAGTACAAGGGTGGATCTACCACGAGATCATGGAGGCTAAATCCTAGAAGCTAGCCTATGGTATGATTGTTGTAATGGTTGTTCGTCGTATGGACTAAAACCCTCCGGTTTATATAGACACCGGAGAGGGCTAGGGTTACATAGAGTCGGTAACAATGGTAGGAGATCTACATATCCGTATCGCGAAGCTTGCCTTCCATGCCAAGGAAAGTCCCATCCGGACACGGGACGAAGTCTTCAATCTTGTATCTTCATAATCTTGGAGTCCGGCTGACGATGATAGTCCGGCTGTCCGGACACCCCCTAGTCGAGGACTCCCTCAATAGGGGATCACAACAGTTTTCGAGGGTAGAGTATTCAACCCAAATTTGTTGATTCGACACAAGGGGAGCCAAAGAATATTCTCAAGTATTAGCAGCTGAGTTGTCAATTCAACCACACCTGGAAACTTAATATCTACAGCAAAGTGTTTAGTAGCAAAGTAATATGATAGTGGTGGTAACGGTAAAAAAAGTAAAGACAGCAAAAGTAATGTTTTTGGTATTTTGTAGTGATTGTAACAGTAGCAACGGAAATGTAAATAAGCGAGAACCAGTATATGGAAAACTCGTAGGCACCGGATTAGCGATGGATAATTATGCCGGATGTGGTTCATCATGTAGCAGTCATAACATAGGGTAACAAAGAACTAGCTCCAGTTCATCAATGTAATGTAGGCATGTATTCCGTATATAGTCATACATGCTTATGGAAAAGAACTTGCATGACATATTTTGTCCTACCCTCCCATGGCAGCGGGGTCCTATTAGAAACTAAGGGATATTAAGGCCTCCTTTTAGTAGAGAACCGGAACAAAGCATTAGCACATAGCGAATACATGAACTCCTCAAACTATGGTCATCATCGGGAGTGGTCCCGATTATTGTCACTTCGGGGTTGCCGGATCATAACACATAGTAGGTGACTATAGACTTGCAAGATAGGATCTAGAACACACATATATTCATGAAAACATAATAGGTGCAGATCTGAAATCATGGCACTCAGGCCCTAGTGACAAGCATTAAGCATAGCAAAGTCATAGCTACATCAATCTCAGAACAAAATGGATACTAGGGATCAAACCCTAACAAAACTAACTCGATTACATGATAAATCTCATCCAACCCATCACCGTCCAGCAAGCCTACGATGCAATTACTCACGCACGGCAATGAGCATCATGAAATTGGTGATGGAGGATGGTTGATGATGACGATGGCGACGAATCCCCCTCTCCGGAGCCCCGAACGGACTCTAGATCAGCCCTCCCAAGAGAGATTAGGGCTTGGCGGAGGCTCCGTATCATAAAACGCGATGATTTCTTCTCCCTGATTTTTTTCTCCCCGAAAGCCAATATATGGAGTTGGAGTTGGCATCGGAGGGCCACCAGGGGGCCCACAAGGTAGGGGGGCGCGCCCCCCACCCTCATGAGCAGGGTTTGGCCCCCCTGGTCTTCATCTTTTGCGAGGATTTTTCTTTATTTTTTCTAAGGTGTTTCGTGGAGTTTCAGGACATTCCGAGAATTTTTATTTTCTGCACAAAAAATAAGACCATGGCAGTTCTGCTGAAAACAGCGTCAGTCCGGGTTAGTTCCATTCAAATCATACAAGTTAGAGTCCAAAACAAGGGCAAGAGTGTTTGGAAAAGTAGATACGACAGAGACGTATCAGTATCCAAAATAGATGTACCTAAACCAACAAGCACAAAACATGCATATCCCTTTAATCTGCATTAGTGCGTCTAAGTGGTTAGTGTATTGTAAGCTCCGTCCATGGAGCAGTGAAATAAGCTAACGCTGTATAATGTGTAGCTAGCTTGCTGTTTAGACATTTTCCCGTTTTTAAATATTACTTTTCTCTATATCTATGAATTGGATCGTCGATCTTTCCCGGAGTCGATTTTGCGCTAGAGCTTCTAAAACTAACCAGTCCAGGGAAGAACTTCCTTCTTATCTTCATACATTCTAGACCTTTTCACTACCCTCGATTCAGTTTCTACAAAACAACAATTTTAAAAATGCTAGTCGAGCAATCTTTTAGAAAGCATAATACTAGTGGGATCTACTCGGTTCATGCTTACTTTGGTCTGCATGACAGTCCTATACGAAGTGCAATTTTGTACTGCTTTCTTCAAGGTTCAGGGGTCCAGGCATATGGATCACTGTTCGTACTGTCCCAATGCAGCAGCTTCAGCTTCGCCTGCTAGTCGTCTGCGCCGGATGCCGCGCCCGAGGCCGCTGGTGGCCTCGAGGACGACGCCCAGGCTCAAGGCATACGAGGGCGCACTGCCACCGTACGACAGGACCAAGCACATGGTCATCCCCGACATGCTCAAGTACGTCGGCATTGGACTGCCTTCTATATACCGGCGTGTGTCTTGTATGTGTGTTTGATGTTGACGTTGCTTGTGGTTTTGTAGGGATCTGAGGATGGGTTCTGAGGCTGGGTTCTGAGGCTGCAGCCTGGGCACAGGTACTGCCTCCTCGGCCAGCTCTCCAAGGAGGTCAGACGGAACTACGCTGACACCATCAGTGTAAGCTATTTCATTGTGCTGTTTCTTCATTGCTCACTAGTTGCTAGTGTTCGACAACTACCAGTGGGTTAATATTAGTCTTTTATAATTGTTTTCTTGAGGATGAGTTACTGGGGCTGTCCAGGCCATGACTCGAAATTATAATTGTTTTCTTGAGGATGGGCAATGATGTATATCTGAAAGTGATACATTCTTTGAAAACTCAGCTTCTACTATTCACCTTGTAGATTTTTTATTCTGCAACATATTTGGTTTTTTCATAAAATGATTGGATTATTCTGGAGAAGTACCCAGTGTAACCTTGCAGGGTGAGAAAATTATCTTGCGGTCTTAATTTATTCTGATTAAAAAATTGGTCATGCTCACGAGCAGTATATATGCACTTGGTCGGTTCATTGTTAGCAGTTTAGCTACACAAACTGACCGATATTGCACAATAATATGTACCAGATTTGCTAGCAATCCTTCTTTCTCTCGTATAGAAGTACATGCTATCTAACGTGAGCAAAATCATTGCGTAACTACAGGTACATCATATGACTAATTTACACAGAATACTGATACTCGACCCCATGCATTCAGTTTCAGAACTTGAAACTAACCTATTGAAACTAACCTGACTAGTAGCTTCTCTGGCTTCCAGTTTACAACTTCTAGCATATCAATCATTCATTCTCAAGTTGCTGCTGGCAGCTACAAGTCACCTTTTTCTAGAATTCCCATGTTCTTTTTTTGTGTGTATAAGCCTTCCTCTTCGATTTCAAGCTTGTGATTGAGGTTAATTGATGGTGGTGGTTGTGCGATGCAGATGTTCGGGATGGCGGAGAAGGAGATGGAGTACCAGGTCGAGATTTTCAACCGGTGAATGATGTGCCTTCTAGATGCTGTACTACCACCAGTCCACCACCTGGGTGGGGCTTGTGAGATCAGATCCCTGGTTGATGCAATGAACCAACTCCGTAGTTTTTATTAATTATGTAGTTATATACATTGAGGGATGCCATTGTCTGCGAAAAAAGAAATTGCTTGCACTTTTCAGATGGATGAGGAGCCTAAAGTAGCTTGACAATTATAAGCCTGGTGTTTACTGTTTTTACTACTTCAGTGATTTCCTTGCGAACTGCTATTCCTTCAGCTATGACAAGTGATTGCCATGATCTGTACCCACTCGAACGCACCCCTGGAAGTGTCTTTCCGGGGAGATAGGTTACCTTGACCTGAGAATTTACCTTGACCGGAATTGTGGTTATTTCAGGCAAATTTGGGGCTGACGATAGAAGACGAGGAGCAACTTCTCTCTGGTCTGGTGATTGGAACTTCAGGACAAGGTACGTAGCATCCCCATCACCCTCCCCCTCTTTCTCTGCTTACTAATGCTGCTAAATTAAGGAATATTTGATGCAAATCCTGGTTGTGTAGGGAATTCAAGAGGGATTTGTATGAACAACTCCAGTTTTATTAGTTAGTACCAAACAGAGAAGATGAGGTCCAGATTGGCAAATTTTGCTGCTACCACATGGATTTGTATCTATGCAACCATCTTCCTACTGTATGTGTTGTTTGGATTGCAAGAAATTCAGTTTTGGGTGACCTGCACTTAGTTAAATTTCTCTGAATAATCAACCGTATTGTTTCTGTATTGTTTTGCTGCTGTATTGTTTCTCACTCATGATTGATCTACTGCCAGGTGAAGGTTTTCAAATGTTGAAGGAGGAGGAAAATAGGAACTTCTGTGATGTCTTGTCATCTATTTTCTTTTCTTTGCTCTAGAATTGTTTTGTTTGGCACTTGCTGGTTGGATGTAAAGATATGTACTGCTAGAATGAATGCATGTGAAGATATATTGGGCTCCTGTAATGTTTCATGTTGCTTTGAAAATGTATCGGAAATGGGCTAGGCCCAAGATAACTTGTAGTGTGATCTGTTGTAATGTTAATGGCATAATAAAAGAAGTTGGATTTGATCTATTATTTCGGCCCAGCCCAAGATATATTGAACAATTATTTCTGAGGGGAAAACTTGGGAGGCCCGGCAAAGAAATGGCCCAAAAAAAACAAGACCAAATAAATCTGTCAAAAGGGATGGGCAAAGAAATCTAAAGCACCAAAATGGACTGGGCTGATTCTAAGTAACGACCTTTTGAATTGGTCGCAATTTTGCCACGTCAGATTGCCACGTCGGATCTGACGTGGCCTGGGCAGACAGCCAGTGACCAAATCAAAAGGTCATGGGTTCAACGACCTTCTATATTGGTCGTAAATGTCTATGACCTTCTCACAGAGAAGGTCGTTAATTTCAGTTTACGACTGCCAGTTTTTGAACTTCTGTTTTTTGTCACAAAAAGGTCGCAAATGAAAAACAATGACCTTTCAGTGACCAATAGTCAAGGTCACAAGTTGACATATTTCTTGTAGTGAATCAACACTACTAGCAACCCACAGGTACCAATTTCTGGTTTTGATACAAGATTGGATACAAGAGATGAACTAGGGTTTTGAGAGGAGATGGTGCTGGTGAAGATGTTGATGGAGATTGACCCCCTCTCGATGAGAGGATCATTGGTGATGACGATGGTGATGATTTCCCCCTCCCGGAGGTAAGTTTCCCTGGTAGAACAGCTCCGCCGGAGCCCTAGATTGGTTCCGCCAAGGTTCCGCCTCGTGGCGGCGGAGTTTCGTCCCGTGAGCTTGCTTATGATTTTTCCAGGGTAAAAGCCTTGACATAGCAGAAGATGGGCACCGGAGGGCCAACAGGGGGCCCAGGAGACGGGGGCGCGCCCAGTAGGGGGGGGGCGCCCCCACCCTCCTGGCCAGGGTGTGGGCTGCCTCTAGTATTTTCTTTGCTCAATAATTCTTATTAATTCCAAAATGACTTTCGTGGAGTTTCAGGATTTTTGGAGTTGTGCAGAATAGTTTTCCAATATTTGCTCCTTTTCCAGTCAGAATTTCAGTTGCCGACATTCTCCCTCTTCATGATAAACCTTGTAAAATAAGAGAGAATAGTCATAAGTATTGAGACATAATGTGTAATAAAAGCCCATAATGCAATAAATATCGATATAAAAGCATGATCCAAGATGGACGCATCATCCGGCCTGTTAGCCATGGGTCGGACTGATGGGCCGTCGAGATATGAAGACCGAAGACTGCACCCATGTCCGGATAGGACTCCCCTTGGCGTGGAAGGCAAGCTTGGCGATCAACTATGTAGATTCCTTTTTATGTAACCGACTCCATGTAACCCTAGATCTCTTCGGTTTCTATATAAACCGGAGAGCATAGTCTGGATAGGCAGAGACTCATTATCATAGTCATACATGCTAGACTTCTAGGGTTTAGTCAATACGATCTCGTGGTAGATCAACTCATGTAATACTCATATTCATCAAGATCAATCAAGCAGGAACTAGGGTATTACCTCCATAGAGAGGGCCCGAACCTGGGTAAACATCGTGTCCCCCGCCTCTTGTTACCATCGACCTTAGACGCACATTTCGGGACCCCCTACGCGAGATCCACCGGTTTTGACACCGACATTCACCGCCAAGTTCGGTCGCCCCATACTCGCAATCCAAACTGATAACGGAAAAGAGTTTGACAACGTCGCTCTTCGCACAATTTTCGCCTCTCATGGCACCACCTTCCGTCTGACTTGCCCCTACACTTCCCAGCAGAATGGCCGCGCCGAGCACATTCTCTGCACTCTTTATGACTGCGTTCACACATTACTCTTTCACTCTAATGTGCCTGCTCGGTTTTGCCCCAATCCCCTCGCTACCGCCACTCTCTAAGTTAACATTCGTCCGTATCGCCTCGGTGGAACTACGCCCCTCACCACCTTCTCTTCGGCACACCACCGTCCTATGATTGTCTCCGCATCTTCGGGTGTCTCTGTTATCCTAGCACCGCGTCCACCACGCCACACAAGCTTGCACCACAATATGTCACATGCGTCTTCCTTGGCTACCCTCCTAACACAAAAGGTTACCGGTGCTACGATCTTGTCACTGATCGTGTGTACACGTCGAGGCACGTGTCCTTTGTCGAGACGGTGTTCCCTTTCTTTCAGGTTCCTCCGGCTTCGGCCCCTTCGGCGTCGGCCCCCGCGCCCCCTACGTGGAGCGATGTGCGGCGGCACCCCCCGACGGCCCCAGTGGCACAGCACCTTCTGCCGCCACCACCAGGCTTCGTGACTCCCTCCCCCGAGGTTGAGTCCGAGCAGGCCCCCGGGTCCCCGTCTCCTTCATACGAGGTTGAGCCCGGTACCCCGCCCGCCACCCCTGCCCGGTACCCCGCCCACCCGTCGCCTCTTGTGCCGCCGGATTGGCCGGCACTGCTGCCGCCGCGCCCCCCGCCGCCGTCGTAGCTACAGCCTCCGCCGCCGCTGCTGCGGACTCCGCCACCACCGCCGGGGCCCCCGCCGGCGCCGCGGCACCCGCCAGCTCTGCTGCCCCGTCCCTTGGTATGACTACCCGTTCCCGAGCAGGAGTGCTTCGACCCAGCATGCGCTACTCCGCCGACGAGTATTTGTGCACCGCCTCGTCGCTATCACCCGTCCCCACCTCCGCTCGCGCTGCCCTTCGGGATTCCTACTGGCAATCTGCGATGCAGGAGGAGTTCGGTGCCCTACAGCGCAATCACACGTGGCAGCTTGTTCCGCGACCCCCTCGTTCCAACATCATCTCTGGCAAGTGGGTGTTTCGCCAAAAGCCTCGCACAGACGGTTCTCTCGAGCGCTACACGGCTCGGTGGGTGGTTCGTGGTATTCGGCAGCACGCGGGCGTGGACTTCACCGACAACTTCGCCCCGGATGTGAAACCGGGAACGATTCGTGCCGTACTCCAGCTGGCGGTCTCGTGCGCCTGGCCTGTGCATCAGTTGGATGTCTCCAACGCCTTCTTGCACGGCCATCTCGCCGAGCAGGTGTTCTATGAGCAGCCCACTGGTTTCGTCGACGTCGAGCACCCCGACTTCGTGTGCTTGCTCTCTCGTTCTCTTTACGGGTTGAAGCAGGCGCCTCGGGCTTGGTACTAGCGAATCGCAGCCTTCCTGCAGTCTCGGTCCACTCGCTCCGATGCCTCACTCTTCGTGTATCGTCAGGCAGCAGACACTGCATATCTGCTGCTCTACGTCGACGACATCATCCTCACGGCGTCTGCCCCCGATCTCCTTTAGCGGCTGACTGCTCGTCTTCGGGATGAGTTCGCCCTCAAGAATTGGGGCCTCTGCACTACTTTCTCGGCATCGAGGTGATCCGTCGTGCTGATGGCTTCTTTTTGCATTAGCTGATGTACGCCCACGAGCTCCTGGAGCGTGCTGGTATGCTTAACTGCAAGCCGGCACCCACCCGCGTCGACACGAAGGCGAAGGTCTCTACTCTGGAGGGGTCTCTCGCGTTCGATGGAGCATTTTACCACTCCATTGTTGGTGCTTTACAGTACCTGACGCTGACTCGACCCGACCCGTAGTACGGTGTTCAGCAGGTGCGCCTCCACATGCACGCTCCGCGTAACTCCCACTGGACCTTGGTGAAGCGTATTCTCCGGTATATACCCGACACCATGTCTTTGGGGCTCACCCTGATGGCCTCCGCCTCCACCGACCTCGTGGCCTACTCGGATGCTGACTGGGCTGGCTGCCCCGACACTCGATGCTCCACGTCAGGCTACTGCGTCTACCTTGGGCCCTCGTTGATCTCTTGTTCATCGAAGCGGTAGCCCGCGGTTTCCCGCTCCAGCGCCGAGGCAGAGTATCGCGTTGTGGCTAATGTCGTGGCTGAGTGCTCTTGGCTCCGTCAGCTGCTCCAGGAGTTGCTCTATGATGTTCATAAGGCCACTCTTGTCTACTGCGATAACGTCAGTGCGGCCTACTGATACGTCCATTTTGTATCGTACTTTTAGACCAATATGTATTGCATTATGGGCTGTTATTACACATTATATCTCAATACTTATGGCTATTCTCTCTTATTTTACAAGGTTTACCATGAAGAGGGAGAATGCCGGCAGATGGAATTCTGGCTGGAAAAGGAGCAAACGTTGGAAACCTATTCTGCACAACTCAAAAAGTCCTGAAACTCCACGAAACAACTTTTTGGATTTAATAAGAATTTATGAGCGAAAGAAATATGCCAGGGGGCCCACAACCTGTCCAGGAGACAGCCCCCCCTATAGGGCGAGGCCCCCTATCTCCTGGGCCCCCTGGTGGGCCTCCGGCATCCATCTTTTGCTATATCATCACTTTTACCCTGGAAAAAATCGTGGGCAAGCTTACGGGACGAAACTCCGCCGCCACGAGGCGGAACCTTGGCTGAATCATTCTAGGGCTGTCACGTCCCTAGTTCTGGTATGATCTAGGCTTGCTTTGTGCATCATGTTTAAGTTCCAAATGAATTTGAAATGGGGAATGTTTCAAACCCTAGCACCAAAGCAAATTCAAATAGATGCAAATTAAAATTGGAATTTCAATTAACCCAAAATGCTTTTCAAAAATGTTCATGGTCTTTGGAAAATGTTGCAAAACAACAACCAGAGGTGATGCACATTTTTGCTAAACCTTTTGGATTTTTGAATGAACCCATAAGTATTTGAATTGGAGCTGTAAAAAAATAATATAAATATTTTGACGGCTCCAAAAATGTTGGAAATTGGTGAGGGCCTCTGGTATATTATAACCAGTGGTCACAAGGAATCTCAACATTTTTATAATTGTGCTAGTATTTATTTTAAGTCAAAAACAAATGTCAGAAAATAGAAAAAGAAATAAAAGGAAAAAAACCTTACGGACCTGCTGCATGCCCAGCTCCCCGTGCTGGCCGGCACCGCAGCCAAAGAGTGGCCCAGCCCACAGCCCCCCCCCTCCTCTGTCGTCTTCCTCCTCGCCCAAGCAGTGCGTGCCAGCGCTCTCTGCCCGGCCGCCGCGCCACGCCGCCCGCCACCTCCTCCTCCACCGCTGCTGGCGTCCTCCTCGTCGCTTCGAACGCCCAGACGACGCCACGCGCCCGCACCCTCTCACTCTCCCCAGTTCTCTCCTCTCCTCTCCCTCGCTCTCTCCCGAGCGCACCCGACGCCGCCGTTCGCCGCCACCGCGGCCACTGCCTCCCCCTTGTCCCTCTGTCATGTCCACGCGCTCCGCCGCTGTGGGCTACGCCTCCCCGACGAGACGCACGGCGCCGGACGCCCTGGAGCGCCGCCATCGCCATCGTCTTCGCCTCCGACCGCCGCGGATCTTTGTCGCCGCCCCGCCGTCTGCAGCGCTTCCCCGAGCTCGCCGAAGACGCCACTGGAACCGCAGTGAGCTCCTGCCCCGTTCACCCCTCTCTGTTTAGCCGTACGGCCGCCGTAGCCCTTCTCCCCACCACGGCCGAAGCCTCTCGCCGCCGTCCATGTCGCCGCCGTCACCCTAGCCACTGCAGCCCGCAACCGAGCACGTCACCGTACTCCTGGTGCCACGAGGGTGCCGCAGAGCCCCTCGGGTGGCCTCCCCGTGCCCCACAGCCTGCTCCCGCTCGAAGCCCGAACTCCGGCCGCCGCCGCGAGCCCTGCTCCGGCGAGCTCCGCCGTCCCCGCGACCTCCCCTATGCCCAGTGGGATGCGGTCGAGCGCGGGCTGCCGATTGGTAGTCCCCGCACGTTTTTCCGCCGCCTGTAGCGTGTTCCGGCGAAGCACCGCCGCGCGGTTTGGTCGCCGCCGGCCAACTCCGGCGGGCGCTGACGTGGCGCCTCATTAGGACTAACCCCCCTAATTAGCCACCCCACTGCCACTGACACGCGGGCCCCGCAGCGGGTCAAATCTCAGTCAACACGGGATTAACGCCCAGTTAACAGTAAGCCAATGACATGTGGGACCCGGTCGTCAGGTTTGACCCTGGTCAGCCCCGGTTGACCTGCTGACGTCGTGCTGACGTCATGCTGGCGCAGTAATATATTTTCTGGAATTAAAATAAATCAGGAAATTCCAGAAAATGTTCAAAACTTCAAAAATTCATAGAAATTCAACCGTAGCTCAGATTGAAATAATTTATATATGAAAAATTATCAGAAAAATTCAATCTATCCATCTGTACTGTTTTCATGCATGTTAGAACAACTTATAGTTGCTGAATTGGGCAAAACAAATCATGGCATTTGAATATCCACATGTGGAGTTTGAATTTGAACCTAGGGTTCAAACCAGCTCCATTTAACTTGCTGTTAGTTGCATTAGCTCAAATCACAGCATATCTCCATGTCATGATCATGCATCATATTGTGGCATTGCATTGATTGTGTTCTTTCTCAATTGCCGGTATTCGTCCCCTCTCGATAGACGTGGTTCCGACGATGTGATCGATGACACCGATGAAGAACTATATTATCTTCAGAAGTGCCAGGCAAGCAAAACCCCCTTGTTCATTCCGATACAATCCCACTCTCTCGCTCCTGCTCTGTTTTACTGCATTAGGACAACAACGATACAACTGTTACTTGATGCGGTAGTTGAACCCCTTTATCCTTTGCATGACCTGTCATTGCCAAAGTAAATAGATGAAACCCACTAGCATGAGTAGGAGTTGTTGAGCCCTGATGTGCCTACTCATTCATGCTTGTTTGTCATGCCTGCTATTGCTTAGAGTTGTGTCAGGTCTGATTCATCAGGGATGAATTGGAGGTGTGTAAACATGTCCTACTGTGTGTGAGCTAAATGTGTGAACACGATTTGGTAAAGGTAGCGGTGAGAGGCCATGTAGGAGTACATGGTGGGTTGTCTCATTGCAGCCGTCCTCAGGAACTGAGTTCTGTGTTTGTGATCCATGACCAGTTACTACCACACATTGGGTTCCGGTAACTCGACCCCTCTCGGCTTCTTAATCACCCTTGATCTCTGTCCAGGAGTTGCAACTAGTTTCTGGTGTTTGTAGGTAGTGCTATTTTTCTACCAAGTGGCACCCGGCAGGGTGGGCTTGGGACAGACTAGGCACCGTGGCACGGTGTACCAAGCATAGATCTACCCGTCGAGGTGGGCTTGGGAACCCTGCTCACATCGTTTGGGGCCGTGAGCGACACCCCGGCCGGATCTCCTTGCGGATGGAACCCGAATAGGCGATAAACCTGGACGAGAGACTTGAGTGTTTAGGTAGGTCGTGGCCGACTCCCTCGCCTGGCTTCCGCTTGAAGGTTGCCGAGGTACATGACGTGTACAGGGCGATAAGTGGCGAGAGCGTGTGTGAAGAAGTACACCCCTGCAGGGTTATCATTATCTATTCAATAGCCGGATTCCTCGGATATGGAAGCTTGGACCCTTGCATAGTTCATAGACAAGTGAAAGTGGATACTCTAAAATACGCAAGATAAGCGTGAGTGCTATGGATGGCGTTCTCGTGAGGGAGACGGAGCGGATCCATAGTGGTGTATTGATATGGTGAATATGTGGACTCGTAGCGCCACCTCAAAAGAGTTACTTGCAATCGTAGTTAAGGTTAGCCACGAGTCAAAGCTGGCTTGCTGCAGTTAAACTCCACCACCCCTTTGTTGATAATGATGCATATGTAGTTAGTTCGATGTAAGTCTTCTTTGGGTACATTTGTACTCACGTTTGCCTATTTTATGTTTTTGAGAGAGACTTCAGTCTCGCTAGTAGTTCCGCTTGGACTTGACGTTTAGCTTGATACCTCAGCTACGATCTTGTGCCCTCGGCAGATCTCGGTAGATAGTCGGGCTTCTAAGCCTTTTTCATTTGTAGATGTACGTACTCGGACATGTTAAGCTTCGCGTGTGCTTTGACTTGTATGCTCTAAATGTTGGGTCATGAGACCCCTGTTTGTAATATCTCGCTCCTCGGAGCCTATTGAATAAATACTTGAGTCATAGAGTCATGTTGTGATGCCATGTTGTATTTGCACATATCGAGCATATTGTGTGTATGTTATTGAAATGCTTGGTATGTGTGGGATTTGACTATCTAGTTGTTTATCTTTAGTAGCCTCTCTTACCGGGAAATGTCTCCTAGTGATTCCACCGAGCCATGGTAGCTTGCTACTGCTCCGGAACACTTAGGCTGGCCGGCATGTGTCCTTCTTCGTTCTGTGCCTGTCCCTTCGGGGAAATGTCACGCGTTGAGTACCGGAGTCTGTTAGCCCGCCACAGCCGGTTTATCGAGTCCTGCTAGCCAGTGCTACAGCCCGGAACTTACTCGCTGATGACCGACACGTTCGATCTGGGTCATGGATGCTGTCCTGTAAGTCTGTGCCACTTTGGGTTTACGACTAGCCATGTCAGCCGGGCTCCTTATCATATGGATGCTAGCGACACTATCATATCGTGTGCCAAAAGGCTAAACGGTCCCGGGCAAAGGTAAGGCAACACCCGTGGGAATACCGTGCGTGAGGCCGCAAAGTGATATGAGGTGTTACATGCTAGATCGATGTGGCATTGAGTCGGGGTCCTGACAGTTTTGGTATCAGAGCTTGACTGCCTGTAGGATTACCAAGCCAAACTGGTCGAAGTTGAGTCTAGAAATGCTTTAGTTATATGTAGGGGAATTGATTGTGGGATGGAACGTAAGGCTCTTTTTACTCCTTATACCTCATGGCCTTCTGATCTGAGTCAACCTCTTATTTTCTACGGGGATTAAGAACTAGGCCTTCTCATCTATCTATTAGGATGACGTGTTACTAAACCATAGACTTATAGAATTGTTAGTTTCAAATCTCAGCTCAGTTTTACTACTTCCGTATGTTCATAACTGTTGATCTCGAAACCTTGATATTGTGCTTCGGAGTGGCTATGCCACCATTTTGTAGCATGTCTCCAATCTTTCGAGCATTTACAGCCGTTATGCTGTCCGAGTCATCCCAGGTTTCTAAACAATCTGATGCACTTGCAAATCCTTTCCTTCTGGTTTTGATGTTCCTTTGGGCCAGGTTAATCACACTAATTGCTGAGTTGAGGTATTCTATTGCCTCGACATATATGTTGGAACTATTATTATGACCGTAGGTGTCTTAGGGGATCATCTAGTAATCTAGCCATGATTTGCATTCCAGTGTGATGAA
Organism: Aegilops speltoides; assembly: GCA_021437245.1. Taxonomy (NCBI): domain Eukaryota; kingdom Viridiplantae; phylum Streptophyta; class Magnoliopsida; order Poales; family Poaceae; genus Aegilops; species Aegilops speltoides. The sequence continues at coordinate 56,578,904 of CM038146.1, forward strand.
TCTGGACTTTCTTCTTGAAAGCATCCCGTGATGCCATTTAGTAGTAGGTATTCTACTCCTGGGTTTTAAACCCGAGATTCACCCTACCTACCTCATGTTGATAGTGTTTGCTAGTTCCCTTAGGTTATTAGTAACCTTTGCATTAATCCTCGAGGTCCGTGGTATTTCCTTCTTCCAAATACTATGAACCACTTATGGCAGAAGTTCCACGCTGAACCGAAGGATCACAATCAGAGTACCCTTGAGGAGTTCTCCATTCATAATTGTGAATCTGCCAGTTCTACCTTTCTGCATGGGTTATCCGGAAGAAAAGTTGAGCTTCGCTCGACATACTAATCTATGCATCCACAACTCAGAAAATTATATGTTCTTTTGAGTTGTTCTCTTTAGTTGCATTCTGACCCTCGTCTATCAATTGATAGTCAAGAGTATGCGTGCATTTGTTTATCGATGCCATTACTCCTGTGGTCCGTCAAGCCATTCTAATCGGAATGACTAGGAGAAACAAACTCTAGTACCTTATCCATTTCCAGGATTGGGTCAAAATAGTTGTGCTCCGCAGATCAAAATGCCAACCGAGCTTTTGTTCTGTTCCACCTTGGAGTGTTACCCTCTTTACATCGGGATTGTCATGAGAATTGCACCATCTCTTGTGAATTCTTGACGCAGTGATACTTCTCGCCATCATTTTCATTTCTCGGTTCCGTGTTGTTGCAACCGGAATGCCGACAGGTGAATCATGATGTGTGAAATCAATACTCCTAGCAACTGTGTTGCTTGGTAGTTAATGGACAATAATTTCATTCTTAGTGTGTTGGTTCTTGAATCATCATTCTAAGACTGATTGTGCTACCTAGTCCTTATTTCCTGGTGCACTCTTCGATCCATGAGTTAGGATTGTGCCAGTCCCTCGCTCTTGTGATCATATCGTCTTGCCCTGAAAAGCAAGATTGTTCTCGAGCTTAGTAACATATCAGTGGCTCGTGATATTCTGAATATCTTCTCGGAAGTATCACCAGGTTGTCTCCTGACTACTATGTTGAGCTCGTGATCAAGTTGGTTTCTTGTAAACCACCCCTTCTCCAAGAGTCCGTGTTGGATACCCCTGAGCTAGTTGGTTAAGTTAAACAACAACTTGGAGAGTTGGAAGATAAAAGCTTTACCAAGTTTAGTTCATTCCAAAGGGATATCTTCACGTTTGTGAGTGTTCAACAAAGATGATATATTCATCGATTGATCCTCGTGGTCAGTTGATTGGATCTATTGTCTTATCAAAGCCTTGATTTGAGTGTGGGTTATCGTCAAATCAAATCAGAACCAACGATATTCATAATGTTGTCTTACTCGTGGTTGATTCGTCGAGCATACACCATTACATCTTTTGGTCTGACCAATACTATCACCTTGTTCACATAGTTGTGGAATTCCATCTCCATGGGAATCTGGATGAATTGTTGTTGAGCCCATCGACAACATCCTTGTCTTCTCCATAATTTTGTTAAACATTAAGCTAGTATTGGAAACTTTTGAAAGCATTTGTTCATGCTAGCTCATGAAGCTTATGTTCGGATGGAAGAAGTGACCTCCTCTAATTCATGTGCATTTGATGCAAGTTGCCGCCGTGAATTCGAGAAAGTCAATGTTGCCTCCTCTGGAACCATCTCAAGTCAGTCATGCATGTGCGAAGTATGCTATGGTTTGACAGGCTCGCAACCTTCATTCTATTTGTATCCCTAGCACACCAAGCCACTGATTGATTTGTTCAAGGAGAAGAAGCTCCTTCTTAAGGGTATACCCTGTGCAAGGACTTCGATATCCTCGATGATGGTTCCCCACCGGAGCTCGGTAGTGTTTTACTATAAGACTACTGTGTGGTCATGCTTGTCTCGGACAACGTGTTCACATGTTTGTAGCAGAACCAGCTCATGTTTTGGAGCTTGCTATCGTAATTCTTTTCCCGAGAATCTCGCAACGTCATCTCGTCGATTTGTGTTGCAAACTTTCATTTTACTTTCTAGACTCGATGAGTCTGAATTATTCTAACACCAACCAGATCTGAATCTCAGGCTGATATGATGGTTGGAACTTTTCCCAAGAACTATAATATTGGTCTCACTGTAACCGGTGTAGTGGATGTCATGGCCAACACATCCAACCGGAAGACCTATTATTGTAGTATCTTGTTTGAGAAAGTTGGCCACCTCCCCATGAGGATTTCGTAGGATTTACTCCAACAATTGTTCCTTATGGATTCTTGAGCTCCCGGAGTCCGACCTTTTACTTGATGTTCTAGATATCAAACCATATCTATGAATGGTTACACTAGCACATCAAGGAGAACATTAGAAGCGGAGTGCTAAATGTCTCTCGGTCGATCGTCCAGATTTCGTCCCCTTGGCCTCGCTAAGGTGAAATCTGAGAAAGTGTTATCTTCCTTTGCATCTGCATCGTCCATCGCTACTCATCATGGTAGTATGTTGTGTTGTCAGCATCCCTGGCACGGATGTTGGTAGAACCTTGATGATTATGGAAATGCTCAAGTTCCTGAGAGCACGCACAAGCGCTAGGTGCTGTCATCGGCACTAACTAGGATTGCTCTCAAGTTCCTCGGTTATGCTATAACTTTTCAAAACAGTGGACTCACCCTCTACTGTTGAGCTTCTCCCTAGTTACTAAAATCATCCCTTGTGTTGTTTTCAACAAGGTAATCCACATCATCCATTCTGGCCCGAGAATGCCATTCTCTTGGACTCCTTCAAATGATCGACTGTGAATTGCCTTAGCCTGGTATGGAGAGTTTCAATGATCTGTTCCGATAGAGTTTCTTTCCAACATCATCGAGTTGGATGAAGACTTCGCGAGCAAAGACGTCAAGATCAATTTGAAGCAATGAATCAACATCTTCAAGAAGTGCAAGTTGGATCATGGAAATTGTGTTAGTTTGCGTTCCCCCTTCATCTTACCCTACGCTTGAATCTCGGGACGAGATTCTTGTTTAGTGGGGGCGAGTTGTCACGTCCCTAGTTCTGGTATGATCTAGGCTTGCTTTGTGCATCATGTTTAAGTTCCAAATGAATTTGAAATGGGGAATGTTTCAAACCCTAGCACCAAAGCAAATTCAAATAGATGCAAATTAAAATTGGAATTTCAATTAACCCAAAATGCTTTTCAAAAATATTCATGGTCTTTGGAAAATGTTGCAAAACAACAAACAGAGGTGATGCACATTTTTGCTAAACCTTTTGGATTTTTGAATGAACCCATAAGTATTTGAATTGGAGCTGTAAAAAATAATATAAATATTTTGACGGCTCCAAAAATGTTGGAAATTGGTGAGGGCCTCTGGTATATTATAACCAGTGGTCACAAGGAATCTCAACATTTTTATAATTGTGCTAGTATTTATTTTAAGTCAAAAACAAATGTCAGAAAATAGAAAAAGAAATAAAAGGAAAAAAAACCTTACCTGGACCTACCTGCGGCCCAGCTCTGTCTTTGGCCCGGCATCACAGAGCCCAAGAGGTGCCCAGCCCACAGCCCCCCCTCCTCGTCGTCTTCCTCCTCGCCTAAGCAGCAGTGCGTGCAGCGCGCCTGCCGGCCATGCCACGCCCGCCACCTCCTCCTCCCCGCCGCTCTGGCGTCCTCCTCGTCGCCCTGGAACGCCCCGACGACGCCACGCGCCCCCGTACCCCTCTCACTCTCCCCAGTTCTCTCCTCTCCTCTCCCTCGCTCTCTCCCGAGCGCACCCGACGCCGCCGTTCGCCGCCACCGCGGCCACTGCCTCCCCCTCGTCCCTCCGTCATGTCCACGCGCTCCGCCACTGTGGGCTACGCCTCCCCGACGAGACGCACGGCGCCGGACGCCCTGGAGCGCCGCCATCGCCATCGTCTTCGCCTCCGACCGCCGCGGATCTTCGTCGCCGCCCCGCCGTCTGCAGCGCTTCCCCGAGCTCGCCGAAGATGCCACCGGAACCGCAGTGAGCTCCTGCCCCGTTCCCCCCTCTCCGTTTAGCCGTACGGCCGCCGTAGCCCTTCTCCCCACCACGGCCGAAGCCTCTCGCCGCCGTCCATGTCGCCGCCGTCGCCCTAGCCACTGCAGCCCGCAACCGAGCACGTCACCGTACTCCTGGTGCCACGAGGGTGCCGCAGAGCCCCTCGGGTGGCCTCCCCGTGCCCCACAGCCTGCTCCCGCTCGAAGCCCGAACTCCGGCCGCCGCCGCGAGCCCTGCTCCGGCGAGCTCCGCCGTCCCCGCGACCTCTCCTATGCCCAGTGGGATGCGGTCGAGCGCGGGCTGCCGATTGGTAGTCCCCGCACGTTTTTCCGCCGCCTGTAGCGTGTTCCGGCGAAGCACCGCCGCGCGGTTTGGTCGCCGCTGGCCAACTCCGGCGGGCGCTGACGTGGCGCCTCATTAGGACTAACCCCCCCTAATTAGCCACCCCACTGCCACTGACACGCGGGCCCCGCAGCGGGTCAAATCTCAGTCAACACGGGATTAACGCCCGATTAAAGAAGCCAATGACATGTGGGACCCGGTCGTCGGGTTTGACCCTGGTCAGCCCGGTTGACCTGCTGACGTCGTGGTTGACGTCATCTTTGGCGCGATAATATATTTTACGGAATTAAAATAAATCAGGAAATTCCGAAAATGTTCAAAACTTCAAAATTCATAGAAATTCAACCGTAGCTCAGATTGAAATAATTTATATATGAAAATTATCAGAAAAATTCAATCTATCCATCTGTACTGTTTTCATGCATGTTAGAACAACTTATAGTTGCTGAATTGGGCAAAACAAATCATGGCATTTGAATATCCACATGTGGAGTTTTAATTTGAACCTAGGGTTCAAACCAGCTCCATTTAACTTGCTGTTAGTTGCATTAGCTCAAATCACAGCATATCTCCATGTCATGATCATGCATCATATTGTGGCATTGCATTGATTGTGTTCTTTCTCAGTTGCCGGTATTCGTCCCCTCTCGATAGACGTGGTTCCGACGATGTGATCGATGACACCGATGAAGAACTATATTATCTTGAAGTGCTGTAAGCAAAACCCCTTGTTCATTCCGATACAATCCCACTCTCTCGCTCCTGCTCTGCTTTTTTCTGCATTAGGACAACAACGATACAACTGTTACTTGCTGCGGTAGTTGAACCCTTTATCCTTTGCATGACTGTCATTGCCACAATAAATAGATGAAACCCACTAGCATGAGTAGGAGTTGTTTGAGCCCTGATGTGCCTACTCATTCATGCTTGTTTGTCATGCCTGCTATTGCTTAGAGTTGTGTCGGTCCGATTCATCGAGGATGAATTGGAGGTGTGTAAACATGTCCCTCGTGTGTGAGCTAAATGTGTGAACACGATTTGGTAAAGGTAGCGGTGAGAGGCCATGTAGGAGTACATGGTGGGTTGTCTCATTGCAGCCGCCCTCGAGGAACTGAGTTACGTGTTTGTGATCCATGACCAGTTACTACCACACATTGGGTTCCGGTAACTCGACCCCTCTTGGCTTCTTAATCACCCTTGATCTCTGTCCAGGAGTTGCAACTAGTTTCTGGTGTTTGTAGGTAGTGCTATTTTTCTACCAAGTGGCACCCGGCAGGGTGGGCTTGGGACAGACTAGGCACCGTGGCACGGTGTACCAAGCGTAGATGTACCCGTCGAGGTGGGCTTGGGAACCCTGCTCACATCGTTTGGGGCCGTGAGCGACACCCCGGCCGGATCTCCTTGCGGATGGAACCCGAATAGGCGATAAACCTGGACGAGAGACTTGAGTGTTTAGGTAGGTCGTGGCCGACTTCCTCGCCTGGCTTCCGCTTGAAGGTTGCCGAGGTACATGGCGTGTCTGAGGCGATAAGTGGCGAGCGTGTGTGAAGAAGTACACCCTGCAGGGTTATCATTATCTATTGAATAGCGGATTCCTCGGATATGCAAGCTTGGACCCTTGCATAGTTCATAGACAAGTGAAAGTGGATACTCTAAAATACGCAAGATAAGCGTGAGTGCTATGGATGGCGTTCTCGTAGGGAGACGGAGCGGATCCATAGTGGTGTATTGATATGGTGAATATGTGGACTCGTGCGCCACCTCAAAAGAGTTACTTGCAAATCGTAGTTCAGGTTAGCCATCGAGTCAAAGCTGGCTTGCTGCGCTTAAACTCCACCACCCCTTTGTTGATAATGATGCATATGTAGTTAGTTCTGATGTAAGTCTTGCTGGGTACATTTGTACTCACGTTTGCCTATTTTATGTTTTTGCAGAGAGACTTCAGTCTCGCTAGTAGTTCCGCTTGGACTTCGACGTTTAGCTTGATACCTCAGCTACGATCTTGTGCCCTCGGCAGGATCTGGTAGATAGTCAGTCTTCTAAGCCTTTTTCATTTGTAGATGTATGTACTCAGACATGTTAAGCTTCCGCGTGTGCTTTGACTTGTATGCTCTAAATGTTGGGTCATGAGACCCCTGTTTGTAATATCTCGCTCCTCGGAGCCTATTGAATAAATACTTGAGTCATAGAGTCATGTTGTGATGCCATGTTGTATTTGCACATATCGAGCATATTGTGTGTATGTTATTGAAATGCTTGGTATGTGTGGGATTTGACTATCTAGTTGTTTATCTTTAGTAGCCTCTCTTACCGGGAAATGTCTCCTAGTGATTCCACTGAGCCATGGTAGCTTGCTACTGCTCCGGAACACTTAGGCTGGCCGGCATGTGTCCTTCTTCGTTCTCAGGTCTGTCCTTCGGGAAATGTCACGCGTTGAGTACCGGAGTCCTGTTAGCCCGCTACAGCCTGGTTTACCGGAGTCCTGCTAGCCCAGTGCTACAGCCCGGAACTTACTCGCTGATGACCGACACGTTCGATGCTGGGTCATGGATGCCTGTCCCTATAAGTCTGTGCCACTTTGGGTTTACGACTAGCCATGTCAGCCCGGGCTCCTTATCATATGGATGCTAGCGACACTATCATATACGTGTGCCAAAAGGCGCAAACGGTCCCGGGCAAAGGTAAGGCAACACCCGTGGGAATACCGTGCGTGAGGCCGCAAAGTGATATGAGGTGTTACATGCTAGATCGATGTGGCATTGAGTCGGGGTCCTGACAAGGGCTCTGGCGGAGCTGTTCTGCCGGGGACACTTCCCTCCGGGAGGGGGAAATCATCACCAACGTCATCACCAACGATCCTCTCATTGGGAGGGGGTCAATCTCCATCAACATCTTCACCAGCACCATCTCCTCTCAAAACTCGAGTTCATCTCTTGTATCCAATCTTGTATCAAAACCACAAATTGGTACCTGTGGGTTGCTAGTAGTGTTGATTACTCCTTGGAGTTGATGCTAATTGGTTTACTTGGTGGAAGATCATATGTTCAGATCCTTTATGCATATTATTACTCCTCTGATTATGAACATGAATATGCTTTGTGAGTAGTTACGTTTGTTCCTGAGGACATGGGTGAAGTCTTGCTATTAGTAGTCATGTGAATTTGGTATTCGTTCGATATTTTGATGAGATGTATGTTGTCTTTTCCTCTAGTGGTGTTATGTGAATATCGTCTACATGACACTTCACCATTATTTGGGCCTAGAGGAAGGCATGGGGAAGTAATAAGTAGATGATGGGTTGCTAGAGTGACAAAAGCTTAAACCCTAGTTTATGCTTTGCTTCGTTAGGGGTTGATATGGACCCATATGTTTAATGTTGTGGTTAGGTTTACCTTAATACTCCTTTTTGTAGTTGTGGATGCTTGAAATAGGGGTTAATTATTAGTGGGATGCTTGTCCAAGTTAGGGAAGTATCCAAGTACCGGTCCACCCACATATCAAATTATCAAAGTACCGAACGCGAATCTTATGAACGTGATGAAAACTAGCTTGACGATAATTTCCAATGTGTCCTCGGGAGCTCCTTCTTCAATATTAGAATTTGTCCAGGCTTATCCTTTGTTACATAAAGGATTGGGTTACCTTGCTGCACTTTATTTACTTTATTTACTTATTGCTCGTTACTATTTATCTTATCACAAAACTATCTATTACCTACAATTTCAGTGCTTGCAGAGAAAACCTTACTGAAAACCGCTTATCATTTCCTTCTGCTCCTCGTTGGGTTCGACACTCTTACTTATCGAAATTACTATGATAGATCCCCTACACTTGTGGGTCATCATCTACCTTTCGCCAACCCGGTGCACCATTGACGTACGAAGCATATTGAGCTGGATATTCACTTCGTGCGCGAGCAGGTTGCCCTTGGCCGTGTTCGGGTTCTTCACGTGCCGATGTCGCAACAGTTTGCTGATGTGATGACTAAGAGATTGCCTACCTCCGTCTTCGAGGAGTTTTGGTCCAGTCTCTGTGTCTCTGGCGACGCTTCGACTACGGGGGGTGTTGAGCTGTACTTTGTGTTGCATGTATTATGTGTTGTGGCCCACCTCCTAGTTGTGTATAGTTGAGGTTGAGGCCTACCATGTACTTATATATATGTGCACCAGCACCCCATCAATACAACCATTATTGTATTCCAAAACATCTCTCTACACCGAGTAACACACACTGCCTTACAGAGTGGTAACATTCTACAAAACACTTCTTTTCTGATGTCTCCTATTCTTAAGAAATTTCTCTTCATTATGTTCTTACATGCTTTGTGCCGACAGTTGTGTAGGAGTTGGATAGGTCGACAGAAGCTGCTCGAAAGGACTTTTGAAGAATGGAGGCAAGGCATGCCATACATATAGGTGGTGGTCTATAAATTTTGTGCCAAGTGTGTGGTTCAAAGAATATTTATATCCTATTAACTTCGTAAAGTGTGTCACATGGTCGGCTTTGCCATTTAGAGCAGCCATGAATGCTATAACTCTAAGGCCGTTCTCATTTCATCATTTCAATTTCATTTCACATCCAGATTTTCCATATATAGCATCAGTAAGAGTAAATTCTTAATTTTGTTTGATAATATATTATTACATTAGATATTTGCAGTAAGTCAAAACTTAGGTACCAAAAATAATTCATGAAAGAATGTAGTGTTTGCTGTGAATACATAACATATGTTAAGGAATGTTGCTCGCCAAAGCCAATTCTAGGTGGGCCGAACCCCAGCAAACAGGAGTGGCATTTCTGTTATCGAAATGGCTCTACACACGACAAACTGACTGCACGGTTTGCGAACGATACACTGTGCAATCAAATGGCTCTATACACGACAAACTAACTGCACGATTTGCGAACGATACACTGTGCAGTCTGTGCATGCATGCATGTACGCCCGCTGCTGGAGCTGCCACACGTGATCGTGCATGCATCGGCTGTAATTTCATCGTGTGTATAGCAGCTCTCCTCTCTTATCCTCTTTCTCTCTCTTCCTCCTCCTCCCTTTGAGAGTCCCCTTGGTTTCCCAGCTCCTCTCTCTTTCTCCTTCGGCAGCGCCGCCGCTTGGAATGGGGATGAGAGAGGAGCTCGGGGTGCTCCTGTCTATACTAGTAGTAGGTGTAGGTTTGTCGTTTTAGTGGTGTTTGGCCTTGGGCCGTGGTTTGGCGTCATGCCCTTGGGGATTTGGTAACCGGAGCTTGCAAGCAGCTTCTGGTGGTCGCCGCTGAAGCCTTCTGCACTGCCTCCATGGTGGAGGACTAAGGAAGGAGACAGGACCTGGTGAATCCCCGCATAATAAGCTTGTTGGGGCACTGGTACAATCCTCTGTGGTTATTGTCTCGCTTCCTCCCGGCCGTCGCGGTGGCGGAAGGGATTCAGGGAGAGGACCCCAGGGTGGATTGCTCCCTCAGTGCCTTGCCTCGTCAGATCCTAGCTTCCGACGAGGGTGGTGTAATTCCCTGATCGAGAGAAAGGGCTTCCGCCGTGAATCTGGAGGCAGCCAATGGGGATCCTGAGCACAATCAGCAGTGGATTCAGAGAAGCTACGATGCCGTCGATGGCTGGCCGGCCTTCTCTAACAACCTGCTGAATCTTCAGGTCGAATGGCGGCCAGTCTTATTCCTCCAGTTCTTGATGCCAAGAAGGGAGGCAGTGCTGCTTGAAGTGGAGTATGTAGTGCAGCCACAGAGGTCTCGCCGGACAAAGTGGTTCCCCGATGATTCGATCAACTGGAGAGCAATTTGGACCCGATCGTTTTTTTCTTTCAGTTTTGGGGTCCTTTTCATAAGTATTAGAGACTTGCCTGTAATTTTTTAGTTTCCTTGGAGTCCTGCGTGTAAGATGTGCTGGGCACTGCTTTGAATAATGAAGTTCTGGGTTCTTCGGAGCCCTTTCTTTTTCAAAAAAAAGTGAATGGTAGGTACCGTGGTAGCATCCACCACTGAATGGATTTTAGGTTCCTCCATCAGTACGTGCCCACACGGTTTGATGTAAAGTTTCACTCGTCCCTGTTTTCCTCTCGTCCCTGGCGGCTGGAACCCTAGCCGCCGCCAGGGGGAGGCCGATCTTCCAACGCCGCTCTCCGGCGGCTCCCCTCCGCCGGCGACCTCGGTCGTCGGTGGTGAGGGGGTCGCCGAATCCACGCGTGTGGATCGTTTTTACTCTCTCGTAGTCTAGGTTTTAGGTTGTTCATCGTCTTTGCTTCGGTGGCGATGATGGCAACGCTGAATAAATATTTTTCGGATCCTTCCCTAATGAGTTCATCGGTCCTATGGTTGGGGATGGATTTGGAAACCATTCTGTTCAAGCAAGGATGGCGTGGCGGCGACGACATCCTCGTGGTGGTCCTGTGTCCTCGGGCTCCACCGTTGCGACGGCATTTGCTCCAGCGTCGACACGGAGCTTGGGAGGTAGTTCAGGAGCGGATGCAGATTGTGGTCTGCATCGACGACATCTGGAAGACGGAGCATGTGCTGGGCTCGTGGTTGGTGGATGGCAGATATGGTTTCCTCCTTCGGCGTTTTAGTCGTGGTGGGCTGTCAGATCTGGAGTTCGATGGTGTGTCTGGGGTGTTGCCCCGGTCTGATTCGTTCAACGGTAACGGTTTCACTTTTGGTGAGCCACCTTGTAGGTCCGTAAAGCTGCATATCAGCGATGGAGCCGCGTCGAGCTCGGGTGAGGAGGTGATTCGTCATTCTTTTCTTCGGTGGCTGCTGCGATGGTGTCGGAGGCAGGTGACGGACGTTGGTGTCAAGCTTAGAGATGTTCTGCTATCTTTTCAATTTTGTCATGTCGGTATTTACGTGACTTGTACTTTGTTCTTTATGATATAGATGAGACACGTATTACCATGCAAAAAAAAAGGTTCGTCCATCAGTGGTCCAAACAATAAGTATTTTTTGTATTGGTCTGACGGAGGATATTGTTTATTTAGTGTTCTGTCAAAAAAATAATGTTTATTTAGTGAGTCGGTCATTTGCTTCTATTCATCTCTTCTGCCGAACTAGTTCCGGTGATCATTTCAATAATTGGTTTCTTGTATCTATTAAGGCGAGGTGTCCAGACTACTAGATTTTTTTTGAGGAAACAGACTACTAGATCTTTGTATATCATTCCCTATATAATTTAGTAAACCAGCGGTTGCTTTTGGTCGTACGTTGTTTGCGATTTTTCAAAAATGTCCCTGTATTTTTTGGTAATTGAACCCGCAGTCCCTCTTTCAGTAGATGTGGAAAACTTCTCATTTTTTACAAAAATAAACCCTGCGTTTATAAGAATTCAAGCCAAGATTCCTCCTCTGTTTCATCTTATCCCCACACCCCCCCTCCTTTCCAGCCACGGCGGAGCAGGAGAAGTTGAGGGGCGGAGGAGGAGCAGGGAGGGCGGGAAGAAGAGCACCAGCGAGCGCGGGAGCAGGCGCCCGGAGACGGAGAGCGAGTGGATGAGTGAGGAGAGGAACAGGTCGAGCGGGAAGTAGAGGCGGTGGCGCTGGAGGAAAGCGAGCAGCGCAAAGGCGAGCGGAAGGCATGCATCACTCTCGGCGAGGCCCCGGAGCAGATTGTGCCACTCGTGCTAGGTGCAACGGCTCGGCGGAGTAGGACGCGGCGAGGCGGCGCTTCGGGGCTGCCACGGAGGGTGGAGGAGACGGCGAGGTGAGCGAGGCGATGGAGGAGGGGTCGGAGAGGTAGGCGAGGAGCGGCTCGAAGTCGTAGCGGCAGGCGGGGCCGGCGGCGGAGACGGAGACCGAGGAGGAGGTGCAACTGGGTACGGGGAGGCGGAGGCACTGGAGCTGGCGGCTGTCCGCCGCCGCCTGTCCTCTCCGGCCTCCTCCGCCGTATCCTTCTCAATTTCCAACGTTTTTCTTCTGTCTCGTGATTTGGATGGACAATTGGAGGTCGTGTCCTTGTCCAACACCATGCAATGGAGTGACCGAGCCGGATTTCAGTTGACTGCTATACGAAGGAGGCGTCCTCGGCCAGAACCTCCATCAGGTTGCGTCGTTGTACCATAAGCTCCATCAAAGCCCGTCCAAATTGCAATTTTCGATGAAATGTCCAATGTCACCGCCGAGTTCTCTGGAGGAAGAAGCGTCGAGTTCGCCGGAGGTGAAGGAAATATGCCCAAGAGGCAATAATAAAGTTGTTATTTATATTTCCTTATATCAATAATTCCTCATATCATGATAAATATTTATTTTTCAAGCTAGAATTGTATTAACCCGAAACTTGATAAAGTGTGAATACATAGACAAAACAGAGTGTCCCTAGTATGCCTCTACTTGACTAGCTCGTTAATCAAAAATGGTTAAGTTTCCTAGCCATAGACATGTGTTGTCCTTTGATGAACGGGATCACATCATTCGAGTATGATGTGATGGACAAGACCCATCCGTTAGCTTAGCATAATGATCGTTTAGTTTTATTGCTATTGCTTTCTTCATGACTTATACATGTTCCTCTGACTATGAGATTATCCAACTTCCGAATACCGGAGGAACACCTTGTGTGGTATCAAACGTCACAACGTAACTGGGTGATTATAAAGATGCTCTACAGGTTTCTCCGATGGTATTTGTTGAGTTGACATGGATCGAGATTAGGATTTGTCACTACGAGTATCGGAGAGGTATCTCTGGGCCCTCTCAGTAATGATCATCACTATAAGCCTGGCAAGCAACGTGACTAATGAGTTAGTTGCGGGATGATGCATTACGGAACGAGTAAACAAACTTGCCGGTAACAAGATTTAACTAGGCACTACTAGGAAAAGGGCTACTAATGGCGCACCAGTTTTGTCTACTAATGGCGCACTGCTGGTGCGCCATTAGTATCACGCCACTAGTATTTTTTACTAATGGCGCACCACGCACTGCGCCATTAGTATGGAACAAAATGCGCCATTAGTATGCCTACCAGGGGCATACGTAACCATGTGCTTTGTCACACTAATGGCGCACTCTGTAGTGATGCGCCATTAGTATCCTTTGGCATACTAATGGCGCACCTTGAGGTGATGCGCCATTAGTATGAATATTAGGTTTTTTTTTACTTTTCTGATTTTTGCACAGGTTAAAAAATATATTATTGGACAGAATATAGACAGCGGCACACAGTAACAGCAGATTCATCGAATACAATAGAAGATTATTCTCCGAATACAATTCATCATATTAGTCTCCGAATTCAAAAGACCGAACAAAGATAAAACATTACAAGTCTCAAGACCGCGAGTATCGAATTTGTCTTCACATTACAAGTCGATATCGATCATCTAAACTACCATCACATAGAAGAGAGCTGCGGTCATCACGATGAGCATCATCGCGATCAAACTGGTCTTCATCCGGTTCCTCCAACGCTCCCTCCTCTCTCCTGCTAGATAGCGGGCGTATCTAGATTCGGCCTCCGCCCTAGTGGTGTACCCTTTGTAGCTGTTACCGCTGAAACGGTGAACCTGTCTCCGACACTCCTCCCAGTCGTCGTAGACTCCGGGAACCTTACCCTTGTACACGACATACGACGGCATCTCTATGCACAAGCCAAACAACAGACAATACATAAGCAATATGTAAGTATGCAACAAAAGGATCGGAAGAGAAAAGCAAGACATTAATAGCACGATTCATGGTCCTACTAATAAATAGCATCGATTACATCTAAGTTGAACGACTATCCAAACCAAAGAGACATACGAATTCATTAAAGCTTAATTACAATATGAGCCAATCATTGTTTCAGAACTACACATCACTACTTTCGACTCGACTCATCGGACAGGAGCGTGGATGAAGCCGCCGTCTGTCGTGATGGTCATGAAATCGCGGTCGTTGTCAGCCTGCATTTGTAGCATTCCGTCTATCTCACTGTTGGACGGTTGATATCGAGGAATAACTGCCCGAGGTATGAAGGACATCTTGATGGATGATGTCCGCAAACTCCGGATCGGATGAAAGAATTCTTGTCTGAGGTCCGCATCCTGGATTGCCGACAAGCTCGCGGCCCAATCTTTGAGATTATCTGGTAGCAGAAGGTGATGATGGTCCCTTACGATCGCCCGCATGTGATGGAGGGCGTAGTAGGCATCCTTCTGACCGCCAGGTGGCTGCTTGACGCAGCAGAACTTCGTATTGTGGGAGAACATGTGCTTGCCGTACTTACGAACTGCCCTGTTGAAGGTGCCTCCAGATTTGGCGAAGCCGGGGAGAACATCATCAACAACTTTCTTGATATTTGTGTAGTCTATCTTGGAGTTACGGTTTGGGTCGAAATACGTGGCCATGGAATATTTCGGGCTTAAGAGGATGAGTGTGCAATGTGTGTCACTGCACAGAACACGGAATGTTAGAAAAAGAAAGAACGATCGAAATCTAAGAAATCATATGTTACGGGCCGGTTAAGGGATGACTTACTCGGGAAAGTAAGCCACAAGGAAGTTATCCTTATCTGGGTTTGCCAGAATGATGCCTTCAAGGTGTGAACTAACGACTTGGTGGTCCCCAGCGCTGCTCAAGTGCTTGGCACGCATGTAGAAGGGGTCGACTATCACGATGTCTGGGGTCTTGTCTCTAATGATATGCATCTCCATACTCGGTGAAAACAGCCGAACGAAGGTGTAGTGGAGAGGATGAAGGTTAAACATAGCAAAGATGTCATCAAACCGCAGGACGATCGTACCCCCGATGTCGCCATCCACAAAGCCCTTGCCCTCTGGCACCTTGGCCACAAAAACCGGGTATGCCACATCATTCTCTCTGATACGCCGCTTCTCCAAAGAAAGAACACTATCGTGCAGACTCCGCATAGCACCGGTTGCAGCATTGAGCATATTTATCGGTAGCATCGCCCTACCCGCCACATGCACCCTCCTCGAGATATCCTTAGGTGAAGGTGGCCTGTCTTGAGCACGGATCGGACTCGGTGCCGGCTGGCTCGCACCGGCGCCCTTGTTAGTCTTTCGTTTCCGTCCCTTCTTCTTGATCTCCTGTAATGGGACCGAGTTCTGCTCACAGACCGCCTTCTTGAGCGTGTTGGGGCTGATAATATTTCGCACCTCAGCTACCTGAGGCTCGGTGAAGGCGGGAGTTGGAGGCGTATCCTGAGAACTGAATGCCAGACAACGCGTGTTGCAACTGGATTTCTCCCCCGTACCAGCTAGATCGCTGTCGTCTTGGTTGGGTTCTTGAGAAAGAGGCCCACAGAACTCGTCAGCGTACCCATGTTCGGCAAAGTACTTATCAACATTGGTAAATGTATCGTCGTCGTTGTCGTCGTCGTCCGGATCATGTGCCATCTGCATGTCCGGATCTTGTGCCATAGGGAAGTCCGGCATAGGGATGTCCGGCAGGTCCGGTAGCATTGCGGCGTTCTTGCCATGGCTTGGCGCCGGCACGACTGGCGGTCTTGTCTATGGGGTGGTGTCCCCCGTCCCCAAACGAATCTGGCTCTTCGGCCAAAGCAGGGGCTAGCTTACACAGGCGCTGAGGGTCATCTCTTCTTCTTCGTCGGCCCCAGCGGGTCGAATCGGAGGTAACAGCTCGTCGCAGCCTGGCAGCACCCGAACCACTTCAACCCTATACACTATGGGTGGAATGGGATTACCATGGAACATGGGGTTGCCCGGTTGAACGATTCTGCCCTTGGCGACATCGACCAACTCGCCACCCACGAAGTGCAAGGAACATCGGCGGCGCCCTGTGAAAACATGTAGGGCGTCAATGATGCCCAGTCAAAGGCAAGGAGATGAAGTCATCGGCCGAGAGGCTTAGTTACCGTGATGCCGTCGATCTCGGCTAATGTCGAGGCACCGCCAACGGCGGGCGTGCAACTGACGGAGGGGCCGCTTGCTGGCGAGGTGCCGGCGGGCGTACACCCGGGTGCATTAAGCTATAATGCCTGTGCCGGCGCCGGAGACATGAATACCGCCTCCGGTGGAGACACCAATGGCGCCGCCGGAGACACCAGTGGCACCGCCTGCGCGCTGTGCGAGTTGCGGGCCGTGAAGCTGGGAACCGGGGGAGGCCCCTGTTGGCCGCCCGCCATCCACGTCGTCAGCCCATGAACCAACGTAGGCACCATGGCGTTGAGCTTCGTTCCCAGTTGTTGTTCCACTTGCTCTTGGACAACCTATGCCTTGAGTGCTTCAACCTCGCGCGACTGGCTTTCCGAGCTGGTCTTTTTCTCCTTTCGCCCACCAGCGGTATAGTGTGAAGACCATTTTGTGGACAAGCCTTTGCCGGCCACACGACCAGCTGACATCGGCTTACTGAGCTTATCCTTGTTTTTCATTACGTTCAATGCCCTATTTAAAGGGGTGTCGAAAGGGGAGCTCTAAGACGACCCCGCGCTACTGCTTTTAGTGTCCTACGGAAGGAACGTGAACCATTTAGAAATATTGGGGATTAATTATAATGCAACCATATGGAGCTAATTACGCGGGGGTGTATTCCTTACCAGAACAAGCTCGAGCGCCCTGATCTTCGGATCCGTGGTAAGCTCCTTTGTTACTGGGTCCTCCTTGTACCGGGCCATGAGAAAGTTCCTGGTCTGCTTGTCACGGTATTTCTCGAAGCGGGGCGGTAGGCCTTGCTCGGCACGCTCCGTGTCCTCCTTGTACCATATAGGCTCCGCCACTCTGTAACCGTCGGGACCGAGTTGGTGGACCCCTAAGTTCAACTTCCGCATTTCTTTCCCCCACTGACTTGATTCGGAGGTTGCCCTGCTCTCGCACTTGATCTTGAACTCCTTGTACTCATCTTCGCTCATCAAAGGATATTTCGCCTTGATCTTGTCATAACTACCACCTTTGTCAATCATTGCCTTCACCGTGCTTCTCCAAGTAGACAGGGCCGTGCTCATCCTCGTGAGGGCGGTACTGTTCACTTTATTCCCTGAGAGGCGTGTGTTTGCAAACTCAGCGGGGAACTTATATCGTTCGTGCAGCTTCGTGAAGAGGAGGCTGCGCAAATTCCCGTGGTCCTTATCCCTTAGGTTCTCGATGTTGATCGAGACGGTGCTCCGGAGAATGCACCCGTGCTGAACTGAATACCCCTTGACTACTTGTTTGGGTGCCGTCGGATTCCCGTCGGAGTCCACTTCAGTAAATTCCTCCCTGACGGCGCCGAGCACGCTCGGGCGCCGGTCCTTCCATTGCCTCTTCGGTTGGCTGCCATCTGTGTGTGCGCCGCCATCATCAGTGGTGGCATCATCGGCGGCGCCATCAGTGGTGTCATCCCCGACGCCACTAGGTGTTGTGTAGTCAGGATCGGTGTCTTCAGCGGCGTCCTCATAGCGGTGATGTTCTCTCTCCAACTCCTGGTACAGCTCCCAGAATTGCTTGCCGCCCGAACCGCCGGCCTCATCGTTGTGGGCCATGTTTCGCTCTAAATAGGAAAAAAGTTTGGTCAAAAAGTTGGTTATTGTCAAGGAACAAGATCATGGTCTCATCATTTAGGGTTTGTCGATACCGAGGCATCCTAAAAGCTAAGCTTTTATTATTTAGGGTTTGTCGACGCCGAGGCACCCTAAAAGCCTAAGCGTACATCATTTAGGTTCTCATCGACACCGAGGCATCCGGGGCAGCCAAGTTAAGTTTTCATCATTTAGGGTTTATCGATGCCGGGGCACCCTAGGTTGGGCCTAATGACTTGGCACTAATCACTTGGCTCTGTTGCCACCTGCTATGTTGGGTTTATCATCTAGGGTTTATCGATGCTAATTAAGGAGAATTCTAAGTTGGGCCTAATCACTTGGCTCTATTGCCACCTATGGTTTAATGCAGCAAGAATGGCGGGGTAGTTGATCCTACTTAACTAAGTACTAAGATACCCCGGCCATGCATTAGTCGCAAGTACCCCATATGTCCTATTTTTAGCAAAGTCATGCTAAAATTCACGGAAAATTTCAGCATGACCTTTGCTGAAAATAGGACATATGGTGTACCCGAATTTGGTGGAACGGAAGTTAATCGACATTCCGGCAAACTCAAGGGCCTCTCGGGGTACCTGCAATATCATCACGACACAATGGTCAGAGACAAAACCTAGCAAACTAGCAAGATGATCATCATCTTTGCAAGTCATTACACAACCCAGCAAGACAAAAATTTGCTAATTGTAACACACAACCAAACTCATAACAGTCCATAACCACACATAGAACCGGATAATGCCCATGCTACTTGAGCTATTAACAACATCACAGAGCTAAAAGTAAATACATGCACACAAGGACTTCTGTTACTGGACTGAGAAATTACTGACAGCCTTGTCGCGTGTAACAAATTATGTTGCAACCTATGATCACTTGTTGAGGCTATAGACTAAAGAATAAACGCAAAGAGCAGGATGGCTTGTCACACGCGTTCAACATCAACAAGAAACATCAACAAAGGGAATACACAGCCGCATGCCTCACTATGAGCAGCCGGAGAACATATCAGAAATTAGCAGATAAATCTCAGTTTCGAACGGCACTATTCTCACTGCTTCTTTTAATACTACCAAGAAAGCAACTGTGCATACAGGAACAATGAGGACATAGGTTGCCCAGCCTACAATAGCAACTGAAAATCACAGGCTAGCACTCATACCAAGTTTAGCTAGTAAAATTGTCAACCTAGACGTGCATATCATTGGATTCTCAAGAGGATGTAGTTTCTAAACATATATTTTTCATCACATATAATATAATACATATTTAGCTAGTTAAATTGTCAACCTAGAACTACGTGCATGCCTTATAAGCTGAGATGAAGGGGGTAGACTTCCTAACAATGTGATGCTAAACAGCCATTTGCAGAGCAGTGTCAACAATTAGAATGCTATTAGCACTTACTAGGGATAAATCTACTTTGGTAACCTCCAAATATTCTACTTTGGTAACCAATACATAAAAGAGACAACAATTATGACTAGATTGCAAAAAATCAAAACAAGCATGTTGCAATCAATAGGTAAATCATTTCACCATAACAATGTAAGAACAAAAGTAACAACAGGATGATTGCAAAATTACTTTGTGATCCTGATTCAGAAAATACTTTAAATACCAGGTTTGGCATGGAAACATGACATGCATAATGTTGCAAATGCTTAGCCAAACTGTTCTGGACTCTCCACTCTACACATTTATGTTCAGATAAGAGCAACATGACTATAATTTAATGCACTCCAGATAATGCATATATTATTACAAGCAAAGATAGGCATAGCATTAGCAACCATCATGGATAAAGCATTAATTTAAACAAATGTGAGCATGAACATACACAACACATGGACACAAGTTACCAGCACCAGATCTTTAATCCAGTGTTTTCATCTGCATGTCAAGTGCTGTGTGTCATCATGCATGCTGGGTAGAGACTACTTCTCTATCAAATCCAACAACCAAACTAAACAAAACTCTGTTCCGGACTAGAAAAAAGTCAGCAATGCCAAGAACACATGATGCAAAACAACAATGCAATAGGGCTGTGCTCAACTTCAGCCCTGCAAACAAAACCCGGAAAGGAGACAGGAAAACATAGAGCATAACATCGCAATATAATCGGATTGTCAACTGAGACCTAATCGGATTTTCGCGTTCGATTTTTTCCTCATGACTGATGATCTACATGACTACGGCCCAATGGCCTCTAAGACCCGATCGGTCGATCGCGGTGAGTGGCGTGCTGGGCGGGGCTGTGGCGGCTGGGGCCGAGGGGAGCACGGGCGGGGGCGGGCGCTGCTGAGGCATGGCTGAGGGGGCGAGGTGGGGAAGGGGAACGGTGCAGCTCACCGAGAGGAAGACGATGGCGAGCTTGTGCGGGGCCGGGGTTGACGAGGTGGCGTGGATCGACGGTGAGGCCGGGATGGCCGAAGGTGGAAGAAGGAGCAGACGCCGTAGATGGTGGAGGCGTCGGTCTCGTAGAGGCGCAGGAGACCTTGCCTTGCGAGACAGAGAAGGGGCCGTCAGCTCTTGAGGGGGGTAAGGGAGGAGGAGGGCAAGGGAGGAGGAGGGTCGTGGGGGCTTACAGTGCTGCGTCGTTGCTCAGCGCCGACCGCGAGGAGGAAGGCGGGGTGGAGTCCGTGGGGTCGGGCGGCGGGGTGGGGTGCAAGTCTGGGGGCGGGGTGGAGTCCGCGAGGGTCGGGCGGCGGGGGGGGGGCACGGGCGCTGGGCGGCGGGGTGGAGTCCGCGAGGGTTGGGGCGGCGGGGGGGGGGGGGGCGGGCGGGGGTGGAGTCCGCGAGGGTCTCTGGCGGGCGTCGTGGGTCGGGGCAGCGTGCGGGTTGTTCTGGCGAGGGAGAGAGGGACCAAGGGGATCTGGCGAGGGAGAGGGAGGAATTACCTAGGGGGAAGCTTACTAATGGCGCACCACCCGTCGGTGTGCCATTAGAAATCTTTTTTTGATAGCAATGGCGCACCACTTGGCCGGTGCGCCATTAGTATGTTTTTTAATGAATATGAATATGAAATAGTAATATTTTTTATAAAAACAGTAATAATTGTTGTTTAACAACAATTGTAGTCTACATTTTTTTTTATTTTTTAGAAAATGAATATGAATATGAAACAGTAATAATTTTTTATAAAAATAGTAATAATTTTTTTTAAAATATCATCAAATTTGTTACTTGAAAATATCATCGGCGGCGGTGGAGCGGGAGGTGCGGGGGTGCTCATTGGCGGTGGAGCGGGGAGGTGCGGGGGCCGGGTGCTCGTCGGCGGCGGTGGAGCGGGGGAGGGTGCGGTGGGTCGTCGGCGGCGGTGGAGCTAGCGGGGGAGGGTGCGGGTGGGTTCGAGATCGAGATGGAGGGGGATAGCGATCGAGATGGAGGGTCGGGGATCGAGATCGAGATGGAGGGGGAATCTAGATCGAGATGGAGGGGATCGAGATCGAGTGTCCTCATGAATTCAAAAAGTGCCCATGAAATTTAAAAATATTCATGATATCAAAAAGTGCCCATGAAATACAATCGAGAAATGAAGACTATGGTTTAAATACAATCGATCTTAGCTAGCTATCTGTTCACAATCTTCTTGCCCTTCTTTTTCGCAAATGGAGTTCTTCTGTGGAACGGACATCCTTTAGGTAGGGTGGTCCTGCTTCTTCTTGTGGTGTGTGCTGCTACTTCATCGTTGTCTTCATATTCGATCTTCGGGTCGCTGTACTTGTCGAAGTCTTGCTCATTGGCTACTCCATCCATTCCGATGATCTTCCTTTTGCCTCTCCTCACGACAACACGAGTGGGCTTTGACAGGTCGGTAATGAAGAAGCATTGGTCCACTTGGGTGTTGGAAATATGCCCTAGAGGCAATAATAAAAGTATTATTATATTTCAATGTTCATGATAATTGTCTTTTGTTCATGCTATAACTGTATTATCCGGAAATCGTAATACACGTGTGAACACTTAGACCCAATGAGTCCCTAGTGAGCCTCTAGTTGACTAGCCCGTTGTGATCAATAGATAGTCATGGTTTCCTGACTATGGACATTGGATGTCGTTGATAACGGGATCACATCATTAGGAGAATGATGTGATGGACAAGACCCAATCATAAGCATAGCATAAAAGATCGTGTAGTTCGTTTGCTAGAAGCTTTGCCAATGTCAAGTATCTATTCCTTCGACCATGAGATCGTGTAACTCCCGGTTACCGTAGGAGTGCCTTGGGTGTATCAAACGTCACAGCGAATCGGGTGACTATAAAGGTGCATTACGGTATCTCGAAAGTATCATTGGGTTGACACGGATCGAGGCTGGATTTGTCACTCCGTATGACGGAGAGGTATCTCTGGGCCCACTCGGTAATGCATCATCATAATGAGCTCAAGTTGACCAAGGTGTTGGTCACGGGATCATGCATTACGGCACGAGTAAAGTGACTTGCCGGTAACGAGACTGAACAAGGTATTGGGATACCGACGATCGAGTCTCGGGCAAGTAACGTACCGATTGATAAAGGGAATTGCATACAGGGTTTGACCGAATCCTCGAAATCGTGGTTCAACCGATGAAATCATCGAGGAGCATGTGGTAGCCAACATGGGTATCCAGACCCCGCTGTTGGTTATTGCCCGAGAGTCGTCTCGGTCATGTCTGCGTGTCTCCCGAACCCGTAGGGTCTACACACTTAAGGTTCGGTGACGCTAGGGTTAGTAGGAAGTCAAGTATGTGACTACGAATGTTGTTCGAGTCCGGATGAGATCCCGGACGTCACGAGGAGTTCGGAAGGGTCCGGAGGTAAAGAATAATATATAGGAAGTGGTGATTCGCCATCGGGAAAGTTTGGGGTCTCGGTAAAATCTGGGACCACCGGAGGGTCCCGGGTCCACCGGTGGGGCCACCTATCCGGAGGGCCCCATGGGCCAAAGGGGAAGGAACCAGCCCACGGGGGCTGGTGCGCCCCTAGGCCCACCCCTGCGCCTAGGGTTGAAACCCTAGGGGTGGGCGCCCACCGGCTTGGGGGCACTCCACCCCTTGCCGCCCCCCCGGAGATTGGATCTCGGGGCCGCCACCTGGGGCCTATATAAAGGGGGAGGAGGGGCTGCTGTACCAACTCCCAAGGCGCAGCCCTCCCTCCCAACACATCTCCTCCTCCATAAGAGCTCGTGAAGCCTCGCCGAGATCTTGCTTCTCCACCATCACCACGCCGTCGTCTTTGCCGGTGGAGCTGTCTTCCTCAACCTCTCCTTCCCCCTTGCTGGATCAAGAAGGAGGAGACGTCGCTTGTCCCGTACGTGTGTTGAACGCGGAGGTGCTGTCCGTTCAGCACTTGGCATCGGTGATCTGAATCACGTTCGAGTACGACTCCATCATCACCTTGCAAGCTTCCGCACGCAATCTACAAGTGGTATGTAGATGTAATCTCTCTCCCGTTACTCGTTGCTTAGATGAACTCATAGATGGATCTTGGTCAAGCCGTAGGAAATTTTTTTAATTTTCTGCAACGTTCCCCAACAGTGGCATCATGAGCTAGGTCTATGCGTAGTTCTCTAATGCACGAGTAGAACACAATTTGTTGTGGGCGTTGATCTTGTCATCTTACTTGCCTCTACTAGTCTTTTCTTGCTCAGCGGTATTGTGGGATGAAGCGGCCGGACCAACCTTACGTGCGCTTACGTGAGACCGGTTCCACCGGTGACATGCACTAGTTGCATAAGGTGGCTGGCGGGTGTCTGTCTCTCCCACTTTAGTTGGAGCGGAATCGATGAACAGGGCCCTTATGAAGGGTAAATAGAAGTTGACAAAATCACGTTGTGGTGATTCGTAGGTAAGAAAACATTCTTGCTAGAACCCAATCGCAGCTACGTAAAAGATGCAACAACAACTAGAGGGCGTCTAACTTGTTTTTGCAGCGATTGATCATGTGATGTGATATGGCGAGAAGTTGTGATGGATGTTGAATTGTGATGTATGAGATCATGTTCTTGTAATAGGATTCACGACTTGCATGTCGATGAGTATGACAACGGCAGGAGCCATAGGAGTTGTCTTTATTTTTTGTATGACTGCGTGTCATTGAAGAACGCCATGTAAACTACTTTACTTCATTACTAAACGCGTTAGTCATAGAAGTAGAAGTAGTCGTTGGCGTGACAACTTCATGAAGACACGATGATGGAGATCATGATGATGGAGATCATGGTGTCAAGCTGGTGACAAGATGATCATGGAGCCCCGAAGATGGAGATCAATGGAGCTTGACGATATTGGCCATATCATGTCACAACCATATAATTGCATGTGATGTTTATTATGTTTATGCATCTTGTTTACTTAGGACGACGGTAGTAAATAAGATGATCCCTTACAAAATTTCAAGAAGTGTTCTCCCTAAGCGTGCACCGTTGCTACAGTTCGTCGTTTCTAAGCACCACGTGATGATCGGTGTGATGGATCCTTACGTTCACATACAACGGGTGTAAGACAGTTTTACAGCGAAAACACTTAGGGTTAACTTGCGAGCCTAGCATGTGCGGACATGGCCTCGAACACGGAGACCGAAAGGTCGAACACGAGTCGTATGGAAGATCGATCAACATGAAGATGTTCACCGACGATGACTAGCCCGTCTCACGTGATGATCGGACACGGGCTAGTCGACTCGGATCGTGTAACACTTAGATGACTAGAGGATGTCTAATCTAAGTGGGAGTTCATAATTTTGATTAAGAACTTTATTATCATGAACTTAGTCTAAAACCTTTGCAAATATGTCTTGTAGATCAATGGCCAACGCTAATGTCAACATGAACTTCAACGCGTTCCTAGAAAACCAAGCTGAAAGATGATGGCAGCAACTATACGGACTGGGTCGGAACACGAGATCATCCTCATAGCTGCCAGAAGCAATATGTCCTAGAAGGACCGCTAGGTGCCGCTCCGTCGAAGAACCAAGGCGTTATGAGCGCTTGGCAAACTCGTCTTGATGATTACTCCCTCGTTCGGTGCGGCATGCTCTCTGACTTAGAACTGGGGCTCCAAAAGCGTTTTGAGCATCACGGAGCATATGAGATGTTGAAGAGCTGAAACTAGTTTTCCAAGCTCATGCCCGGTCGAGAGATATGATGTCTCCGACAAGTTCTACAGTTGTAAGATGGAGGAGAACAGTTCGTCGGTGAACACATCACGAAGATGTCCGGGTTGCACGCACGTATGACCCAGTTGAACATTAACCTCCCGGATGAGGCGGTCATTGATAGAATCCTCGATCGCCCCACCAAGCTACAAGAGCTTTGTGATGAACTACAACATGCGAGGGATGGTAAAGACCATTCTGAAGTGTTCTCGATCTGAAGTCAGCAGAGGCTGAAATCAAAAGGAACATCAAGTGTTGATGGTTAATAAGACCACTAAGTTCAAGAAGGGCAAGGGTAAGAAGAACTTCAAGAAGGACGGCAAAGATGTTGCAGCGCCCGCAAGCCTGTTGCGGAAAGAAGTCAAAGAATGGACCCAAGCACGAGGTGAGTGCTTTTATTGCAAGGGAAGAACCTTGAAGCGGAACTGCCCCAAATACTTAGCGGATAAGAAGGCCGCAACACCAAAGGTATATTTGATATACATGTAATTGATGTGTACCTTACCGATTACTGTAGTAACTCCGGTATTTGATACGGTGTCGTTGCTCACATATGTAACTCACAGCAGAGCTGCGGAATAAGCGGAGGCTGGCGAAGGACGAGGTGACGATCGCGCGTCGGGAATGGTTCGAGGTCGATGTGATCGCCGTCGCACGCTGCCTCTACATTTACCTACGGGATTAGTTTTAAACCTCAATAATTGTTATTTAGTGCCAAGTTTGAGCATGAACATTGTATCCGGATCTCGTTTAATACGAGATGGCTACTCATTTAAGTCGAGAATAATGGTTGTTCCATTTATATGAGAGATATGTTTTATGGTCATGCTCCGATGGTCAATGGTTTATTCTTAATGAATCTCGGCGTAATATTACACATGTTCATAGTGTGGATGCCAAAAGATGTAAAGTTGATAACGATAGTCCCACATACTTGTGGCATCGCCGCCTTGGTCACATTGGTGTCAAGCGCATGAAGAAGCTCCATGCTGATGGACTTTTAGAGTCTCTTGATTATGAATCGTTTGACACATGCGAACCTTGCCTCTTAGGCAAATGACCAAGACTCCGTTCTCGGAACAATGGAGCGAGCAACCAACTTGTTGGAAATCATACATACCGATGTGTGCGGTCCAATGAGCGTTGAGGCTCGCGGAGGATATCGTTATGTTCTCACTCTCACCGATGACTTAAGTAGATATGGGTATGTCTACTTAATGAAACACAAGTCTGAGACCTTTGAAAAGTTCAAGGAATTTCAGAGTGAGGTAGAGAATCAACGTGACCGAAAGATAAAATTCTTACGATCAAATCGTGGAGGAGAATACTTAAGTCACGAATTTGGTACACACTTAAGGAAATGTGGAATCGTTTCACAACTCACGCCGCCTGGAACACCTCAGCGAAACGGTGTGTCCGAACGTCGTAATCGCACTCTATTGGATATGGTGCGGTCTATGATGTCTCTTACCGATTTACCGCTATCATTTTGGGGATACGCTCTAGAGACAGCTACATTCACTTTAAATAGGGCACCGTCTAAATCCGTTGAGACGACACCGTATGAATTATGGTTTGGGAAGAAACCTAAGCTATCGTTTCTAAAAGTTTGGGGATGCGATGCTTATGTCAAGAAACTTCAACCTGAAAAGCTCGAACCCAAGTCGGAAAAATGCGTATTCATAGGATACCCTAAGGAAACTGTCGGGTATACCTTCTACTTAAGATCCGAAGGCAAGGTCTTTGTTGCTAAGAACGGATGCTTTACGAGAAAGAGTTTCTCTCGAAAGAAGTAAGTGGGAGGAAAGTAGAACTCGATGAAGTACTACCTCTCCAACGGAAAGTGGTGCAGCGCAGAAACCGTTCTGTAATGCCCACACCAACCAAGAGGAAAACGTTGATGATGATCAAGGTACTTCGGATCAAGTTACTACTGAACTTCGAAGGTCCACGAGGACACGTTCCGCACCAGAGTGGTACGGCAACCCTGTCATGGAAATCATGTTGCTAGACAACAATGAACCTTCGAACTATGAAGAAGCAATGGCGGGCCCGGATTCCAACAAATGGCTTGAGGCCATGAAATCCGAGATAGAATCCATGTATGAAAACAAAGTATGGACTTTGACAGACTTGCCCGATGATCGGCGAGCGATAGAAAATAAATGGATTTTTAAGAAGAAGACGGACGCGGATGGTAATGTTACCATCTATAAAGCTCGACTTGTCGCTAAGGGTTATCGACAAGTTCAAGGGATTGACTCTGACGAGACATTCTCTCCGTGGCGAAGCTTAAGTCCATCCGAATCATGTTAGCAATTGCCGCATACTATGATTATGAGATATGGCGATGGACGTCAAAGCGGCATTCCTTAACGGGCATCTTAAGGAAGAGCTGTATATGATGCAGCGGAAGGTTTTGTCGATCCTCGTAACGCTAACAAAGTATGCAAGCTCCAGCGATCCATTTATGGACTGGTGCAAGCATCTCGGAGTTGGAACATTCGCTTTGATGAGATGATCAAAGCGTTTGGGTTATATGAGACTTATGGAGAAGCCTGCGTTTACAAGAAAGTGAGTGGGAGCTCAGTAGCATTTCTCCTATTATATGTAGATGACATACTCTTGATGGGAAATGATGCAAAACTTCGGACAGCATTAAGGCCTACTTGAACAAGTGTTTTTCAATGAAGGACCTTGGAGAAGCTGCTTATATATTAGGCATCAAGATCTATAGAGATAGATCGAGGCGCCTCATAGGTCTTTCACTGAGCACATACCTTGATAAGATTTTGAAGAGGTTCAAAATGGATCAGTCCAAGAAGGGTTCTTGCCTATGTTACAAGGTGTGAAATTGAGCTCAGCTCGATCACCGACCACGACAAAGGATAAAGAAGAGATGAGTGTCATCCCTATGCTTCAGCCATAGGATCTATTATGTATGCCATCTGTGTACTGGACCGATGTAAACCTTGCCGTAAGTTTGGTTGCAAGATACCAAAGTAACCCCGCAAGGAACACTGGACAGCGGTCAAGAATATCTGAAGTACCGAAAAGGACAAAGGACATGTTTTCGTTTATGGAGGAGACGAAGAGCTCGTCAGAAGGGTTACGTCGACGCTAGCTTCGACTCAGATCTGGATGACTCTAAGTCACAAACCGGATCGTGTATATGTTGAATGGTGGAGCGAGCTGGTGCAGCTGCAAGCGAGCGTCGTGGCGGGATCTACATGTGAAGCGGAGTACATGGCGGCCTCAAGGCAGCGCATGAAGCGATTTGGATGAAGGAGTTCATCACCGACCTAGAGTCATACCCAATGCGTCGGGCCGATCAAACTCTTCTCGTGACAACTGGAGCTATTGCCCTTGCCAAGGAGCCAGGTTTCACAAGAAGACCGAGCACATCAAGCGTCGTTTCAACTCCATCCGTGAAAATGTTCAAGATGGAGACATAGAGATTTGCAAAGTGCACACGGATCTGAATGTCGCAGATCCGTTGACTAAACCTCTCTCGCGTGCAAAACATGATCAACACCGAACTCTATGGGTGTTCGATTCATCACAATGTAACTAGATTGGTGACTCTAGTGCAAGTGGGAGACTGTTGGAAATATGCCCTAGAGGCAATAATAAAAGTATTATTATATTTCAATGTTCATGATAATTGTCTTTTGTTCATGCTATAAGCTGTATTATCCGGAAATCGTAATACACGTGTGAACACTTAGACCCAATGAGTCCCTAGTGAGCCTCTAGTTGACTAGCCGTTGTGATCAATAGATAGTCATGGTTTCTCGACTATGGACATTGGATGTCGTTGATAACGGGATCACATCATTAGGAGAATGATGTGATGGACAAGACAATCATAAGCATAGCATAAAAGATCGTGTAGTTCGTTTGCTAGAAGCTTTGCCAATGTCAAGTATCTATTCCTTCGACCATGAGATCGTGTAACTCCGGTTACCGTAGGAGTGCCTTGGGTGTATCAAAGCGTCACAACGAATCGGGTGACTATAAAGGTGCATTACGGTATCTCCGAAAGTATCATTGGGTTGACACGGATCGAGGCTGGATTTGTCACTCCGTATGACGGAGAGGTATCTCTGGGCCCACTCGGTAATGCATCATCATAATGAGCTCAAGTTGACCAAGGTGTTGGTCACGGATCATGCATTACGGCACGAGTAAAGTGACTTGCGTAACGAGACCGAACAAGGTATTGGGATACCGACGATCGAGTCTCGGGCAAGTAACGCACCGATTGATAAAGGGAATTGCATCTGAGGGTTTGATCGAATCCTCGAAATCGTGGTTCAACCGATGAAATCATCGAGGAGCATGTAGGAGCCAACATGGGTATCAGACCCGCTGTTGGTTATTGCCCGAGAGTCGTCTCGGTCATGTCTGCGTGTCTCCGAACCCGTAGGGTCTACACATAAGGTTCGGTGGCGCTAGGGTTAGTAGGAAGTGAAGTATGTGACTACGAATGTTGTTGAGTCCGGATGAGATCCCGGACGTCACGAGGAGTTCGGAAGGGTCCGGAGGTAAAGAATAATATATAGGAAGTGGTGATTCGCCATCGGAAAGTTTGGGGTCTCGGTAAAATCTGGGACCACCGGAAGGGTCCTGGGTCCACCGGTGGGGCCACCTATCCGGAGGGCCCCATGGGCCAAAGGGGGAAGGGAACCAGCCCACAGGGGGCTGGTGCGCCCCCCTAGGCCCACCCCCTGCGCCTAGGGTTGAAACCCTAGGGGTGGGGGGGCGCCCCACCTGGCTTGGGGGGCACTCCACCCCCCTTGGCCGCCGCCCCCCTGGAGATTGGATCTCGAGGGCCGCCACCTGTGGGGCCTATATAAAGGGGGAGGAGGGGGCTGCTGTACCAACTCCCAAGGCGCAGCCCCTCCCCTCCCCAACACATCTCCTCCTCCGTAAGAGCTCGTGAAGCCACTGCCGAATCTTGCTTCTCCACCATCACCACGCCGTCGTGCTGCCGGTGGAGCTGTCTTCCTCAACCTCTCCTTCCCCCTTGCTGGATCAAGAAGGAGGAGACGTCGCTCGTCCCGTACGTGTGTTGAACGAGGAGGTGCTGTCCGTTCAGCACTTGGCATCGGTGATCTGAATCACGTTCGAGTACGACTCCATCATCACCTTGCAAGCTTCCGCACGCGATCTACAAGTGGTATGTAGATGCAATCTCTCTCCCGTTACTCGTTGCTTAGATGAACTCATAGATGGATCTTGGTGAAGCCGTAGGAAAATTTTTTAATTTTCTGCAACGTTCCCCAACATTGGGAAGCCAGTACCCATGGCCCATTTTTCGCGGTGACGTTTGCACCCGCGGTCTTGGATTTGGCTTCAGGTATAACCATGGTGGTGAAATACCGGTCTTCTTTTAGGACGCTCTTGGCCAATCTGACACGGAACATCGGGACCTTCTCTCCAGCGTAGCTCAGCTCCCAGATCTCCTTGATCCTTCCGTAGTATCTGTCCTTGTCGTTACCGGTGTAGGATTCCATCGTTACCCCGGAGTTCTGATAACCATCGCTCTTCATGTCCTTGTTCTCGGTGTAGAATGTGTAGCCGTTGATATCGTGACGCCTCATAGGTCATCGAGGTTGTGCTCGGCATACTGTGACAAAGGCGAATATGAGTTGTTCTTCCACGGAAGAATCCTCATGTAAAGGTTCTGACGAAGCTTCGCTTTAACCAACGCGTGAAACATGAGTTGTGCTCTTTGATTATATCTCCGTCCGTCCTCTGTTGGCCTCGGTCATTGTCGTCTTCTCAATAAAGGTTTTGTGCTCTACCACCCAAGGATCGACCACGTCTATGTGTTGTAGCGCGACTAGGTTTGCTCTTTCAAAGTCGGCGAGTCGACCCTCGAAGTCGACATGCATTTCGCGGCGACCCTCACGGTGACCCCATCCGGCGAGCTCGCCGAGGTGCTGCTGACGGGCGGACCAACAGGGTTCTCGATGCCTAGATAATTCGTGCGATAGGAGATGCACTCTTGATCGAAAAGCCCTGGATATACTTCCGTGCGGGCGTGACATGTTGCGTAACGTATCCTTTGATGACACCATTCATCCTTTCGAGCGGCATCATCTTTGTGCAGAACGACAGCCGAGTTGGATGATATCCTCCACGATATGGACCAGCAGATACACCATAACGTCGAAGAATGCGGGCGAGAAGTACATCTCAAGCTCGCATAGTATCACCACGATCTCTTCCTGTAGCCTTCTGAGTTGCCTCACGTCAATCGACTTCCGAGAGATGACGTCGAAAAAGTTGCATAGGCCAAATAGCGTTTCACGGACGTGCGCGTCCATGATCCCACGGATTGCAACTGGAAGTATCTGCGTCATCAACACGTGACAGTCGTGAGACTTCATCCCGCTGAACTTCTGCTTCCCTCGGTCTAGGTATCTGCTTATCTTCCCCGCGTAACCGTAAGGAAGTTTTACTCCTACGAGGCAGGTGAAAAACTGTTCGTTCTCCTCCTGACTTAGAGTGAAGCACGCAGGAGGGTAGTCATTTCCGGTCTTCTTGGCCTTTTTTCCTTTGCGACGACTTTCTGTGTCCTGTTTCACCTCATCATCATCATCATCATCATCATCATCATCATCATTAGCGTCAACCTCCTGCCTGATGCCCATTGATTTCAAGTCTGCCCTTGCTTTCGGCCCATCTTTGGTCCTCTCTGGCATGTTGAGCAAGGTACCAAGCAGACTCTCGCACACGTTCTTCGTGATATGCATGGCATCAAGGCTGTGAGGCACACGATGGATCTTCCAGTATGGCAAGTCCCAGAAAAAAGACCTCGTTTTCCATACCTTCAGCAGCGGCTCTAGCGCCTTTCACTTCTTTCCCGGCTTTGGTGCCTTTTGCTTCTTTCCCGGCAGTGGGCAATCTTTCCAATTTTTCAACAGCTCGTCTATTTCCTCGCCGCTCCTCGTACGCGGGCGTCTTCGGGGTTCGGTTTCACCATTGAACAGATCCTTGCGTTTCCTCCACGGGTCATCGTCGCGAAGCCACCTTCGATGTCCCATGAACACGGTTTTCAAAGATCCGGGATCTCTATACATGCACCTTACGCATCCAGAAAATCCATGGACTACCTGCCCCGCGAGATATCCGTAACCGAGATAGTCGTGCATCATCGTGAGCAGTGCGGCTCTCATAGGGAAATATTCTTTCTCTGCGGCGTCCCACGTATTGGCTGGCGTTTTGCACAGCGTGTCTAGCTCCTCTTTCAGCAGCCGCAGATACAGATTGATGTCGTTCCCTGGTTGTTTCGGCCCTTCAATTAGCATTCTCATGTGAATGTACTTCCTCTTCATGCACAACCAGGGGGAAGGTTGTACATCCACACAAACACAGGCCCGGTGCTATGTGTGCTTCTCTGGCTGCCAAACGGATTGACTCCATCGGTGCTCGCGCCCAGCACGATGTTCCTTGGATCCTTCCCAAATTCTGGGTATTCGAAGTTCAACGTTTGCCACTGGCTCGCATCCTTAGGGTGACTCAGCATCTTGTCTTTTTTAGTTATCTCCGGATCATTTCCGTCATCTTCCGGCTTCTCCTCCTCCCTATCCCCATGCCAACGCATGAGCTTTGCTACCTTAGGGTCCGCGAAATACCACTGCAGACGAGGAGTGATCAGAAAGTACCACACCGATTTTCGAGGAGCTTTCTTCCTCTTCTTGTATCGAGTGATGCCGCACAGTGGACATATGGTAGACCCCGTGTGCTCGTCCCGATAAATGATGCAATTGTTCATGCACACATGGTATTTCACGTGCGGTAAATCCAGAGGACACACGATTTTCTTCGCCTCCTCGAAACTGGTCGGGCACTTGTTCCCCTTGGGAAGACGTTCGTGCCAGAATGACATGTTCTCGTCGAAGCATGCGTCGGTCATTTTCTGTTTTACCTTCATCTCCAGAGCCATGAGCATTACTTTCAGGTGGGTATCCTCGGGCCTGCATCCTTCATACAATGGAGTAACCGCGTCTATCTCCAGTTGATCCATCTTGGCTTTCTCTCGGGAGGCAGCTCTTGCGTTATCCGTCTGCTTGAGAAGCAACTCTTGAATATGAGAGTCCTGCACCCAGCCTCCATAAATAAATGCGCTCCGGCATCTTCATCTTCATGATCATGCCCTTCGTCTTGATCTTCCTCATCATCATGTACGACATCTTCTACATGATGACTGTGTACAGCATCACCGTCGTGATCATGTCCTGGAGATTCTTCGTCTTCTCGCCTGCCCTGGACGCGGTGGTTGTCTTGTTGCCCTTCCTCATTTCTTGCCCGGCCCCCATGGACGACTTCATAGTCATCTTCATCACCTTGCCACCGATGTCCATCCATGAAACCATGCAAGAGCAGGTGGTCCCACACCTGCCCGGAATCCGGGTCCGCAATAAGGCTCTTCAGCTTGCATCTTCGACACGGACATCTTATCTCCGTCTCGTTCTTTTGAAGCATCTCGGCCTTTGCGGAGCTCAAAAACCTATTCGCGATGCCTTCGGTCATCGTGCGGACCATGGTCGCCTGCGGGGTAGAGCAAAATGATATTTTAGAACCAAGAAAAAATTTGGCATGACCTTCCCTAAAAATAGGACCAAAAAGAATGCATAGTGCCAAAATTCTCGCCGAAACGGAAATGAATCAACATTCCGGCAAAATATTGGCAACTATCGCATTTCAAATACCGGTACCTGCAAACACAAACATATATGCAACACCACAAACATATGCAACACCACAAACATACATAGATCTAGCTAGGCCACAAAAAGTGCATGTGCACGTTGTTGGAGCGAGGTAGGGAGAAAAAAATTAGATCTACAACATGAAGATAGCTTTCCCCTTACTTACCTATCAAAAAAAGGTAATTTCACCACTTAATTTTGATTTTCGTCCACTTTTCCAGCTACGTTGGTGGGACAGAGTACATATTCTACGGAATTTTGTGTTTGTAAGGAAGAATGGTTTTGTCACAAGACATTTCTTTCTAGTAGGAAATTCTGGTGTGTTCTTTTGCTTGTGTTGACGGTGATGACAATAGCAAGGGAAAATGCTGGTGTACCTTGTTGCTTGCCAAAGGAAGAGTGTCGTGTAAAGAAGTGAAGAAACTTCGAGTTTGTAGGTGATGCATCTCTGTTACTGATGCCCTGCTTTTTCAAGCTTAGATTATCCAATCTACTTATGCAGAGCGACACCTAACTGGGCTCTACATCCTTAGCTTTCATTAGTCTGACCACTATCTTTGCCGCCTGTGAGTGGAGTAGGTGAAGATTTTTTTTCGAAAAGGGGGGATTCCCCGGCCTCTGCATCAGATCGATGCATACGGCCTCTATTATTAAAAAGTAAACAAGGTCTCAACAAAGTCTTACAGTTATGGAACAAAAGCAGCAGCTAGCTCACATAGAGCGTCAACTGCAAAGCAGAAACCCCAAAAGCCACAATCGGCTGGCATAAAAACAGATAGGTAAACTAAATGCCTATCCTACATGATCGCCATCCAAACCGGTTGAAGATATCCCGTGCTACCGTCTCCCACCGGACAGATCCAGTAACCAAACGCACCCTCGCCTCCGCCGGAGTGAGTAAGGACCACGTATGGATCAGCTGTAGCTCGAATAACACGCAAAAAATGAGTATTTGTTGTTACGTTAAAACCAAATCATTTCGCAATTCCAAATTGCCCATAATAACGATATACTCCTACACTAATGTGTCTAGCTGTTCGGACTCAATCCCAACAAGCCACGCCCCAAATAACGTGTTGACCGATCTCGGAGGAGTAATATTAAAGGCAATTTGCACGAGCGCCACAACCCTCGTGACAACGGACAGTCAAAAAATAAATGCTTGATAGTCTCATCCCGATCACAGAAACTACACCTAGTAGATCCTGTCCAGTTGCGCTTAACTAGATTGTCCTTTGTAAGAATAACTTGTTTATGCACAAACCACATAAACACTTTAATCTTCAAAGGTACCTTAACTTTCCAGACCTCTTTGGAACTAGGTATCACAGTAGAATTAATGATATCAATGTACATCGATTTAACCGTGAACACCCCAGATCTAGTTAGCTTCCAACATAATTGGTCGGGCTGAGGATTTAGCTGAACTTCCATCAGCCTACGGACCAAGTGAAGCCATGCTTCCCATCGAGGCCCGACAAGCACCCTCCTAAACTGAATGTTTAGAGGGATAGACTGCATAACCGTGGCAACAAGAGCGTCCCTATGCTGAACAATACGATAAAGTGTCGGATATTGTGTAGCCAAAGGCGCGTCACCAAGCCACGTATCCTCCCAGAATCGCGTATTATCACCATTACCGACAATACATCCCGTTCTGTTCAAGAAAGCGGCTTTGACCCTCACAAGCCCTTTCCAGAACGGTGAATCTGTAGGTCTTAGAGTAACCTGGGATAAAGTCTTTGAGTGCAGATATTTACTACGTAGAATCTGTGCCCAAGTTGCCTCTGTCTCAGAAGACAACTTAAACAACCACTTACTAAGCAGGCATCTGTTCTTGACTTCAAGATTTTCAATACCAAGTCCCCCTTGGTCCTTTGGTCGACAAATAATATCCCTTTTGGCCAATCTGTACTTCCTCTTAGACTCATCACTCTGCCAAAAGAAGCGAGGACGATAGAAGTCTAGCCTTTTCCTAACCCCAACTGGGACCTCGAAGAAAGATAAGAGAAACATAGGTAAACTCGTGAGCACCAAGTTAATAAGAATCAACCGGCCTCCATAAGACATGAGTTTTCCTTTCCAGCAACTTAGTTTCTTCTCAAACCGATCTTCGATGCACTTCCACTCACCATTTGTTAGCTTACGACGGTGTATGGGAATACCAAGATACGTGAAAGGTAAAGCCCCAACTTCACAACCAAACAATTGTGTATATGCTTCTTGTTCGTCTTTGGCTCTACCAAAGCAGAACAACTCGCTTTTATGGAAATTAATCTTTAGCCCCGACAATTGTTCAAAAAGGCATAACACTAACTTCATGTTCCTCACTTTTGCCAAATCGTGTTCCATGAAAATGATTATATCATCAGCGTATTGCAGGATGGACAGACCACCATCAACCAGATGAGGCACCAATCCCTCCACCTGACCGGCCTCCTTGGCCCTCCCAATCAGGATCGCTAACATATCAACCACAATATTGAACAGAATAGGCGACATAGGGTCACCCTGTCTCAAACCCTTGTGAGTTTGGAAGTAATGACCTATGTCGTCATTAACTTTAATGCCAACACTACCTTTTTGCGTGAAAGTTTCCACCTGACGTCGCCAGGTCTCATCAAAGCCTTTCATCCGTAAAGCCTGCTGGAGGAACGACCATTTGACTTTATCATAAGCCTTCTTGAAATCCACTTTGAAAATAACACCATCGAGTTTTTTCGTATGAATTTCATGAAGCATTTCATGAAGGACCACAACCCCTTCGAGGATGTTCCTATCCGGCATGAAAGCCGTTTGAGAAGGTTGCACTACTGCATGCGCAATCTGTGTGAGCCTGATCGTCCCAACCTTGGTAAAGATTTTGAAACTGACATTCAGAAGGCAGATCGGCCGAAATTGCTCAATTCTCACGGCATCTGTTTTCTTAGGCAACAAAGTTATCGTTCCAAAATTAAGTTGGAAAAGCTGCAAATGTCCCGAGAACAAATCATGGAACATTGGCATCAGGTCCCCTTTGATAATATGCCAGCACTTCTTGTAAAAATCAGCCGGGAAACCATCCGGCCCCGGTGCCTTGTTACATTTCATCTTGGAAATAGCCTCGAAAACCTCCTTTTCTGAGAAAGGGGCGGTTAATACATCGTTCTCCACAGCAGTAAGTTGAGGGATATCGTGAACCCTAGACTCATCCAGGGACACACAGTTCTCCTCTGGTGGTCCGAACAAACGTTTGTAGTACTCAGTAATATAAAGCTTCAGGTTGTCCTGGCCAATTATTGTACCCTCATCTTGTTCTAGCTGGAAGATTCTCTTCTTCCGGTGCTTGCCATTGGCTATCATGTGGAAGAATTGAGTGTTCGCGTCCCCCTGGACAACTTTTCGCACCTTTGCCCGTAGTGCCCACTTTAATTCTTCTCTTTCAGGCTCATCTCAGCCTCATGCTTGATATGAAGCTCGGTGGCTAACAGAATTGTAGTTTCTGCTTTTATATCTAAGGTTTGAATAAGGGAAAGGAGTCGTTCCTTCTCCACCTTATACACTCCACCTAGATGCTTAGCCCACCCACGAAGGAAACTTCTGAGATGCCTAATCTTGTTCTGCCAGCGCTCAAGCGTATTCCTACCTCCTGCATCTTTAGCCCATTCTCTAGCTACAAGATCCAAGAATCCTTCTCTTTCAAACCACGCAAGCTCAAAAGAGAATAAATTCTTGTTGCCTGAATAGGTAGCCCCACCAGAGTCGAGCAACAGGGGTGTGTGATCAGAAATCCCGCGAGATAGAGCTTGAACAGTTACAAAGGGAAACTTCTGCTCCCAAGCAACACTAGCCAGAACCCGATCCAACTTCTCGAAAGTTGGATTTGGCAACGCGTTAGCCCAGGTGAATTTCCTACTTGAAAGCTCAATCTCTCTCAAATCTAAGCTTTCAATAATAGTATTAAACATAAATGACCATCTCCCATCAAAATTGTCATTATTCTTTTCATCACGTCTTCTAATAATATTAAAATCACCCCAACCAGAATTGGAAGCTGCTCAGACCCGCAGACTCTAACAAGATCAGCCAAAAAGTCTGGTTTGAACTCGGCCTGCGCTGCCCCATACACCGCCACCAAAGCCCAGTCAAAACCATCATCTTTGGACCGCACCCTGAACTTAACAGCAAAATCCCCCATGACCACACTGCGAACTTCGAGAGAGTCACATCTAACACCAAGTAAGATTCCACCCGACCTTCCTCTCGGCGGAAGACAATGCCAGTCAAACTCAATACCCCTCGACAACGTATTGAGAAATTGAGGTGAGAAATTTGCTCTACCCGTTTCCGACAAGGCAATAAAGTCCAATCTATGCTCAATGGATGCCTCCGCATGGAACCTCCTTTTAGCCAAGTCCTTAAGACCTCTGCTATTCCAAAAGATTCCTCTCATATCTCATCACGAAATTTTTTAGCCGTGCGGATCCTAGCACTCCTACGGACCACGGACATCGGGTATATCTTGCGGTTCCACTTGCGCTTAGGGCTAGTCGGGCCCACCCGGTCCAAACTGCCCGCAACTGGGGATCTAACTACTTCCAAACCGACATTCAAGTCCTCCTCCGGCTCCTGGAGGGGCGGTGCGAGATCATCACAAAAATTATCTGGTATTCGAACTCCCAAGGCATCAATCTCAGAATCGTTCATCCGTTTGACAGCAGCTAAGTTACGAATCATTTCTAAAGCCCTCTCGGCTTCTAGGTCAAGCAAATCATTAACAGAATTAGTAACTTTGCCCTCATTACTACCAAGTGAAATTCCTAATTGGTTTGCCTTATCCACAATTTGATCATTCGAAAAATGCAAAATAGTATTGGAAGAATGAGGGGGCGGACGACTCAGGCGACTTGGGCGGCGCCCACCGCGGCCTTGTCGCCGGCGTCCGTCTCTGGCGCGGGACACGTCGGTGGGAGGTTCTGGGCCCTAGCGGAGTCGGATGCGGAGGACGAAGACGACGCGGAGTGCGCCGGAGTCTCGCCGGAGGTGTACTCGCCGACGCCGTTGTCTGTTATCTGCGAGGCGTTCGATCCTGGATATTCTGAAGAGGAGGTGGCTGCGATAGTGGATGGCGTTGTGCCGGTCGATGATCCGGCGCGGCAAGGCTTGCGGCCAGAAGATAAAATCGAAATAGTTTGGCGCATAGTTCATCGACGGACTGCGGCTGCGGCGATCCGGCCTTGGAAGGGGCCGATCCCTAAGGTTAGTCTTCCAAAACCGATTTTGTCAGATTTTATTACTGAGGGTTCGTGGAAGGAAGTGAAGAGGAAGAAGAACCGGCGATCGTCGGCGGCGCAGGCGCCGGCGCCGGCGATCGACCGTGCGACCGTGATCCGGGAACAGCGGATCTCGCGTTTGAAAGCAATCTTGGGCCATGATGTCCGTTTGCCTGCGGGTGGGCCGGTTCTGAGTGAACCGGGCCAGATAGCTGTTGGGCCTGTGCTCGCCGGGTATGAGGCCCGAGGTGAACCGGCACGCAAGTCTACACCCCCATGCATCGACAATACGGTCTGGTGTCGATCGATACGGCCTAGGGTTCGCAGTGGAGGCCGTCGGCCGAGCTTCTGCGATCGCGGTGGTGCGCGTGCTAGGCGCATCCCTCCTCTCCGAGGCATGGCGGGACGAGGAGTTCCCACTGCCAAAGACGCTGCTCCGGGCGCTGCGGGCCGCGGAGGGCCAACGCAGCCGGCGGTAGGTGGTCGCGGCGGAGGCGGCATGCTGGCAGGGACGGGAAGCGGCGACGCGGGTGTGCCGCTCGGTACTGGCCGGGGTGGTGCGCCACCGCGCCGAGAATGGAACGGCAGGCGGCCAATACCGCCAGTGGGTGGCGCGACTATGGCGGTCGGCTGGCGGCGTTAATGGCTCGAGTTCGACCTACGCGCGGTATCGATACTACCGCGGCGGGCGGTGGACTTAGGCCGCCCGTGCCGACCCCTGGGGCTGTCGCGGGCCGAGGTGTCCCGACCCTAAGGCCGCCTCCTCCTGCCGCTAATGGACAGCGTCCGGTGGCGACTCAGGCAGGGGCTAGACCGCCGCATGCACTTCGTGGCAAGGCAGGCGAATAACTCGACGGCGCCGGTTTTGCAGCAGGCACAGGCGCCGCAGGTCTCTGCTAGTGTGGATGTTCATTCGGCACCTCGTGGGCAGTGGGGTGATGATGGTTATAATGCGTTTGGAGATGGACACCACCGGGGATCCTCGTCTATGGGTGGTGGACGGGGGTATGCCTGGCAGAGCGATGGTTCGGCCGAGAGGCCTTTCTTGGGGCCGATAGGCGGTTTTGTCAAAGGGGCTTCTGGACCGGCTCATCGTAACCGAGGCGGTTTCCATGGAAATCGTGGTGGCCGAGGTGGCAGAGGGGGTCGTTACCATCCAAGGCAGCATCATGCTACCATTGATGAGACGGTGGTCGGCGTTGTTACTGAGGAGACAGGGTTGTCTTGCCAGGCTATGGAAGTGGTGACGGAACTGACGGCTGTGGAGGTTCCTGATGCGGTTGAGGCCGAGCCTATGTCGGTGGAGGCTTCTGACAGAACTGAGATGGACAGGGCTGCTAAGTTTGCAAGGAAAAAGGAAAGAATGCTTTGTTATCGATGTGGTGATAAGGGCCATTTTATTGCTGAATGTGTGGCTATTTTATGTGATACTTGTGGTAAGCCTACCCATGAGTGCAGGGCTTGTCCGATTCTTGGGAGCAGAACACGAGCCTTATGACGTACGGTGTGTTCTGTTCTGAGCTCACGTTTTTTGAGTCGCCGACTGAGAGGGAGGTTCCTCAAGAGGTGCACAGTATGACAACTGGGGTGGTTAAAGTGACTAGAGGTCAAGTGGCTGAGTCCCAGATTATTCAGCGCCTCCGGGAGCTGGCACCAAGAGACTTCCATTGGGAGCTTGTCAGGCTGGAGACCAACTTATTCAGGGTCCAGTTCCCGACCGTGGAGGATTTACAGAGGTTGCTGAGCTTTGGGATGTGTAAGGTACCAGGTACGGAGGGCATTCTTGAGTTCCAGGAGTGGAAGTTGGTTGAGCCTCAGGGTAAACCCCTCACCCAGGTCTGGCTGTGCTTTTCGGGAGCTCCTTCCGCGCTCCTGCAGGATGCCAGGGTTGTTGCTAGTCTGGGTATCATGGTGGGAAAGACCGAGCGAGTGGATATGGCCTTTACTCGAGATCATGGGATTGCTCGACTATTAGTCAGTATTTTGGACATTGACTTCGTGTCGGACGTGGTTAAGTGGGCTTATCGTGGTCAGGTATACAGCCTTGAGATTGAATTTAAGGATGATAGCCTCTTTGCGGAGGCTCCGGCTGTCACTAGCGACGATATGAGTGAGGGTGATGATGATACGGCCGGTAAGGAAACTCCGGCCGATGATTCTGGGTGTGAGATGGCCAAGAGACCGGAGTCGACTGCTAAGGCAGCAGGAGGAGGGACGGCGCCTAATACGTCTGTGCCGTCAACCACTTTGAGATTTGGTTCCTTTGGTCCCGCGTCTGCACCTCCGAGACTTTGGAGCGAGCGGGTGGAGTCTCTTGAGGTGTTTGAGCACTCTTTACCTGCGTTGGACTTTGAGGACACGGGTGTGGAGGGTTCTGGTGTGGCTGCGAGGCTGGAGATCGTGGTCTCGCCTCCTTCGGTTTGCGGTGACGTGGCTAAGTTGCAGGAGGATGGTCCGATCCCGTCTGGGGGTTCGGGGCAGGGTGCTTTGGAGAACCTTTCTCCTATTCTTCCGGTTGAGGTTACCGGGAGAGACGACGGGCCTACGGTAGGGGGGCCGGGGCAGGTGGCCTCCGCACCTTCTATGCCTGTTGTTGGGGCGTCACTGCAGGCGGCTGGACAGGCTCCTCGAGAGGGCTTGGGGCAGGCGGCCTCAAGGCTCTCTTCACCTTCGGTGCCCGAGGGGAGCGCCCCGTTCGCGACATCGACGTGCACTCCTGACAGGCGGTCTGGAGTAGATGGGGGGCGGAGGCAGGTGGCCTTTGCCTCCCCATTAGCGGACTCGGCACTCTCACCTGGTCATGGCGACCGGGTGGATGTTCGGGGAGTGACAGGCGGTCGCTCCCCGGATAAATTCTGTTTGGCGGGATCCCGGACCAGGCGTTTGAGGGCCGACGCATGAGTTGTCGGCTTCAGGGCTATCCGGAGGTTGACGACATGCAGCAGCGCTGTGCCGTGAGAGCGGCAAAGCTTCGTGACGTCCAGGTCACTACTGGTATGTCCGTGGAGTAGGTGAAGATAATCATGCAAGTTTTGAGATCACCAGCAAACCAGGCTTAGTTTTTTCAGAAGTTCCTGTTTTCCTTTTCTTTGTCAGTATTTAGGGGTAAAACTTCAACTTTTCAGTAGCAAGTGAGATCTTTCGTTCTGCTCTTGGAGTTTGACAAATTGCTGGCTGAACAAGACTCTTGCCTGAAGGAATAGTCTGTGTCTGTAATTAGTTGTAGTGTTGCGTTCCAGTCTGCTCTTCAGGTGAGAGTTACCCCATGTTGATCCAAAAGATTTCTCCTGCGTGGGATGGTTGCATTTGCAATGAGCTTGTACTGCTCATGCGAGATCATCTCAGCCTAGGAGATAGAGTCGTGCTAGATAAGCTCTGTCCAGTGGAAATAGGAGTGTCACCATATCTCTAAAGCTTCATCATACCTGATGGATATGAGGGACATTATAG
Organism: Aegilops speltoides; assembly: GCA_021437245.1. Classification (NCBI taxonomy): domain Eukaryota; kingdom Viridiplantae; phylum Streptophyta; class Magnoliopsida; order Poales; family Poaceae; genus Aegilops; species Aegilops speltoides. The sequence goes on from CM038146.1 coordinate 56,621,271, forward strand.
TTCCTCGTGATTACTTAAGCTATTTACTTGTAGGAAACAGAATCAAATAACTAAAACCAGGTGCTTTATTCCGTCATAAAAGATGTGATTATTGTTTTTTAGGAACCACCGCCTTAAATACAACATGCAGAGGACTCTTGCTTGCAATCAGTTAAACACAGGCTTCATAGATCCCAACAGCAGATGAGTGATAAAATAAATAGCCATGTCTGCCAAACAGGAAATAAGTCATGCGACTTTGGCAAATGGAAGTATCAGAACAACTTGTTGAGTGCATCATACATCCAACCAAGAAATGCAGTTTCATCTGAAGTATGACAACAGTTTGTCGCCCCTTGATGCCTCAGGTTCATAAGTTTCTACATATGGGAAATGCTCAGCTCAACTATAAATACTAAATAAGCAAACAGATAAAGACCACACAATCATTATTACTACTATACTCGGCATTCATAGAGATAGCACAAAATGTATTTCCAAGCAAAAAATTCAGCTCACTGTATGTCCTGATGATCAGCTTCTCCAGGCTGCAGATGAAATGACTACTGCTCTAAAGAAACAAAAACTTCTGCAATTGATTTCCCAAATCTAATTGGCAAGGTTCGCAAAGTCTCATTAGGGGCCAGCAGGACACATCGAAAGTTGTTGATTCTGAAGTTCAATCTGCTATAGCTGACTGCCCAAATTGCAGCAAGGTTTGATGTATTATGACAGATTTTGAGCTCCGATAAACCACCCTTGGAGGTTTCTAACCCACTCTATGATTGCCTATCTTCATCATTTAGCACTGCTATTGAACACACACGTGTACCTCAGTACTGCAATTGACAACTTGCATCAGTCAGCAGAGGCCAGGAGAGCCAACCGAGAGGAGCGTGGCGAGGGGGCAGCCATAGAACGGGCAAGCGGCGACCTAGTACAGGCAAGGCTTGGAGGTGATCCTGTGTGGGCGTGCGGGAGCTGGTTTCGCAGCTGATTTGGACACTTAGGTAGCTTGTTTTGGAGACAGCTGAGGCAATGAGTAGGGCGGCAAGCTATTCAGCCGGGGAAACTACAGGGTGAATTGAGGGCAGGAGGTAGACAGGGAGCAAGGCGGTGGGTGCGTGAGGAAGAGAAATTTGGAAGCCACTGCCCCACCAAGTGATTGAACGGGTGCATATCATTTGAGGAGCATGCTATTTTTTAGCATGTAGACAACCACATACAAAGATCCGTTCAAAAATATAGACTGGCATTGCTACGATAATAAGAATAATCAACCTCACGCAGAACATGGTTCGCAGTTTAAAAGAGGATAGCTTGTCATGTGAGTTTTCAGTTTTTGTTTTTAAGAAGGACGACCCCGGCCTCTGCATCAGAATGATGCATACGGCAATTTTATTAAATCGAACCAAAGTAAAACAATGCACATGCCAAGACTCTCACCTGTCTAATCAGAGCAGCAGAGCAAGAGACATTTCATATATTACTAATAAAACAAAAGAAAAACACATAAGAGTCACACGGCGCTATAGGCTTACTGGACATGACAGACACACGGTGCAAAAGAAGAGAGACTCGCCTCATTTCTCCAAAGCCTCGGTTCCATGTTTGTACGAGAGATAAAATCCTGCAGTTATTTTACAAGTGCCTAGCTAGCTACAAACAAACGATGCATATGCGAGCGCATGTAAAATAGGCTGGCTGGTAGTAGACGATGTATATTTTACATTGTAAGGTCATAGTAGTCGATGTAATTTAGAGGAGCTACAACATCATTGACTGAAACCGAAACAGATTCCGCAATGGTGAACAAGAAGAATGATTCTGCAAACATCACAGGTAACAAAACTGCAAGCGAATACTGCAACACAGTCAGATCAGAGGGCATAGCTAGTAACATACATGTAATCTTCTTGCAACCACATGAAACAAAGATGTGAGTCCCAAACCAGACAGTACTGACACAATATAATACGATGTTTTCTTCACAAAATGAAGACTGGTCAAAAACAATCATGGTTACATATCTATAGGGAAATGACTTCCTACTCTTCCTTGATTTGCATCCATGTTGCTGACCATCCAAAAGCTTTCTCATATCCTTGCTCACATGGCATTTCTGGTTCAGGGAAAACAGAGGAATTATAAGGATAGAGAAATTAAGCATCACAATTTTTATTTAGCCACTTGAAGAATCAAAATATCAAAAATGCAATGGCATATAATATTATTTGCGCTAAGAAATCAGAGTGATTTCTTTGATCCAGTACCATAGTTTCTCCAAAGAGGCACACAGTACACTTTAAATGCCGTCATATCGCAGGAACACACATTTCCATTCTCTAGTTTATATTTTCGTAAAAGAAAAATAAGGACAAAATGCCACATAAACCAAAATTGCCCATTATTAGCTTGGCCTATCATACAAACGGAAATCAACAAATAAAAGGTCTCAAACCATCTTATGGCGAGCATTCTCTAATGTCACAACTAGTATCGTTAATATGGCTAAGGAATCAAACTATATAACCTCGACATGTGCAATACCGATATCATCTAGAAGCAAAAAGTAATACCTTGCAGGATTATCCTTGTTCGCATGGAATGTGGGAGGCCAGATCATCATAAGAGGATTGATATGACAAGAAGATCCATCATGTTTTTTGATGTCATGCACTTCACGCAGTGTTCTGCACTTGATGTCCAGGTAGAATATGAATTGACGCATCTGCAAGAACACAAATTCTGCATTGTCCCCCACCTGTCTTAGATGAAGAAAATTACGATAGTCCTCAACATTGCAACCTAACATCCTCAAACTAGCAAACATGTCAAGCAAACGGATTGTATCCACCAGCAACCAGGTGTCCCCCTTGTGGAGCCAAATGCGAAGTTGAAGCTCCTTAGCATTGATGAGATAAACACTAGAATAATCATCTGCCCGTGACAACATAGTGTCCGATGAACCATACTCCTGTCCGTAGTCCACTCCTTGTGGGAGCTGAATTACCGAGAAGCTTGAGGTCTTCAAATCCAAGATGATAATGTCACTCATGGCAGCTGCCATATAGATTTTACTGCCGACGAGCACAGAGTTTACTCTCATAAGGGGAGGAGGAAGATGTGCCGTGACCATGGTGTGCATGCACCACACACCTTTTTTCAGCATATAAACTATCACCCTTGACATTCCATCGATGGCATACGCTGTGGACACATAGAAGTAGGACAAGCCGTTGACTCCATCTTTGGAGAGGATTTGACTGAAACCGCAGGGATAGCCGTGATGCGGTTCGAGGATTGGGAGTGGTGGGAAGTTCTTCATGCCTCTCTCAGGGCACAGTGGGATGTGCACCTGAAGTCCCCCTCTGGTTCCATCGTGGCGCTGGGTTAGAACTCTGCCATTCCGGCAGTCCATTATGTGTGTCCCTAAATTGCTGCCGTGGTTACTTTCCAGGCTGAACTTTGCACGGCGGACGACGGCGGCACGTTCCCGGTGCTGGGCCGGCAGCATCAGGACGAAGCGTGGACTGGGCACCAGCCCCTCCTGGATGTAGAAACCAATGAGGCGGGGCGGGTGGAGCTTGCGGAAATGACAGAGGAACCCGCGGTCGGAGGCATGCTGTAGCCAGCGCTTGCAGACGAGAGCGGCACAGACCAAGGTCGTGGGCAGGTCAACGCAGAGGAGGATCTTGATGAGGAGGTTGTCATCGTCGAGCACTTTGGATACGGCGTCTACGGCCTCCATCAGTATTGGGGAATACCGCTGCGGCTGCGCATCTATGCATGGTTTATTCTCGGGGTCGACCCTGCAAAATCGACAGCGACAAACAGATGCAAATGCAGAGTCAAGGCAATGAACTAGTAATAGTTTCTTTACTGAAGCACAGATCATCCATCACAATAACATCCAGATCTAGCTACCTAGTGGAACACATCGAAACAAAGGCTTTCAAATTAAACAGGGGATAGAACGAAAGATTACAGACTGAGCGGAACGAAATTTGGGGAAGGAATCGGAAGAGATGGATAGGTTAGATCTTACAGCTGCGGTTGAGCTGAGTTGAGATCCGCCATCTATCTCCCACAGAGCCGAGCTCCCGCTGACAAGAGAAGGTACAATTAGGGAGAAAATCCTGGCTAGGGTTTCCCAGTACAAGAGAAGGGGGAAAAGGATAAACTGGGAGAGGAAGGGCTCACCTATGTAAAATCGATAGAAGGAGCAGAAACGCTTCCTCTCCAGTGCTCTCCGCTTAGCCGCGGTCAAAGCTGGGCTGCGTGCGTGCGCGTCTGTGCGGGTGGCACAGCCTTTTACGAAGTCAGCTCCATTTCAGGCCTTCACGGTCTATAACGAAGGCCCACATGGATAATCCCCAACAGAGAAGAGAAGACCAGATTTTCTCAACAACCAAAATAAAAAAAGAGAGTTCCCTCAATAGAAAAAAAAGTGAAGAGCCACACATTTGACACCAAGCACTCCGGCCCTCAGGTTTATCTTTTATTATCTACTAGTACAAATGCCCGTGCAAAGGGCAAAAAAGGAGACACAATCTGCTTCATGTGGCATTGTGCATCATTTTTATATCTAATTTAAATAAACATTGATAATTAGCTTAATTTTGATATAATAAAAGTTAACGTTTTCATAAAAATTGAACACTATTTGGGCTTGTCCCAAACAAACACTTCTTTTTTTGAAGTTCACACCCCACTTTATTAAACTAAATTAGGAATTTCATCTGATACAACGCTAAGAATACAATCAGGGGAACTTAGTCCCAAAGCACCACTGATGCTCTACTGCTTATTCCTAAGCGCGCCAGCAAATGGGCAACACCATTTGCTGGCCTTCGGACCCAGGTGAACTCACTCAAAGTTCTGATCATGGCTTTTACCCCCACCACCACTTGTCCCACAGATGATAAGTTCCGATCGCGATCATTAAGCTTCCCGGAAAGTAGGACGTAGTCTTTCCCCTTAGTTACTGATTTTGGTGGTAAATTACATATGCACATGGAATTATTCGTATAGATTGCACAAACATTATAAAGGACCATCAGACTAATCAAAATTTTAAATAAAGACGAACGAGTCATTGCAAACATTATAAAGAAATATCCATGAACGATTTACTGGTTCAGTACATGTAGACATCCTCGATCAAGTAATCTGGGCGTCCAATCTCTGAAATTTTCCTCTTCCACATACGATCTAGTAATCCATTTCCTTTTAGTTTGTGATCAGTAGTAGTCTGTTAAGGACACAGATAGTACAAAATCCTCAAATACAGCTCTCCGCTTCTTCCAGGCGGACGTGTTCTGGTCGTCCTCGTAGCTGCCGGAGAATTCCTCTCGCACGAAAGGAGCCGCATATGGTCATAGATCTTGCTGACGCTCTTTTGGTCGCGCACAGTGGCAGCCAAACGCTCGGCCTCATCACGAAAGATCATTTTGTTGCGTAAGAATACACGCTCTTTTCCTCCATGACCTCCGGTACTACATGAGAATGTTTTGTTGCGTAACAGGAAAGATCATTTTGCAAGTCCATAAAGAGCAGTTCTGAGCATCGTGCCTGCACCCTGCAACCCAATTCTGAAATTCTCTACATTATCACTGTCCTTGGCCACAAAAGGAGAACATGCCGAGGCCGACCACGTCCCTGTCTATCCTATGTAAACGGCGCTATCAGGACCACGGGTAGGACGTCGCAGTAAGGGTGTTGCTCGATGATAGATGCGACACAAGTGCTACCAAGCTGGTCGCCGAACTCTCCAGCCTCTATATTTTACTTTTCTGAATCTAATTTTCATCGAACTACACTGAACAGGATACACATTCAGTCCCTCCACATAATGTACAACCTTACTGACCTGCAAATCAATCAGCCCGCCCACATAACATAATCTTACATGCTAGGAGAAAAGGACATTTTAGAAGTGACTCTACGGCTTTCTTCGCACAAACAAAAGAAGCAACTAAAGTGTTTTTCTCCATGCAAGAGAAGTAATTAAATCGGTCACACAAACTGAGCATGGTAACTAATACATACTGAATGCATATCCCATAAGCTTTGTCCAATAATGAAAAGCTTTTGCAGCAACACAGATGAGATGTGGTGCTTCCAAGCAAAGAAGACCTGCTATTTAGATGCTTGTTCAAGGTTGAATTGACTGTCACTCAAATGTGACCAACTGCTGTCACAAAGTAAGACGTGAGACGCATCCTGGTACAACCATCACTCCCAGATCGAAGTATGCAATTATAACTATTACGGAATGGCAAAAATCTGGCACAAGAATACCACGTTATAGAGGGTTCGGGTATAAGCCACTAGTAGAAAAAGAGGCTTTCCGTCCAGCCCCATAAGTCGCGAAGCTGTAGGAACCGCGACTAATGGGACCTTTAGTCGCGGTTCTGGAGGTGAACCGCGACCAAAGGCCTGGGCCCAGGGCGCTCGGTGGCAAGCTGGTGCACGTGAGGGGCTTTAGTCGCGGTTGGCCAGGACAACCGCGACTAAAGGTCCTCAGGCTGGCCCGAAGGCCTTTAGATCGCGGTTGGCCAGACCAACCGGGATTAAAGGTTAGACCTTTAGTCCCGGTTGGTCTGGCCAACCGCGACTAAAGGCCCGAACCTTTAGTCATGGTTGGTTAGACCTTTAGTCCCGGTTGGTCCGCCAACCGCGACTAAAGGATTTTCAAACTCTACCCCCGGATCGCCTTTTCAGTTTTAGAAAAAACAAAAGAAAATTATGGAAATGTCAAAAAAATAAAATAAAATAAGTTTTCCATGTGATATGTGGTCTAGTTGTTGGGAAAATTAACAAATATGAATTTCGACTTTATTTGCAAAATCTCTCTGGAAATTCTTAAAATTGGCATAACTTTTGCATACGAACTCGGATGAAAAAGTTTTTTATATGAAAAATGATCTACTCGAAAAGTTACATCCGAATTTAACAGGGGAACCCCGTTAAACATTTTTAGAATCCCCAAAAACCTAACAGAAAAAAAGATACGGGGCTTTTAAGTTCTGGAGAGGCAAAAAAATTCAAAAAATTTCAAATTGTGGTCAAACTGTGGTCAAACAATGGTCAAACTAATTATTCTAGAATATTAGTGTTACAAAATAATTATTTCAGTTTTTTTAAATTTTGGTCAAATCTGGTCAAACTGTGGTCAAAAAATGGTCAAACTAATTATTCCAGAAATATTAGTGTTACTAAATAATTATTGTTTTTTAAAACAATAGTTTCAAACTCAAACAGTGAAATGTGTCACTTCATGCTCAAGCCAAATACCTGAGGGTTAATAGAATTGACATCCTACTATTGTCAGGAAAACAACAAGTGCAGACTTGGAAGCGAGGAGAATAGAACCCGGAAGTTAAGCGTGCTCAGCCGGGGAGTGGGAGGATGGGTGACCGTTCGGGAAGTTAGATGATTTGGAATTATGAGGGTGATTAGAGATTAGAGGATAAATTGAGCAGTGATGAGGGTGGTGATTAGAGATTAGAGGTTAAAATAATTCAGAAATTTGAAAATAAAAAAATGAAAAATTCGCAAAAAAATTAAGTAAAAAATTTAAACTCATGGAGGAGGCTTTAGTCCCGGTTAGCCACGAGAACCGGGACTAAAGCCTTTAGTCGCGGTTCGTAAGGGGCCGCGACTAAAGGGGGGGGTCTTTAGTCGCGCCTAGCTAGTCGCGGTTGCGCAGCCGCGACTAAAGGCCTTTGCCAACCGCGACTAAAGGCCTTTTTTCTACCAGTGAGCATATGCGATAGATGATCCAAATTCTGAACAAATACTTCTAGTGAGCTTAGAATCGATTAAGCTATTGAGATTGATAATATAGTGTCAAGATTTTAACAAAGAAAGCATCATTGTACTAGTAATGAAGGGGGCAAGGGAACAAGAAGAACACCTACAGAAGGTTTATTGGAACCTGACTACTGGTCCCTTGTTTCATTTTTCATGATTGCAGAAGCTTAAGTACTTGAGCTATCCACAAAAAACACTAAAACTACTTACGAATCCACTGCACCACTATCAAGATAAATCATACTGTAGGTGTTGGCATCTATGATCATTCCCTTATTCATATTCTGCAACTCCGGTCACACATATAAGACAAGCTTTTTGTTCACATACTAACAGAAGTGTAGCTTCTATGAATCTACTTCAAGCACTACAAACTTGAATCAACTTTCAGAATTGAATTCACGTGCACAAAATCAAGAGCTGCCTATAGTAAGGTGTCATCTCTATTCTTGAGGTCCAATTAACAGGATAACGGTGATCAAATTAAGCAGCATGCACTAGTAGAAAACCACCCATTAGACCCGGTTCGTAAGGGCCTTTAGTCCCGGTTCACGAACCGGGACTAATGGGTCGTTACTAATGCCTCCACCCATTAGTCCCGGTTCAAACACGAACCGGGACCAATGAGCCTCCACATGGCCCTATGCGCTGAGCCCAGACAGGGGGCCTTTGGTCCCGGTTGGTGGCTCCAACCGGGACCAAAAGGCATCCACGCGTCTGCATTCCAGTGGCTGGGTTTTTTTTTGAAAGGAGGGGGGTTGGGGGATTAATTTAGGTGTTTCGTATATTGTGTTAGCTAGCTAATTAATAGAGACAAGTGTCCTCTCTTATGTCCGTGCTTGGTCGACGCTACGTAGTATATATACATAAGTGATCGAGAGAACCATTCAGTACAGAAGTTCGTCATGCATACCGAGAGAAGATCGATCGACCTCTCCTTCTCCGAGAGATTGGTCGAACAACAAGTTTTTTAATGGCTACATACATGTATAAGATCTCTTAATTACAAACCACTAGCATTTGAAATGAAGTTCCCCATGGTATTCTCCGGCTTTACTGATGACGTGTTCAAGAAAGAATCCCGCCAATTCCTCTTGAATTGCTTTCATGCGATCTGCTGATAGGAGTTCATCCCGCATCTGCCACGTCTAATTAATTTGAAGAAGGGGGTTAATTAATACATATATATGAATGAAAATCAACAGAAATGATGGTGTAATAAAATGAAATTGTGAATATTGCTTACGCACTTCATATTGTCTTCTAGAGTAGCCCCGCTTGTTTTTCAAAGTCGCGTTGTGGATGAACTCGCACACGTAGTATCCACAGAAATCATTCCCTTCCTCCTGCCACAAGCACTTTACGAGAAATAGAGGTCAATCAAACTGATAATGAAGCATTATATAAATGGCATTGATGAAAGTATAGCTATAGAATCAACGGGAGATGTGCGCCAGTAGTACTTACTTTCGGGTATACATATCGCAGCTCCTTTGGCAGTCCCGGAGCTTGTGCGGTGAACTATTTCCAAACCCTGCAAGACAAAGAAAATAATTATTATTACTTGAGATATCAGGAAATGAACAAAAAGTTGCCGATATGGTGCGATAATGATCGATTGAACTTACTTGCTGAGTATTTCAGTCATGTCCGCATAGGTGCTGGGATCTTTCCGTCTGGAGTCTAAGACGGTTACTAGTCCACGCTCAAGCTTAATCTCCAGAAGAATATAGTGGTACCTGCACACGCATGCATAACTCATCAATTACATTAACCTCGCCGAGTAATAAGGGAAAACGAATATGCACACGACAAAGAATATGATCCACGGGCAGTTGTAAGGAAAGAGTATGGTATCTTTGTTTTGATTTTTTATCAAGGATTGTAGCAAGTTGTCCTTGGCCTCTTCGACGCGCTTTTTAACCAGAAATACATCTATGATATTTGTGTTAATGAACCCAATATCATAGATTTCATTTTTTTTGCACTCGACGATCTTCAATCTGCATAATATATTGAGGATAATTAATTATAAATACCTGCAAGGAAAGAGCCGAGCTATATATAGAGACTTAATGACAGAAATAGTACTTACAGGCAGTAGCAAAAGACCATTAATTTATCGAGGGCCTTTTGATTGAAGAACGCGAAGAACTCCTCAAATGGAACAGCCAACACATCATTTGAAACGAGGTCGTGCTCCTCTTGAATTTTCAGATACAAACTGTTCGTCCCCTCAGACTCTCTGCAGGTTTTCATGTACCAACTATGGAATCTTCACATCATTGTTGTGAGAGATTTTTCATCTTTGACGAGAGGCTTCCGCATCAGATCTGAATACGTCCACCTCCATGAAATCAGGAAGTGCATTGTCAGGCAGGTAATCTTCAAGATTGCCATAACCGGCCACCGTCCCCGGAGGATTAGACACATTGAGCGGGGGGCACGATTGTTGTGCTTGTTCGCCGAGCTGGGCAATTTTTTCCCCTTTGCTCGTTGTTCTTTTGACCTTATATCACTGACAGTAGTTCCCGACCGCTTGGCTTGGAGATATGTCATTCAAGAATGCGCTCATAGTTGGTTCTCGGCGGAGACTTTGGTGGTTTCCTCAGGGCATCGAGAGTGCGCTTTGCTTTCACCGGATCTACCTTCTCCTCCGGAGGTGGATGTATCTTTGCTTTCACCCCTTCAAAGAACTCCTTCACTTGGGCCTGCACGATCGTATTGTTTTCCTCCTTGGTCCTCTCGTACGGTAACTTCTCTACAGGCTTTAGAGGTGGACCGTATCTATATTGCCTCTCTCTTTTGTGCTGCTAGACGCCGGAGCAGACGGAGCGGCTGCGGCGTCTGTCTTCTTTCGTGCTTGCTTACGAGGCGAAGGAGAAGGACTACGACGCGCCGGAGCAGCCGGGGCGGCGGCGGGTCTCGTCCGCCCTTGCTGGTGCGGCGGAGAAGGAGGAGGCGGAGTGCCGCCACGCGCCGGAGAAGGAGGCGGAGTGCTGCCGCCACGCGTGCCCTGATCGTCATTCGCCGGAGGAGGAGGCGGAGTGCCGCCACGCGTGCCCTGATCGTCACTCGCCGGAGGAGGAGGCGGTGGAGGAGGCGGAGTGCCCTGACTCACCGGAGGAGGAGGAGGAGGCGGAGGCGTCCAGTTCAGAAGGTTGATGAGCTCCTTCCGCATAGGCATGGAGTCTTGAGAGAGAACCCAGCCTAGTCTCCCTTCACCGGTAGGGTGCTCAAGCGCGAGGTCCTCAAATCCCTCCGTTATTTCATCCACCATCACCTTAGCAAATCCTTCTGGAATCGGCTGGCAGTGATAAGTTGTGCCGGGTCCACTAGGATAAACTTGGCCAACAGCCGCCTTGACCTTCAAATTCATGCATCGCGCCATCATGTGGCAATTTTGAGACTCCGTGATACCATGCACGGGATAGCTGGCAGGAGCCGTCAAGACATGCTCCGGCTGAAGCAGCTCGGTGGAAGCAATGCTGCTTCTCCGCTGAGATGGCGGGGTAGCTTTGGGGGAAGCTTCGGCATGTCGTTTGTTGTGATCTGCTGCTTCTCGTTCCTCTTCTCGATCCTCTAGCCCCATTACCCTTCCAAGCAGCGCCTGCATTTGGTCCTGCTCCAGTTTCTTCCTCCTCTCGTGGGTTTTGTAACCCCCTGCATCCGGAAAACCAACCTTCCACGAAAGGGAGCCTGGCGTGCCTCGTGTCCGTCCAGGGTGCTCGGGATTCCCAAGGGCCATTGTGAGCTCGTCCTTCTCCCTGTTTGGAAGGAACGTCCCATCGCTGTGCTGCATCGATATAGTGTCGAAGGTTCTTGACTGGTGTTTGCAGTTGCTCGTCCGTCCACTGACACTGCCCTGTTACAGGTTCCAAGGTTCCGCCAGCCCCGAAGAACCAAGTCCGGCAACGGTCTGGCGAGCGCATTGTCTCTGGTTTGATCCCTTTTCAAGCAGATCATGCTCAGCCTTGGACCACTTAGGGCGGGCTTTGAGGTAGCCACCTGACCCCGTGCGATGGTGAAGCTTCTTCTTCGCAGCATTTTTCTTGTTTGTCTCCGACATCTTCTTACTCTTTTCCGATGTCTTGTGGACCACAAATGAGGGCCAGTGATCTTTGATCTTCTCATATTTGCCGATGAATTCTGGTGTCTCTTTTTTCTTGACAAACTGGTTCAGCTCTTTCCTCCACCTCCTCATTAGGCCTGCCATCTTCTTAAGAGCACAAGACTTGATTAATTGCTCTTTAACTGGCTTCTCCGGATCCTCCTCTGGCGGTAGGGTGAAATTTGCCTTCAGCTCAGTCCAAAGATCTTCTTTCTGCATATCATTGACATAAGACACCTCAGCGTCTTCATCCTTAGGAGGCTTATACCATTGCTGGATGATGATCGGGATCCTGTCCCTAACAAGAACCCCGTGACCGAAAGCAGAAAATGCCTTCTTTGTCCGGATGGGTTCAATCGGTTCACCGTCGGGCGCGATTTCTATGATCTCAAACTTTTCATCCGAGCTCAACTTTTTCTTCGGGCCTCGTCTCCTTACCGAAGTTGTGCTCGATCCGGAGGGCTAGAAATTATAAGGAAGAAAGAATACAGTAATTAATATGTGTACATATACCAAAACAATGGATGCATCAATTAACTTGTCAGCACGGGCTTAACTAATATTATATACCTGGCCGGACTCGGTTCGGTGACCGGAGCAGTCAGCACGGTCTCCTTCGTCTTGTACCTCCATTGTGTCACCGGAGCCATCATGAACATAGTCCTCCTCTTGTACGGGCATTAATGGGTCGAAGCCATCATAAACATAGCCCTCTTCTTCATCCAGGTGACCATCGGTGTCGACGAGAAATGACGCAACATCATCACTTCCATTTGCGATTATGTCCCCCAACATCGCTTCTGTTTCTTCGTCTCAGGAGTGCTCCATATTTTCTGCAAATATTTACAACATTTCAATTATTATTCAAACATGGTACATAGTGGCAAACGTAGAACTAGCTAGCTAATCACAATAAGGAATCATGTTAGTGGCCTCGACGCTGCTTCTCTAGGGTTTGCGGTCGCCTCGACACAAAGCTTCAAGGGTTTGGGGTGGCCTCGACGATAACACTCTTTTAACTTGATAAATTTGGGTGGCCTTGAGAGAGTTAATTTCTCGGGTAGGGGCGCGGCGGGAGGGGGTAGGACACCTGCAACATCGTTTTCTCTCTAGGGTTTGGGTGTCCTCGAGAGTTTTGGTCGAGCGAGAGGGCCGAGGGGGGTGCTGCAGTTGTATAAGTTATCACGATCGAGAGGGGGTATATATATCGACCGCCCCTCATGTCGAAGTTATCTAGAGGGGGTTATATCGACAACGACGCGACATACATATACAGGGGAAAATAATGTTATCGGGGAGGGGGTATCGGTACCACCCCCTCGTGTTGAAGTTTCTTCTTTCTCCTTTCCTTTCTTTCTTCTTCTCCTCTTCTTTTTCTTCTTCTCCCTCGAGAAAGGAAAATAATTAAGGAAAAGGAAGAAAATAGGAAGAAGGAAGAAGGAAGAAGAAGAACAAGTAAAAAGAAGAAGAAGAGAAGAAGAAAGGAAGAGAGAGAAGAAGAAAAAATAGAAGAATTCTATTTTTCTTCTTCTCCTCTATTCCTTTCTTCTTCTCTCTTCTTCTTTTTTTCCTCTTCTTATTTATTTCTCCTCTTCTTCCTCTCCTCTTTTCTCCTTTCTTCCTCTTCTTAATTATTTTCCTTTTCCTCTCATTCTTTTCTTCTTCTTCTTCCTTCTTCCTTCTTCCTCTTTTCTTCCTTTAATACATATTATGAAAAAACATATATAAACAAAAAAAATGCTATGAACATTATATTCATACATACATATATAGCCACATCCATTCATCATATATATATATATATATATATATATATATATATATAGCTACCACATACATATATACATTATACATATGAAAAAATGCAATGAACAAAAAAATACACTGATGAAAAAATACTATGAACATGTACACATATATACACATACAAACACATAAACACAAAAAATACAAAAATGCTATGGAGGAAAATTTGGGCAGGGGCGGGGGGGGCAAGGTGGCAGGCAGGGCGGCGGGTGGGTGGCGCAGGCGGGCGGCTGCAAGCAGGGGGGGGGCGGCGCGCCGGCCAGCAGCATGTGGGCGGCGCGAGGTGGCTGCGCAGGCAGGGGCGGCGTGTGGCTGTGGCAGGCAGGGCGGCGGGGCGGCGTGTGGCAGCAGATGGGCGGCAAGGCGCGGCCGCGCAGGCAGGCGGCGGCGTGGTGGCGCGCAGGGCACGGGACGGAGGGGCGCGGAGCAAGCTATGCTCACAGGGGCGGCGGCGGCGGCGGCGAGGCGAGCAGCTCGACGCCGGCCGGGCGGCGGTGACGGCAACAAGTGGCAGGGAGGCGGCGGCGACGGCGACGAGGAGGAGCAGGGGGCGTCGGGGGAGAAGTGGGCGATTTGGCCGGAAACTGCTAAGTGATGCTTATATAGCACAGCCTTTAGTCCCAGTTGGTGGCACCAACCGGGACTAATACCCCCTTTAGTCCCGGTTCGTGCCACTAACGGGACTAAAACGCAGACTTCCGCCTTTCGGCAGCCCAAAGGGCGGAAGTGCATGACCTTTGGTCCCGTTGGTGGCACCAACCGGGACCAATACCCCCTTTAGTCCCGGTTCGTGCCTCCAACCGAGACCAAAGGCCCCTGTGCTGCCCGCATCGGTGCCAAAGTTTAGTCCCACCTCGCTAGTTGAGAGGGGCGCGCAGTGGTTTATAAGCCCAACTGCCGCACCCCTCTTGAACTCCTCCCTACTGCAGGCTTATAGGCCTACTTGCTACTGCTTTTGCCTGATGGGCCTTCTGGGCCTACTGCGTGCCTGAATCCTGGCCCAAAGTAGGGATTCAAGTCGTATTCAGGCCGTGGGGGTCCAGTAGGGGGCACTTTTTTTTGTTTTTTTTGTTTTCTTTACTTATTGTTGCTATTTTTATTTTATTTTTCCTTTTTTTGTTTTGTTTTCTGCATTATTTATTTTCTTTTGTTTTTTGCTTTATATTTTAATTCTTTTTGCTTTTAGTTTTAGGAAAATTATAAACTTTCTGTTAGTGCCATTACTTTTCAAATTTGAAAACACTTTTTTTGTTTTCTTTCTTGCTTTATTTATTTTATTTTGCTTCTACTTACAACAAAATACTTATTGTTGTTTTTTTGTTTTGTTTTCTGCATTATTTATTTTCTTTTGTTTTTGCTTTATTTTTTAATTCTTTTTCTTTTAGTTTTAGGAAAATTATAAACTTTCTGTTAGTGCCATTACTTTTCAAATTTGAAAACACTTTTTTGTTTTCTTTCTTGATTTATTTATTTTATTTTGTTTCTACTTACAACAAAATACTTATTGTTGTTTTTTTGTTTTGTTTTCTGCATTATTTCTTTTCTTTTCTTTTTTGCTTTATTTTTATTTTTTTTGCTTTTAGTTTTAGGAAAATTATAAACTTTCCACTTTTTTTGTTTTTTTTGTTTTCTTCCTTGCTTTATTTATTTTGTTTTGTTTCTACTTACAACAAAATACTTATTGTTGCTATTTTTAATTATTACGAGGGCCGAACCATAAGACATTAAAGCATTTCAAATGAACTCTGAAAAAGTTGAAAGTTGGCATGGTATCATAAATTGACCCACACATAGCATGTGCATGTACAAAACGGACAATGGTATCATACTCGTCAGTTACAAAGTTGGCATGGTATCATCATAATAGTTGCAGGAGAAAGTCTTCACTTTTTCTTCGCTTGTGTCATTTGCTTATTGTGCCGTAACCATGGATAATCTTCATCGTTTATCAGGATGCTGGGTCAGCCTTGACTTTAAAGGGAGGAATTTCATGAAACTTTTCATAATCTTCAGACATGTGTGTCTTGTCCTCCACTCCCACGATGTCCCTTTTTCCTGAAAGAACTATGTGGCGCTTTGGCTCATCGTATGATGTATTCGCTTCCTTATCTTTTCTCTTTCTCGGTCTGGTAGACATGTCCTTCACATAGATAACCTGTGCCACATCATTGGCTAGGACGAACGGTTCGTCAGTGTACCCAAGATTTTTCAGATCCACTGTTGTCATTCCGTACTGTGGGTTTACCTGTACCCCGCCTCCTGACAGATTGACCCATTTGCACTTAAACAAAGGGACCTTAAAATCATGTCCGTAGTCAAGTTCCCATATGTCCACTATGTAACCATAATATGTGTCCTTTCCCCTCTCGGTTGTTGCATCAAAGCGGAGACCGCTGTTTTGGTTGGTGCTCTTTTGATCTTGGTCAATCGTGTAAAATGTATTCCCATTTATCTCATATCCTTTCCAAATCAATACAGTCAAAGATGGTCCCCTGGATAACAAGTACAGCTCATCACAAACAGTGTTGTCACCTCTGATACGTGCTTCCAACCAACTGCTGAAAGTCCTGATGTGTTCACATGTAATCCGATCGTCGACCGCCTCCGGGTGTTTGGAGCGCAGATCGTTCTTGTGTTCATCGACATACGGGTCACCAAGGTAGAGTTCGTAGAGAGCTGTGTAGTGGGCTTGAGACCAAGAATATCCGCCCCTGCATATTATTGAGTCCTTTCCAAGCGTGTTTTTCCAATCAGTCTCCCCTCATACCGCGATTTAGGAGACCTATCTTCTTAAGGCCAGGAATGAAGTCAACACAAAACCCGATGACATCCTCTGTTTGATGGCCCATGGAGATGCTTTCTTCGGCCTAGCGATTACGGACATATTTCTTTAGGACTCCATGAACCTCTCAAAGGGGTACATATTGTGTAGAAATACGGGCCCGTAATGACAATCTCGTCAACTAGATGAACTAGGACATGCGCCATGATATTGAAGAAGGATGGTGGGAACACCAGCTCAAACCGACAAGACATTGCACCACATCACTCCTTAGCCTTGGTATGATTTTGGATCGATCACCTTTCGAGATATTGCATTGAGGAATGCACATTGCTGCACAATGGCTAATCGGACGTTTTCGGTAGAAGCCCCTCAATGCAACGAAGCGGTTGCGTCATAATCACGTGGCGATCATGAGACTTTAGGTTTCAAACTTTTTCTCTGCCATATTTATTATTCCTTTTATATTCAACGAGAAGCCAGTCGGGACCTTCATACTAAGCAGGCATTCAAAGAAGATTTCCTTCTCTTCTTTGTTAAGAGCATAGTGGCAGGACCTTCATCCGCTTTGAAGGCATGCCGCCTTTTTCGTGCAAACATTGCAGGTCCTCCGTGCCTCACCTGTATCTTTTGTCTTCCCATACACGCCCAAGAAGCCTAGCAGGTTCACGCAAAGGTTCTTCGTCACGTGCATCACGTCGATCAAGAGCGGACCTCTAGGTCTTTCCAAAGACGGTAGGTCCCAAAATATAGATTTCTTCTTCCACATGGGTGCGTGTCCCCGGCGTCACTCGGAACAGCTAGTCCGCCGACCCTTTCCAAAGATTACGTAAATCATTGACCATAGCAAGTACGTGATCACCGCACGCATGGCAGGCTTCTTCCGTGATCTGCCTCGCCTTTGAAATGCTTGCCTTTCTTTCGACATTGATGGTTGGTCGGAAGAAATCGACGATGGCCCTGTACACATTCTTCCCGCAGCTTGCGGTATATACTATCGGTGTCAAGTAAACAGCGCGTGCATGCATGGTATCCCTTGTTTGTCTGTCCTGAAAGGTTACTGAGAGCGGGCCAATCATTGATGGTCACGAACAGCAACGCCTTTAGGTTAAATTCCTCCTGTTTGTGCTCATCCCACGTACGTACACCGTTTCCATTCCACAGCTGTAAAAGTTCTCCAACTAATGGCCTTAGGTACACATCAATATCATTGCCGGGTTGCTTAGGGCCTTGGATGAGAACTGGCATCATAATGAACTTCCGCTTCATGCACATCCTAGGAGGAAGGTTATACATACATAGAGTCACGGGCCAGGTGCTGTGATTGCTGCTCTGCTCCCCGAAAGGATTAATGCCATCCGCCCTTAAAGCAAACCATACGTTCCTTGGCTCACTTGCAAACTCATCCCAGTACTTTCTCTCGATTTTTCTCCACTGCGACCCGTTAGCGGGTTCTCTCAACTTCCGCCTTTCTTACGGTCCTCACCGTGCCATCGCATCAACTTGGCATGCTCTCCGTTTCTGAATAGACGTTTCAACCGTGGTATTATAGGAGCATACCACATCACCTTCGCACGAACCCTCTTCCTGGGGGGCTCGCCGTCAACATCACCAGGGTCATCTCGTCTGATCTTATACCGTAATGCACCGCATACCGGGCATGCGTTCAGATCCTTGTACGCACCGCGATAGAGGATGCAGTCATTAGGGCATGCATGTATCTTCTGCACCTCCAATCCTAGAGGGCATACGACCTTCTTTGCTGCGTATGTACTGTCGGGCAATTCGTTATCCTTTGGAAGCTTCTTCTTCGCTATTTTAAGTAGCTTCTCAAATCCTTTGTCAGCACAGCATTCTCGCCTTCCATCGCAGCAATTCCAAAGACGGTACCGAGCTTTGTGTTGCCATCTTCGCAATTGGGGTACAACCCTTTTTTGTGGACCTCTAGCATGCGATCGAACTTCAGCTTCTCCTTTTGACTTTCGCATTGCGTCCTTGCATTAACAATGACCCGGCGGAGATCATCATCATCGGGCACATCGTCTTGTTCCTCTTGATCTTCAGCAGCTTCGCCATTTGCAGCATCATCGTGCACATCGTCTGGTTCCTCTTGATCTTCAGGAGCATCACCGTATTCAGGGGGCACATAGTTGTCATCATACTCTTCTTCTTCACCGTCTTCCATCATAACCCCTATTTCTCCGTGCCTCGTCCAAACATTATAGTGTGGCATGAAACCCTTGTAAAGTAGGTGGGTGTGGAGGATTTTCCGGTCGAGTAAGACTTCAGATTCCACATATAGGGCATGGACAACACATAAAACCATTCTGCTTATTTGCCTCAGCCACTTCGAGAAAATTATGCACGCCCTTAATGTACTCGGAGGTGTGTCTTGAACTGTACATCCATTGCCGGTTCATCTGTGTGCATTATATATAATTAAGTGTGTCAGAAATCATTACAGCACATCATGAATAGATAATTAAGTGACCAAATTAATAGAAGTTCATCATCACATTAAAACCAAAGTACATACATAGTGCTCATCTCACAACATAAAGCTCTGCAGAGCATCTAAATTAATTAAACCATACACTGAAACTATGTAAAACATTTCAATGCGAAAACAAATGTGATCATAATCGCAACCAATGTAACAACTGATCCAACGGCATAATGATACCAAGCCTCGGTATGAATGGCATATTTTCTAATCTTTCTAATCTTCAAGCGCATTGCATCCATCTGGATCTTGTGATCATCGACGACATCCGCAACGTGCAACTCCAATATCATCTTCTCCTCCTCAATTTTTCTATTTTTTCCTTTAACAAATTATTTTCTTCTTCAACTAAATTTAACCTCTCGACAATAGGGTCGGTTGGAATTTCCGGTTCAACAACCTCCTAGATGAATAAAATCTATGTCACGTTGGTCGGCATAATTGTCATAAACAATAAATGAACCAATAGTTATGAAAAGATAATATATACCACATCCGGATCATAGACAGGACGAGGGCCGAAGGGGGTGGATACCAAAACCATCGCACTATATAAGATGCAATAATAAAAGTAAGAAAGTTATACAAGTATCTATCTAAACATACAAATAAGAATATTTTTCCTTTCAGAAATAAGATAAGAACAAGAAGCTCACCACGGTGGTGCCGGCGATGAGATCGGTGTGGGAGATCGACGACGTTGAAGACGGGGACGGGGCGTGACGGACCGCTAAACCTAGACAAAGATTGAGGAAAATGGAGCTTGGCGGTCGAGCTTGGAGAGGAGAAACCTTAAGTAGTGTGGCTCGGGCCTTCCATCGAACACCTTGTGTGCATAGGAGGTGAGCTAGAGCACCACCAAGCCCTCTCCCCCTCGGCCAGAAAAATCAGAGCAGTGTGCTCTGCTCTTGCGCGAGGGGGTATATATAGGCACCACCATTGGTCCCGGTTGGTCGCATGAACCGGGATTAAAGGGCAGCCTTTGGTCCCGGTTCATGCCACCAACCGGGACCAATGGTGGTGGGCCAGGAGTGCGGCCCATTGGTCCAGGTTCGCCCCACCAACCGGGACCAAAAGGTCCAGACGAACCGGGACCAATGGCCCACGTGGCCCGGCCGGCCCCCGGAGCTCACGAACCGGGTCAAATGCTCCCATTGGTCCCGGTTCTGGATTGAACCGGGACTAATGGGCTGGACCGGCCTGGACCATTGCCCCCTTTTCTACTAGTGATGTATAACAAATTATGTAATTTGCACGTGCTCCTAGCAATATCATGTAAATATAGGGTGTCTCGCACCAATATATCAGGACTGAGGGAGGAAACTTACAGTCTGCACGTCGGTGTCTTCGAGCGTTATTGGTGGCAGTCCGAAAGCCGAACGTCTTTGGCCTCCAAATGAGTTCGATCGGATATTAATTGTCATTCGCCCAAGTGAAAACAGCCCATGGGTACAGACGTCTAAAGGCCAGCACATCTAAACAAAAAACATGATTTAGACATGGCCGTTTTCAGCCATTAGAAAGACAAACATCAGTTTTCTAGTCAGTTAACAATACAAACAACAGCCACTCAAAAAGAACACTTATTGAATAAACAACATTGCAGAAAAGCTATCATGTATACTTGCATTTCATAAACATGAGAAGAAACAAAGCTAGAGTTTTATGCAAAGCAACAATTGACGAGAAGCAGCAAATAATATTGCTATCCTTCCACAGTACAGTTTTCTTTAGATTTCTGAAGAGACTCAGACAACAAGCCAAACTAAAAATTGAAAGCATTTGTACACCAGGGAAAAACAATGAGCCAAATTAAAAATTTAGAGCTGCCAAAGAAAATGATTAAAATAAAGATAAGCAGCCAAGCAGTACATTTAGAGCAATTTGTACGGTTGATCTAGTGTATGAGTAAGAGCATCTTCAGCCAAACTTAAAATTCAGAAAATGTTGCAGCCTGAATATGAAGAGCAGTGGACTCATGTTTGAGCCTGGTGCAAGCTCCGAGGAGTTTCAAGCAGAATCACGTGGTGCGGTGGGGGCTTCTCTCCCCCCTCCTATGTAGGGACGACGGAGCCCCTCTCAACTCACCTCTGTGGTGGCGTAGTCCAGCCCCTCCTCGCTCTCCTTGGCGATGGCGCCGGGTTGCCTGGCTTCCAGTGAACGGGCACAACTTTCCTCCCTCTCTCCTGCTTGGTGGTTACCCTTCTTCTTCTCTGCGACGACGACTAACACCCTCCACCCTCTCATCAGCGGCGCGACATGGAAGAACACAATAACGAATAACGGTTGTTTACAGATGATTCTTGTAAGTACAAACAATCTGTTTCTGAAAATACACTAGTAGAAAAAGGGCCTATTGTCCCGGTTCGTAAGGGCCCTTTGTCCCGGTTTTTGAACCGGGATTAAAGTGTCGGTACTAATGCCCTAGACCTTTAGTCCCGGTTCTTACACAAACCAAGACAGATGGGCCTCCACGTGGCCGGTGCGGCGAGCCCAGGCAGGAGGCCCTTTGGTCCCGGTTGGTGGCATCAACCGAGACCAATAGGCATCCACGCGTCAGCATTTTAGGTGCTGGGGTTTTTATTTTTTTAAGAGAGGGGGGTGTTTAGGGGTTTTTGGGGGGTTAAGTAGGTGTTTCATATATTGTGTTAGCTAGCTAATTAATAGAGAGAAGTGTCCTCTCTTATCTCTGTGCTTGGTCGACGCTACGTACTATACGTATAGAGAGGACTAGACACGCTAGCTAGTAAGCAAATGAAGGAAACAGAAGATTGTCATGAACATATGCATACAAAGAGAAGTGATATCGACCAC
The DNA here is from genome assembly GCA_021437245.1 of Aegilops speltoides. Classification (NCBI taxonomy): domain Eukaryota; kingdom Viridiplantae; phylum Streptophyta; class Magnoliopsida; order Poales; family Poaceae; genus Aegilops; species Aegilops speltoides. The sequence continues at coordinate 56,643,084 of CM038146.1, forward strand.
CTCTCCTTCTCTGAGAGATTGGTCGAACAACAAGTTCTCATATATCTATCCGACGCTACTGGCAACATATATACAATATAAGTATCTCCTACAATATAATTTCCTAATTAAAAACGATCTGATCAAGGTCCACATGGTATTCTCCGTCTTTAGCGATCACGTGGTCAAGAAAGAATTCCACCAATTCCTCTTGAATTCCTCGCATACGATCTGGTGGTAGGAGTTCATCCCGCATCCGAAATATCTAATTTGAAGAAGGGGGTCAATACATATATATGAATAAATGAAACTGAACACAAATGATGGCAATAAAATAAAATTGTGAATATTATTATTTACGCACTTCATATTGTTTGTCAGAGTAGCCCTGCTCATAGGTCGTGTGGCGGATGGACTCGCAAATGTAGTATCCACAGTAATCATTCCCTTGTTCCTGCAACAACCACTTTACAAGAAATAGAGGTCAATCAAACTGATAATTATCAAGCATGCTAAATGGAATTGATGAAACCAGCGCTTGAATCACTAGGAGATGCGTGGAACATGCTACTATAGTACTTACTTTCGGGTGTCTAAATTGCAGCTTCTTCGGCAGTCCTGGAATTTTTTAGGTGAATTTTTTCCAAACCCTGCCAGACAAAGAAAGCAATTACTTGATATCAATAAATGAACAAAGTTGCCGATATGGTGCGATAACGATCGATTTAACTTACTTCTCTAGAATTTCAGTCATGTCAGCATAGTCCTTGGGATCCTTTCGTCTCGGGTCTAAGACGGTTACTAGTCCCTGCTCAAGCTTAATCTCTAGGAGAATATAGTGGAAGCTGTGCATGCATTCATAACTCATCAATTACATTACTATAACCTCGACTAATAAGGGAAAACGAATATGCACAAGACAATAACACGCACTGGAATTTGTAAGGAAAGAGTATTATAGCTTTGTTTTGATTTAATACAAACGATTGTAGGAGCTTGGCCTCGGTATCTTTGGCCTGAAATTCAACCATATATTCATCTATGAGATTTGTGTTAATGAACCCAATATCACTGATTTGGCTTTTCTTCAATTAGGCGATCTTCAATCTGCATAATATAGTGAGGATAATTAAAAATACATGCAATGAAAGAGCTGACCTATATATAGAGACTTAGTGATAGAAGTAGTACTACTTACAGGTAGTAGCAAGTGATCATTAATTTATCGAGGGCCTTTAGATTGAAAAACGCGAAGAACTCCTCAAATGGAACATTCAACAGTTCAATTCCAACGAGGTCATGCTCCTTTCTAACTCTCAGCGTCAAAATATCCCTCCCCTCAGACTCTCTGCAGGTTTTCATGTGCCAATCATGGAATCTTCGCATCATCGTTGTTAGAGATCTTTCATCTTTGACGAGAGGCTTCCCATACACGTATTTGTGTTCGTCCACCTCCAAGAAATCATAATGTATATCGTCGGGCAGATAATCTTCAAGATTGTTATAACCGGGCACCAACCCGCCCGGATCATTAGCGACGATATCTCTAGACACCTGGAGCGGGGGGAACGATTGGTTCGCTTGTTCGCCGAGCTGGGCAAGTTTTTCCCCATCTCATCGTTCTGCTAACCTTTGACCACTGACAGTATTTCCCGACCGCGACGCTTCGATAAATGACTTTGTAAGAATGCGCTCATAGTTGCCTTTCGTCGGAGACTTTGGTGGTTTCTTCAGGGCTGCCAGAGTACGCTTCGCTTTTACCAGATCTATCCCCTTCAAAGAAGTTCTTCACTTCGGGTTGCACAATCTTCGTGTTTTCCTCCACGCTCCTCTCGTATGGTGACTTCTCTGGAGTCTTCAGAGAAGGACCGAATCCGTATTGCCTCCCGGCTCTGGATGTACTGCTAGACGCCGGAGCAGACGGAGTGGCTGCGGCTGTCTTTCATTTCTTACGAGGCGGAGGAGAAGGACGCCGGAGCAGCCGGAGCGGCGGCGGGTCTCTTGATCCGCCCTTGTTGACGAGGCGGAGAAGGAGGAGGCTGGCTGCTCGGGCGCGCCGGCGCAGGCGGAGAAGGAGGCAGAGTGCCGCCACACACCGGAGAAGGAGGCTGAGTGCCCTGATCACTCGTCGGAGGAGGAGGCGGAGGAGGAGGCGGACTGCCCTGACTCGCCGGAGGAGGAGGAGGAGGCGGAGGCGTCCAGTTTGGAAGGTTGATGAGCTCCTTCCGCCATAGGCATGGAGTCTTCAGATAAGAACCCATCCGAATCTCCCCTTCACCCGTAGGGTGGTCAAGCTCAAGGTCCTCAAGTCCGTCATTATTTGATCCACCATCACCCTAGCATATCCTTCTGGAATCGAACGGTCGTGGTAGGTTGTGCCAGGTTCAGTAGGTATCCTTATGAACTGCGACAATCAAACTGTGATCATGAAAGTGAATAGCTCAAAGGATAACATGAAGTCATCAAGACACGTTCAAAGAAGGTTAAAGTCTGTCAGATCAATGAGAAACTCCGGTGTTATTGCATTGGATTATATCCAAACGTCTAAAATCTGGCAGATCCTTTCACTAAGGGTCTATCACATAATGTGATAGATAATGCATCGAGGGAGATGGGTATGAGACCCACAATATGAGTTGTTCATAGTGGTAACCTATTCTTCGTGATCGGAGATCCCGTGAATTAGATGTGGAAGACAAGCTGTTGGTCAACTGGGAGGAGAGTACCCTTACTGTTTAAAATACCACTCCATGAAGATGCAATACTCTCCTAATCTGCATGACAGGTTGATGTATATCTTAATGTGTTCTAAGTGGCTCTTTGAAGTAGAGATGTTGTCCTGCAGAACATCTTTGAAGTAGAGATGTTGTCCTGCAGAACATCTTTTGAAGAACGCACCTATATGAGTCTGAATGTTAAACGTCGCAATCTATGAGAGTAGAGTTCTCTCTAGTAAACTCATGAAAGGTCTCGGAGTATGACGCATAAGATCCACCCACGGGAAAGACCGACGGTAGCCACGTATCGGTCAAGGCTTTGTGTGAAGTTAGATTCACAGAAAACTTGCAGTTCAAGGCCCAATCCACTATTCAAGTTGCTTACTAGTGTAGCATAGAGTTCTAGGTGGAAGTTCAACTTAACAATCTCCACTGCAGTACCGGTATATAAAACAGTGTTTTGGAACCAAAGACAAATTTTGTGTGCCTATGGGATTTGGTGGGGGATTGCTGGAATTTTTTCTATTTTTGGCCTAGCCCAATAGCAGTTTCAGAAATTCCTAATAAATCCTAGAGGCCCACGCAGCCCATTCGTGCAAGGCAAGAGGTGGAACTAAAGTTTAGTCCCACATTGCTAGTTTAGAGGGGGGTGGACCTCTTTATAAGGGAGGCTCTTTCCCCACTTGTATGTGCATGAGAACAAGAGGGACATCCACGCGCGCTCCTCCTCCGCTGCCCGCCGCGCCGCGGGTTGCGGGAATGAGCCGAGCCGATGTCTAAATTTTTGCCACGCACTACGGGTATACGAAAGGTCACTCGGGAGCTGGAATGTTTTTGCTGTAGTGGATATTGAATACGAATGTTGCACCCTTCGGCTGCTGCCTGTTCGTTTTGTCTCCCTCATCCCCTTCAGCTCACGACGCTGCCCTCTCGCCTCCTTCTCTTGCGCCTATAAAAGGGAGGTCGTTCCTCTCAGCGAGACAAACCAGAACTACTTCTTCCTCTCGCCACCGGTTCCTGAGCACTGCGCTGCTGCTACGATCTTCCCCATCCTGGCTAGCGGCGTGCACCGCAGGTTGGGACAGTAGGCCTCCGAAACCGCACCTTTTGAGTCATGTACGAGAGAAGGGTGATAAGCTTTTTGGGGAGCACTCTGCGTGACTACTGACTTCTTCGTCATGGATGCCCCGGATTCCGACGACTACTTCCCCGACGACATGGTGGACACCGACCCCAAGTCCAGTGCCTCTGCTCCTTCTGCTGCCCCGTACGTGTTCTTATTTTTTCTATTAGATGGACATTAGGGCATGAATAACAGTCTAGATGAGAAATGTCTGTGGTCTCTAGAAAGCTTGGGAGTAGTAGCTTTTTCCCAGGTCCATCAATTTTTGAGTTCTAAACTGAGATTGGGACAGGGTAAGTTTAATCAATGCAGGATAAAATAGGAGCATCATCAGTTATGATGATGGCAAGTTAAAAACATTAATTCAAATCTGTTTTGATTCGATTGCTGCTTAATCCATGACTCTCTGGGATTACTCAATTTTGATTCGATTTGACTAAGCGGTACTGATAAATAGTAGGTTCTGATCAATATGGTTACTGTCGTGGTTCTAAGTCTGACAGTAGAAGTAGGGGTAGGTTAAGGAGAGGCGATGTCCTAGCTATGGAGCAGTTGTGAAGACAAAGGATGTACGAGTTCAGGCCCTTCTCGGAGGAAGTAACAGCCCTACGTCTCGGAGCCCTGAGGCGGTCGAGTGGATTATGAGTATGAGTATTACAAGAATCTGAACCCTTCTATCTGTGGAGGGGGGTGGCTTATATAGAGTGTGTTAGGACCCCAGCCAGCCCACATAATAGAGGGATTAAAGTACATTAAGCCAGGGGGGTTACTGGTAACGCCCCTCATAAGGCGCTTTAACTATCATTAAGTCTATTCAATAGCAAACCGTTGCGCTGCGGAGTGCCTTCTGATCTTCTGGTGGTCGAGTGAGTCTTCATGGTCGAGTGAGTCTTCCATGGTCGAGTCCTTCCAGTCTAGTCGAGTGGATTCCTCTTTGGTCGACTAGGAGATGATCTCTTCTACGAGTGCCCTTGGGTAGGACGTTTAGGTCAGGCCTATGACCCTACCCTAGGTACATGAATCCATCATTAGCCCCCGAATGGATTGAGGCTTGAGTGAAGGAGGAGTTGACGTTGTTTCCGACTGCCTTTTGCATTCTGGCTACGTGTTGTCTTGGATCAAGATCTTCTCTGTTGATAGCAAGAAACTTCTCTTCAGTCGACTTGATCCATTCTTGTTCTTTAGTCGAGTGACTTCCTTTGTTATTCCCGAACGACCGATCGCAGGAAATCTCGCACTTGACAGACTGATCTGTCGTTCGCGGATCTTGCGGGATACGAAATTTGGGGTAGCTAAAGCGGAACGCATCTGGCGCTAGGATGGGGCGTTCTGAGGGCGCCTCGATCTCCGCGCCGCTTTTTCCGCCACGTATCACACAGTGCGGCTGCTCGGGATATGATTGGATTGCTTGGGTCCACCTGTCATCCACTCGGAAGGGACGCTATAAATGCAACTCCCGGTGGCTCGTGCACAGTATCTTGTTCTTCCTCCTTAGCTCTCTCTGTCTCCGCTCTCCGCCCCCGCTGCTGCTCCCTCGCCATCTCTCCTCTCGCGCATTCCGCCGGCGGCCATGGGCAAAGAGAAGACGACGATGTTGGAGCGCGCGAAGAAGGCGTCGGTGGCGGAGAAGGCGTCGGCGGCCGAGAAGGCGAAGGGGAGATCCACCGGTCGCGATGGTTCTTCGTCGAGATCCAAAGCGCCGAAAGGCTGGGTCCAGGAGGCTGGATCCGATCGACGATCGAGGAGAAGGATCTCCTCGATATGGCCGACGACGGATTGATTCCCCACGGCGCCGCGAGACTTCTGGCGAGTGGCAGCCTCAACCGAAGAGGGTGAGTCGTGCTTTTGGCCACCCATGTCGACCGAGGTTTTTCGTTGCCACGAGTGTCTTCTTTCGAGGTTTTCTGAATTTCTTCGGGGCCCAGCTCCACCATTTTACTCCAAACTCCATCGCATACCTTGCCGCGTTTGTGTCTATGTGCGAAAACTTCCTGGGTTGCCGATCCGACCTTTGGGGTTTGTTCAAGTACATCTTCACATGTCGCTCTCGACCGTGAAGAAGGCAAGCCCCAGTGACGAGAAGACCCAAGTAGTCCAGATGTGTGGTGGTTTAGGAGTCAGTTGAGGAACAAAAGCACCTTCCCAGCCATGCATTTTCCCGAGTCGGTCGGGGTTGGCGATCGACCTGGTTCTATTGCGGAATGAGGCGACGCCTTGGGCGATCGACTAGCCTCCCGAATTCACCATGAGTCGAGTGAATAGACCCTCCTCCACGAAGGTTGTTCTCAAGAGAGGGCTGAAGTGAAGATGCTGATGGACCGTGTGGTGCAGCTGGTTAGGGACGGAGTGATGGCATGGACCTCTGGAGGTTTTTCTTGGAGGCCAATCCAGCCCCTTGAGTTCGAGTCATGTATGTGGTTGTATTGCGGCACGAAGGCGAAACTTCGCGTCCACCGGAGGCGATCGGCGATGCCGTAGTGGAAAGATGGATGGCCGATCACTGGAAACAAGGACAATCTCGCGGATCCCGGAGGATTTCTCCGCTGATCGTGACAGCGTTCGGATAAGGTACACTTGTTCTGTTTTCCGTTGTATGTCATCGAGTGTGCTACATGGCTTGGTCGATGAACTCTGCTTTGATACTTCCAGGCCCTCATAGAGCTATACTCAATGCCCAACGGCGCCCAGATTCGGCGAGGAGGGAAGCGGTGGAGGTGAGAGCCAGGAGAGTGGGATTCAGATCTGCAGGAGGCGGCGGCAGCGATGATGGCGATGACGAGGGCGATGATGGCGAGGATGAGGAGGAGGAAGTCGCACCACCGCGCTTGGAAAGGCGTTCAAAACTTGTGCATGACCCTCGGCTGAGCAGCGGTAGGAGTCGCGATCGCCTCATGATCGACCAAACGCCCTCGGACCGCTTCTCCGGTGCCGACTGAGAAAGTGCCAAAGCAGGCGAAGGTAGCTCCGTCGAGGACAACCAAGCCTCTGCCAAAGATGAAAGTGTCCATCCCCACCATCTCAGGGTAAACATATTGCTTAAATCTTCTTGTTCTATATAAATTTTGTCTCTGGTTGGTACTTGAATCGGTCGATTGATTCTTTGGATTTTCAGTGCTGCGACTTCCGAAACCTCAGCTAAGGCTGAAGACCATGAGATGGAGGACGCCGCCACCTCAAATCCCGGTATTATATCCTTAATTCTTGTTCTTAGTCGACTGACTCAAGATGTCTGACTTTAACTCTTTTCTGAAGCTCCAACTAATGACATCATCACTCTTCCTGACGACGATGATGAAGATGAGGAGCCACTGAGGACTAGGAGGAGCAGGAAGACGTCTACTGGCAGGGAAGCTCAAGGTGTGACGGTGCCCGAGACCGTTGTGACGGAAGGAGAGGTCGGCACTCGACATACTGTATCCTTTGCGAATCCATTGACGAGTGCCCGACCCACTTCGTCGAGTGCTGGACAACCTTCGATCTTCACCACGCACCACGTCCCGGAGGACCAGGCTGATGCTGCTAAAGAGGCGATCCGTCAAGCAGGGATCATGATGGAGCAAGTGAAGATCGCTCGGGAAGCGAGCCAAGCAGCTTACGACGCCAGCTCTGCCCTTCAGAGCAATGTTCAGGTCAGTCGACCACCACCTGTTCTGTTAGGATATGCTATCGAAACTTTTCTTTCTGGAATTCATAGCAGTCACCCACTGGGTGTGTTGGTAAAAACTCCGTGTTGACGGGGGCACGCTGAGTGCACCCGCTGGGTGTAGTCCCCAAGGCTAAGGTCGACTGCTGGCAGTCGGTCTTAGGCTTATCAAGTAGATGTTGATCATTATCCGAACGGAATGAATGCGTTTCTGAGACCAGTGGGGGCACGCTGAGTGCACCCATTGGGTGTAGTCCCGAGGCGTGGTCGATTGCTGGCGATTGACTACTGATCTGAAAAAATTCGGTCGGTGGTCGTGATCCGAAGAAGTTTCGCCGGTGGTCGACTCGCTTTTTTTTTTTTGTGTTTTAGTCGACTGGTCGACTATGTCTTGAATAAGACCAGTGGGGGCACGCTGAGTGCACCCACTGGGTGTAGTCCCCGAGACTACGGTCGAATGCTTGCATTCGACTGTAGTCTTAGAAACGCACCATTCTTTTTATTCACTCGGAAGTGGATTATCTCTGATACTTTTGCAACTGACCCTTCGTAGAAATCTTGTGATCTTGCGGCACGCTATACTGAACTGGAGCAGAAGCATATTCAGCTCGAGTTGGACTTGAAGCTAGTGCAAGAAAATCTGACGAAGGCGAAGGAGGAGACCAAAGGTATGTTTGGTGAGATTTCGACGACACTTTTCTCCCCTCATTTGCTTCAAGTTTGACTTTGCTGCGATTTACAGACAAGGTGAAGGAGGCCCAAAGGAAGAAAGAGCTTGAGCTGTCTGAGAAGATCAAGCTTGCTGATGACAAACTGGCCTCAGTCGCCAAGCTCGAACAGGATAACGCCAATCTGAAGGCTGCCCTGGCCACTGCCAGCAAAGATGTTGAGCGAATGAAGGCTGACAAGAAGAATCTGACTGAGAAGGTCCTCCAAATGGCTGGAAAGAAGAACGAGCTGGAAAGCTTCTTGGGCAGTCTTGCTAAGAAATTGTTCCTTAAGCTCGAAGGTAACCTTCTTCACTCGACCAATTCTTCCAACTGTTATGTTTCCATTCGACTGTTTTCCTGATTCGGGTTTTGTCTTTGCGAGTTCTGCCGCAATTTTGAAGAAGAAACCAGCCAGCCGGAGCGAACCTTGACCTGTCAATTCCCGGTGAGCGATGAAACTGCCATGAACATCTTCCATTTGGAGTCAGCGTTCTTTGCTGCCGTGGACTATCTCGCAAGGCGAAGGTCGCTACATCCGCATCGACTCGGCGCCGGCCGGTGAGACACTCCAAAATGACCTCGAGTCATTGATGGCTCGACTAAACGCCGTCCGGACCGAGTGCAAGAGTGGAAGAAGTCTTGGCGCGGTGCGGTGCGAGCGTCGCATACAATGTGGGCGCGAGTCCATTGCAAGGAAGCCGAGAAGATAAGGTGGCGGCTCTCGAGTGGCCAACACCAAAAAACATGACTTCAGGACCTTCATGGAGACTTTCATTGCTGCTGCCACGCGGATTGCCGACGGGATTGACCTTGACGAGTTCGTTGCTCCATCCAGCCCTCCACAGGAGGGGTAAAAAACTTTCCTTGATCTTAAATTTTCCTCGGTATGCCGAGTGGAATTATAACCGATAAAACTTTAACAGGCTTAGTGCCTGAGCACTCTCGGTTACTTTAGGTATCGACCTAAATTTAGATTGGATGTTTGGAAATAATTGCTCTTGGCTTGAATTGCTCTTTGCAGGTTAACAGCGAGATGCCTACTGCAGTCGACTTATTCCTTAGGCAAGCACTGAGCTGCAGCTAAGCCCCCGAGTGGGGAGGTTTGCTCTCCACTCGGTAGGATTTCTTTTATCTTAGGCGGGCACTGGGCTGCAGCTAAGCCCCCGAGTGGGAGGTTTGCTCTCCACTCGGTAGGATTTCTTTTATCTTAGGCGAGCATTGGGCTGCAGCTAAGCCCCCGAGTGGGAGGTTTGCTCTCCACTCGGTAGGATTTCTTTTATCTTAGGCGAGCACTGGGCTGCAGCTAAGCCCCCGAGTGGGAGGTTTGCTCTCCACTCGGTAGGATTTCTTTTATCTTAGGCGAGCACTGGGCTGCAGCTAAGCCCCCGAGTGGGAGGTTTGCTCTCCACTCGGTAGGATTTCTGTTGTATTTGTGTCGAAGCTCGGAGAAGAGGGTCGCAGTCGACCTGCACCTCGTTTTCCTTGCAATCGTGCATCATACTTATGGTGTAGCTCGGAGGAGAGAGTCGCAGTCGACCTGCACCTCGTTTTCCTTGCTAATACACTTTATACTTAGGCGAGTCCTTGGACTGCAGCTAAGCCTCCGAGTGGAAGTCTGGCTTACCACTCGGTAGGATTTTTAATAACTTAGGCGAGCACTGAGCTGCAGCTAAGCCTCCGAGTGGGAGGTTTGCTCTCCACTCGGTAGGATTTCTTTTATCTTAGGCGAGCACTGGGCTGTAGCTAAGCCCCCGAGTGGGAGGTTTGCTCTCCACTCGGTAGGATTTCTTTTATCTTAGGCGAGCACTGGGCTGCAGCTAAGCCTCCGAGTGGAAGTCTGGCTTACCACTCGGTAGGATTTGTTTAAAAAAAACTTAGGCGGAACGGATTCTCGACTAAGCCACCCACTGGGGGAGGTGAAAATTTTACTCGACGAAAAATAAAAAGTGACAAAAATTATGAAGGAATTATGACACTATTACTTCAAAGCTCGTGAGCTACGAGAGTATTTTATTACAACTCTTCCGAGTGAAAAACCTCAAGTGTAAAAGCAGGCGGAGCAGATCCGCATTCAAGCTCGGGGCTCATCGATATCGTGTTCGACATTGTAGAGGCGATATGCCCCATTGTGGAGAACCTTTGTGACGATGAAGGACCCTCCCATGAGGGAGCAAGCTTATGTTGTTTCGCTGATCCACCGAAGGACCAGATCCCCTTCTGGAAGGCTCGACCTCTCACATTTCGGCGTCTGGTGGCGCAAGTCTTGCTGGTAAATGGTCGAGCGGACGAGCCATTTCCTTTCCTCTTCCAGAGGTCGATTGCATCTGGCGCTTGCTCAGCTTCGCTTCATTATAAAGTTCAATTAGTGGAGCATTGTGAAGGAGATCACTTTCGGTAAAACTGCTACGCCCCATAGACCGGGAAAAAGGAGTTCTCCCAATCGACCCGATTAGGCGTGGTCCGCAAACCCCAAAGCACGAAGGAAGTTCGTCGACCCAAGCTCCAGCCGCATGCTTGAGATCTCGCATCAAGCGGGGCTTCGGACCCTTGAGGATCAATCCATTGGCTCGTTACGCTGTCCGTTCATTGTGGATGGGCGATGAGGCGTAGTCGACTCGTGTGCCTTGGGAATTGCAGAAATCCTTGAATTCTTCGAGTCAAAATTCGACCCATTGTCCGTGATGATCTGTGCGGGACTCCATATCTGAGCGTCAACCCTCGGCGAAGGAAACAGCGATACCGACATCAAGTTTTTGATTGGCTTAGCCTCAATCCACTTGGTGAACTTGTCATTGCTACCGGTACATCGTGAAACCGCTCCGACCCGTTCGCAAGGGACCGATCATGTCCAACCCCCATCTGCGAAAGGCGGACGAGTGGAATGGTCTTCAAGGTTGGACGAGCTTGTGTGACATATTGGAGTAGAACCGGCATCCTTCGCACTTGTCCACTATTTCTTTCGCCATCTCATTTGCTCTTGGCCAGTAAAATCCAGCTCGGTATGCTTTGGCTACAATGGTCCGAGAGGACGCATGGTGACCACAGGTCCCCGAGTGGATATCATTGAGTATGACTCGACCTTCTTCTGGCGTTATGCATTTTTGTCCGACTCCCGTTGAGCTTTCTCTATATAACTGCCCATTGATAACGGTAAAGGCTTTGGATCGACGGACGATCTGACGGGCCTCTTCCTCATCTTCTGGGAGTTCCTTTCTCAGAATATATGCAATGTATGGAATTGTCCAATCGGGAGTGACCACTAAAACCTCCATGACCAAGTCGACCACTACGGGGACCTCAACCTCAGTCGAGTCCGTGGCACTCTTGGGCTGTGGAGCTTCCTCTGTGTAGGGATCTTCTTTGACTGACGAAGTGTGTATATGTTCCAAAAACACGCCACTCGGAATGGCTTCCCTCTTGGACCCTATCTTCGCCAGATCATCTGCTGCCTGATTTTTCAGTCGGGGGATGTGATGGAGTTCAACCCTCAAACTTATTTTCCGGCTTCCTCCTTTGCATTGCAGTATCCAGTCATATTTGGGCTTCTCACGCCCCACTCCTTCATCACTTGATTGACCACTAGATCTGAGTCGCCATAAACCATCAAGCGACGGACGCCGAGTGAGATGGCCATGCGCAATCCATATAAAAGGGCCTCATACTCTGCCTCATTGTTGGAGGAATCAAAGTGAATCTGGAGCACATACTTAAGCTTATCTCCTCTGGGGGAAACCAGAACAACCCCAGCACCAGAACCATTCAGCATCTTGGAGCCGTCAAAGAACATGGTCCAATGCTCCGAGTGAACTTCAGTCGGCTGCTGTTGTTCAATCCACTCGGCAAGGAAATCAGCTATAGCACAGGACTTAATGGCTTTCTTTGCCTCGAATTTGATATCAAGGGAAGAAGTTCAATCGCCCATTTAGCCACTCGACGGTTGCGTCTCTGTTATGCAAGATCTACGATAAAGGGCGTCGGCGACGATCGTGATAGAATGATCGGAGAAATAATGAGCAATCTTCTTTGTGGTCATGTATATACCATACACAAGCTTCGATAATGAGGATATCTCTGCTTGGATGGAGTCAAGACTTGGACAAATAATACACCGGCGCTGAACTTTGAAGGCCTTTCCTTCCTCTTCCGCTCGACCGTAAGCCGAGGCCGACAACTTGTCCGGTGGCTGCAATGTAAAGCAACAGAGGCTCTTTGCTGATTGGAGCAGCAAGCACCGGCTGGGTGGAGAGCGAGCTTTTAGCTCGGCAAGCGCTGCATCGACTTCCGAGTCCACTCGAACTTGTCAGCCTTCTTCATCAGTCGGTAAAGAGGTAATGCCTTTTCACCGAGTCGTGAGATGAATCGACTTAAAGCGGCCAAGCATCCAGTAAGCTTCTGGACGTCGTGCACTCGCACAGGGCGTTTCATTCGGAGAATAGTGCCGATCTTCTCTGGGTTAGCGTCGATTCCTCGTTCGGAAACGAGAAAACCGAGTAATTTTCCACGGGAACTCGAATGTGCACTTTGACGGATTGAGCTTGATATCGTACCTTACGAGGTTGGCAAATGTTTGGCGAGGTCAGCGAGCAGGTCGGAACCTTTTCGCGACTTAACGACGATATCATCCATATCGCTTCCACATTCCGGTGATCCGGTGAGAAGACACTTCGAATCATTCGCATAAATGTGGCTCCGGCATTCTTGAGGCGAATGGCATGGTGATATAGCGAAGCACCGAATGGAGTGATGAAAGCTGTTTTTATTTCGTCGGGTCCATCTGAGGCGGATCGATGATACCGGAATATGCATCTAGAAAAGACAATCTCTCACCCCGCGGTCGAGTCAACAATTTGATCGATGCGGGAGAGAAAAATGATCGCCGGGCAGGCCCGATTAATGTGCTTAAAATCAATGCACATGCGGAGTGAATTATCCTTCTTGGGGACCATGACAACATTAGCGAGCCACTCGGGTGGTAAATCTCGGATAAATCCTGCTGTCAGCAATCGAGCCACTTCTTCACCAATAACTTTTCTCTTACGGACGGCGGACGCCAAGATGCTCTTTGACTGGTTTAGCTGACTTGTCGACTCGGGCGATGCTCAGCCAGTTCCACAGGAACACGGCATGTCGGTGGCTTCCATGCAAAATGTCCCGTTCTCACGGAGGAACTGGATGGCGCTTCTTCCTATTTGAGTCGAGTGTTGTGGATATGTGGGTCGGGGCTGCATCGGGATCGATCGGATGAATATGAACTGGCTTTGTCTCGCGGACGATTTGAATGCGACTCGTGGCTGGCCTCTTAGATCGTAGCAAATCACTCGGATCTGCGTTTTGCATGTACTCGTCGAATTCGACCGCTGTCACTTGGGAGTCGGCAATCTTTGAGCCCTTACGGAAGCACTCTTACGCCTTCTTCCGATCACGGTGACGAGTGATCACTCCCTTGGGTCTGGCATTTTCAGTTTGAGGTACCGTAGCATGGTCGAGCCATGAATGCGATGCGTGGCGGCCTCCCAAAATGGCATGGTATGCACTCGAAAATCCACAACCTCAAAGGTCAACTTTTCTTTGCGGATGTGCTTGGAATCACCAAAACCACGTCCGGGGCTATTTGGCGAGTGAGTTGGCCTTCTTCCTGGTATGACTCGTGGAAACTCATATTCTTTGGCGCTCAATCGGGACATCGGAATGCCCATCCCTTTCAAAGTATCCGCATATAACAAATTCAGCCCACTACCACCATCCATCAGCACTTTTGTCAGTCGAGTGCCTTCGACAACTGGATCGACCACTAACGCTTGCCGCCCAGGGGTGGCAATGTGAGTCGGGTGATCAGATTGGTCGAATGTGATGGGTGTCTGGGACCACTTCACATAACTTGGCTTAGCTGGGGCAACCATATTCACCTCTCGGTTGATGACTTTCAGTCGACTTTTGCTTTCCACATCCGCGAAGATCATCAGAGTGGAGTTGACATGCGGGTATTCCTCCTCACTGTCCTCTTTATCTCCGGCCTTGTCTGGCTCCTTCTCCTTGTCCTTAGACTGTTTTCCTGGCGCTGGATCAGGAGTCGACACTGGCGAGTGGTGTGCTTCGGGTAAATAATGTTGCCCTCTTCATCTTTCTTTGTGTGAATATGGCACGGCATATCCATCACGTCATTTCCTTCTTTATCTTTTACTTTCTTCGGATTCCAGGATCCTTTGGGCTTCCCCTTGAACTTCCCCTGAGTGACGGCCAGGGCCTCTCCAGGAGCTGCTGGCTCGGCTTTGCGCTTCTGCTTCCGACTGGAATTGCCCTTCTCCGACTGGCTCGGCTTGTACTTGCCGCTTCGGAGTCGGTCTTCTTCCTCGCCGTTGGCATATTTGCTAGCAATCTCCATCATTCGGCTCAGGGTCATGTCCCCGGTTCGACCGAACTTCAGACTCAATTCTCTGTTTTTGACACCGTCCTTGAAGGCGCAAACCGCCTGATGGTCAGACACATTTTCCACGGTATTATGCAAGGTAATCCATCTCTGAATGTACTCTCGGAGAGTTTCATTGGTCTTCTGTACACAAACTTGCAGCTCTGTCAAACCAGCCGGTCGCTTGCACGTCCCTTCAAAAGTCCTGACGAACACTCGGGACAAATCTTCCCAAGTATATATGCTGCTGTGAGGTAATTGACTCAGCCATGCTCTGGCTGAACCTTCCAACATGAGGGGCAAATGTTTCATGGCCACCTCATCGTTCCCACCACCAATCTGAACAGCCACTCGGTAATCTTCGAGCCAAGTTTCAGGCTTAGATTCCCCAGTGAACTTGCATACTCCTGCTGCTAATCTGAAATTGGGGGATCATCTGCGGCTCGATAGCCTGCTAAAACACTCCGGACCGAGACATGCACTTCGATTGCTGGTGGGTGCATCTCTCGGCCCGCCTCGATGGGCTCTGTTCGGTCGACCAAGCCTTGCACGATAATGGATCGCGCATCAAAGCCTGGTTCCACAGGGTCGATTGGAACCCTTCGCCTGCATCTTGAAGCGTAAATCATCATCTTGTCGCCGAGGCGTCTGACCCTTCCCTCGGAGGAAAGGGCATTCGACGCCTTTGTCATCTCGGTCGAATCGGTCTCGAGCTGCTCTCGCCGGTTGTCGCGCCCTTCCGCCGCTGGAGGCGATCTGGGGCTGTGAGCCGATCGGGCGGTGTTCGCAGCGACGGATCGATTGTGAATCTGTTGCGCGATCGCGACACGGCTGAGTTACAGTGCTTTGCCGCTCGGAGTAAATCTCGATCTGCTGCAAGCCTCTTCCAGCTTCCGATTGGGGCGGCTGGATGGACTCTGCTATCGAGTTGCAGCTGCTAAATTCTGAATTGGCGTGCGGTATACGAGTCGGCGGGAAGAGCCCGGCGACCGATTCGAGGAGTCGTTGCTGCAGCCTTCGTCAGTGCTCGCTGAAGATTCTCCAGGCGAGCGCGTTCAGCCACATTGGCCAAACGTGCTTCCTCCAAAGCATGAGCCTCAGGGGTCTCTCCGGCGATAGGAGTATGTAGTGCATCCATGTTCCTGCGACGAAGCTCTTCTCTCTGCAGAGAGTCGAGTGTTTCGGGCTGGTACTCCTCGTGTTCTTGCACGGGGTCACCTCCTCCGGCGGCTCCACCGCCACTTGGGCGAAGCCGGGAGGACTGCGAGGGCCGTCGACCATGAGGATCTCCGCCGCTGGATCACTGCTATCACACTCGGATGCAGTCTCTACGGAGCCAGTCGACAGATCGAACAGGCCGTAGAGGGATTCGTCGGGCTCGATAGCCGCGACCTGGGCGGTGGCTGTCTGGCGAGCCACCGCGTGCTTCACCCACCGCTGAAGCCTCGACCGACCAGAGCGCTTGCGCTGGTGGGAGACTGGGGCGACCAATAGGGAGTCGACCGTCTGGTCGGCGGTTGCCGCAGCAAAGCGCCCTTGAACACATGCGCGAAAATCGTTGCCCAGCGGACGGGAGCGCCTCGATGTCAAGAGGGCCTCCACGGAGCCATCTTGGTCGTCGGCGACAAAAGTGAGAGCACCGAGACGGATCTCGTGCCCCTCACCCAGAACTCCAGCAGTCATCATGATGAAGGTACTCGGAAGTACTGCAACTCCTCCACAAATCGCTAAAACACCAGCCCCACGGTGGGCGCCAACTGTCGTGGTTCTAAGTCTGACAGTAGAAGTAGGGGTAGGTTAAGGAGAGGCGATGTTCTAGCTAAGGAGCAGTTGTGAAGACAAAGGATGTACGAGTTCAGGCCCTTCTCGGAGGAAGTAACAGCCCTACGTCTCGGAGCCCTAAGGCGGTCGAGTGAATTATGAGTATGAGTATTACAAGAATCTGAACCCTTCTATCTGTGGAGGGGGGTGGCTTATATAGAGTGTGCCAGGACCCCAGCCAGCCCACATAATAGAGGGATTAAAGTACATTAAGCCAGGGGTTCTGTGCGCCCTCATAAGGCGCTTTAACTATCATTAAGTCTATTCAATAGCAAACCGTTGCGCTGCGGAGTGCCTTCTGATCTTCTGGTGGTCGAGTGAGTCTTCATGATCGAGTGAGTCTTCCATGGTCGAGTCCTTCCAGTCTAGTCGAGTGGATTCCTCTTTGGTCGACTGGGAGATGATCTCTTCTACGAGTGCCCTTGGGTAGGACGTTTAGGTCAGGCCTATGACCCTACCCTAGGTACATGAATCCATCAGTTACCTCCGCTGTTCTATGAAATTTGTGGAATATGTGTCACGAGATGTGGAAGTGACTGCAGCAGTGCGCATTGGCTAGACGTGGTGCAGCTCCCGCACCGTACCTCCAGCAGGGCCCTGCCACGGTCTCCCACACGCCGCCGCCGCAAGCCAGCGGCAACAGCGCCGCACGCCCGCATGTCCCGCCATGAGCTCCCGTGAGCCTCCCTCCCCGCATCTCCGGCAGCGAGAGGGCCTGCCGCCAATGTGGTACAACCCGGCAGCAGCAGATACGCTGTCCCTGGGTCGCCAGACGCAGGAGCCACGTAGACGGTAGCTGCACCACCACATCTTCAGTACGTTCTCCTTACGTGTCATGGTTGTATTGCGACACACAGTTTGTTATCCTGCCATTGCATTGGCGTCCCTCCGCATTTGTTTATCGATGTATTTTGATTTTTCAGGACCGGTAGACGTTTCCAATGACAACCAAATGCGCCGACCAGCTCCACACCAAGGAGGACACAAGGTGCAGCCACACCTGAGCACCTCCCAACATTATAAACGAGATAAAAAAAACCTGACTGTTCGTCCCAGCAAAAGAATTCAGGTAAAGCACGGATTGTCATCTTTACAGATAAAAATGCACCACGCGGCACATGTACCTAGTGTTTAACTGTTTATAAAGATGAAACAACACGGGAGAAGGTAACTCTGGCCATCTTCCATGGCCCATGTAATTTTGTTACCGAGCACAAAAACATTACCAGAGTAAAACACTCGGTAAAGTAGATTTCACCACCAAATTCAGTTGAAGTGCTATTTATGTTTGCGACACTTCAGAAAGGCATTAGCCGTGTATTTTGTGCCGTTTTCACGTGTCTTTCCGAAAGTCGGGACATTACCCATTTTCGATAGTGATCATTCTGTATCAAATGCTTGAGTGATGTGGTCAAGGCACATATCTTCTGCTCTTCCGCTACACCATCATCTGGCAAAGAATTCTTTGGAATGGTGATTAACTTCCCTTACAAGTTTATGGTTGTTTGTACCGGAAACTTTCTAAGGCCTATTATCATGCGACAACCATTATCATTATCAATGTGGGTCAGTTGTACATAACGTACAGTTGGGCAAATAGGTGTCACTTTGGAGCATTGTTCCCTGTTTTTCCATTCTAACACAAGAGTCAGGTACTGCTCAAAGCACGAGCAGCAGCGTGCCTTCTTCAGACCTAATCTCCGAAACTTTTGATCAGAACTTGTAGAATTAGAAAATTCAAGATGCTAGTAGGGAATTCTTATAACATTAATAGTACAGGCCATAAGGAATGAGGTGGATATCTTTTGGCAATTTATTGAAACTTTGATCCTGTTAGTGACTCTCCCTTTCCTGGTGCCTCCCATGCCCAGTGGATTTAGTGTTCCCTACCGGAGAAACAAGAACTCATTCCTTGCTGCTGATGATTCAGACTCTTAAGGTTGCGCTCCTCAAGAGCTAGCACCTCGCCCAACTTGGGGATGGTGCCCAACGCCTCATATTCAACTCCATAGCCATGCTCTGGGACCTTCCCCCGCTTGTACTTCTGTTTCTCCCATACTAAGTGTAAGCAGAGGCAAAGATAAGGGAAGCACCAGTTAGGTAGAAGATTATCATGACGGTGTTGGCGGGTGAGGTGCATGGTTTTAAATAGCCCGCTATAGCTCCGCTATAGCACGCTATAGCGTTTAGAAGAGGTCCCGCGCTAAGACTCTTTTGTTCAAACACTTGAGCAAACATTTTAAATAGCTCGCTATAGCTCCGCTATAGCACGCTATAGCATTTAGAAGAGGTCCGCCGCTAAGAGGCTTAGCGCGCTATTTAAAACTTTGGTGAGGTGATATAAATTCGGTAGGTGACTTGGAGTTAGGCACCCGCTTAAATTCAACTGGAGCTAACATGTGATGCAAGATGAAGAGTAAGAATTGTAGGTAACTTAAGAACTCCTTGCACAACTCCCGCCGGTATTGATCTCCTTCGGATCTCTCACTTTGCATAGCTGTGTAATATCTCCCCGTTTCTCCCTTTGTTTCTTTTCATCCTGTACGAGAAGCTAACACTTCCTCTTGGTAGCTATAACTAGGTTGCCACGGCTCTTGCTCATATGAAGACTACGTGCCAGGTCGCTGCTAGTCATGCCGGATAGAGGATAGTTTAGGTTCCATTTTCTCTCTAATAAAATACTCCCTCCGTAAACTAATATAAGAGTGTTTAGATCACTACTTTAGTAATCTAAACGCTCTTATATTAGTTTACAGAGGGAGTAGTAAGCACGACCACGCTACTTAGGTCCAATCAGATTAACCTAGTCAGTACGCAAGTATTGGAATGGTGGTGATCAAGTTAAATGTGGCAAGCCGCCAGCTACTGCCGCACAACATAATTTGTTTATTTCACCCAAACGATTATTGTTTTCTTGCGCAAGTCAACATGACGAACCCATGCTAATCTAAAATGTCCTGTTATGAAGAAGACCGTCTCGTAGCTCTTTCCAGATTTAATGTCTCTCAAAATGCACGTTGCAGTATTCTGTGTCAGCACGATGGACTGGTAGATAAGCTACACTAGTATATAAATAGAAGCGCTAACACTGAAACACATCACACTTGTACAGTTTTTCATCTTCATGATTGTATAAGCCAGACTCAGTGTGGATATTGGTATAGTTTCCTAGTGCAGCGGCATGTCGTTGGTGGTTGGATCCTTGGCCATTGCTTACTCTAGGGTGAGCAATTTCATCTTCCGGTGGTCCAACGCCTTTTGTGCCAAGGCGAGGGGCGTCCCCTCCGGATTTTGAGAAGAGTGGCCGATTATGGTTTCCACCTTCCTGGGTAGATGATGGCGTGGTTCATTGGTTGGGCTTTGGCACCGTCTGATGATCCTCTTTGTTTCCTCTACTGGGACAAGTTCACTTGTAGGACTCAGTCCACTACAAGCTAGTGCTTTCTTAGTTTACTTCTATAGGGCTTATAATCTTCGGTGCATGTAAGCGGCTTCGATAACACTGTGTATCTGCTTTATTTATTTTCTATTCTTATTGGTTCTGATGGTGGCCTTGTGTAATCCTTGTCCAATTGATGTCTTTGTTAATTCAAAGATTAGCTCTCATGGGCCTTCATTATAAAAAAACATCACACTTAATAAAAAATGGGAACTAGAGCATGTATAACAGTCTAGACGAGAGATATTTGTAGTCTCTCTCCATGTCATCTCCAGAGGCTGTTAAAGACAACTTACCTCAATGGGTTGTCCTTTCGATTCTCTATTGAACCCCATGTTCTGTAGGACACCGTAATTTACAAAGTGAGGGATATGCACTGAGGCAACCAGACTAGGTTCGCAGTGTGGCTGCAATGAAGCCTGAGGAAGAGGATAAATTTGAGCGATAAAGGGAAACTGCTGATTGATTCCATTCCCACGTGTGCATGACATCCCAGAAGCTGACATGCTTTTGCTTGAATGGTATGGTAGAGCTTGGATAAACGGAAGGAGTTGTGCGAAATGTCAGTGGCTGTGAACTCTCCATTTTAGCACACGTCCCAGGGCCTAGTAGATTGGAACCACACGACCAGCTTCACAGCGGACGGGTGCAGCTTTCTTCACATCCCGTGCTCTATCACAAAAAATCGGTTGCAGCGAGGCTGTAGCACAGAGTGCAGCCCACGAGACAATATGGACGGACGCTGATTCTTGACTGATGCGAGTGCAACGGCTGCCTGGACATATGGACGCCGGTGGCCAAGATATGGGACAAGTGCCGCCTACTAGCCACGCAAGCTCGCACGCCCATTCAGATCGATTCCAGTCGCCGCTACGGTCACATCAATCCGTTATGGCTCGGACCCTCTTAGCAGCTGGATCCTTCGGGAAGCCATAGTAGGGATTACGTCAGTACATTCTTAGGCGAGCAGTGGGTTATATCACCCCTATTTTGTTTTTGACCTTCTATCTTTTTTAGGCATCGGACCAAACCAAGGTTGATCGAAGTTGAACATTCCTATGGAACTCCCCTTCAGACGACTTCTCTGCGCTTGCCCAGCACCTTTCGGTTTATGGACCAGGACCAATTTCACCTCAGACCATGGTCATGTCATAACTGATTGGATAACGTTCTCTCAAGGACCTGCAAAACTCTCTAATGCGGATGATCAAACGTTGCTTCAGATGTGTATGGAGGGATCACCCTCGCCCGCAGTTTGTTTCCCCTCGTCCGCTCTACCGCTGCTTTCTCGTGTAAAATAAAACCGACAGCTTTTTTCGACAAAATTGTTGAAGTAAAAAAAAATTCACCAAGCTCTATCTGCAAAAAAGAAAGATTCAAATTTTAAAAATTGTTACCGAGCTTTAAAAAATCTCAAAGACCTCAAAGTTCATGAATTTGAAAAGTACACTCATTGAACAACATATAGCTCTCTAGAGCATCTAATTAAACCATACATTGAAACTATGTAAAACTTTTCAATTCAACAACAAATGCGATCATAATCGCAACTAAGGTAACAATTGATCCAATGACATAATGATACCAAGCCTCAGTATGAATGACATATTTTCTAATATTTTTAAACTTCAAGCGCCTTGCATCATCTTGATCTTGTGATCATCGATGACACCTGCAACATGCAACTCCAATTTCATCTTATCGTCCTCAATTCTTTTCAATTTTTTCTTCAAGTAATTATTTTCTTTTTCAACTAAATTTAACCTCTCGATAATAGGGTCGGTTGAAATTTCTGGTTCACATACCTCCAACATAAAAACATGTATGTCATGCTGGTCGACATAATTGTCATAAATACTAAATGAAACAAATAGTTATAAAAGATAATACATACCACATTCGAATCATAGACCGGACGAGGGCCAATGGAGGTGGATACCAAAACCATCGCACTATATAACAAAAAACAATAATAAAAGTAAGGAAATTATACAAGTATCTATCGAAATCATACAAGTAAGAATTTTTTTTCTTTTAGAAAGAAAATAAGAACAAGAGGCTCACCACCGTGGTGCTTGCGACGAGATCGGCGCGGGCGATCGACGGCGGTGAGGACGGGGACGGGACACGATGGACCGCCAAACCTAAACAAATCTTGAGGAAAAAGAAGTTCGAGAGGAGAAAGCTTAAGTGTGGCTCGGGCATTTCATCGAACACCTCATGCGCATAGGAGGTGAGCTAGAGCACCACAAACCTCTCCCACGGTCGGCATAAAAAAACAGAGCACTGACTCTGTTGGCGGGCAGGGGCGGGGGTTTATATAGGCCTCTCTTTAGTCGCGGTTTCTCGCTAAAACCGGGACTAAAGGACAACCTTTGGTACCGGTTCAAGCCACCAACCGGGACTAATGATGGTGGCCAGGAGAGAGGCCCACTGGTCCCGGTTCGTGTCTGGAACGGGGACCAAATGGGTCAGACAAACCGGGACCAATGGCCCCCGAGGCCCGACCGGCGCCCTGACCTCATGAACCGGGACTCATGCACCCTTTGGTCCCGGTTCGTGAGTGAACCGGGATTAATGCCCTTACCCAGGCCTCAACCAAAGCCATGTTTTCTACTAGTGTTGCCTCGAAGACAAACAAGCGAATGTCATGACATCGTGTCTCTTGCCTACTTTTAGGGCTAGATACTATTGGGAGACTTTAGAGGCTTTTTGGCAAAAATAAGAGATGGGATAATAGAGGAATATCCTTTGGTCTCAGTGATGAATGAAATGTTCAAGATGGATATATGTAGCCCTTGGGGTTTATTAGGCTAGTTGTGGTGCATTCTAACCCCTAGTACTATAAGTAGGCTAGTTGTTTGGTTGGATGAATGCTAGAGGTAATTTCACTGGGCAGCTACTATTCGTACTCTCTCTCTCTCTCTCTCTCTCTCTCTCTCTCTAAAAAGTTGACAACACATTTTATCCAATTTTTTTTTGCAAACTCTGGCGTAGTACACCCGGGATTAGAAAATACATTCTTTTTACCACCATCTTGCTAGCTCAATAGCTCATCTTGGCGCCTAGCAACTTCAACGTAGAAGATCGAAGTGGAGGTAGAGGTGATCACCAAAGTTACCATGGTTGGTACCCTCCGAACAAGGTCTGGCTCGAGAAGGGCATTACTGAGCACACAGACCATTAACATTACCATTTTGCATTCTTGAATCATTTCTTTGAATCATTATCCAAGTTGTCTGTTCCACAGTTTTTTCTAATCTTTTCTGGTCTTGCTTTAATCATGCATCCACCGAATCTAAATGTTGAAATGTCTTGTTTAATCACTATTTCCGAGTGAGCAATTGGCAAGGGCGCAGCCAAGAAATGGGTTGGGCGAATGGTCAGGCGACCGCTCGGGGGTCCGGGCGGGTGACCGCGGCCGCGGCGCCCCTGGTCTCCGGTGATCGCTGGCGGGTCGGTGGCCGGTTCTAGGCCCTAGCTGATACCGATGAGGAGGATTCGGACGACGACGGGGATGGGATCTCGGCGGTTTCTCCGCCGTCGCCAACTCAGTCTGACTTGATCTGTGATTTCTTTAGTTCGGGGTACGACGAGGATGTGGTGGCAACGACGATCGACAAAGTCCTGTCACCTGATGATCCGGCAAGGCTTGGGCTGCACACAGGAGAAAAGAAAGAGATGATTCGTCGTGTTTTTCACTGGAGAACGGCGGCAACGACAATCAGGCCATGGAAGGGTCCTCTCCCGAAGGTAAGTCTTCCGAATCTTACTATTTTCGATTTGATTAGACCGGAAGCATGGATTACGATTAAGAGGAAGAAGAGAGATGCATGCCAGGCAATCGAGTCCAGGACGCCGGTGGCGGCCGCGGTGGCATTGCCGGACGGGGGATCTATCTCGATTTCCGGCATGCAGGCGATCCATTTGAATCTCATTTTGGGCTGAGAGTAGGGATCGCGAGGGGTTGGGCCGGCTTTGAGTGAGCCGGGCCGCATTGTAGATGGGCCGGGAGTGGCTGGGTATGTGGCCCAGTCTATCCCGAGCGCTATACCCAATCACTGCGAACCCACATGCACGTTCGATCCTCTCCCGGTGTTGCCGAAGTCTAAAACTAGGGTTCTTCGATGCGGCCATTCTGGTTTTTGTGATCGCGGGGCGGGACGGGCTAGGTGAATCCCTTCCCTCGTGCCCATGGCCGGCAGAGGGGCTGCTGCGGCGGTAGAGGGGGTCAGTGCCGATGCCGGGAACCGGCTGTGGTGGGACGCAAGGAGCCGACCATGGTGGTTCGGCCCTGGTGCCTGGCGCTGGCTCCGGCTGGGTTGCTCCAGAGTTCACCGGCCCTCAGCCACAGGCGGGTGGCTGGGCGCCACAAGGCGTGGCTGGGCGCGGTAGCGTTAACCTGGGCGCTCCGCCCCCGGCGCCGAGTGTGGTGCCTCAGCTGGCAGCAGCTCGGGGCAGTGCGAATATCCCTCCACGTCCACCGGTGCGGAGCACGTCTGCGAGTGCTGCTGCGGGCAGGGGAGGTTTGGCGCATGGACCTAGGCCTCTGCCCCCGGCATCCGGTTTGCTGCCTAGGCCGGTGGAGCCTCAGTACGGCGCGAGGCCGCCGCACTTTGTCGCCTGGTCCTCGCAGAACCGGGCTGCACCTGTGCTGACGCATGCACCACCGCCGCTCACTTCAGCTGTTGAAGGTGTTACGAGTGCGCCCCAAGGAAAATGGAGCGATGACGGTCATAATGCTTATGGAGAAGGTCAACATCGTGGATCCTCGTCCACAGGCGGTGGTCGGGGATATGCTTGGCAGAGAGATGGTTCGGCAGAGAGGACTTTCTTGGGTCCTACGGGTGGCTTTGTTGAGGGGGCGTCTGGCCCGAGATATTGACACCGGGGTGGCTACTGCGGTCATCATGGTGGTCGGGGCGGTCGAGGTGGCCGGTACCGTCCCCTTCAACCTCATCCTACTGTGGTTGTTGAGCAGACGGCCGTTGGAGGGGTTGTCGAGGAGCCGGGGCTGTCCGGTCAAGCTATGAAGGTGGTGACAGCGCTCGCTGAGGTTGAGGTTCCTGGGAATGAGACCATGGGATCTGTGTCTACGGAGGCCTCAAATAAGGCTGATTCGGACAGAGCGTTCAAGTGGGCGCGCAAGAAGGAAAAAATGTTGTGCTATCTTGTGGCGAGAAGGGCCATTGTATTGCTGGGTGTATGGCGGAATTATGTGATACTTGTGGCAAGCCGGCACATGACTCGGGGGATTGTCTACTTTTGCGGGATTAGGCGCCATCCCTGATGATGTATGGAGTGTACTGCGCTAAACTTACTTTCTTTGAGTCTCCGAATGAGAGGGAGGTTCCTGACGAGGCTCAGAGCATGACCACTGGGATTGTCAAAGTGACCAGAGGAGAGGTTACTGAGACACATATAGTGCAGTGGCTCCGGGAGTTAGCACCTGGGGACTTCAAGTGGGAGCTTGTCAGTCTCGTGGCAAAGCTGTTTAGGGTGGAATTCCCTTCGGCGGAGGATTTGCAGAGACTTCTGAGCTTTGGGATGTGCAAGGTACCGGGTACAGATGGTGTCCTCGAGTTCCATGAGTGGAAGCGGGTTGAGCCTCAGGGGAAGCCTCTTACTCAGGCTTGGTTGCGTTTTTCCGGGGCTCCTTCGAGGCCTATGCAGGATGCTAGAGTCGTGGCTAGCCTGGGCATTATGGTGGGGAAAATGGAGCGAGTGGATATGGCGTTTACCAGAGCTCACGGGGTAGCTCGTCTTCTGGTCAGTATTTTGGACATTGAGTTTGTGCCTGGTGTGGTCAAGTGGTCATATCGAGGACAGATTTATAACCTAGGGATTGAGTTTGAGGATGAGAGCCTATTTGCCGAGGCGGCTCCCGGGATTGATGTTGATATGCACGAGGGAGATGATGGTGCGGGAGCTAAGGAGACACAGGTTGATGACCCTGGGCGAGAGTTGTCCAAGGGACCAGAGTCCGGTGCTTAGATGTCCGGGAATGGGACGGCCCTACCCTCCATGGTGCCTACGACGTCTTTGAGATTTGGGTCTCTTAAGCCTGCCTCTCCACCTCCGAGACTTTGGAGAGAGCGGGTGGAGTCGATGGAGGCTTCTGAGCACACGTTACCTGCGTTGGAGTCTGAGGATGCTGCAACTCCCGTCCTTGGGGCCGCACTGGTCTTACTCAGGGGTGAGGAGGAGGGGGCTCCTTTGCTTGTTTGTGATTCGTCTCAGGCCGTGACTCCAGCGGTGGAGGTTTCTCCCTCGGGAGGGGTCCAGGGATGTTGGCCTTGGTTCGCTCTTCTTCGGTCGGGATGATGGAGCTGCCGGTGGTGGTTCTGAGTAGCGGAGGGGGCTCAGGGCAGGTGGCCTCGGCGCCCTCTTCTCCGACTGTGGTGGATGAGGACTTGGTGATGGAGGCTTTCTCTTCGGGATGGGGTCCAGGGCAGGTGGTCTCGGCACCTTCTTCCCCTCTTGCGAGCCCGCAGCTGCAGGCGGCGGTGCCGCTTCCGGGAGGGAGCTCGGGGCAGGTGGCATCGAGGCCCTCTTCTCCTGTGGCCTCTAGGGCGGCCGACCCTACGGTGGCGCCGGCAAGCCCTTCTTCCGGACGGGCCGGGGTGGGGGGATACTCAGGCATGTGTTCCATGACCCCCATCCACCGGCTTGGAGCCATCCCTCGGCCGTGGGGCGCCACCGACGTCAGCAGTGTCATTGAGCGCCCCACCTGTGTCCGGCAGTCCGGCTGGATCGTCGTTGGTGGCTGACCGGCTTCGTTCTTGGGGTGAGGCAGGAGGCCCTAACCCGGCCAGGAACTCGCGGGAGGAGGTGATTGCGTTTGGCGGCAGGAGGCCCTAACCCGGTTTGTTGCTTTGATTGTTTGGCCTTTTCTTTTGGCCAATAGATGGACAAGAATGCCTAAGTACTCCCTCTGGCTATCTATGCTTTTCTCGTCCGAAAATCAATTCATGCTACATCACAAAGTTTGATCAAGTCAGATTCGAGCCCTCTAGGTGAGGAGCACTCAGAGCCACCGATTCGTCATAGACTTGAACTTCCAAAACCTCTTGATGTATTTCAGTCTGACCGGTTCATTCCTTTCGGTCCTACCAAGTTCATTGAGTTGATCTAGGTTTCAATCTCGGTGCAACCTATTGAACATTTCGGGTCTCACCAGGTTGCAGTAACTTCTTGTGATTCTGCATCTCGGTGCCACCGAGTTTCTCAACTTGGTCACACCGGCGGAGTTACGATATATATATATATATATATATATATATATATATATATATATATATATATATATATATATCCAACGGGTCAAATTTTGGAAATTTCTCGGAAGCACTTCGCCCACGCCTGTCCAGCTCTGCTGACTCGAGGTCTCCGGATCGTCTCCTCTGTCGCCAGCGACCTCCTGTTGCTGGTCTCCGCCGCCATCAACGGAATCTTCGCCGCCGTTGTCGCCATAGCGAGTTCGCCGTCGAGTTAGGGTATGAATTCGACCCCTTTGTGCAATCTTTACCTCTGATTCCCACACTTAGGTCAATGCCATGAATCTTACCATGTTTGAGATACTTCTATCAAATCAAAAACTCCTTTAGACTAGTTTTGATTCGAAAACTTAGGGTTAGGTCTCCGCCAAATTCATCTCGGACTGACCGAGTTGTAGAAATCGGTCTCACCGATTTGTACAACACCCCTGCACTTGTGATTTTCGGTCTAACCGAAACTTACAAATCGGTAAAACCCTAGCAATCTCGGAGTGACCGAACTATGTCTCGGTCTGACCGATTTCACTAGTTTAGACTCTAATGTTGCTTCGGTTTCACTGAGCTTAACAAATCGGTAGCTCCGAAATGACTTCTGTAGAAAATTAAAACTAAGTTTTTGACTAATTTGTTTTGCAAAATATCTGCACTTTGTGATGCTCATCCACTCTGTCTCAACTATATCTATTCACAAGGTCAGCCTTCAGCTTTCAGCCATGTCTGGCAACAGTGACAACCAAAACAAGTCTGAGGAACATGTTCACTTGAGTGCGGGCACTAGTCCCTTTGATAACTATGATTATGGGAGCAGAAGTACTCCTAGCAACCTACTTAAGGCTGCAACCAGGTAGAGGAAGAAGAGAACATCTGATTCAGAGGATGAAGACTTTATGGTTGATGAGGAAGTCACTTCAAAGAAAAATGTTGTCAAGAAAGAGTTTGGCACATCAACTTCAACCAAGCCAATTATGAAGAAGAAGGAACCAGCTAGAAGGATGCCAATGTCCAAAGCCAGATCCTCAACTCAAGCTACTACTGAACCAAGTGAAAGAGAGGCTGCTGGATGAAAGCCAAAGAAGGAAATGAAAATAGGAAGATGGCGCAAGCTGGATGAACTAATGGCTGAGTTTGAGAAGCATTCATCTTATGAAGACGAGGAGAAAATCCCAATGCACTTCCTGCCAAGACCCAGAAGTTGATGGGGGATGCCATCAAGTCATGGGCAGCTCCATCAAAGACCAGGATTGCCCCCAAGGTAGTTGTTCCTGTTGCTCAAGCTTCTAAGCCTACAACACACAAGAGATCAACTAGGAACATACCAGCTGCCGAGAAGAACATGGCCCCAGTGCCTGAAGTGGAAGAAGAAGAAGAAGCCCAAGTGCTTTGAAAACTGAAGCCCAAGGTCCCAGATCATGATGATACACATCATGTGGCTGAAAACATGAAGCTGAGGAAGGATGCAGGTCTCAGGCTATGGACGCAGACAGATCCATATACCGCCATGAGGAGGACTGTTGTGGACTACAAGTTCCATACAAAGTAGTAGCAAGATTTCTATGAGATTGTGCTCCTGGACAAGAAGCCCATAGTCAGTGATATGAGATGGGTTGACTGGACTTACATTGATAACAATGCAGATCACTTCCCAGGAGTTCATGACAGCTTCAGACTGACTGGAGTTGACACATTTGTTGGCCAGAAAACTCACCAAGTGGAATGATGAGATGGTGATGCAGTTCTAGTCCATAGCACATTTTTTTCCTAGATGGTAAAATTATTTGGATGACTGAGGGCACAACGTACTTGTCTATATTTGCTGAGTAGGCCAAGATTATCAATGCCCCTGAAGAGCAAGAGGATGACACATATGTGTATGCCAAGCCAAGGAAAGGACACAACTCCATAGCACACATGTATAAGGAGATTCCTGATGCTACCATGGATACTCACAAGTTTGGCTCTATGTACTTATGTTGTCTGGACTGCCAACAAACAGCACTAGCCTCAAGCACATATTGTTGTCCAAGTCTGCAGATGACAGGATGATAAGACGGCATTCCATCAATTTGCTGCACATGTTTCACATTCCAGAGAAGTTCAAAGTGATGACATTGATTGTACAGACAATCAAGAGAGATGCTGCTGATCAGAAGAGATCATGTGGATATGCTCCACACATTCAGATGCTCATCAACTCCAAGATAGGCAAAGGCACATATCTATTGGACAAGGAGCATCTTCCCCTGCTGCTTGAATTTGAAGACAATGAGGTTGTCATGGATACGACACATCCTACTTCAGTAGAGGCTTAGGAGAAGAGGGAGAAAGCTAAAGGAGAGAAGGCAGCTCAAACTTCACAAGTTCCAGATACTTCAACTGCTATCCTCTTGACCAAGCAGGATCAGCTTAGCTATATGCTTGAGGCCACTTTCGGAATTGAGAAAGGATTGACAACCCATACTCAAAATCAAGAGAGTCTTGATAGGATTATCGTGAGAAAAATTTATGATCTAGACTTGAAGGTCATAGAGATCCAGACTGAAGTTGAGCATCTCTAGGATGAAGCAGAAGAGAGAAGAGGGAGAGCTACCACTAAAGCCTTTCAGAGAGTGCCAAGGGCACACAGGTCTGCAGTTGTGCCAGCCGGTGACACAAGGGCTACTACATCAGCACCAGTACCTAGAGCCTATGTTGTTCCTCCAGTTGCTACTCCACCATCTCCACAGACCTCTTCGGATGCATTCATTGCGGGACTCCTCTCCACGCCACCTTTGCACTCCAGATCTCCCAGAGATTGTGCTTAGAGAGTCGCATAGTACTATGCATTTTCAAGCTTCTTGGTAACTTGTTGCCAAAGGCGGAGAAAGTGTATAGATCATAAGGTGAGACACAGAGAGATAGAGATAGAGAGAGAGAGAGAGAGAGTTTTGCTTCTTTTGCCTCTCTTGCTACTTTATTTGCTTGCTTGTTTGGGTGATACAATCTTTATGCTTCTGTGTGAGATACTCCTATGATCATGTGGTTGATCATATCATACTTTAATGCTTGTTCTTGAATGATTATATTCTATCTCCCATGTATGATCATTCATATCTTATCTTGGAAATGAGTGCATATTTCATATTCTATCATTTTGAGCGCTCCAACAAGTTGTATGTGACATGGAAGAGTAACCCATGATCCTAATTGATTGTACATTTGCATTCAAAAGAAAATTTTAAATAATGCACAAATTTAGGGGGAGCTCTAGCTTATCACATACTTCTCAAAGAGATGATGTACTTCATTTATATTACCATTTGTCCAAGCTTTGATCTATATGTTGTCGTCAATTGACAAAAAGGGGGAGACGAAAAGTGCAACTAATCCCAGGGTGGTTTTGGTATTTCATAACAACATATAGATCATTGAACTAATATCCATTCAATATTAATGTTTCAGAAAGTAAAATGATTGGTACGACATGGACTAGAGATGTGGACCCATCAAAATGCTAAGGACACATATTGGCAAAAGCTCGACTCCACATTTTCATTTTAGTGATCCATAGGAAAAGCCAATACTATTAAAAGGGGATGAGGTATTTCTTAATGGCTTGCTTTCTCAAAATGCTTAGTGATATGCTCCAAAATCCCTCAACCACTTTATTATTTCCACATATGTCCTAAACCTAATGTCAAACTCGGCCCCACCAATTTGATCTATCCAGCGGCACCGAGTTCACTTGACATAGCCATAGCCAGAAACCCTAATTAGTTCGATCTCATCGATAGGGAGCTCGATCTCACTGAGATGGAATTGCAAACTCTCTGTTTCCCTTTGTAACATTTTGGTCTAACCGAGATGAGCGATCGGTCCTACAGAGTTGTCCATGTAAACTCTCTGTTTCCTTTTCGTAATGTTTTGATCTCACTGAAATTAGTGATCGGTGCCACCGAGTTTATCTGACCAAGTCTCTGTTTGCTTATTACTGAAATCACTCTCACCGAGTTCATGTGATTGGTCTCACTGAGATGAGGTTTTCCCCTAACCCTAGTGTACCAGTTTCACCGAGTTGGTAATGTCGGTCCCACCGAAAAGTGTAACATTCACATTTTGAAACAGGTCAGTCTCACCGAGTTTCACTATTTGGTCCCACCGAGTTTGGTAAATTGTCTATAACTGTTAGATTTTGTGTGGAGGCTATATATACCCCTCCACCCTCTTCTCCATTTGAGAGAGAGCCATCAGAACGTGCCTACACTTCCACTACTCATTTTCTGAGAGAGAACCACCTACTCATGTGTTGAGACCAAGACATTCCAATCCAACCACAAGAGTCTAGATCTCTAGCCTTCCCCAAGTTGCTTTCCACTCAAATAATCTTTCCACCATATCCAAATTTGTGTGAGAGAGTTGAGTGTTGGGGAGACTATCATTTGAAGCACAAGAGCAACGAGTTCATCATCAACACACCATCTATTACCTTTTGGAGAGTGGTGTCTCTTAGATTGGTTAGGTGTCACTTGGGAGCCTCCGTTAAGATTGTGGAGTTAAACCATGGAGTTTGTAAGGGCAAGGAGATCGCCTACTTCATGAAGATCTACCTAGGTGAGGCAAGTCCTTCGTGGGCGATGGCCATGGTGGGATAGACAAGGTTCCTTCTTCGTGGACCCTTCGTGGATGGAGCCCTCCGTGGACTCGCACAACCATTACCCTTCTTGGGTTGAAGTCTCCATCAACGTGGATGTATGATAGCAGCCCCTATCGGAACCCTTCCAAAAATCTCTGTGTCTACATTGCGTTTGCTCCCTCCAAACTCCTCCCATTTCCCTTCATATCCAATGATTTACATTGCGCTCCTATACTCTTAGAATTGCATGTGTAGGTTGATTCCTTGACTTTTGTTAAGTTGCTAAAATCTGCCAAGACTTAAAATGGGGAAAAGGCTAGATTCTTATTTTGTCAAGTAGTCTAATCACCCCCCTCTAGACATAGTTTCGATCCTACACCTCCCTCGAGGTCGAGTCTAACCAGGCCACTAGGTCCCCGTTTCCCTCCTACAAGGTTGAGCCGGTGGGTACCCGCCCGCCACCCCCCCCGCCGTCATCCTAGCGACGGGCTCGACTTCCCCCTCGCCCATCACCCCCAGGCCCCGGCACAGATGTCGTCGATGCCGCTACGTCTCCCACCGCCATCGTGGCCCCGCCTTGGTCGCGGCCCCCGCCGCCGCCACTGCGGCCGCCGCCATTGTCGCAGTTGCCGCACCTCTTGGCGTGACGACCCGCGCCCGGGCCGGTGTGCTTCAACTGAGCACGCACTACTCCTCCGACGAGTATGTGTGCTCCACCTCAACATCGACACCATCACCCATTCCCGACTCCGCTGGCGCTGCCCTGCTCAAGTTAAACCAGGCATGATGCCTGCCGTGTTCTAGTTGGCGGTATCGCGCGCCTGGTCTGTGCACTAGTTGGATGTCTCCAACGCCTTCTTGAACGGCCATTTCACCGAGCAGGTGTTCTGTGAGCAGCCCACTGGAATCATGGATGCAGGGCATATGGAATTCGTGTGCTTGCTCTCCCGGTCTCTTTATGGGTTGAAGCAGGCGCCTTGGGCTTGGTACCAGCGTATCGCAGCCTTCCTGCAGTCTCTGGGCTTTCGGTCCACTCGCTCCGATGCCTCATTTTTTGTGTAATATCAGGGAGCTGACACTGCATATCTGCTGCTCTACGTCCACGATATCATCTGCACTACATTCGCCCCTGATCTCCCTTAGTGGATGACAGCTCGTCTTCGTGATGACTTCGCTCTCAAGGACTTGGGGCCTCTGCACTACTTACTCGGCATCGAGGTGGTTCATCGAGCTGACGGCTTGTATCTGCATCAGCAAAAGTACGCCCATGAGCTTAAAGAGTGTGCCGGTATGCTTAACTACAACCGGTGCCCACCCCCGTCGACATGAAGGTGGAGGTCTCTGATCTGGAGGGGTCTCTCGCATCCGACGCAATGTTCTATCGCTCCATTGTTGGTGCTTTACAGTACCTGATGGTGACTCGACACGACCTGCACTATGCTGTCCAGCAGGAGTGCCTCCACAAGCACGCTCCGTGTGACTCTCATTGGACCTTTGTGAAGCATATTCTCCATTGCATACGCTGACGGCCTCTGCCTCCACCGACCTAGTTGCCTACTCGGATGCCGACTGGGCCAGCTGCCCCGACACTCGACGCTCCATGCCCGGCTATTGTGTCTACCTTGGGCCCTCGTTGATCTCTTGGTCATCAAAGTGGCAGCCCACCCTCTCCCACTCCAGTGCCGAGGCAGGGTATCGGGCTGTGGCTAACGCCGTGGCCGAGTGCTCTTGGATACGTCAGCTACTCCAGGAGTTGCTTTGTGATGTTCACAAGGCCAATCTTGTCTACTACAATAACGTCAGCACAATCTACCTCTCCGCCAACCCGGTGCACCATCGATGTATGAAGCATATTGAGCTTGATATTCACTTCGTGCAGGAGCAGGTTGCCCTTGGCCGTGTTCGGGTTCTCCATGTTCCGACGTCACAACAAGTTGCTGATGTGATGACTAAGGGATTGCCTACTCCCTTCTTCGAGGAGTTTCTGTCCAATCACTGTATCTCCAGCGATGCTTCGGCTGCGCGCGGGGAGGGGGGGTTGATTATATATTTGTGTTGCATGTATTACGTGTTGTGGCCCACCTCCTAGTTTTGTATAGTTGACATCGAGGCCTACCCTGTACTTATATATACATACGCCAGCACCCCATCAATACAACGACTATTCTATTGCAAACTATTCATCTATGAGGGAGTCCTGGACTAGGGGGTCCTTTGGCGCTCGGTCTATTGACATGGGCCGGACTGAAGGACGTCAAGACACAAGAGAAACGATTAGCTATCGTGTCTGGTGTGGACTCCTGTATGCGTGGATGGGAAGTATAGGTGTCCGAAAATGCTATTCCTTCCTATAAATCCGACTTTGTACAACCCTAGGCCCCTCCGGTGTCTATATAAACCGGAGGGTGGATTGGAGGCAGGATCATCATCACAACATTGCTAGGCTAGCTACTCTAGGGTTAGCCAAATCAATCTCAAGGTAGATCAACTCTTGTAACCTATATACCCTCAAATATAATCAAGCAGGAGTAGGGTCTTAGCTCCATTAAGAGGGCCCAAACCTGGGTAAATACTGTGTCCCTTCCTCCATAGTTACTATTGGTCCTTAGACATACAGCTTGGGCCCCCATACCCGAGATCCACCGTTTTGACACCGACATTGGTGCTTTCATTGAGAGCTCCACTGTATCGTCAACAACGGGATCGATGGCTCGCCTCTTCGTCAACGATGATCCTGCACCTGAGGAATTGTTTCTTCCCGGGCAAGTTTTCGTGTTCTGGGGCTTCGTGCTTCGTGCCAACTTGATCGGCCGCCTGGAGCAGGTCGATAGTTACGACCCCGGTCACCAGATCAGGTTTGGAAACCCGAACTACATTGCTGACATCCGAGGAGACCCGGTCTTCGATGGGTTCGCGGCCTCGGCGGCCACTCCGTGTCCCTGTCGAGTACGCTCCTCTGATCCCCTGACAGATCCCATCCAGGGGTCGACACCTACACTCGCCCTTGCCTTTGATCCGCAGCAAGTCGTATGGTCCGAAGATGGGAGCGTAAGCCCCGCTGGAGTCCTTCCGTCTGTGGAACTTCCAACCAAAGACCCATATGAAATCTTAGACTTGGCTCTGGGAAGCCACTCCGAACTGCTGAGGTCCACACTCAGCGGGCCCAATAAGGCGCCCCATGCCGAGCTTAGTCCGGTGGTCTCGTAGTTTCAGGATATACTTCCACTCTTATATGAAGCGTTGGGTTGGATGCGGTCTCTCGCCATCACAGAATCGCTACCTCCGAACTGTGCCTAACTCGGATTGGGGGCTGGGAGCAGGGAATTTTACACCCCACCCACCACCCACTTAATAGCCACTGTCGAGGACTTAACCGACATGTTGGACTATGCGTCCGAACACATTAAAGGGATGGACGACGATACTGACGCCGACCAAGCCGAGTCCCACCTGTCACGGGTCATTGGACAGCCACTTCAACCTACAATGTGTACTTGGTGGACACCCGTGATAAAAAGGACGATGAGGACCTCGGTGAGGACAAGCCTATCGATAAACCACCAAAGCACCGACGCCAGCGGCGCCGCTCACGATCGAATCGGGCAAAGACAGTAATACCGACACCGGAGAGAATGAGATCCCAGACGAAGCAAAGACCCTGAATACCCTATCGAACCCACATCCGAACAGGATGAGAGGGAAGAGGGTGAACATAGCCCCGAACGAACCGAGCATGAATATGCGGAGGATGACAATTATATGCCAGAATCCAAAGAAGAGGTTAGCCTCGGCAAGGAAGATTTCATTAACTCAGAGGAACCCCTCGACCAAGAAATCTTCAGGCAACAGCTCATTGCTACAGCCCGCATCCTGAAGAAGAGCAGCAACGGCTTAGAGCCAAACAAGATACGCTTAATGAAAGATGGAATAAGGTCCTGGCCGCTGAAGAGTGACCCGCCAAGAGTGACCCGCCAAGAGTGACCCGCTAAAAGTTACCCAAAGCGCAAGCTGCTGCCTCAATTCGATGATGAAGCTCTTGAGCCAATACTGTCGAGATACAGTCAGGCCGATCAACCAGACCGACCACCATGCGGGCGGGATAAAGCGGCATATCAAGCCGAACACCAGCCCACACCTCCTTGCCAAAGAGGCAAAGAGACAGCAGCCACGAGATATACGTAAGACCTGCAGCGGGACCTAGCCAACAAGGCCGGTCAGACTATATCGATCTACGGATCAAGGCGTCGCGCCCCGACATGAGAGAGAAGCTATGAAGCCTGGCGTGATGGTCATTATTATGTTCGGGATCAGAACTGAACTCAGATGTCAATCGATCTCCACCACGACATTGCACGATATAGAGGGGCCGCACGCCCACTATGTTTACCCAGTGAGGTCATGGATCATGAATTTCCGAAAGGGTTGAAACCCGTAAACATCGAACAGTATGATAGAACGACGGATTCAGCCGTCTGGATTGAAGATTTCTTCTCCACATCCACATGGCTCGAGGAGATGATCTCCATGCCAGTAAATATCTCTCTTTAAAGCTGAAAGGACCAGCACATCACTGGCTAAACAGCGTCGCAGAAAATTCTATTGGAACCTGGGAAGACTTGGAAGATGCTTTTAGGGCCAACTTTGAGGGCACTTATGTCCGGCCACCGGATGCTGATGACTTGAGTCACATAATTCAGCAGCCAGGCGAATCAACCTGCTAACTTTGGTATCAGTTCTTAACTAAAAAGAACCAGATTGTAGACTGTCCGGACACCGAAGCCTTAGCAGCCTTTAAACACAGTGTCCATGACGAATGGCTCGCCCGACACCTTGGGCAAGAAAAGCCGAGGACTATGACAACCTTAACGGTACTCATGACCCACTTCTGTGCGGGCGAAGATAGCCGGCTGGCTCGTAGAAGCAACTGCTCGGGTAACCCTGGCACCTCAATGGTGCGGGATGGCGATGGTAAGCCTCGTCCCAATAAAAAACGTCGGAACAACAATGAATATGCAGACGATACGGTAGTCAACGGAAGAAACCTTTTAAAGGCAACAAAGATGGGCCATCCAGCTTGGATAAAATTCTTGAGAGACCCTGCCAGATTCATGGCACACCTGGTAAGCCTGCGGATCACACCAACAAGAACTGTTGGGTTTTCAAACAGACCGGTAAAATAAACATCGAACACAAGGGAGGGGAACCCCCAAGCGAAGACGATGATGAGCCCCATCAGCCGAAAACCGGGGTTCAGAAGCAGTTCCCCCCGAGGTGAAGACAGTCAACATGATCTATGTCACACACATCCCCAAAAGGGGCGCAAGCGCACTTCGGGATGTCTACGCTGTCGAGCCTGTCGCCCCCAAGTTTAAGCCATGGTCATCTTGTCCGATCACCTTTGATCGCAGATACCATCCAACCAATATCTGTCATGAAGGCTCGGCCGCCTTGGTTCTCGATCCAATTATTGACGGATACCACCTCACTAGAGTCCTTATCAACAAAGGAAGCAGTCTCAACTTGATCTATGAAGATACTATTCGGAAGATGGTCATTGACCCCTCACGGATCATGCCTAGCAACACTACCTTCAAAGTTGTAATACCAGGCGTGCAAGCTAAGTGCACAGGCTCGCTAACACTGGAGGTAGTATTCGTCTCCCCAGATAATCCCCACAGTGAAGAATTAATTTTCGACATCGTCCCTTTTCGCAGTGGTTGTCATGCGCAGCTCGGACGAACTGCCTTCGCCTGCTTCAATGCGGTCCCACACTATGCTTACTTAAAGCTCAAAATGTCGGGACCCCGTGGCGTCATCACAGTCAATGGTAATACAGAGCGCTCCCTTCGTACCGAGGAGCACACCGCGGCCCTTGCAGCCGAAGTATACAACGGCCTTATCAACCAAATTCATCGGCAAATA
Source organism: Aegilops speltoides (assembly GCA_021437245.1). NCBI lineage: Eukaryota > Viridiplantae > Streptophyta > Magnoliopsida > Poales > Poaceae > Aegilops > Aegilops speltoides. The sequence continues at coordinate 56,680,730 of CM038146.1, forward strand.
AAGCCGATAACATATCTAAACGAGTCCGGCCCAATGATAGAGCAATGGGACCAGACCTGAATTAGCAGTTCGGCCTCTGGCGTCTCCCCTACCAGGTTCCGGTTTGTGTGATGCGCTTACATAATCACGCATTAAAAATATCCTGGGCAGCATGGGAGGCATATCGCAGAAATGGTCCGTCGTATGTTTTGACCCCCTACGAACCGCATATACCCTTTTTTCTTGCTGCAGGTTCATCAAGAGCCTGGTTTTCATATGGTCGTATCAACGATCCCTTCTTAGGGCCAGCATCTCACAACCATATCCACCTGTTAAAGGTCTTATTCGCTTAGGAGGAATGGCGCAAATGTGCGGCAGTGCATCATCGGAATTTTTTTCCAAATTATTGTTTCATAGGCCCTGTGTTAAACTTTCCTCTATGTAAACCTTTTTTCCCTTTTCTCATGCATATAGCATGATGTTAGTATTCATGGCATTATCTATCAAAAAGCGCCTCAGCGGGGTGATAAGGTCATAAATGAAGCAGATGATCACTTACATTATTTCTTCATCCGTATCCCCTCCTTATTTTAGACGGATATACACGCGTCAGTGCGGCCTGTTTACCAGGGGTTGTGTTCAGCTCCGCCAACACTGAAAAGTCCAAATACCTATAGGGAACTCTTCGGCGTCCTGGATATTGCATTATATGCATCCACTCTGAATCATGTATTTGGTCAATAGTTGGGTTGCCCGGCTCCTGTGTTTGCCACCTTATGTTCCGCAAGTTCGGCTAAGGTAGTAAAGGCAGAACTACTGCGATTGTATTTCCGGTTCATCTGGTTAAGTACCTCAGTAGAGAAAGCCGAAAACTGAGTATCATGATAAGGCAAAAGCGGGTCAGCTATCCGGTGACTTAGTGTTATACTACGAATCGTTCGCGAATTAGCCATATTATATGAGGGGCTGGGTCTTGACCAGCCACGTTGCAAAGGGACCATACTCCGGATTGTCGATCATGCAACAAGGGGCTAGTAATTAGCCCCACTCCTGGACTCTTATGGCTAAGTGAAAGTACTACCGCATAGTCTGATTGCCTAGTTCACCTCGCATGACGCCTCCTACATTGGACCAAGACGTTGGATAAAGTGCAGACGTGCGATACCGAACACCCTTGTAATATTTACATGGGGGGTGAAGCGGACGACCGGTAAACTTTCAAACCTATAAACGGCCACAATAGGAGGATAAACAAATCATAAATAGTATATCATTCTACATAACGAGTTCCTTACATAACTATTACAAACGGAACTCAATTACTCAAACATAACGTCTTTTGAACATTGGGCTTCTACAATGCGAGCTCCGTCAAGGACCTCGTCAAAGTACTTCTCCGGCCGTCAGTGCTCCTTGCCTTCAGGTGGCCCTACGGTGGCAATCTCGGTGGCCTTCATCTTCTCCCATTGCATCTTGACGTGGGCAAAGGCCATCCCACTACTAGGGAAAAGCATCGCAGCAGTGCGGGTTCTAGGTACATCAGTAGCGCGGGGGCCGGCGCTACTGATAAGGCGCTACAGCTAATCCATAGCAGCAGCGCGTGTGCACCCGTGCTAGTGCTATACAAGTGTAGCAGCAGTGGGCTCTAAGGAAGCTCGCTACTGCTAATAGATCTAGCGCACTTGGTCTGGACGCGCTACTGCTACTGGCACGCTGTTGCTAACTTTTCTGCACTCGCTACTCCTAATTTTAGTAGTTTTTGTTTTTTTTCTGCATATTTGTTTTGTATTTAAACATGCTTTATACAAGAATCTTTAGCACATAAAAATGTCATCATGATACACATACAAATGGTTGTGAGACCACAAATGTAATCATAGCATATACATATAAATAGTCTCATCATAATCATTGTCCAACACAAAGTCTTATCTTGTCATCATCTTGAAAATAGCGATACATGAAAGTCTCCAATACTTGCAACTACAACATCATCCAAAACCTTATCCCCTGTGATGGTTAGACCGACTGATTCACCTTTTTGGAAGGGACTGATGAGTGTGAAATCAGTTTTCTTCAACAGGACAAATTTATTGTTGGAAATGGTACTACCACGAGATTCTGGGAGGATACATGGTTAGGGGAGACACCCCTCGCAATCCAATATCCTTATCTCTATAATATTGTCCAGCGAAGAGATGCTCACGTTGCAACAGTATTATAGTCCAATCCTTCTCTCTATAATATTGACAGTAGCGGAAAATGTTGGGAAGCATGGCTCCATCTTGTTAGAAGATTGATGGATGTTCACGTTTACCAACGGCTAGACCAGTTGCGCTGGAAACTAATCAAGAATGGAGAGTTTTCGGTTAAATCCATGTATTTGGATCTTATCAACACTGGCCCAATACCTCGATCGAAGCATGTTTGGAAAGTCAAAATTCCTTTAAAAATTAAAGTGTTTATGTGATTTGTCCATAAACAAGTCATTCTAACTAAGGACAATTTGGCCAAATGCAACTGTACTGGATCTAGAAGATGTAGCTTCTGTGATCATGATGAATCTATCAAACAACTCTTTCTTCAATGCCCAATGGCAAAAACATTATGGCGGTCTGTCCACATTGCTTGTAACATTACTCCTCCGAATACCGTCCACACGTTATTTGGGACGTGCCTTGATGGAATAGAGTCAGAAACGGCGAGACATATCCGTGTAGGAGTATGTGCATTACTTTGGGCAGTGTGGAACTGCAGGAATGATTTGGTTTTTAACAGAACAACACATATTCATTTCTTGCAGGTTGTTTTTCGGGCCACGGCACTGATCCGTGTGTGGTCGCTACTCACTCCGACGGATGCCAGGTAGCATGGACTATCTTCAACCGGTTTGGATGGCAGTCATGTAATAGGATAGAGGTTTAGTTTCCTATCCTCTTTTTGCCTGCCGGATTGTGGCTATCCTGTTTTCTGTTTTATTACTCTTTGTGAGCATTTTTACCTTTTTGAGACATGGAGACTTTGTTAAACCTTTTACTTTTTAATAATATGGCCGTATGCATATTTCTGATGCAGAGGCCGGGGGATAACCTTCTTTTCAAAAAAAGCTATATATCAGACGTGGGTGTCTCAACAATAAGCAAGCTTGGTCGAATATAAAGCTTTGGTATGTGCGAGTGATATTTCTACTAAGAAAGAGGAGGGGGCCATGAGGAGTGAATGAAGTCAATTGATGTAGCAATGCATTTCACGTGGTCATGTAAATATGCAAAGGTCACGCACATGCACGTGGTACAAGTCCTACTAGCTTAGACCCACCTGTCATCATCAACGAACATCAATCAAAATGCTCCATGCAATGGCCTCTCCTATTCTTCTCTATTGTGTTGGTCAATGGCATTACCTGTTGATTAGCCCTGCCCAATTTTTGTAACAACTACATGCTCGTTCCTACTACTGCAATGTCAACCAATTAAATCTCCAAAACTTAAACTGCTTTAAACATGATTGGCAGAGCCCTTGGCTTGCGATTGCTGTGGATGGAATGGGACCATGTTCAGAGACCTTGGGATGGGACTCCGGTGCCTTGTGATGACTCTGATAGGGCTCTGTTCTTGGCTTGCCCAAAAATCACCATGCGGGATGGAACCTAAACCAAGATTTTGCTCCTTTGATGTTCAGGCTGGCCTTCAGGAAAAACATTTTGGTTAAAGATGCCGTGCCTAATGGGTGCTGGATGAGAGGGTTAACACGTATGAGTTCTGATGACGAAATGCATCAATTGTTGGAACTTTGGGAGAAGATCCAGAGCGTGCAACTGTCAACCACCAGAGATAGTATTACTTGACACCTTTCGACTGATGGATCCTACTTGGCAAAATCTTTCTACCACGCGCAGTTCTTTGGGCGAGTGCACGAAGAGGTCAAAATGGGCTGGAAAATCAGGTTCTTCCTTTGGCAACTACTCCCTCCGTTCCTAAATATTTGTCTTTCTAGAGATTTCAAATGGACTACACATACGGATGTATATAGACATATTTTAGTATGTAGATCCACTCATGTTGCTCCGTATGTACGTAGTCACTTGTTGAAATCTCTAAAAAGACAAATATTTAGGAACGGAGGGAGTACTTCATAACAGAAACTGGACTGCAGACTGCTTTTGCGTGGCTGGCCACATGATCCAAAGTGTAAACAATATGACCTGGTGATTGAAACAGCGGCTCATCTGTCCTTTGAGTGTCCTTATGTGAGGCAGGTGTGGCATTCCTTGAATGTCACTTTTGCCGAGCTCACAGCTCATGCTTTGGCGGCCTCCACGGTGGGATGTTTTGCTTCAGATTAAGCTAAAAAAAACAAGGAATGACATGCCATGTATGCCATCTTTCGTTCTCTGGAACATCTGGATGGAAAGGAACCGAAGAATTTTCGAAGGAAAAAGTTCTCCAGCGGCTGATATTGCCAGGTTAGCCAGTGATGATTTCAGCCTCATAGCTGAGGCATGGGGCGGTTAGTAGTAGATGTTGGGCGACAGGGGTGTTTTCTGGCCTTCTTGCTTCTTTTTTTTGTTTTATTTCGTTGTCTTTTCTAGGAAAGGTGTTCTTCAGCTGATGTACAGTTCTTTCTCTCTTCTTAAATGCAATGGCAGGGCTCCTGCTGGTTCGGTTCAAAAAAAAAAATCTCCAAATTTTTGTACTCGATGAAACATGCATGGTGCACCTCTATATGTTTAGGGTGAGCTGGCCATTGTGCAAGTGAGAAGTATATTAATTTTACCACAAATACAAAACACGGGTGCTCACAACAAAAATCAAAACACGACCATTTTTGCCTACACACACTTGATGCATGAATTTCTTTATTTCTTCAATACTGTTGTACAGGCTGGAACTAGTTCCATGACCTATATGTGTGGGTTGGATGTTGTTCATGCCAAGTAATGGACTCTATCTAGTTGTACTCATTGTACACCCCCTCTCAGCCCCCTACCCCGCGTGCCCCCCCGCGTCGCCCCCCGCGTGGCAGCCGGGAGGCTCCCAGATCCCATTGCCGCCGGACTCCACCTCTCCTCCTCCTCCTCCCTCGCCGCCGCCCAAGGGCACGGCCAGGCGAAGCCTTGCCGTTGCCAGCGGCGACGGGGACTCGTGGTCCTCCCGCTCGTGTGGGGCTGGCGCGGGCCGGCGTCCCCGGGCCGGACGCCAGGCGGATGGTGGTGGCGCTTCGGCGGTTCTCTTCCCCCGCGGCAAGCGGCTTCATGGTCTGGTGCATCGTGGTCGCCAGGGATGGCAGCGGCACGACCAGCTGGGTGCGCTGCGGCATAGCCAGATATAAGTCCAGGCGTGGGCCTTGGTCACTGGATTGCCGTCGGCCCGGTGGTGGGTGCGGCTCGTCGGCAGCTGGGCGGATCCATAGAGATTCTTCCCTTATCTGGTCCTTGACAGCTTGGGCAACTCCGGGGGAAACCCTAGATCTCCTTTGGATCGAGCGATGGTGGTGCTTTTGTGTCGTAACCCCTCTTCAGGGCATCGTTTTGAAGCTTCCTCCTGTTGAAGGGATCAGCGACGCTGGCGGCGCACGTTTGGTGGAGCAACTGCCGATGAAAATCGCGCGGACTATGATCATGGTAGACGATGGCGGCGTCTTAGATGCCGTTCCCTTGTCGAGGCATCGTAGTTGCAGTTTGCTTCATCAGGCTCGGGATGCTCCGAGGGAAACCCTAGATCTGGTTCTCCCGGATCGGACAATGATGTCATTCTTAGTAGCGCTTTGCCTCATGGGGCATCGTTTTGGAGCAAGTGATGGCTAGAAGTGACAAGAGGAGGAGCAATGCTTCATCACACACATTGATGGTGTCGGATCTCCATGGCACGGTGCTCTGGAGATTAGGCGTCTGATGTGCGATGATGGACTCGCGCAGGAGGTCGACGCTGTCTTGCGTCGTGGTGGCATCGGCGGCAGCTTGACCTGGCAAGGTTCATGCAGCAGTATAGCTCTGACGATGGATTGGTGGCAGGTGGCTGCGGCGGCCTCGTACCCGGCAGGCGTCCTGGTTGAGGAGCATGCCGGACTGGTGGGTGCCCATACCCGGCAGGCGTCCTGGTTGGGACCTCAAGTCTTAGATGTTAGGTATGGCTGCAAGGTCTGTTTGGTACTAGGCCCAGACTATCAGCATCCCTTTATCATTTGGATAAGAGTAGCGACACTTTTGTTGCCTAGACGGTGGCTTCGACTTACTGTTGTATGACTTCGTAAGGTCTTTTTTGAATAATTAATAAAGTGGCTGCATGCATCGTCCAGATGCAGAGGCCGGGGGTCCTCCTCCTTTTCTTAAAAAAAAATCTTTATCTTTACTCAAATTCATAATCTTTATCTTTACCTAATATTAAGGGGAGGATTATTTCTCCACCTTTTTCGTTTGCAGTGGGACCCACATTTATTTTCGTCCGTCATGTAACCAACGATTTTCGTTCTTCCCAAATCTCTTGCTCTCGCCCTGAGTTTTCAGTCCGGTAAAAAATCATGAATTTAATTCATGTATATATCTACCATGTTACATAATATTAAGGGGAGGATTGTTTCTCCATCTTTTTCGTTCGCAGTGGGGCCCACATTTATTTTCGTCCGTCATGTAACCAACGATTTTCGTTCGTCCCAAATCTCTTGCTCTCGCCCTGAGTTTTCAGTCCAGTAAAAAATCATGAAAAAAAAGCAGCACAGATAGGAATCGAACCAGCAGCATAAACACCAGCGCTGCAAACCAGTACCAACATCTAGTTTTTGTGCTCAAATGTGAGTGGGACCTTTAATTAAAAGAAACAACCAGCAGTGAAAACACATAAAAACAACTAGCGGAAGTCTATGCACGACTGGAATCGAACACAACATCACGCGCGACTTTACCACGCCCCTAGCCAGTGTAGTTCTAAAATTTCTTGTCCAAAAATTGCAGCTCAACTAATATAAAATATGTGCAACAAAAGATGTAAACTTTTTTCTCAAACGTGGTTTTTTTTTCAAAAAAATGAAATAGTTTTGGAAAAACAAACATTTTCAAAATATGCTAACAAATTTTTAGAGACTTGAACATTTCTCAAAACTATGAACAATTATTTGAAAATGCAAACATTATTAAAAAAAGAACATAATTGAAAAATGGGAACATTTTCTAAAATTATGAAAAACGAAATTCAAAATGCGATCTCTTTGTGAAATTCTACTAAGAACTTACAAACAAATTATGAAAACATGATTTTTTTTTCTAATTTATGAACAATATTTGAAACAACATTTTGTTTTCTCAAAAAGCGAACAAATTTTGAAATTGTGAACAATTTTTCGAAACCAAAAATTCTATGAAATGCCTTGAATATTTTTCGAATTTACGAACAAATTTGGAAAACATGAACATTTTTTAATGATTGAACAAACTTTGAAACAGAAACATTTTCTGAAATTGCGAACATTTTAAAAATCTATGAAAACATATAAAAATGTAAATAATTTCAGAAATTTCAAATTTTTGGTGTTTCCGCTAACATTTTTAAAATTTCTGAACATTTGTTGAAAAAAAAATAAACCTTGGGTGAGTAAATTGAGCTAGCTCGTACTTGTGTCTATTACCTCCATCCATTATTATTAAGCCGGGTGCAATGAGTAGGTTCTTTGTTTTTGGGTCATTCGTGAAAAATGTCCGATTTAATCCTTCCAGCAGATTGTTACAGAGCACCGGCTGATGTATACGATGGGTTTGATTTCCTCCAATTGGAAGTTGCTTCTTCATGCTGTCACCGGCTATAATTAGATGCATTTAATCTTCATGCGAGGTTATCACTTGGTCGTAGAGTTTTGGCTGCCATGCCCTTTAAATCCAGACAAGAGGGTTTATTTACTTATCAAATTAAATAATCGCCTTCTCATTTTTTTACACTAACTTTCATCAATTTATATAGATTTGCAAGTTATACCGAAAATCAATAAACCACTCCAGCAATCGATAGAGAGTGAAAAGTGGGTCCCAATTATCCCTAGAGGAACAAACACACCATTGTGTTGTTACAGGTGAGCAGGAAGGATTTAACTCCACATTTATGAAAAGCAAGAAATTAACTCCCAATACTTTGGAAGCTTTGTACACGAGATTGTGGATGAACATGAGATGAGCGGTATATAATGGGACAGTGGGAGTATGATATTGCTTAACATATAATTGCAATTGGATTGTCTTTAACTTGATTAGATGGTCAACTTTTCTCCGGTGCAACGCACTGGCATATGTGCTAGTACTACAAAAAGGACTACTTGAACCTCTCCCGTCAGCCGGGAGTAGAGATGGAATCCGGCACGCGCTAGCTTGCCTCATTCCATACTTATGCTCCGTACGTCACACAATATGTCATCACCTGGAGGAGGGTGGTACTATGTATCCTAGCAACTTTTGTTGTGTTTGTGCATGTTCTATTGACGAAAAAGGGTTTCCCCCGCTTTGTATTCCAAAGCAACCAACCGATACAACCAAGGATAGATGCTGGGGCGGAAGCAGCACAGACACACCCCAAAAGAAACGAAAGAGAAACAACAAGAGAAAAGAATGCCGACAACGGCGGTTCGACGGAAACGGAGAGGCTTCACGACCACTGCGCCCACCGAAGATCTCCCACCAAGCTCCAAGGCTCCGAAGCACCGGTACCAATCAGCACCTCCAAGAAGGACCGCGACAAGGACGACGCTGCTGCCAAGGGTTTCCCCCGGTACACGACGAGGCGAGAGGAAGGGTCGCCCCCGGCGCCCTCCAGGAAGGTCCGGCGGCACCCACCGGCGTCGCCGCGTCGGTGTCGGACAAGCCGACAGGGGTTTCCCCCGATCCCAACCTTCACCTCAGGTGCTCCGGAGCCTGCCACCAAACCGACCACCATCTTGTGCCACCATGGTCAAGAAGCCTCCACGCCGTCTCACCACGGCACCACGAGGTGAGGCCTGCGCGACGAGGAATAGGAGCCGGGACTAGGGGCCGCAGCACCGTCGGCACACGGGAGGGCACAACCTCCGCCGTCAACGACGGTAGCCGACCGGACACACAAGCAGGAGCCTACCAGGGCCATGTGCCTGAGCCCGGCCGAACTCCATTCCCGGACAGCTCCCGCCATCGCGCTGCAGCTGGCACGCCATCGGCATCGCCGCCCCCCGTCCGAGCCGCTCCTCCGCCTCACCACACAGATGACGACGGGGCCATGGCAGGGACCGGCCCGCTAGGACCCAGATGAGGCCGGGAAGGCCCAGATCTGGGCCGGGGACGCGCCGCCGGCCACCGCACGCCACCACGCCGCCCTGCTGCCAAGGGTAGCACCACCACCGCGCCTACCGCCGGCGGCCGCTGGTCGCGGTCGCCGCCAAGCCGGAGGACATCGCCGCCGCCCCCGAACCGGACAAGGGAGACGCTGGGAGAGGAGGTCTGCCGCCGCCCGGCACCCCGGCGGAGCAGGGGTGCCCACCGGCGACGGCAGGGGGGAAGGCGGATCGGCGCCGAGAACAGCAATGAGGCCGCCCGGCCGCCTCGAGGAGGAAGCGGAAGGAAGGAGGGGGAGGGGAGGAGGGGCAGGGGGAGGAAGGGCCGGATCCGGGCCTCGCGCCGGCGAGGGAGGCCGGATCCCGCCGGCGACGAGCGGGGAAGGGCAGCGGCGGCTAGGGTTGCGGGTGGGAGCGGGTCAGGAGCCCCGCTCGCTCAGTAAAGTAGCAACCTGTGCATGTTCTATTAGGAATCTCGAAGTTTGACAATTCACATTTGAAGCCCTGCATCGATCTTTTCTTTTTTGCAACGGAGTCTCTTCTCGGCCTTAAAATGAGTCCCTTAACAAAGTACGAAATACTGCTGCGCGCCCTGCTTCTATCTGTGTCGTTAATTCGAGCCATGCTCCTTTTTTTCAATTAATGATGCACGTCCTGCTGGCTTCCAGGTTCAAGCTACTTCTTGTGGATAGTCTCTGAATAAATCTACGTGAATGCCTGAAACAAATGACCCATGCTGAAAAATGAAGAAATTTGGACAAAACGAGAGCTTGATAAATATCGGTGATAGGCTTCATGTACGTCGAAATGAAAACTGTTGCTTGCATGTGCTTCAGTTCTGACCCGTATAGTTTCAACTGGTACATTTTTATCTGTGCATGTTTTATCATTTACATACATCATAACGAACATTTTTGTGGCTTCTATATTTCGTTACTATTGTTTAATTTGGACTCTTTTTACAGCACCCTGAAATGTGTATGGCCCATCTACTCTATCCACTGGCATAAACCACTTATACTACTTGTTAATAGCCACTTATCAATATCTTTCTATATCTAATTTTCAATACAAAAAAACACTCAAAGTTGCAGATCCAACTAATCTCGGTCATCAAACCATATCAATCCAACGGCGTAGATTACTTGAACGGCGATCGCTCAGCATATTTAGTGTCCCATTAATATCAACATGTTTATGTTTGTCAAACGATAGTATGGCTAGAAGGCTGGAACACTGTTGTACCGCCATAAGTGGTTGTTTGTATTTTGGGTGATATACCTGAGCACCATTAAGTTATTAAGCTTTGCTTTACCAAAAAAATCAATATCGATGCTAATCACATCATAAAAATACAATTAATATTCTATTCTACCAAACATCGATATGCAGCTAATATTGTACCAAATATCAACGTGCATTGCATGTACACACTTACTAGTGTGTATAAGAAGTCACTGGAACAAAATTGGCACGTGAGAGCGTTAACTTCCCCCTGCTAAAAGCATCTCCAACAGTTCAACAAAAAAGAAACTCCCCCATTGACCACCTGTTGGGGCTCCCCAAGAACACTTTCCTAATTATTTGGGACGGACGCTCCAGTAGTTCCCCAATGATCAATCTAATACAGAAGACCTACCTATCAGTTGGTAGCTAGGTGATGACATGGCAATGCTCCGGCGGCTATTTTGGTCGTCTGATGAATGTGCGGTGAGGCTGGTTGTAATGGGGAGTATCATATACTAGTATCATGCATATATATTAGTATATGATACTACCTCCCTAATGCATAGTATCATATATTAGTATCATGTAGTACTCTATTTATTGCCATGCATGACACAAAGTAGCATAACGTTTAATATGATACGGTATCATGATATGATACTACACCCTCTCTTTCTTCATTTAATGCTACGACACCTCATCAAAATTGCCTAGTTGGCATGCATGATACTAGCTATGATACTACCATTACGACCAGCCTGATGGTGAAGGGTGTACGGTGGTGGTGGTGGCGCTCTGGCGATTCCCGGCTCATCCGACAGGGTTTGTCGGCTGTCTGGTGATGCTCTGATGGGCACCCGACAGCTGTAGGGCGGCTACGGTTCGACAGTGGTCTTGTGGCAATTTATGGCAAAGCCTTAATGTGACCAACTCCCTTCGTTTAGGGGAAGATGGGCTGGTTTATGGGCGATCACCAATAATTTTATTATCAGGGAAAGGTGAGCCGTACGTTAGAGCAGTTTTTTTTGGCTCTCCCCCAGTAGCATGAAATTATCGGGGGAAAGGAGAGCTGTTGGATGTGCTCTAAAGGAGAAGGCAGTACAGTGGCATCTTATTTGCTTGGTCAAATAGTTAATAAAGGCGAGTCAAATAACCCTTATATCCTAATACAATATGATCCTTAACAACACTGTCATTCCAGCCGGTCCAGTGTTCTGAGCTTGTGCTTTCTCACCGTAGCTGCCAACTTCGTTGAGCTAGAGCTCATATGCACTGGTTGAATGATGCTGCGGGTTTATGCTTCTGTTGTACTGCAATGGCAGGAAAGGCACTAGCCGGCATGAGACGGAGGTCTCGCACTGCCACGTATCCAGCCTAATGGTTTTTTCTTGGCCCTGACCGTGGTTTCTATATCGTCAGGAGACAGTTGCCTCATTGATGCCAACGAGCTTTACTGCTTCCACTCACCTCTAGTTCATGGGATTGACCTCGGCTCTACTATGTTGTTGACGGAATGGCTGCTTCGTGGAATGATCCACCGAAAGGAATATTTCTCATCACGATATCTTTACATCAGAAGCATAGTGTACAGTACACCACACCGTACAAATAGTGAAATTTCCTTGATTTACCCTTAATAACAAACTAATGTATTAAAAAAATCTTAACTCTAAAAAGAATTTAGTGCATGCTAATTCTCAAAATGATATGCGCTATAACACTGTTTTAGCTTATCCTGAGGCTGCTGTTATTTGGAATAGCAATGTTATTTTGAACTTTGGTGCAAAAACAATACTGCAACACAAAGTTCCTTTGTAGCTCGTACTACATGGAACCTCTTATCTTCAGCAAGGGAAAATGAAGACGCCACTTTGCAAGGGAAAATGTCTTGTTCACTAAATATATGAAGAAACATCTTCGTCACGTGGTATGCTTGTTCACTAGTACTTTATGTGGAGCCTAACTTATCAGTAACATGGTTATTGCCGTCCAACTGCTCCTTGATATGCTGGTTTTCCATGTGAAATTTTTGTCCTAAGTACAAGAAGGAAAACCGAACAAAGATCATAATGGAGCAATAATTAAACTTCCGTACGTTCTCCTCAGTTGCTATTTCCTGAGGATGACATGTGGGACATGGCTGGATGGTGCTGTACTACGCGCATGTGCGAGAAGCCATGAACTCAGCATATAGTATGCCGTGGGAAATGTATTGATCCAGGACTTACTTCCACTCCATCTCACCTCCCTCCAAGTACGTAGTACATTTCCTTGCGCCATCTCAAACTCCTCATTTTATGCTTTTCTTATTTCTTGTTGTAGCGCATGCTAGTCCCAATTGAGACATCCTCCTCTGATACCATCCATCTTCCTCTAGGCATGCGAGGCACTGGGAAATGAGGAGTGACTTGTGGTGTAGGACTTTCCATGAACGTCATCCGTAGAGGTGCATGAATCTGATATTCCTCGCATTTGCATTAAGACAAATTTGCATTGGGAGGAAGATTAGGAACTGCATGCATGTCATCCAATCCATCATCAATCGAAGCCTGCTGCATGCATGACGCTAGATGACGAGGCAGCACCTTTTGTGACTCAAACAATATGCCCTTTCGGCTCTATGTCAGACAATTGTTCTGAAGATGGGGATGGCCACGTTGTCGTCGCCGGCGATCTCTCTCCCACTGAATATGGACTCTCACGCTCTCTGTAACTGAAACAAAGATGGCAAGAGAATTTTGTGCCTCACACACTTCCTGCGGCTTTTCTGTTTTCTCCTTACAACTTGACCTACATGCAAGCAAAGCTAAGAGACTCTTTAATGGTCAACACAACTTTTACCCTTTTTTCTCAGAATTTTATGTAATAAAATGGGAACATCAGAAATGAATGTGGGGGTCGATTGGAAACCAATCTTAAGAAATCCAGTGTATACTACGACTTCACGAATAAGCAAGATGACTCTACGTTCTTTCAAAGAACTTCCGGCCTGATCAATGTTGGCTTTCCTTTGGCTTGGGAAATGATACTGATAGTTTTCCACCAACCTCTATTTTGAACGAGGTTTGGCAACCTCCGATACCTAGCACCAAGCCAAAAAATATCAATTCGTGTTGTTTCACTTCACATAAATTTACCGTGTCGACTCTCTTGATTCCTTGCATGTATGTGATGTGGGGAGAGGATAGAAGAGACAATTTTCATTCGTTAGTAACAATTATTACAATGTGAAATATTTGGAAGCATCACAATGGAATGATTTTTCTTGACGAAGTCGACGCTCTGCTTAAGGTGGTCAAGTGTTGTTATAATCACATTATGTTATTGTCCAATAGATGCACTTTGGAAACTAAAAAAATCCACTAGACAATGGAGTTAGCTTTTCCATCTAGTTTCATTTTGTTGTCATCTTCTTCCATTATGTATACCTCTATTGGTCCCGTCAAAGTATACTAGGAAGGTGTCAAGTGTAGGAACTCATGGAGTAATGACAGCGCCCTACAGAGAATAAAGGAACCCAATAAACCATTGCATGCAGCACATTTGATTGATCTTGGTTGGCATTGACATGCGGGACTTCGTTCAATGGAGTTGTACCACGTGCATATGTTAAAACTGAGCATATATGCATACCCACGTGCATGCGTTAAATCTGTAACACCTCATGCTCCCCTCCTTCTACTACCAGAGATACCCCTCACACCTTACCACTAGTAGAAAAGGGGGCAATGGTCCAGGCCGGTCCAGCCCATTAGTCGGTTCAATCAGAACCGGGACCAATGGGGCATCGGACCAGTTCGTGAGCCCGAGGGCGGCAGGGCCACGTGGGCCATTGGTCCCGGTTCGTCTGGACCTTTTGGTCCCGGTTGGTGGGATGAACCGGGACCAATGATCCCGCTCTGGCCCACAACCATTCGTCCGGTTCGTAGCACGAACCGGGACCAAAAAACCTTAGTCGGTTCGTGCGACCAACCGGGACCAATGGTGGTGCCTATATATACCCCCGTGCAAGAGCGAGCACACTGCTCTGCTTTTTTTCGCCGAGGGAGAGGGCTTGGTGGTGCTCTAGCTCACCTCATATGCACACAAGGTGTTCGATGGAATGCCCGAGCCACACTACTTAAGGTTTCTCCTCTCCAAGCTCGACCGCCAAGCTCCATTTTCCTCCATATTTGTCTAGGTTTAGCGGTCCGTCACGCCCCATCCCTGTCTTCAACGTCGTCGATCACCCGCACCGATCTCATCGGCGGCACCACCGTGGTGAGCCTCTTGTTCTTATCTTCTTTCCGAAAGGAAAAATATTCTTATTTGTATGTTTAGATAGATATATACTTGTATAATTTTCTTACTTTTATTATTGCATCTTATATAGTGCGATGGTTTTGGTATCCGCCCCCGTCGGCCCTCGTCATGTCTATGATTCGGATGTGGTATATATTATCTTTTCATAACTATTGGTTCATTTATTATTTATGACAATTATGCCGACCAACATGACATAGATTTTATTCATCTAGGAGGTTGTTGAACCGGAAATTCCAACCGACCCTATTGTCGAGAGGTTAAATTTAGTTGAAGAAGAAAACAATTTGTTGAAGGAAAAAATTAGAAAAATTGAGGAGGAGAAGATGATATTGGAGTTGCATGTTGCGGATGTAAATCGATGATCACAAGATCAAGATGGATGCAATGCGCTTGAAGATTAGAAAGATTAGAAAATATGCCATTCATACCGAGGCTTGGTATCATTATGTCGTTGGATCAGTTGTTACATTGGTTGCGATTATGATCGCATTTGTTTTCGCATTGAAATGTTTTACATAGTTTCAGTGTATGGTTTAATTAATTTACATGCTCTGCAGAGCTTTATGTTGTTAGATGAGAACTATGTATGTACTTTGGTTTTAATGTGATGATGAACTTCTATTAATTTGGTCACTTAATTAATTATCTATTCATGATCTCTCTAATGATTTTTGACACACTTAATTATATATAATGCACACAGATGAACCGCAATGGATATGCGGTTCAAGACACACCTCCGAGTACATTAAGGCGTGCATAATTTTCTCGAAGTGGCTGAGGCAAACAAGCAGAATGGTTTTATGTGTTGTCCATGCCCTATATGTGGGAATCTGAAGTCTTACTCGACCGGAAAATCCTGCACACCCACACCTTTACAAGGGTTTCATGCCACACTATAATGTTTGGGCGAGGCACGGAGAAATAGGGGTTATGATGGAAGGCGGCGAAGAAGAAGAGTACGATGACAACTATGTGCCCCTGAATACGGTGATGCTCGGAAGATCAAGAGGAACCAGACGATGTGCGATGATCTGCAACGGAGAAGCTGCTGAAGATCAAGAGGAACCAGATGATGTGCCCGATGATGATGATCTCCGCCGGGTCATTGTCGATGCAAGGACGCAATCGAAAGTCAAAAGAGAAGATGAAGTTCGATCGCATGCTAGAGGACCACAAAAAGGGTTGTACCCCAATTGCGAAGATGGCAACACAAAGCTAGGTACCGTCTTTGGAATTGCTGCAATGGAAGGCAGAGAATGCTGTGCCTGACAAAGGATTTGAGAAGCTACTTAAAATATTGAAGAAGAAGCTTCCAAAGGATAACGAATTGCCCGACAGTACATACGCAGCAAAGAAGGTCGTATGCCCTCTAGGATTGGAGGTGCAGAAGATACATGCATGCCCTAATGATTGCATCCTCTACCGCGGTGCGTACAAGGATCTGAACGCATGCCCGGTATGCGGTGCATTACGGTATAAGATCAGACGAGATGACCCTGGTGATGTTGTGGCGAGCCCCCGGAAGAGGGTTCTGCGAAGGTGATGTGGTATGCTCCTATAATACCACGGTTGAAGCGTCTGTTGAAGCGGAGAGCATGCCAAGTTGATGCGATGGCACAGTGAGGACCGTAAGAAAGGCGGGAAGTTGAGAGCACCGGCGACGGGTCGATGGAGAAAAATCGAGAGAAAGTTGGGATGAGTTTGCAAGTGAGCCAAGGGCGTATGGTTTGCTTTAAGCGCGGATGGCATTAATCCTTTCGGGGGAGCGAGCAGCAATCACAGCACTGGCCCGTGACTCTATGTATGTATAACCTTCCTCCTTGGATGTGCATGAAGCGGAAGTTCATTATGATGCCAGTTCTCATCCAAGGTCCTAAGCAACCCGGCAATGATATTGATGTGTACCTAAGGCCATTAGTTGAAGAACTTCTACAGCTGTGGAATGGAAGCGGTGTACGTCGTGGGATGAGCACAAACAGGAGAATTTAACCTAAAGGCGTTGCTGTTCGTGACCATCAACGATTGGCCCGCTCTCGGTAACCTTCGGGACAGACAAACAAGGGATACCACGCATACGCACTGTTTACTTGACAGCGATAGTATATACCGGCAAGCTGCGGGAAGAATGTGTACAGGCCATCGTCGATTTCTTCCGACCAACCATCAATGTCGAAAGAAAGGCAAGCATTTCAAAAGCGAGGCAGATCACGGAAGAAGCCGCCATGCGTACCGGTGATCACGTACTTGCTATGGTCAATGATTTACGTAATCTTTGGAAAGGGTCGGCGGACTAGCTGTTCCGAGTGACGTTGAGGACACGCACCCATGTGGAAGAAGAAATCTATATTTTGGGACCTACCCTCTGGAAAGACCTAGAGGTCCGCTCTTGATCGACGTGATGCGTGACGAAGAACCTTTGCGTGAACCTGCTAGGCTTCTTGGGCGTGTATGGGAAGACAAAAGATACAGGTGAGGCACGAGAGGACCTGCAGCGTTTGCACGAAAAAGGCGGCATGCCTCCAAAGCGGTATGAAGGTCCTGCCAGCTATGCTCTTACCAAAGAAGAGAAGGAAATCTTCTTTGAATGCCTGCTTAGTATGAAGGTCCCGACTGGCTTCTAAATCGAATATAAAAGGAATAATAAATATGGCGGAGAAAAAGTTTGAACCTAAAGTCTCATGACGCCACGTGATTATGGCGCAAGCGCTTCGGTTGCATTGAGGGGCTTCTACGGAAAGCGTCCGATTAGCCATTGTGAAGCTATGTGCATTCCTCAATGCAATATCTCGAAGGTGATCGATCCGAAACCATACCAAGGCTAAGGAGTGATGTGGTGCAATGTCTTGTCGGTTTGAGCTGGTGTTCCCACCATCCTTCTTCAATATCATGGCGCACGTTCTTGTTCATCTAGTTGACGAGATTGTCATTACGGGCCCGTATTTCTACACAATATGTACCCCTTTGAGAGGTTCATGGGAGTCCTAAAGAAATATGTCCGTAATCGCGCTAGGCCGAAGGAAGCATCTCCATGGGCCATCAAGCAGAGGATGTCATTGGGTTTTGTGTTGACTTCATTCCTGGCCTTGAGAAGATAGGTCTCCCTAAATCGCGGTATGAGGGGAGACTATTTGGAAAAACACGCTTGGAAAGGACTCAATAATATGCGAGGGACGGATATTCTTGGTCTCAAGCCCACTACAGTTCTCTGAACTCTACCTTGGTGACCCGTATGTCGATGAACACAAGAACGATCTGCGCTTCAAACACCGGAGCAAAGGCGACGGCTGGATTACATGTGAACACATCGGGACTTTCAGCAGTTGGTTGGAAGCACGTGTCGAGGTGACAAGCACTGTTTGTGAGGAGCTGTACTTGTTATCGAGGGACCATCTTTGACCGTATTGATTTGGAAAGGATACAAGATAAATGGGAATACATTTTACACGATTGACCAAGATCAAAAGAGCACCAACCAAAACAGCGGTGTTCGCTTTGATGCAACAACCGAGAGGGGAAAGGACACATATTATGGTTACATAGTGGACATATGGGAACTTGACTACGGACATGATTTTAAGGTCCCTTTGTTTAAGTGTAAATGGGTCAATCTGTCAGGAGGCGGCGTACAGGTAGACCCACTGTACGGAATGACAACAGTGGATCTGAAAAATCTTGGGTACACTGACGAACCGTTCGTCCTAGCCAATGATGTGGCACAGGTTATCTATGTGAAGGACATGTCCGATGACCGAGAAAGAGAAAAGATAAGGAAGCAAATACATCATACGATGAGCCAAAGCGCCACATAGTTCTTTCGGGAAAAAGGGACATCGTGGGAGTGGAGGACAAAGCAGACATGTCGAAGATTATGAAAAGTTTCATGAAATTCCTCCTTTAAAGTCAAGGCTGACCCCACATCACGATAAGCGATGAAGATTATCCATGGTTACGGCGCAATAAGCAAATGACACAAGCGAAGAAAAAGTGAAGACTTTCTCCATAACTATTGTTCGTTTATGATACCATTATATTATGGCTGATGAGTATGATACCATTTTTCGTTTTGTACATGCACATGCTATGTGTGGGTCAATTTATGATACCATGCCAACTTTCAACTTTTTCAGAGTTCATTTGAAATGTCTTATGGTTCGCCCTCGTAATAATTAAAAATAGCAACAATAAGTATTTTGTTGTAAGTAGAAACAAAATAAATTAAATAAAGCAAGAAAGAAAACAAAAAAAGTGTTTTCAAATTTGAAAATTAGTAATGGCACTAACAGAAAGTTTATAATTTTCCTAAAACTAGAAGCAAAAAGATTTAAAAATAGAGCAAAAACAAAAGAAAATAAATAATGCAGAAAACAAAACAAAAAACAACAATAAGTATTTTGTTGTAAGTAGAAACAAAATAAATTAAATAAAGCAAGAAAGAAAACAAAAAAAAGTGTTTTCAAATTTGAAAATTAGTAATGGCACTAACAGAAAGTTTATAATTTTCCTAAAACTAGAAGCAAAAAGATTTAAAAATAGAGCAAAAAACAAAAGAAAATAAATAATGCAGAAAACAAAACAAAAAAACAACAATAAGTATTTTGTTGTAAGTAGAAACAAAATAAATTAAATAAAGCAAGAAAGAAAACAAAAAAAAGTGTTTTCAAATTTGAAAATTAGTAATGGCACTAACAGAAAGTTTATAATTTTCCTAAAACTAGAAGCAAAAAGATTTAAAAATAGAGCAAAAACAAAAGAAAATAAATAATGCAGAAAACAAAACAAAAAAACAACAATAAGTATTTTGTTGTAAGTAGAAACAAAATAAATTAAATAAAGCAAGAAAAAAATGCCACCTCTTGGGCCGCCAGCCTGAATACGACTAGTATCCCTATTTGGGCGAGATTCAGGCCGCAGAAGGCCAGAAGGTCCAACAGCAACGAAGGAGCAAGTAGGCCCATAAGCCTGCAGTTCAAAGGAGTTCAAGAGGGAGGCGGCGGTGGGGCTTATAAACCACTGCGCCCCTCTCAACTAGCGAGTGGGACTAAACTTTGGCCCCGACGCGGCAGGCGTGAGGCCTTTGGTCCCGGTTGGAGGCACCAACCGGGACTAAAGAGGCTTTAGTCGGTTGTAGCCACCAACGGGACCATAGGCGCAGACTTCCCGCCCTTTGGGCTGCGAATTGAGGCTTTGGTCCCGGTTGGTGGCTCCAACCGGGACTAAAATAACATTAGTCACGGTTGGTGCCACCAACGGGACCAATCGCTTGTATATAAGTGGCACTTTGCAGTTTTGCAGTTCATCGCCACATTGCCCCTCCGGCGCCGCCGAACGATCCAGCGCCGCCTTGAGCTGCCCAGCGCCGCCCGCCGCTCCCGCCGTCGCCGTCGCCGTCGCCGTCGCCGCGCTTGCCGTCGTCGTCGCCGTCCTCCCGAGCCAGCGCTCACCGTCGTCGCCGCCCGAGCTCTGCCTTGTCGCCGCTTGAGAACTCCGCCAGCGTCGCCGTCGCCCATGAGCCCCAGCGCCCGTCGCCGTCGCCGTCGCCGCCCAGCGCTCCGCCACCGCTGTGAGCCGCGCGCGCGCACCGCCAGGCTCTTTTTTCATTTTATTATTTTAGTTTTTTCTGTTCATATAATGCATATATATGTGTATGTGTATGTATATATGTTCATATATGTTATGTATATGTTTCATTTTATTATTTTTTTTCTGTTCATATAATGCATATATGTGTATGTGTATGTATATGTTCATATATGTTATGTATATGTTTCATTTTATTAGTTTTTTTTTCTGTTCATATAATGCATATATGTGTATGTGTATGTATATATGTTCATATATGTTATGTATATGTTTCATTTTATTAGTTTTTTTTCTGTTCATATATGTGTATGTATATATGCGGCTCTGTTCATATGTGGCTATATATATGCAAAAGATAGATTTTAGAAAAGTTCGTTTTTTTTCTGTTCACAGATTTTTTTGTTGATATTAATTATTGTAGAATATGCAAATGTTGGTATATTCATATGAACAATGCATTAGGCAAAACCTTTGTTTTTTTGGAATTTTCTATTTGAACATTTTTTTAAACAAGCAATACTAAAAGAATGAGAGGAAAAGGAAAATAAGAAGAGGAAGAAAGGAGAAAAGAGGAGAGGAAGAAGAGGAGAAATAAATAAGAAGAGGAAAAAGAAGAAAAAGAAGAGGAGAAGAAGAAAGGAATAGAGGAGAAAGGAGAAATTCTATTTTTCTTCTTCTCCTCTATTCCTTTCTTCTTCTCCTTTTTTTCTTCTTTACTTCTTCTTCTTCTTCCTTCTTCCTTCTTCCTCTTTTCTTCCTTTTCCTTAATTATTTTCCTTTCTCGAGGGAGAAGAAGAAAAGAAGAGGAGAAGAAGAAAGAAAGGAAAGGAGAAAGAAGAAACTTAAACACGAGGGGTGGTACCGATACCCCTCCCGATATGTATATGTATGTCGCGTGGTTGTCGATATAATTAACCCCTCTAGATACAACTGCAGCAGCCCCTCGGCCCTCTCGCTCGACCAAAACTCTCGAGGACACCCAAACCCTAGAGAGAAAGCGATGTTGAATAATAATTGACATGTTGTCAATATTTGCGAAACTATGGAGCACTCCGAGGCGAAGAAAGCGAAGCGATGTTGGAAATAATCGCAAATGGAAGTGATGATGTTGCGTCATTTCTCATCGACACCGTTGGTCGGATGGATGAAGAAGAGGGCTATGATTATGATGGCCGACTCATTAATGCGGTACAAGAGGAGGACTATGTTCATGATGGCTCCGGTGACACAATGGAGGTACAAGGCGAAGGAGACCGTGCGAGCGAGTCACCGAACCGAGTCCGCCAGGTATATATATATTAGTTAAGCCCGTCTTGACAAGTTAATTGATGCATCCATTGTTTTGGTATATGTACACATATTAAGTCTTGTCGTCTTTCTTCCTTATAATTTCTAGCCCTCGGATCGAGCACAACTTGATGCGGAGGCGAGGCCGAAGAAAAGTTGAGCTCGGATGAAAAGTTTGAGATCATAGAAATCGCGCCCGACGGCGAACCGATTGAACCCAACCGGACAAAGAAGGCATTTTCGCTCGGTCACGGGGTTCTTGTTAGGGACAGGATCGATCAGCATCCAGCAATGGTATAAGCCTGCTAAGGATGAAGACGCTGAGGTGTCTTATGTCAATGATATGCAGAAAGAAGATCTTTGGAATGAGCTGAAGGCAAATTTCACCCTACCGCCAGAGGAGGATCCGGAGAAGCCAGTTAAAGAGCAATTAATCAAGTCTTGTGCTCTTAAGAAGATGGCTGGCCTAATGAGGAGGTGGAGGAAAGAGCTGAACCAGTTTGTCAAGAAAAAGAGACACCAGAATTCATCGGCAAATATGAGAAGATCAAAGATCACGGCCGCATTTGTGGCCCACATGACATCGGAAAAGAGTAAGAAGATGTCGGAGACAAACAAGAAAAATGCTGCGAAGAAGGCGCTTCACCATCGCCACGGGTCGGTGGCTACCTCAAAGCCCGCCTAAGTGGTCCAAGGCTGAGCATGATCTGCTTGAAAAATGGATCGAACCGAGGCGATCTGTTGGCGGACCGTTGCGGACTTGGTTCTTGGGCTGGCGGAACCTTGGACCTATAACAGAGGCGATGTCGATGGGCGAGCGAGCAAGCTGCAAACACCAGTCAAGAAACCGACAATATATTGATGCTGCCTGGCGAGGGGCGTTCCTTCCAAGCAGGGAGAAGGGCGAGCTCACAATGGCCCTTAGGAATCCCGAGCACCCTGGACGGACACGAGGCACGCCGGGCTCGCTTCCGTGGAAGGTTGGTTTTCGGACGCGGGGGTTACAAAACCCACGAGAGGAGGAAGAAAGTGGAGCATGACCAAATCTGGCGCTGCTTGGAAGGGTAATGGGGCTAGAGGATCGAGAAGAGGAGCGAGAAGCAGCGGATCGCAACAAGCGACATGCGAAGCTTCCCGAAGCTACCCGCCATCTCAGCCGCGAAGCAGCGTTGCTTCCTCCGAGCTGCTTCAGCGGAGCATGTCTTGACGGCTCTGCCAGCTATCCGTGGATGGTATCATGGAGTCTCAAAATTGCCACATTATGGCGCGATGCATGAATTTGAAGGTCAAAGGCGGCTGTTGGCCAAGTTTATCCTAGTGGACCCGGCACAACTTATCACTGCCAGCCGATTCCAGAAGGATTTGCTAAGGTGATGGTGGATGAAATAACGGAGGGATTTGAGGACCTCGAGCTTGAGCACCCTACCGGTGAAGGGGAGACTAGGCTGGGTTCTGCTCTGAAGACTCCATGCCTATGGCGGAAGGAGCTCATCGACCTTCAGGCTGGGCGCCTCCGCCTCCTCCTCCTCATCCGCGAGTCGGGCACTCCGCCTCCTCCACCGCCTCCTCCTCCCGCGAGTGGCGATCAGGGCACGCATGGCGGCACTCCGCCTCCTCCACCGCCTCCTCCTCCGTGAGTGAAGATCAAGGCAGCGTGGCGGCACTCCGCCCCTTCTCCGGCGCGTGGCGGCACTCCGCCTCCTCCTTCTCCGCCTCGCCCAGCAAAGGCGGAAGAGACCCGCCCGCCCGGCTGCTCCGATCGTCGTAGTCCTTCTCCTCCGCCTCGTAAGCAAGCACGAAGGAAGGCAGGCGCCGCAGCCGCTCCGTCTGCTCCGGCGTCTAGCAGCACAAGAAGAGAGAGGCAATCAGATCGGTCCACCTCTAGAGCACTGTAGAGAAGTTACCGTATGAGAGGAGCAAGGAGGAAAAGCGATACGATCGTGCAGACCCAAGTGAAGGAGTTCTTTGAAGGGTTAAAGCAAAGATACATCCACCTCCGGAGGAGAAGGTCGATCCGGTGAAAGCAAAGCGCACTCTCAATGCCCCGAGGAAACCACCAAAGTCTCCGCCGAGAACCAACTATGGCGCATTCTGAGCAGACATATCTCCAAGCCAAGCGGTGGGAACTACTATCAGCGATAAAAGTTTAAAAGAACAACGGGCAAAGGGAAAAAAATTGCCCAGCTCGGCGAACAAGCACAGCAATCGTGCCCCCGCTGAATGTGTCTAATCCTCCGGGGCGGTGGCGGTTATGGCAATCTTGAAGATTACCTGCTGACGATGCACTTCCTGATTTCATGGAGGTGGACTTATTCGAGATCTGATGCGGAAGCCTCTCGTCAAAGATGAAAAGTCTCGACAACAATGATCGAAGATTCCACAGTTGGTACATGAAAACCTGCGAGAGAGTGCGAGGGGCCGAACACTTTGTATCTGAATATTAAAGAGGAGCACGACCTCGTTTCAAATGATCATTGTCTATTCCATTTGAGGAGTTCTTGAGTTCTTCAATCAAAAGGCCCTCGATAAATTAATGGTCTTTTGCTACTGCTGTAAGTACTATTTCTGTCATTAGTCTTTATATATAGCTCGGCTCTTTCATTGCATGTATTTATAATTAATTATCCTCAATATATTATGCAGATTGAAGATCGTCGAGTGCAAAAAAATGAAATCTATGATATTGGGTTCATTAACACAAATATCATAGATGTTTTCTAGTTGAAAAGCACGCCGAAGAGGCCGAGGACAACTTGCTACAATCATTGATCAAAAATCAAAACAAAGATACCATACTCTTTCCTTACCACGGCCCGTGAGTGTTCTTGTCGTGTGCATATTCGGTTTTCCTTATTACTCGAGCGAGGTTAATGTAATTGATGAGTTATGCTTGCGTGTAGGTACCACTATATTCTTATGGAGATTAAGCTTGAGCGTGGACTAGTAACCGTCTTAGACTCCAGACGAAAAGATCCCAGCACCTATGCGGACATGACTGAAATGCTCAGCAAGTAAGTTCAATCGATCATTATCGCACCATATCGGCAACTTTTTGTTCATTTCTTGATATCTCAAGTAATAACAAATATTTTCTTTGTCTTGCAGGGTTTGGAAACAGTTCACCGCACAAGCTCCGGGACTGCCGAAGGAGCTGCGATATACATACCCGAAAGTAAGTACTCTTGGCGCATCTCCGTTGATTCTATAGCTATACTTTCATCAATGCCATTTATATAATGCTTCATTATCAGTTTGATTGACCTCTATTTCTCGTAAAGTGCTTGTGGCAGGAGGAAGGAATGATTTACGTGGATACTACGTGTGCGAGTTCATCCACAAGCGACATTGAAAAACAAGCGGGGCTACTCTAGAAGACAATATGAAGTGCTTAAGCAATAATATTCGCAATTTCATTTTATTACACCATCATTTCTGTTGAGTTTCATTCATATATATGTATTAATTAACTCCCTTCTTCAAATTAATTAGACTTGGCAGATTGGGATGAACTCCTACCACCAGACCGCATGAAAGCAATTCAAGAGGAATTGGCGGGATTCTTTCTTGAACACGTCATCGATAAAGCGGAGAATACCATGTGGAACTTGAATTCAAATGCTAGTGGTTTGTAATTAAGAGATCTTATATAGATTGTACATGTATGTAGCCAGTAAAACTTGTTGTTCGACCAATCTCTCGTAGAAGGAGAGGTCGATCGATCACTTCTCTCGGTATGCATGGCGAACTTCATCTTGAATGGTTCTCTCGATCACTTATGTATATTTACTACGTGGCGTCGAGCAAGCACGGACATAATTAGAGAGGACACTTCTCTCTATTAATTAGCTAGCTAACTTGAAACACCTAAATTAACCCCCAAAACCCCCAACCCCCTCCTTTCAAAAAAAAACAAAAACCAGGCCCTTTGGAATGCAGACACGTGGGCGCCTTTTGGTCCCGGTTGGAGCCACCAACCGGGACCAAAGGCCCCGACTGGGCTCGGCGCCTGAGGGCCACGTGGAGGCTCATTGGTCCCGGTTCGTGTTTGAACCGGGACTAATGGGTTGAGGTATTAGTAACGACCCATTAGTCCCGGTTCCCGAACCGGGACTAAAGGCCCTTACGAACCGGGACTGATTGGTGGTTTTCTAGTAGTGTACTAAGCTATGCATTCTACCTAGCTTTCTTCTTATTTCTTCTTTGAGGCAATTTGCATGCTAGTTTTTTGTTGAGACATCCTCCTATGATATACCTTGCTTCTATTTCTCTCCACTCAAATTCATAACCATCTCCTGCATGTCTACTTTTCCCTTATCATTCATCATGAAATAAGTGGGTCAGGAAAAGTAAACAGATGAGGGAAGGTGAGGGAGCAGGGTCACGCGGTTGGCCAGGGGGTGTTAGGCACCCTCCTCCCGAAGATGAGGACAAGCTGTTTGAGAATTGATGTATACAGATGAGCGTGAACAAAAACATCAATGTCCATAGGGATGTGTCCTTGCTTCTCTCCAAGGGAAAACTATTTCAAGCATCTTTTCATGGTAGGATAGGTAACAATAAAGCCAATTGAGGCACATACTCTTCTACATTCAATTTTTAAGATTTATCGATTGGTGTATTGTTCCACCATTAGTATTATTGGGGGAGCATAGAAATGGCGTATTTAGATTGGATCATACGAGACACAGTTATCCAGGTTTCAGACCCTTAAAGAGAGGTAATATGCCCTGTGTGCTGCATTTGGGGATTATATTTCTCACATGAATGTTGTTTTTGTTGTTGTGTCAGAGCATATTAAAACTTAGAAAACCCGGATGACCCCTAACCAGCCTTATATAGTGGACCTAGGTCCGGGTTACAAACACTCGAGATCGATTTACATGATAGCACCTAGATGGTTAGCACAACCTCTAACAAATCGGGTATATACTTGTCTTATACTCCTAGTTAATAAATCGTTGTAATGGCATCATGTGGGTTTTGAGTTCGTGCTCAAGGAGGCGATCATGTGCCGGCAAAACACCACCGTGTCTCTATCCTTCTTCCTCCTCCTTCCTCGTCTTAGTCGGTTCTCGCCATGACCGGAGGGAGAGAGATCAGTGAGAGAGAAAGAGGAGCGTTAGGGCTAGGGTTAGACGGAAACAACAATTGGAATCAGAGCCACTTGAAGATCAGGGTGCGCCGGCGATGTCCATCATCCCGTACGCCGACGGAGCGGGCGGATTGATGCCGCAGCCGGTGCCACAGCTCATCAGCAACAAGGTGGAGGCAAACCTTGATTTGGCCGGGCTGTGGGAGGCGGTGGTGGTGCCGGAGGACATGGCGGCGGCCGTGATCGCAAAGAAGGACAAGCCCGCCTGGGCCTACCTGCCCAGTGCGCTCGGCGAGGATTTGTTGCTGCAAGTGGCATCAAAGAGGACCGTGGCGGAGATGTGGGCTAGCTTACAGGCGTGCTTCATCAGTGCAGATCGACCCTGGAGGATGCGGCGCCCGTCAAGAAGCTGCTCGACTCGGTGCCGGACCACCTATACACGGCGGTGGCCAGGATCAAGCAGTTCTGCGACGTCTCGACGATGCTGTTCGAGGACGCACTCGGGTGACTGAAGGCATTCAACGAGCGGCTGCGGTGACGCAGGCAGGCTGGCGGCGAGCAAGCTGACGGCGAGCTGCTGTACACGGCAGCACAATGGTGGGCGCGGGATCAGCATCAAGGCGGAGCGGGGGACAACGATGATGCACACAGCGAGGCGTCGGGCTTCGGCGGCAACTGATGCGGTCGCTATTACAAGTGCGGCGACCGTGGGCATTTCAAGCGGGAATACCTGCAGTTGAAGAAGGCGCCGGCAGCGGAGCATGCGATGATGACGCACCTGGCGTCGAGAACAGTGGCTTGCTCTAAGCCGCGGCTTAGGGCGCGTGTGTTGGGCAATAAGCCGCGGCGGCGAGCCGGGCACGACCAAAGCGTGTTATGGGTGCGCACTGGATGCGTCGAGCGCGCCGGGTCCGCGGGGAGTGTGTGCGTGTGTGTGTGTGCATGTGAAGCATGCGTGTGTCCATGTGGGAGAACACCGCACGGGTGTGTGCGTGCGTCGGTGCATGTAGCCATTGGCGATCGGGGACGCGGCAATGGCGCTGGTTCCGTTGTGGGCTCTACACGGGGAGTACGCGTGACCTCGTCGAGCGCATGCGCTGAGCGGGCCAAACCAGGCGGTGGAGTGGGCAGGCACTAGTAGAAAAACACCTATTAGTCCCGGTTCGTAAGGGCCTTTTGTCCCGGTTCATGAACCGGGACTAATGGGTCGTTACTAATACCTCCACCCATTAGTCCCGGTTCATGACCAATGTGCCTCCATGTGGCCCTGTGCGCCGAGCCCAGTCAGGGGGCTTTGGTCCCGGTTGGTGGCTCCAATCGGGACCAAAAGGCATCCACGCGTCTGCATTCCACTGGCTGGGGTTTTTGTTTTTTTTTAAAGGAGGGGGGTTGGGAGTTTTGGGGGGTTAATTTAGGTGTTTCATATGTCGTGTTAGCTAGCTAATTAATAGAGAGAAGTGTCCTCTCTTATGTCCGTGCTTGGTCGACGCTACGTACTATATATACATAAGTGATCGAGAGAACCATTGATCTGAAGAAGTTCGTCATGCATACCGAGAGAAGTGATCGATCGACCTCTCCTTCTCCGAGAGATTGGTCGAACAACAAGTTTTCATATCATGTATCCGACGCTACTGGCTACATACATGTACAATATGTATAAGATCTCTTAATTACAAACCCCTAGCATTTGAAATCAATTTCCACATGGTATTCTCCGGCTTTACTGATGACATGTTCAAGAAAGAATCCTGCCAATTCCTCTTGAATTGCTTTCATGCGATCTGGTTCTAGGAGTTCATCCCGCATCTGCCACGTCTAATTTGAAGAAGGGGGTTAATTAATACATATATATGAATGAAACTCAACAGAAATGATGGTGTAATAAAATGAAATCGTGAATATTATTGCTTACGCACTTCATATTGTCTTCTAGAGTAGCCCCGCTTGTTTTAAATGTCGCGGTGTGGATGAACTCGCACACGTAGTATCCACAGAAATCATTCCCTTCCTCCTGCCACAAGCACTTTACGAGAAATAGAGGTCAATCAAACTGATAATGAAGCATTATAAATAGCATTGATGAAAGTATAGATATAGAATCAATGGGAGATGCGCTCAACTAGCTAGCTAGTAGTACTTACGTTCGGGTATGTATATCGCAGCTCCTTCGGCAGTCCCGGAGCTTCTGCGGTGAACTGTTTCCAAACCCTTCAAGACAAAGAAAATAATTATTATTACTTAAGATATCAGGAAATGAACAAAAAGTTGCCGATATGGTGCGATAATGATCGATTGAACTTACTTGCTGAGCATTTCAGTCATGTTCGCATAGGTTTCGGGATCTTTCTGTCTCGAGTCTAAGACGGTTACTAGTCACGCTCAAGCTTAATCTCCGAGAAGAATATAGTGGTACTGCGCGCATCCATAACTCATCAATTACATTACTATAACCTCGCTCGAGTAATAAGGGAAACCGAATATGCACACGACAGTAACACTCACGGGCCGTTGTAAGGAAAGAGTATGGTATCTTTGTTTTGATTTTTGATCAACGATTGTAGCAAGATGACCTCGGCCTCTTTGACGTTCTTTTCAACCAGAAATACATCTATGATATTTGTGTTAATGAACCCAATATCATAAATTTCTTGTTTTTTGCACTCGACGATCTTCGATCTGCATAATATATTGAGGATAATTAATTATAAATACATGCAATGAAAGAGCCGAGCTATATATAGAGACTTAATGACAGAAATAGTACTTACAGGCAGTAGCAAAACACCATTAATTTATCGAGGGCCTTTTGATTGAAGAATGCGAAGAACTCCTCAAATGGAACACACAACAGATCATTTGAAACGAGGTCGTGCTCCTCTTTAATGTTCAGATACAAACTGTTCTTCCCCTCAGACTCTCTGCAGGTTTTCATGTACCAACTATGGAATCTTCGCATGATTGTGGTCAGAGATTTTTCATCTTTGACGAGAGGCTTCCCGTACTTGTATCTGTGTTCGTCCACCTCCATGAAATCAGGAAGTGCATCGTCAGGCAGGTAATCTTCAAGATTGCCATAACCGGCCACCGTCCCCGGAGCATTAGACACATTGAGCGGGGGGCACGATTGCTATGCTTGTTCGCCGATCTGGGAATTTTTTTCCCCTTTGCTCGCTCTTTTAGCCTTTTATCACTGACAGTAGTTCCCGACCGCTTGGCTTGGAGATATGTCTGTTCAGTAATGCGCTCATAGTTGGTTCTCGGCGGAGACTTTGGTGGTTTCCTCAGGGCATCGATAGTGCGCTTTGCTTTCACCGGATCTACCTTCTCCTCCGGAGGCGGATGTCTCTTTGCTTTCACCCCTTCAAAGAACTCCTTCACGTGGGTTCGCACAATCGTATTGTTTTCCTCCTCGGACCTCTCGTACGGGTAACTTCTCTAGAGGCTTGAGAGATGATGGACCGTATTTGTATTGCCTCCCGCCTATGGTTGTGTTGCTAGACGCCGGAGCAGACGGAGCGGCTGCGGCGTCTGTCTTCTTTCGTGCTTGCTTACGAGGCGGAGGAGAAGGAGTACGACACGCCGGAGCAGCCGGGGCGGCGGCGGGTCTCTGCTGGCCTTGCTGGCGAGGCGGAGAAGGAGGAGGTTGCTGGCTGCTCGGGAGCGCCGGCGCAGGCGGAGAAGGAGGCGGAGTGCCGCCACGCGCCGGAGAAGAAGGCTGAGTGCCGCCACGTGTGCCCTGATCGTCACTCGCCGGAGGAGGAGGCGGTGGAGGAGGCGGAGTGCCCTGACTCGCCGGATGAGGAGGAGGAGGCGGAGGCGTCCAGTTCGGAAGGTTGATGAGCTCCTTCCGCCATAGGCATGGAGTCTTCAGAGCAGAACCCAGCCTAGTCTCCCCTTCACCGGTAGGGTGCTCAAGCGGGAGGTCCTCAAATCCCTCCGTTATTTCATCCACCATCACCTTAGCATATCCTTATGGAATCGGCTGGCAGTGATAAGTTGTGCCGGGTCCACTAGGATAAACTTGGCCAACAGCCGCCTTGACCTTCAAATTCATCCATCGCGCCATAATGTGGCAACTTTGAGACTCCGTGATACCATCCACGGGATAGCTGGCAGGAGCCGTCAAGACATGCTTCGGCTGAAGCGGCTCGGTGGAAGCCACGCTGCTTCTCCGCTGAGATGGCGGGGTAGCTTCGGGGGAAGCTTCGGCAGGTCGTTTGTTGGGATCTGCTGCTTCTCGTTCCTCTTCTCGATCCTCTAGCCCCATTACCCTTTCATGCAAGGCCTGCAGTTGGTCCTGCTCCAGTTTCTTCCTCCTCTTGTGGGTTTTGTAACCCCCTGCGTCCGGAAAACCAACCTTCCACGGAATGGAGCCTGGCGTGCCTCGTGTCCGTCCAGGGTGCTCAGGATTCCCAAGGTCCATTGTGAGCTCGTCCTTCTCCCTGTTTGGAAGGAACGTCCGTCGCTGCGCTGCAGCGATATAGTGTCGAAGGTTCTTGACTGGTATTTCCGGTTGCTCGTCCGTCCACTGGCACTTCCCTGTTACAGGGTCCAAGGTTCCGCCAGCCCTGAAGAACCAAGTCCGGCAACGGTCTGGTCAGTACATTGTCTCTGGTTCGATCCCTTTTTCAAGCAGATCATGCTCAGCCTTGGACCACTTAGGTCGGGCTTTGAGGTAGCCACCTGACCCCGTGGATGGTGAAGCTTCTTCTTCGCAGCATTTTCCTTGTTTCTCGCTGACATCTTCTTACTCTTTTCCGATGTCTTGTGGGCCACAAATGCGAGCCAGTGATCTTTGATCTTCTCATATTTGCCGATGAATTCTGGTGTCTTTTTTTCGACAAACTGGTTCAGCTCTTTCCTCCACCTCCTCATTAGGGTTGCCATCTTCTCAAGAGCACAAGACTTGATTAATTGCTCTTTAACTAGATTCTCCGGATCCTCCTCTGGCGGTAGGGTGAAATTTGCCTTCAGCTCAGTCCAAAGATCTTCTTTCTGCATATCATTGACATAAGACACCTCAGCTCAGTTTCATTGCCTTCAGCTCAGTTTCATTCATATATATATATATATATATATATATATATATATATATATATATATATATATATATATATATATATATATATATATATATTAGTGGCAAACGTAGAACTACCTAGCTAATCACAATAAGGAATCATGTTAGTGGCCTCGACGTTGCTTCTCTAGGGTTTGGGGTCGCCTCGACGACAACACTCTTTTAACTTGGTAAATTTGGGTGGCCTCGAGAGAGTTAATTTGTCGGGTAGGGGCGCGGCGGGAGGGGGTAGGAGACCAACATAGTTTTCTCTCTAGGGTTTGGGTGTCCTCAAGAGTTTTGGTCGAGCGAGAGGGCCGAGGACTGGGGGGTGCTGCCGTTGTATAAGTTATTACAGTCGAGAGGGGGTATATATATCGACCGCCCCTCATGTCGAAGTTATCTAGAGGGGGTTATATCGACAATGACGCGGCATACATATACATGGGAAAATAATGTTATCGGGGAGGGGGTATTGGTACTACCCCCGCGTGTTGAAGTTTCTTCTTTCTCCTCTATTCCTTTCTTTCTTCTTCTACTCTTCTTTTTCTTCTTCTCCCTCGAGAAAGGAAAATAATTAAGGAAAAGGAAGAAAAGAGGAAGAAGGAAGAAGGAAGAAGAAGAAGAAGAAAAAGAAGAAGAAAAAGAGGAGAAGAAGAAAGGAATAGAGGAGAAGAAGAAAAAATAGAATTTTTTTCTTCTATTTTTTCTTCTTCTCCTCTATTCCTTTATTCTTGTCCTATATTCCTTTATTCTTCTCCTCTCCTTTATTCTTCCTTTTCCTTATTTTACTTTCTCCTCTACACTAACCTAAAATGCACTAACCTAAAATCGATATCTACTAACAACCAAAATATAAAATTAATGCTTATATGAAAAAACATATATAAACAAAAAAATGCTATGAACATTATATTCATACATACATATATAGCCACATCCATTCATCATATATATAGCTACCACATACATATATACATTATATATATGAAAAAAATGCAATGAACAAAAAAATACACTTATGAAAAAAAATACTATGAACATGTACACATATATACACATACAAACACGTATACACAAAAAAATGCAAAAAAAATACATATATATACTTGCATATATGTATAAATTTTTGCATATATAAACTTCTGCATATATAAAAAAAAAGAGGAAAAGGAAATGGCCGGACCGGCGGCGGCGTGTGGTCGGGCGACGGCGACGGGTTGGGAAAGGCGGCGGCAGCTGGCGGCGGCGGCGACGGGTCGGGAAGTGTGGCCTGGCAGCAGCCACGGGTCGAGGAAGAAGGGGAAGCCTTGGGCAGGGTTGAGGAACGGGTGGCCTGTGGCGGCGACGACGATGGTGTCGGGGGGCAGCGGCGGCGGCGCGGCGACGGTGTCGGGGAGTGGCTCGGCGGCGGCGACGGCGAAGCTGGACCAACTGACGGCGTCGGGGCAGGGCTCGGCGGCGGCGGCGACGAGGCGAGCGTCGGGCGAGAAGAAAGAGATGGATTTTGGCGAAAACTGCTAAGTCCTATATATATAGTAAAACATTGGTCGGTTGGTGGCTCCAACGAGACTAATGCCCTTTAGTCTGGTTGGTGCCACCAACGGGACCAAAACCTCTTTTCAGCAGCCCAAAGGCGGGAAGCGGCGGCTTTGGTCCCGATTGGTGGCACCAACGGGACTAAAAAGTGAGCATTGGTACCGGTTGGGGCCACGAACCGGTACCAATGCACCCCCTTTAGTCCCGGTTGGTGCCACCAACCGGGACCAAAGGCCCCTGTGCTGCCCGCGTCACGGCCAAAGTTTAGTCCCACCTCGCTAGTTGAGAGAGGCGAGCAGTGGTTTATATGCCCCACTGCCGCACCCCTCTCGAGCTCCTCTCCACTGCAGGCTTACGGGTCTACTTGCTACTGCTTTGCCTGATGGGCCTTCTGGGCCTACTGCGGGCCTGAATCCTGGCCCATAGTAGGGTTTCAAGTCGTATTCAGGCTGTGGGGGCCCTGTCGTGGTTCTAAGTCTGACAGTAGAACAGGGGTAGGATAACGGAGCATGATCTATCGAGATGCATATGGGTGACACGGTGGTTTTAGCGAGTTCGGGCCTCTCACGGTGGAGATAACAACCCTACGTCTCGTGCTCCGGAGAGGCTTTGTTTTATCTGAGTATATATCCGGAGATTACAATGTGTTTGAGCGAGAGGAACGGATCCCCATGCCTGAGCTAAGTCCTGAGACTAATGGTGAAAAGAGAGAGAGGTGGAAGAAAAAAAAACCCCTAGTCTAGTGGTGGGGGATGGCTTATATAGAGTGCGCCACCCCCTCACCTCCTATGTTACAAAGTGGGGTATGAATGCCATAATGTCAGCCCACTATTAAGCCCTCACTATTAGAAAGATGCCATTGCTTTGCTGCCTGCTGGTCTTCGTATATCCGAGTGAGTCGTATGGTCGAGTGGTGAACTGTCATCTGAGTGGATGGTATGTTGCTTGGTCGAGTGGATAGTATGCTGCTTGTCCGAGTGGATAGTGAGTATGTATGAAATTGACCTGGGCCCACATGTTGTGTGGACCCCATGCTTCATGATATTTCGACCCTTCGTGGGCCTACCTGTTATGTATATCCCCAACATTAGCCCCCGAATCGATTGCGATTTTGCAGAACGAGTTGGCGTAAGACACAGTTTGGTCCGAGTGATTACAGAAATACTCGGTGCATGTCGTCGCGCTTTCGGACAACCAAGGTTTGAACAAAATCTCAATGGATTCGGCACCACGCTCCCGGTGATCGAGGTAAGTGTCGTGAGGAGCAACTTGGTGACATTCGTTCATCTCGGGAGAGGTTTAACTCGTGATCTCGAGTATGGGTGTGTCATCAAATCTGTGCAACTAGATTGACACATGGACTGCTCTCTTAGAGATGCCATTCTTATCCGGAGGAATGTCAATACGAGTCGGTTTTAGATCCACACTTGTGAGTTTCACACTTTGAGTCCTAGAAGAAGGCTCAAAACAGGTCCACGGAGGAGCGTTAAACTCGCCTTATAGAATATTTTTTTTGGAGTGATTTGGAGCTGGGCCTGCATCGAGTAGCTGATTACTCGGAATTTCTTCACGCCTGGAACGTGTCTTTTTTGTTTGGCTGTCACTCGGGTTGGGCGGACCGTTCCGAGTGGATACCATTCCAGTGGGGGCACGCTGAGTGCACCCACTGGGTGTAGTCCCCGAGACTACCGTCGACTGCGGGCAGTCGGCGGGAGTCTTAGAGCCTGTCTTTTTTGTTGTTGTTCATCACTCGGACTGGTCAGGCCGTACCGAGTGGAGATTACTCCAGTGGGGGCATGCTGAGTGCACCCACTGGGTGTAGTCCCCGAGACCGCCGTTGACTGTGGGCAGTCAGCGGGGGTATGAGAGAACTAAAACTCTTCTTAGCTGGTACTGATCAAACTTGTTCTTCTCTGACTCGGAGGTTGAGTAATACTGGAGATGGGTTTGCATCGAGCAAGATGTTTCTTTCTGAGTTCTCTTCTACTGGGGGCACGCTGAGTGCACCCACTGGGTGTAGTCCCCGAGCCTCTGTCGGACTAGATGAGTCTGGCAGAGGGTTTAAGTCTCTCGGTAAACCTCCATGCAGTTGGCACAGCAAATATCTTTGTCTGGAATTGAATCAATCGGATGGATGCGTAACGAGGTGGTTGTACGAACGACGTTCGACGAGTAATGTCGCATGTACGATTCAGCGATGGCGCTTCATTTTTACCCTTTTGCATGAAAGGGGTACTTATCCAAGTGGACGTGCTTCACTTATAGATCTTTGGCGAACCGAGCATGTGTGGTCAGAAGAATATTCCTGATGTGATCAACAGGTTGACCAAATGGGCGTAACCCGTGAGGGTGACATGGCCAATTGCCGTGCGTAGCCCCCGAGTGATGCTCGAAGAAGGTAAGCTTGCTACAGAGTGTGATATGAGGTTTGACCATATGAGTAACTTAGCCGTTCCCGTGCTGGGGGTGTAGAGGTAAAGACATGTCCAACTGATGGTGACGCGCGAGGCGGCAGAGGGGCGATGATGAGTACAACCGAGTGACGACGCACGGGGCGGTCGAGTGGTGAAGACGCGCGCAATCGAGTGGTGACGCGCAGAGTGGTCGAGTGGTGAAGACGTGCCCAACCGAGTGGCGACGCGTGGGGCGGCCGAATGGTGATGACGTGTGAAGTGGTCGAATGTAGGACTACATATCTAGCCAAGTGAAGATGCACGGGCGGTCAGTGGTGAAGGCGTGCACAACCGAGTGGCGGCGCTTGAAGCGGCTAAAGCGAAGTCGTGTGTCACGGACAGTGAAATGGTCCTCGGAGGACTTAGTCGAATGCTTTGAAGCTTATGTAGTGACGAGTTTGGTGTAGTGTGGTTGCGGACTTAACAAGACCGGCGTGACAACTGAGTCTGAGTAGGAATGAAGATGGCGGCAGAGCGTCAGGTGATTATAAAATTTGTCCAAGTGGCGGATCGAATGCACTTGTTGAAGTGAAGGATCTGTTGGTGATGAAGTACTCGACCACTCGGTAGTGTCATTCCAAATGAGGTGCAGCCCGAGTGCGGCGTAGCCCCGAGCATACTACGAGGCCGACAGCGGACATGCGGAATATGAGAAATATAGTCTTGAATGGATGATTTGCAATTCATCGAGTCGGTTGAGTAAAAATGAGGAGAAGCTTCAGTGATGCTCGAAAGAGGCAAACTTCGCACAAGAGTGAAGTGTGAAGTTTAATTATGAAAGGGACTTATCATCTCATGCCCGACGAGGTCTATATCATTGATCGATGAAGAGAATTCCATAGAGGGGTTGGCGGACGTGTTTGAAGTCAGCAGTGACAAGGTCGGTGTTGTGGTGCGCTAGGACCAGTATGGTGACGAGTCCGAGCAGCGATGAAGTTGGTAGCGTGGGGCCGTCGGTGATCGCGTAACTTGTGTAAAAAATGGCACAAGTCAACACAATAATTTCTTGAGGAAATTTGATGTGTGCTGAAATGATTTGTGTGAATAACACCCATAGACACCCGCTGGGAGTGCAAGGGGCTTGCTGGTTGACCAGCAAAAGTCTAAAAGAGCGAAGGATTCGTTCGCACTTGTCGAGGCGAGAGATCCTACTGAACTCGTTGGAATATTGGCTAAAATAAAGCGGAAGTGTAGTGTTTCGTTGAGTTGCAGCCCGGAGGACCGATGCAAACTTCGAAATGAAGAGCGACACATGGTGTTCGTGAATGATACATGCGAAAAAATGGAAGTTGGACTTGGGAGTCACATAACCAGTACTAAGCAAGTATGTGAAAATAAGCGATCGGCGTGAGCGTACACTCGGTGGTGTGGCCTCCGAGTGAGCGTGATGTGAATTATGGAATACTCGGGAAGGCGAAAATAACAGAATGTAAAATGACTTAGCTATGCGAAGGGCGCGGGCGGTCAGTGGGGATGAGGTGACCAACCCGATGGCGGCTGCTGGGCGGTCGAGTGGTTATGAGGTGACCAACCGATGGCGACGCGCGGGGCGGCCGAGTGGTTATGAGGTGACCAACATGTGGCCACGCACGGGGCAGCCGAGTGGTTATGAGGTGACCAACCTGGTGGCGAAGCACGGGGCGGCCGAGTGGTTATGAGGTGACCAACCTGCTGGCGACGCACAGGGCGGCCGAGTGATTATGAGGTGACCAACCTGGTGGCGACACACGGGGCGGCCGAGTGGTTATGATGTGACCAACCTGGTGGCAACGCACGGGGCGGCCGACTGGTTATGAGGTGACCAACCTGGTGGCGGCGCACGGGCGGCCGAGTGGTTATGAGGTGACCAACCTGGTGGCGGCGCGCGGGCGGCCAGTGGTTATGAGGTGACCAACTCTTTGGCGACGCACGGGCGGCCAGTGGTTATGAGGTGACCAACTGGTGGCGACGCACGGGCGGCCGAGTGGTTATGAGGTGACCAACCTGGTGGCGACGCGCGGGCGGCCGAGTGGTTATGGTGACCAACCTGGTGGCGACCCGCAGGCGGCAGTGGTTATGAGGTGACCAACCTGCTGGCGACGCACAGGGCGGCCGAGTGGTTATGAGGTGACCAACCCGGTGGCGACGCGCGGGGCGGCCGAGTGGTTATGAGGTGACCAACCTGCTGGCGACGCACAGGGCGGCCGAGTGGTTATGGCGTGACCAACCTGGTGGCGGCGCGCGGGCGGCCGAGTGGTTATGAGGTGACCAACCTGGTGGCGGCGCGCAGGCGGCCAGTGGTTATGAGGTGACCAACCTGGTGGCGACGCACGGGCGGCCGAGTCGTTATGAGGTGACCAACCTGGTGGCGGCGCGCGGGCGGCCGAGTGGTTATGAGGTGACCAACCTGGTGGCGACGCGCGGGCGGCCGAGTGGTTATGAGGTGAGCAACCTGGTGGCGGCGCGCGGGCGGCCAGTGGTTATGAGGTGACCAACCTGGTGGCGGCGCGCAGGCGGCCGAGTGGTTATGAGGTGACCAACCTGGTGGCGGACGCAGGCGGCGAGTGGTTATGAGGTGACCAACCTGGTGGCGACGCACGGGCGGCCGAGTGGTTATGAGGTGACCAACCTGGTGGCGACCCACGGGGCGGCCGAGTGGTTATGATGTGACCAACCTCTGCTGGCGGCGCGTGGGGCGGCCGAGTGGTTATGAGGTGACCAACCTGGTGGCGGCGCTGCAGGCGGCCAGTGGTTATGAGGTGACCAACCTGGTGGCGACGCGCAGGCGGCCAGTGGTTATGAGGTGACCAACCTGGTGGCGGCCTTGGCGGCGGCCAGTGGTTATGAGGTGACCAACTGTGGCGTGTTGTTAAACTTAGGCGTCTTGGACTGCATCTAGGCCCCAGTGGGAGGTTGCTCTCCACTCGGCAGGATTTTTTGAAACTTAGGTAGTCTTGGACTGCAGCTAAGCCCCAGTGGGAGGTTGGTCTCCACTCGGTAGGATTTTTGAAACTTAGGCGATCTTGGACCGCAGCTAAGCCCCGAGTGGGATGGTTGCTCTCCACTCGGTAGGATTTTTGAAACTTAGGTAGTCTTGGACTGCAGCTAAGCCCCAGTGGGAGGTTGCTCTCCACTCGGTGGGACTTTGAAACTTAGGCGAGTACTGGACTGCAGTTAAGCCCCCAAGTGGGAGGGTTGCTCTCCACTCGGTAGGATTTTTTTGAAACTTAGGTGAGTACTGGACTGCAGCTAAGCCCCCGAGTGGGAGGGTTGCTCTCCACTCGGTAGGATTTTTTTAAAACTTAGGCGAGTACTGGGCTGCAGCTAAGCCCCCGAATGGGAGGGTTGCTCTCCACTCGGTAGGATTTTTTAAAATTAGGCGAGACGGATTCGCAACTAAGTCACCCACTGAGGGATTTAGAGCATATAAAAAAGAATAACAATCATTTATGAGATTGTAAAAACTGTGTCGCGGGGTGACTAACCGATTGGCGACGCACGGGACGGCCGAGTGGTGATGAGGTGACCAACCAAGTGGTGACGCGCGGGACGGCCGAGTGATGAAGATGCTTGCCGCGGAGTGACAATGCGCGCGGGGCGTCCGAGTGAAGTAGACGCGTCCCGCGGAGCGGTGATGCGTGGAGCGCCCGAATGAAGTAGATGCGTCCCGCGAGTGGCGACGCGCGGGATGTCCGAGTGATGTAGACGCCTCCCGTGGTGTGGCGACGCACGGGGTGGCCAAGTGATGAAGATGCGTGCCGTGGAATGACGATGCGCGGGACGTCCGAGTGCCCGCGGAGTGGCGACGCGCGGGGCGTCCGAGAGACGAGGACGTGTCCAACTGATAGCCACACTGGACGGCCGAGTTCCTGCATGTTAGTCATCTGGATGGAAATAACATCGGAATAAACCTGGGCATTTTAGTTGTCTGTCTGAGTGTACGTCCGAGTGTAGGGGAGCACCGGTTCAGAGTAATGGGCAGCTGGGCCGGGACACAAGCTGCTTGTGCGCTGGAGGTTTGCGCAAGTGGCTCCGGAAAGAGTGGACTAACGCCGGATTAATTGTGAGGCAGGCGCATAGGCAGCCAATTAACCTCGCATTGAAGACCAGCCCGTCTTTCCGTTTCCTGTAATTGGGCACATTTACCTGCATGCACATAATTAAGGAAGACGTGACCCACTCACCTTGCATGGTTAAAGGAAACGAAGGCATCATGGCAAGCAACCGGCGACGGAGGGAAGAACCACCGCGACCGGGGGCCTGACGTGCTCCCTATTTCCGCGCCACGCCGGGTCTGCGCGCACGCCGTGGCAACCACGTCGGAGAAGTTGATGAGGGAGGAGTGTGCAGCACGCCTGCGACGCCGGCAGGAGGGGCGCCTCCACTACGGAGATCGCTGTCGAGCGGACGATCGGGCGAAGCTCAGCGTTCTTGGCGAGCTCATGTCTCTGTGGAGCAGGAAGGGAGGACCGCTGCACCATTAGCATCAGGCCGACGGCGGGATTCGGGAACGCCGCTGGAGGTGTGATTCTGGCGTGGATGGACGCGTCAGAGGTTGGTGAAGCCGGGTAGGTGGCAGTCGACTTCATGGAGACCTTGGCGGCTGGCGACGAAGAAGACAGGTGACAGCGGACTGGCCATGTCCGGAGCTCGGCTTCCATGGCCCTCGTGCAAACAGTGACGCTGTTACTCGTGCTCTCTGGTTGATGTGAAGAAGATGAAGCCGCCGTCCTCCTCGTCTTGTATCCTTTTTTTTTATTGATCGAAACTCCACGGGAGTAAGGTCGCATGAGCGTGTGTACGTACAGAAAAAACAACCATTAGTAGATTAAAGATCCATTGTAAAGAAAAAGACAGGATCGAAGGAACTTCCCGATTCCTCTGTACGAAGAGTGCCATGTCTCTCCTGTGGATGGAGTGATGTCCGGAACATCTTGGATCAAATCCTCCATTGATCATTCTTGATCGGCGGACGAAGATTGAAGAAAGAAAACCATTTGCATCATGGCTTGATAGACGCCATGCCCCACGGTGGGCGCCAACTGTCGTGGTTCTAAGTCTGACAGTAGAATAGGGGTAGGATAACGGAGCATGATCTATCGAGATGCATATGGGTGACACGGTGGTTTTAGCGAGTTTGGGCCTCTCACGGTGGAGATAACAACCCTACGTCTCGTGCTCCGGAGAGGCTTTGTTTTATCTGAGTATATATCCGGAGATTACAATGTGTGTGGCGAGAGAGCGGATCCCCATGCACGAGCTAAGTCCCGAGACTAATGGTGAAAAAGAGAGAGGTGGAAGAAAAAAAAACCCTAGTCTAGTGGTGGGGATGGCTATATAGAGTCGCCACCCCCTCACCACCTATGTTACAAAGTGGGGTATGAATGCCATAATGTCAGCCCACTATTAAGCCCTCACTATTAGAAAGATGCCGACTGCTTTGCTGCCTGCTGGTCTTCGTATATCCGAGTGAGTCGTATGGTCGAGTGGTGAACTGTCATCTGAGTGGATGGTATGTTGCTTGGTCGAGTGGATAGTATGCTGCTTGTCCGAGTGGATAGTGAGTCTGTATGAAATTGACCTGGACCCACATGTTGTGTGGACCCCATGCTTCATGATATTTCGACCCTTCGTGGGCCTACCTGTTATGTATATCCCCAACAGGCCCAGTTGGAGGCATTTTTTTTGTTTTCCTTACTTATTGTTGCTATTTTTATTTTTTTTCAGTTTTTTTTTTGTTTTCTGCATTATTTATTTTCTTTTGTTTTTTGCTTTATTTTTTAATTCTTTTTGCTTTTAGTTTTAGGAAAATTATAAACTTTCTGTTAGTGCCATTACTTTTCAAATTTGAAAACACTTTTTTTCTTTTTTTTTCTTTCTTGCTTTATTTATTTTTTTTTTGTTTCTACTTACAACAAAATACTTATTGTTGTTTTTTTGTTTTGTTTTCTGCATTTTTTTTGCTTTATTTTTTAATTCTTTTTGCTTTTAGTTTTAGGAAAATTATAAACTTTCTGTTACTGCCATTACTTTTCAAATTTGAAAACACTTTTTTTGGTTTTTTGTTTTCTTTCTTGCTTTATTTATTTTATTTTGTTTCTACTTACAACAAAATACTTATTATTGCTGTTTTTTATTATTACGAGGGCCGAACCATAAGACATTAAAGCATTTCGAATGAAGTCTGAAAAAGTTGAAAGTTGGCATGGTATCATAAAATGACCCACACATAGCATGTGCGTATACAAAACGGACAATGGTATCATACTCGTCAGTT
Organism: Aegilops speltoides; assembly: GCA_021437245.1. NCBI lineage: Eukaryota > Viridiplantae > Streptophyta > Magnoliopsida > Poales > Poaceae > Aegilops > Aegilops speltoides. Next base: position 56,722,795 of record CM038146.1, read on the forward strand.
ACAAAGTTGGCATGGTATCATCATAATAGTTGCGGGAGAAAGTCTTCACTTTTTCTTTGCTTGTGGCATTAGCTTATTGCCCTGTAACCATGGATAATCTTTCATCGTTTATCAGGATGCTGGAGTCAGCCTTGACTTTGAAGGGAGGAATTTCATGAAACTTTTCATAATCTTCAGACTTGTATGTCTTGTCCTCCACTCCCACGATGTCCCTTTTTCCTGAAACTATGTGGCGCTTTGGCTCATCGTATGATGTATTCGCTTCCTTATCTTTTCTCTTTCTCGGTCTGGTAGACATGTCCTTCACATAGATAACCTGTGCCACATCATTGGCTAGGACGAATGGTTCGTCAGTGTACCCAAGATTTTTCAGATCCACTGTTTTCATTCCGTACTGTGGGTCTACCTGTGCCCAGCCTCCTGACAGATTGACCCATTTGCACTTAAACAAAGGGACCTTAAAATCATGTCCGTAGTCAAGTTCCCATATGTCCACTATGTAACCATAATATGTGTCCTTTCCCCTCTCAGTTGTTGCATCAAAGCGGACACCACTGTTTTGGTTGGTGCTCTTTTGATCTTGGTCAATCGTGTAAAATGTATTCCCTTTTATCTCGTATCCTTTCCAAATTGTAACAGTCGAAGATGGTCCCCTGGACAACAAGTACAGCTCATCACAAACAGAGTTTTCACCTCTGAGATGTGCTTCCAACCAACTGCTGAAAGTCCTGATGTGTTCACATGTAATCCAGTCGTCGCACTGCTCCGGGTGTTTGGAGCGCAGACTGTTCTTGTGTTCATCGACATACGGGGTCACCAAGGTAGAGTTCTGTAGAACTGTGCACCGTGCTTGAGACCAAGAATATCCGTCCCTGCATATTACTGAGTCTCTTCCAAGCGTGCCTTTCCCAGTCAGTCTCCCCTCATACCGCGATTGAGGGAGACCTAACTTCTTAAGGCCAGGAATGAAGTCAACACAAAACCCGATGACATCCTCTGTTTGATGGCCCATGGAGATGCTTCCTTCTGGCCTAGCACGGTTACAGACATATTTCTTTAGGACTCCCATGAACCTCTCAAAGGGGTACATATTGTGTAGAAATACGGGGCCCAGAATGACAATCTCGTCAACTAGATGAACTAGGACGTGCGTCATGATATTGAAGAAGGATGGTGGGAACACCAGCTCGAAACTGACAAGACATTGAACCACATCACTCCTTAGCCTTGGTATGATTTCGGATCGATCACCTTCGAGAGATTGCATTGAGGAATGCACATAGCTTCACGATGGCTAATCGGACGTTTTCGATAGAATCCCCTCAATGCAACGGAAGCGATTGCGTCATAATCACGTGGCAGTTATGAGACTTTAGGTTCTGAAACTTTTTCTCTGCCATATTTATTATTCCTTTTATATTCGACGAGAAGCCAGTCAGGACCTTCATACTAAGCAGGCATTTAAAGAATATTTCCTTCTCTTCTTTGGTAAGAGCATAGCTGGAAGGACCTTCATACTGCTTTGGAGGCATGCCGTCTTTTTCGTGCAAATGTTGCAGGTCCTCCCGTGCCTCAGCTGTATCTTTTGTCTTCCCATACACGCCCAAGAAGCCTAGCAGGTTCACGCAAAGGTTCTTCGTCATGTGCATCACGTCGATCGAAGAGCGGACCTCTAGGTCTTTCCAGTAGGGTAGGTCCCAAAATATAGATTTCTTCTTCCACATGGGTGCGTGTCCCCCAGCGTCACTCGGAACAGCTAGTACGTCGGGACCCTTTCCAAAGATTACGTGTAAATCATTGACCATAGCAAGTACGTGATCACCGATACGCATGGCGGGATTCTTCCGGTGATCTGCCTCGCCTTTGAAATGATTGCCTTTCTTTCGACATTGATGGTTGGTCGGAAGAAATGGACGATGGCCCAGGTACACATTCTTCCTGCAGCTTGCCAGGTATATACTATCGATGTCAAGTAAACAGTGCGTGCATGCGCGGTATCCCTTGTTTGTCTGTCCTGAAAGGTTACTGAGAGTGGGCCAATCGTTGATGGTCACGAATAGCAACGCCTTTAGGTAAAATTCCTCCTGTTTGTGCTCATCCCACGTACGTACACCGTTTCCATTCCACAGCTGTAAAAGTTCTTCAACTAATGGCCTTAGGTACACATCAATGTCGTTGCCGGGTTGCTTAGTGCCTTGGATGAGAACTGGCATCATAATGAACTTCCGCTTCATGCATATCCAAGGAGGAAGGTTATATATACATAGAGTCACGGGCCAGGTGCTGTGATTGCTGCTCTGCTCCCCGAAAGGATTAATGCCATCCGCACTTAAAGCAAACCATACGTTCCTTGGCTCACTTGCAAACTCATCCCAATACTTTCTCTCGATTTTTCTCCACTGCGACCCATCAGCGGGTGCTCTCAACTTCCCGTCTTTCTTACGGTCCTCACTGTGCCATCGCATCAACTTGGCATGCTCTCCGTTTCTGAACAGACGTTTCAACCGTGGTATTATAGGAGCATACCACATCACCTTCGCAGAACCCTCTTCTGGGGACTTGCCGTCAACATCACCGTGGTCATCTCATCTGATCTTATACCGTAATGCACCGCATACCGGGCATGCGTTCAGATCCTTGTAAGCACCGCGGTAGAGGATGCAGTCATTAGGGCATGCATGTAGCTTCTGCACCTCCAATCCTAGAGGGCATACGACCTTCTTTGCTGCGTATGTACTGTCGGGCAATTCTTTATCCTTTGGAAACTTCTTCTTCAATATTTTCAGTAGCTTCTCAAATCCTTTGGCAGGCACAACATTCTCTGCCTTCCACTGCAGCAATTCCAGTACGGTACCGAGCTTTGTGTTGCCATCTTCGCAATTGGGGTACAACCCTTTTTTCTGGTCCTCTAACATGCGATCAAACTTCAGCTTCTCCTTCTGACTTTCGCATTGCGTCCTTGCATCGACAATGACCCGGCGGAGATCATCATCATCGGGCACATCGTCTGGTTCCTCTTGATCTTCAGCAGCTTCGCCTATTGTAGCATCATCGTGCACATTGTCTGGTTCCTCTTGATGTTCAGTAGCATCACCGTATTCAGGGGGCACATAGTTGTCATCGTACTCTTCTTCTCCACCGTCTTCCATCATAACCCCTATTTATCCGTACCTCGTCCAAACATTATAGTGTGGCATGAAACCCTTGTAAAGCAGGTGGGTGTGGAGGATTTTCCGGTCAGAGTAAGACTTCGTATTCCCACATATAGGGCATGGACAACACATAAAACCATTCTGCTTGTTTGCCTCAGCCACTTCGAGAAAATCATGCACGCCCTTAATGTACTCGGAGGTGTGTCTTGAACCGTACATCCATTGCCGGTTCATCTACGTGCATTATATATAATTAAGTGTGTCAAAAATGATTACAAAACACTAAACCCAAATTAATAGAAGTTCATCATCACACTAAAACCAAAGTACATACATAGTTCTCACCTAACAACATAAAGCTCTACAGAGCATCTAAATTAATTAAACCATACACTGAAACTATGTAAAATATTTCAATGTGAAAACAAATGCGATCATAATCGCAACCAATGTAACAACTGATCCAACGGCATAATGATACCAAGCCTCGGTATGAATGGCATATTTTCTAATATTTCTATTCTTCAAGCGCATTGCATCCATCTTGATCTTGTGATCATCGACGACATCCGCAACATGCAACTCCAATATCATCTTCTCCTCCTCAATTTTTCTAATTTTTTCCTTCAACAAATTGTTTTCTTCTTCAACTAAATTTAACCTCTCAACAATAGGGTCGGTTGGAATTTCCGGTTCAACAACCTCCTAGATAAATAAAATCTATGTCACGTTGGTCGACATAATTGTCATAAACAATAAATGAACCAATAGTTATCAAAAGATAATATATACCACATCCAAATCATAGACAGGACGAGGGCCGACGGGGTCGGATACCAAAACCATCGCACTATATAAGATGCAATAATAAAAGTAAGAAAATTATACAAGTGTCTATATAAACATACAAGTAAGAGGCTCACCACGGTGGTGCTGGCGACGAGATCGGCGCGGGCGATAGACGGCGGTGAAGACGGGGACGGGACGTGACGGACCGCTAAACCTAGACAAATATTGAGGAAAATGGAGCTTGGAGGTGGAGCTTGAGAGGAGAAAGCTTAAGTAGTGTGGCTCGGGCATTCCATCAAACACCTCGTGTGCATAGGAGGTGAGCTAGAGCACCGTAAAGCTCCCTCCTCGCATGCCACGAAAAACAGGCGAGTGAGAGTGCTCTGCTTTCATGGGTATATATAGGCAACTAATTTGTCCCGGTTCGTGGCTTGAACCGGGACTAAAGGGAAGCCTTTGGTCCCGGTTCAGGCGACCAACCGGGACCAATGGTGGTGGGCCAGGAGCAAGGCACATTGGTCCCGGTTCGTCCCACCAACCGGGACCAAAAGGTCCAGACGAACCGGGACCAATGGCCCACGTGGCCCGGTCGGCCCCCGGGGCTCACGAACCGGGTCCAATGCCCCCATTGGTCCCGGTTCTGGATTGAACCGGGTCTAATGGGCTGACCCGGCCTGGACCATTGCCCCCTTTTCTACTAGTGAGGTTTGCATGGGTCGTGGCCTAGAGCTGCCCGGGTATAAGAGTGCTGCGGCGATCATTGTAATGGTGTGGTCTGGGTTCTGAGTTTGTGCTCAAGGAGGCGTTCGTGCACCGGCAAAACACCACCGTGGCTCTGTGCTTCTTCCTCCTCCTTCCTCGTCTTTGTCGGTTCACGCCACGGCCGGAGAGAGAGATCATTAAGAGAGAGAGGAGAGCTAGGGCTAGGGTTAGACGGCAACAACATTATACTCCTAGTTTTTTTTGAGACATTCTTACTAGGCTTTATTCAAACTGCCACAATTACAGGAATGAAATTAAGATCGCCGGGTTGGCCTAACCAAACATGACGGCCAAACCTGAGTGAGAGTGCATGCCTAGCGAGATAGTGAGTCTCAAGATTCGAGATCCTAAACTCGTGGATTATATTACAAGAAGAAAAAGCATGAGATTTAGCTATGATTTCATGTATAATAGCAGTGTGGCCTGTCGATGACCGCTGCTTAATTTCTTCCACCACACTTTTGCAGTCGGACGCAACTTGAATCTTCTGAGCACGTAAATCTTCCATGATTGCCAACGCTTCTCTCACTGCTAAAGCCTCAAGAGTGGTTGGGTTATGTATGTGTTCAAAGTAATGGATGACGCACCCAAGAAAGCTCCGTGTATGTCCCTGCAGACCACTGCAACACCACCGATGGTATCATTCAGAACTGCCGTATCAGTATTCATCTTCACATGCTCCAAAGGCGGGGGTAACCAACTAGATGGCCTGATTCTTGCGCTTGAGCTGGTATGTATGGTCGGCTTCGCAAGTGCAGGTTTCTCATATAAGCGTAAATAGAAGTGTGAGTCTGATGCGGACTGTCGAAAATATCCTCATGAACAGCTCCTCTTCTAGCTCTCCAGATTGCCCATATCGTCACCACCAGTCGAGTATACTCATCCTCCGATAGTATTTCATGAAGTGTGAATATCCAACCTTTGGCATTTTAATTCAGATTATCACACATTTTCTCCACTAGTTCTTCTGATGACAACGACCAAATACATCTTGTCGTAACACAGTCGACCAGAGCGTACTTCCATCCATCAAGAACCGAACAAAATGGACCTGTAAAAGTGGTTGACATGTGCCAGTGGTGCAGCACATCAGCTGTTGGGATTGATTCATTGCATAATCTCCAAACAAAGTTCTTCAGCTTTGAAGGCACTTTGATATGCCAAACTGTAGCGCATGCTTTCATCTCCTTATCAACAGCAGACGTCCCTCCCATGCCCTCAAGGAGGTTCGTTTGCTGGCACTTCATATTGTACAACATCTTATAAGCTGATCTCACTGAAAACTTACCTCTATGGTCTTCACCCCAGGCCCAAAAATCATGACTTCTTTTCGTACATAGTGGTATCTTCATAATCTCCTCAACATCAATTGGGACAAAGACTCTTCTTAATTCGTCCTCCCGCCAGGACGACGACGAGGCATCAATTAGTTCCGAAACTAAAAGAGGCGGCTGGGGTACTAGTGATGTGGTCGGCCTCATTAGTCCAGAATGTGGCAGCAAGTTATGCTGCCAAATACTAGTACTTTCTCATGTCCCAATTCTTCTTATAATACCCTTAGCAATCACATCACGCCCGTCCAAAATTGCCATCCATATCTGTGAGGGGTGAGCTCCCAGTTCAGCTTCTAATAGTGAAACCGATGGGAAATACACTGCCACTACTAGGGAAAAGCCTAGCAGCAGCGCGGGTTTTGGGCCTATTAGTAGCGCGGGGACCGGCGCTACTAATAAGCGCTCTGACTAACTTATAGCGATGGCGGGTGCAACCAGCTACAGCTAACGTATAGCAGTAGCATGGGTAAAAACCCGCGCTACTACTAATCTGTAATCTCTGATTTTTTTTTTAAATTTTTCGATTTTTTTTATTTTTCCCCTAATTTTCAAATTTCTGAATTATTTTAACATCAAATCTCTAATCACCCCTCATCGCTGCTCAATTTAATCTCTAATCACCCCTCATCATTCCAAATCATCTAACTTCCCGGATGGTCACCCATCCTCTCACTACTCCAGCCTGAGCACGCTTAACTTCCGGGTTCTATTCTCCCTCGTTTCCAAGTCTGCACTTGTTGTTTTCCTAACAATAGTAAGATGTCAATCCTATTAACCTCAGGAATTTAGCTTGAGCATGAAGTCACACATTTCACTGTTTGAGTTTAAAACTATTGTTCTAAAAAATTAGTAACACTAATATTCTTGGATAATTAGTTTGACCACAGTTTGACCAGGTTTGACCACAGTTTGACCATAGTTTGACCATATTTGACCAAAATTCAAAAAAACTAAAATAATTATTTTGTAACACTAATATTCTTGAATAATTAGTTTGACCATAGTTTGACCAGATTTAACAAAAATTAAAAAAAATGATTTTTTTTGAATTTTTTTGCCTCCAGATCTTAAAAGCCCCGTAACTTTTTTCTGTTAGTTTTTCAGGATTTTAAAAATGTTTAACAGGGTTCCCCCTGTTAAATTCGGATGTAACTTTTCGAGGCGATGATTTTTCATATAAAAAACTTTTTCATCCGAGTTCGTATGCAAAAGTTATGGCCATTTTACAAATTTCCAGAGAGATTTTGCAAATAAAGTCGAAATTCATATTTGTAAATTTTCCCAACAACTATACCACATATCACATGGGAAACTTATTTTCTTTTATTTTTTTAACATTTTTATCATTTTCTTCTATTTTTTTTAAATTAAAAAGGCGGTCCACGGGGGTAGGCTTTGACAAATAGGCCATACCCCGCGCTACTACTATGGCAGACGATTAGCAGTAGCGTGGGTTTTTAACCCTCACTACTACTAAGTTGATAGCAGTAGCGTGCGTTTATAACGATCGCTACTACTATGGCATGGTCCAGGGGCCACTTAGTAGTAGCGAGGGTTAAAAGCCCGTGCTACTGCTATTAACTTAGTAGTAGCGAGGGTTAAAAACACGCGCTACTACTATGGCATATCCCGGGGGGCACAGTAGAGACCACTTAGTAGTAGCGAGGGTTACAAACCCGCGCTGCTGCTATCAACTTAGTAGTAGCGAGGTTTAAAAACCTGCGCTGCTAGTAAGTAGCAGTAGCGAGGGTTTTTAACCCTCGCTGCTGCTAAGATTCTGTGTATAGCCTTTTCCCTAGTAGTGTGCCTTTAGCATTCTTGCGCTCAAAGTGCTTGGGCCCTCAATCAACGGCCATGCTTGCCTTGCAAGGAGGGACAAATTGAAAAGCTCGATGTCTCGAAATCCTAGGCTTCCCAAAGATTTAGGTTTAGTACATATGTCCCATGAGACCCAACATTGCTTCCTCTTGCCCTGTTTACTACCCCACCAGAATTTTCAAATCATAGATGTCACGCTCTCACAAATGCCACGTGGTAACCTGAAGCATGCCATAGAATACACTGCGATTGCTTGGGCAACTGCTTTTATCAAAACTTCCTTACCTGCATACGACAATAGTTTTTCCATCCATCCCTTGATCTTTTCCCAAACTCTATCTCTTAGATATTTAAAAGTTCCGTTCCTTGAGTGACCCACATCTGTCGGCATACCCAAATAACTTTCATTTGTTCATTGTGCACATTAAGAGAATTCTTTATACTATCTCAAACAAATTGAGGGCATCCCTTGCTGAAAAAGATGGATGCTTTCTCACTGTTCACCCTTTGACCCGAAGCATTACAGTAAGTAGTCAAGAGGTGTGATACTTTTTGCTCGCCTTAAAACGCAGCAGGCTGTCATCAGCGAAGAAAAGATGGTTGACAACCGGGGCTGTCGGAGCCACCTGTACTCCCACAAAATGCGATGACAGAGTTCCGGATTTCAAAAGGCGCGAAACAAAGAATTTATCTCTAGCATGCTGAAACAAATAGTTTATCTCTAGCACGGAGATTATGTTTCTTACCAACAAAGTATCACTGCAGTATTTTATTTTGTTACCACTAATCATTGGGTTGCTCCATTAGCAAGAAGTCAATTTGTCGGTGGAAACATAGCTGCAAGGATGCAATATTTCAACTTTGAGGTTACTTAAGCTTTTGGATTTCAGATTTAGTTACCATCACCAAACTGGTATGCAATTGAGTTGCACTTGCGCGCGCATGTTGATTTCTAAATATTGCACAGTACTATAGTTGTGCTCCTCTAAATAGCTTATATTTGAGCAGTCTTGCGGAATAGTTACAGTGAAGAAAAAGCTTAAAAGATTGATTTGATTTGTTGCTTTTTTGAGTGGCGCTGCCCCTGTTAGGCCAAGAAGCACTATACGATGACTAAAGTACATCAGATTACCTTTCGTGATTTCTCTGGAATTTTTCTAATTTGTTGTATGTTATTTTTTGAATTATTTTGGGTACAAGGAAAGAAGTGCAAGAGACTACAATTGTTTCGTGGTAAAATTTATTGATGTTGGTGTTTCTTTTCAAGATTATATTATTGTTTTCTCATTTGGTCCTTGGATGGTCTACTAATTTTTTTCTATTCCTTCTGGATAATTTGCTTCAATTCATCAGACTACCTACGGAAACATGCACATTCTTTATCTAAAGATATATTGGGCATCAGTCCACCTGTCATGAGATCTCTGAATTTTGGAGGCATGTTGTATTTTCTGAATTATTTCTTGCAGATATTATGCTTGGACTCACAAATGCATGTAATGCTTCCACTAGAGGTTTGTTCTTCTTTCCTTCTGTGTTATTCCTCTTTCAAATTCTTGGTCCTTGAAAAGTAATAGTACTTGCTAGGTTTTCTAGGGGCAAATTTTTTTGTAGTAGAAGCTGAATGTATATGGCCTGAATTTACATATCAGAGTGTATGAGTTGATTAAGGGTATGGGAGAGAACAATTGTCATCCTTGAACAACACACGTCGTCACTAAGTTTCTTATATTTACCAATTGAAACATGTTACTAAGTTGCTACTGATGTCACAGTGCCGTAATGCAGAACACATAATAAGTTAAATCAAGCCAAGATTTTATTCTTTTAGCCAGAGTAAGGTTCAGAGTTGTTCACTCTGACTTTTCTGGGCACATCCATAAGCAAGCTAGCACGTATTATTTAACTGAAGCAGAGGGCGGCTAAGCTATGAATGCTTCATTCTTTGTTCTAAACGAATGCAGCTATGACTTTGTATATTGAAGAACCGGCACCTGAGTGTGTTGTGTTTTTATAGGTTGTAGAGTCTGGAGAGTAAAGCTTGTACATTTTGTAAACCATTTTGTTCCAGTTTCCCTTAGTATACAAGTCTATACAGTCTCAGGTTTTGCCATTGCCGATCATGTACTTCTTTCTGTGCTAGATTAGTATATGTATATTTAGCTCATGTACACATGGAATTTGGATTATATTGAACCAAGAAATTTCATGTTGCTGACTACATATACCTGAACATGGTGGCTTGAACTTGTTTATTCTTGGACATGATGCTGGAATAATTCTTGATGTTTCATACATTCTGCTATTTCTTCAGTTATCAATTAGCTTAATTGGATTTCTGATGGTAGTTTTAGATATGTAGCAAAAGAAAGGGTGCTTCATAATTCATTAGATGTAGACCAGTAGGGTCAATTATACATTGTTGGCTGTAAATGACTTTCAATTTTAGCTTTCATAAAATTTAGTCATGTGCTCTTTAACAGTTTGTTGTGGTTGATGGTGGTCCTATGTGTTGGTTGAAATTATCATGTTGGATAATATTACTTCTACTAGCAGTTACAGTGCTCTTATTATTTTATTTGCACAAATATCATCACATATATTGCTATTGATGTAATATTATATTCCTTCACTGAAAGCAAACATTTCAGTGGCTGTTGTGGTACTCTTATTATTGTTATTTTCCAGAATCACATATGTTGTAGTACTATGTCCCTTCACTAAAAGAAAAACTTGTTTATTGCTAAAAATAATCAATTTCATATGGGAGGTATCGAGTCAAGCTTCTGTTGTTTCGACCGTCGGCGGTGCGTCGCTAGGATGCCCGAGGGAACAAAGGGCAGGCGGGGAGAGGATCTTCGACGATAGTTAGAAGCGGACGGAGTGTGCCCGGCGGCTGCACACAAGGGAGTACTAGAGAATGGGAAAAGATAAGGAAGAGCCATCACGGCCCAATAGTAAGATCATCTTTTTTAGGGATCGCAGCCATACGAAGATGAGTTTGTAGGTCCTTCCATGCACGTTAACTATTTTGTTTCGGCCAAGCCCAAATAGTAAAAAGATAAACTTCCCAGCCAAACTACCAACTATCTGTAAGAATTACCAAACAAAACTGCCCAAAAAGTTAACACAAAAAATAGTTTAAAAATATTTCAAACAAATATGTTCCTAATTTTTAACTTCTTACTACGAAAGTACATTCTTTTCAAAAAATGTTATTTTATAGAGTTTACATTTGAATGAAATATTAAGTTTTATTAAAAATAGATTTCCATGTTCAACATTTATTAAAATTAGATATTAAAAATGATGAAAAATGACCCATCAAGTAGGTTCTACCACTTTTATCGCCCGGTGCAACGCACGGGCATTTGTACTAGTTATAATCCTAGTTGATGATGCACCCCCGTGTTGTAGGAAGACTTTTGAGTGGTTGGCCCAGCCCACACTATGGTTCCGCGAGGAGGATTTATCCTTTTTTTTCACTATATTTGGGTGCTATGTTATCGTCAGTAGCCGCTGGGATGTTCACGATACGGTTTTTTCTTGTCTTGATGACGTCTCCGCCTAAATAGAGTACTCCCTCCGTCCGGAAATACTTGTCGAAAGAATGGATGTATCTAGACTTATCTTAGTTTTAGATACATCATTTTTATTCATTTCTCCGACAATTATTTTGGGACAGAGGGAGTACTTTAGACGCCTCCGTTATGAATGTCTCTTGAGTGGTACTAGCCTGAGTGCGCCGTCATAGAACTCATGTGGAATAAAAATAATATGTGGAGTAGTATTAACCCAAAGAGCAGCAATACCATGGCTTGTGAGCTAATATTGGGAAAACTTTGGTAGTATGGCTTGTGGGATAATACTGGGCAAACCCTGGTAGTATCTAGTCATTTCGAGTGGATGGAGACTGGCTAGTGACCCAGTGTTGGGCATGCCATTTATATTGACTAAGTTTAATAATCATATATGGTCTTTTGAGTGGATCTGGTTCAATCAATGTTGCTGTAGGGAAATAACCTCTGAATCCGTGAAAAAATGGTATAGAGGGTTATGGGAAATATGGGATTTCATAGGCTAATATGGTCGAGAGGTTGTGGATAAGGGGCCCAGACGGCCTCCCCAAGCCGGTGGGCCCTTTGCCGCCTGGGGGCCCTGGGTGTCCCTGGCCTCTTCCCGGTGCTTTCTGAATTCTTTTGCTTCTGAGATACTCTTTTTCAAAAAACCCAAGGTATCTTGAGCTCTATAAATATTAGGTTAGTCTAGAAAAATAATACTCCCTCTCTTCCATAATGTACTGCATATAATTTTTTTTCGAAAAATACAAACCTCATAAACTTAGACAACAGTTTTGGAGAAAATATTTACATCTTGAATGAGAAACATAATTCATTATATTCATTCGTAGAAGTAATTTCATATTATATATATATATATATATATATGATATTGTAGGTATAAATAGTTTTCTCTATAAATTTTGTCAAAATTTGTAAAGTTTACCTTTGTAAAAACCTATACACTCTACATTATGGCATAGAGGAGTATAAATTTCTATACAAAGTATCTAAAAGTGGTAACATAATACACGAAAACATTTTCTTGAAAAAGTATCTTACAGTGAACACTACTAATTCCATATTTTTGTCGAAAATTCCAAACATTTTTTAAATTAACAAAGATTTTAAATTTACATGAATATATTTTAAAATTTTGTAAGCATTTTTTAATTTACAAACATATCTTAAATTCATGTTATGAACATGTTTTGTACAGCAACAACATCCATATGGTAACAGCCGAGATGAGCCAATCGAACTCCATCTGTCAAAGCACGTCAAAGTCACTGGTATCATAGTGAAGGCCCATTGTGAGAACCTGTAATATGGACTCATATACTATGAATACCTCTAAGATACTGAGTCAAACATAATATCTTGAGATCGAAGAAGTCACCACATATGCCATCATAGTCGACGGGAACGTCTCCCACTCTAGGAACATCTACGGAAAGGTTGAAATAAATCCAGTAAATGTGAGCACCAGTGACAAGTTTAGGACCCAGAGTTTTCAAAATTTCACTAGTAGAAAAGGGGGCAATGGTCCAGGCCGGGTCAGCCCATTAGTCCCGGTTCAGTCCAGAACCGGGACAAATGGTGGCATTATTGGACCTGGTTCGTGAGCCCCGGGGGCCGGCCGGGCCACGTGGGCCATTGGTCCCGGTTCGTCTGGACCTTTTGGTCCTGGTTGGTGGGACGAACCGGGACCAATGGACCTCGCTCCTGGCCCACCACCCTTTTTCCCGGTTGGTGGCTTGAACCGGGACCAAAGGCAGCCCATTAGTCCCGGTTTGTGCCACCAACCGGTACTAAAGGGTTGTCGTTGCGGTCATAGTTTAGTCCCACCTCGCCAACCGAAGGGCGCTCACACCGGTTTATAAGCCCCTCCCTCTCTGCCTTATTGAGCTCCTCTCAAAGTGAAAATAGATGCCATTATACAGGGAATTTGACCTAAATTCATATTGAATTTCTCTGAAATTAGTAGAAATTTATTATGAATTTTGGTTGAATTCTCTCTATAAGCGCATCTATGCTCATTTTTTTAGTAAAGTTAATCACAACTATTATTTTTGAGTGGTTTTTTATATAGTTTTTTTTCTTTTCTACTATATTTATTTTTTTCTATTTTTTCTAAGTTGTAATAAGTCATTAAAAATAAAAAAGAGGTGCAATGCTCGTTAATTAGCTTCAAGCCTTTCGGAATAGTGTAAACTGCACTGCACATAGCTCCGTGCAGTCTACCCTATTCCTCAAGGCTTGAAGCTAAGCAACGTGCAGGTTAGCATTGAGCCTCTTCTGCATCGTCTCTGTACTCAGGGCTTATAAACCGCTGCGAGTGCCTCTCGCTTGGCGAGGTGGGACTAAAAAACAGCTGCAGAAAGAATCAACTAAAAAACTATTTTACCAGTTCATGCCACGAAACGGTACTAAAAGGTGCTCGTGGGGCACCAACCTTAAAACCTGTACCAAATAAAATGCCTTTGTAACAGCCTTAGAACTGATACTGAAGGAATCAACTAAAAAGCTTTTATAAACCTCTAGTATTATTGAAACTAAAATTATATAGAATTTTGATACAAACTTTAATAGCAAAAGAATTATCATAAAAGAAAATAAATAAGTAATTATAATTCTGTTCAAAACATTAAAAGCAAAAAGAATTATCATAAAAGAAAATAAATAAGTAATTAGAATTTTGTTAAAAACTTTAATAGCAAAAAGAATTATCATAAAAGAAAATAAATAAGTAATTAGAATTTTGTTACAAACTTTAATAACAAAAAGAACTATCATAAAAGAAAATAAATAAGTAATAAGAATTCTGTTCAAAACATTAAAAGCAAAAAGAATTAACATAAATGAAAATAAATAAGTAATTAGAATTTTGTTACAAACTTTAATAGCAAAAAAATTATCATAAAAGAAAATAAATAAGTAATTAGAGTTATGTTAGAAACATAAAAGCAAAAAGAATTATCATAAAAGAAAATAAATAAGTAATTAGAATTTTGTGACAAACTTTAATAGCAAAAAGAATTATCATCAAATAAAATAAATAAGTAACTAGACGGGTGCATTGGTATCGGTTGGTGGAAACTAATTATTCAAATTTGGAAACGAATGGAGTAACAGAAAGATTATAATTAATCTGAACTAAAAGAAAAATAATAAAAAAGCAAAAATCAAAAGAAACTAAATAATTCAAAGCAAAAAATAAAATAAAAAAATAAAAAAGTGCCACCTAAAGGGCTACCACAGCCTGCATACGACTAGAAACCCAACAATGGGCTAGGATTCAGGCCCGCAATAGGCCCAATAGGCCCACAGGCACATATAGTTCGTTTAGGCCCGTAAGCCTGCATTTGAGAGGAGCTCGAGAGCGCAGCGGGACTGGGGCTTATAAACCACTCTCGAGCTCCCTCAGCTAGCGAGGTGGGACTAAACTTTCGTGCCGCGACGCGGGCTGCATAGGGCCTTTAGTCCCGGTTGGTGGCACCAACTGGGACTAAAGGGGGGCATTGGTACCGGTTGGTGCCTTGTGCATTGGTACCAGTTCGTGGCACCAACCGGTACCAATGCCCCCCTTTAGTCGGTTGGTGCCTCCAACCGAGACCAAAGCCCTCTGCTTCCCGCCCTTTGGGCTGCTGAAAAGGGGCCTTTGGTCCCGGTTGGTGGCACCAACCAAGACTAAAGGGGTGCATTAGTCCCGGTTTGTGCCATGAACCGGGACCAATGCCTTTCCTATATAAGTAGCACTTAGAAAAATTTCAGAACTACCCATCCCCACTTCAATCTCTTCTCCTGCTCTCCCCCGACGGCGGCGAATCCATCCACGACGCCTGCAGGCTGCCCGAGCCAGCCCTCGCCCCGTGCCGCCCCGTCCCGCGCCGCCCTGACGCCGTCTCTGCGCCGCCCGCCCGCTCCGCACCTTGCCGTCGCCGTCGCCGTCGCTGTGAGCAACTAATTTAATTTGGCGTTAGTAGTAGTTAATTAAGATGTGTAGTTAATTTTTTTAATTTTTGTTTAGATTTTTTTGTAGTTCATATATTTTTTTGTTAGATGTGTAGTTCATAGATTTTTTTTGTTAGATTTTTTTTTCATATTGTGTAATTAATTTTTTCATATAATTGTGTTAGATTTTTTTCTGTTAATAGATTTTTTTTGTTGATATTATTGTTGAATATGCATGTTTGTATGTTCATATATATGCAAAGATTGAATATGTCAAATTTTTATGATTTTTTCTGTTCATAGAATTTGTATGATTTTTTTCTGTTGTAATTTAGTTCATAGAATTTTAATGATTTTTTGTTCATAGTATTTTCTTTGTCAACTTATTGTGTTTGTATTGGAAAATTGTGAATGATATAAGTCATTTATGAATATGTTCATATTTAGAATAGAGGAAAAATGAAAACAATAAGAAGAAAGGGTTTAATATAATTAGATAGAAAAATAATAGAACTATAGTTAAACTAGTTTATTTTTCGTAAGTACTACTTTATTTTATTTATAGTAAGTGCTTCATATATAGTTGAACTAGCTAGTTGATTTAATAAACTACTTTATTTTACTATATATATAAGTAGTTTATTTTTAGTAAGTACTACTTTATTTATTTATAGTAAGTGCTTAGTAGTTGAACTGGTTGATTTAATTAATAAAACTAATTTATTTAACTATATATAGAAGTAGTTCCCGCATTGACGTCGGCGATGCCTATCCCGCATCCTCGTCGTCGTCGACTCGGCGGTGGAGGTCTGGTTGATCAGGGCCATGTTCGGGACTGGGCTCCACCGGGCTGGTATTGAGAGGTGCTACCTTCCGGGGGACGTAGGTTGGTGAGGAGGCAGCCCGTTGTTGACCCGATCCTTGTTTGGTGGCGGTCGCGTGGGCCAGTGACGGTGCCGAGGCTTCCGGACACCGCGGAGGACGAGCACGTCCATCGCTACATTGTTGCATTGGAGGGCAGGTTCGACAATACCTGGCAGATTCTTCAGGGATCTCACTGGAGCTATGATCCTGTGATAGTTCCTTATCTTTGGGTGTCCACCACCCGCGACGATTCCCATCCGGCGCTACGGTTCTAATTGTATTAGTGATGCTATATTAGTGATAATATTCGACGATGTACGGACACCAAGAGATGATGTACTTTTGCTTATAATTGAATGCATGCTAATTTGAATACTACTTTATTTTATGATTTGGTTTTGCTTATTTTATGATTTGGTTTTGCTTATTGAATGCTCATATTGGAAAAGTTCTCCTTCATTCCCATGTGCTAGACAATTTGGTGTAATAATGCACTTTGGAATGAAAGGAGGAGCTACGTACCATCACCGATAGTCAACCCGTGATTAATAGTAATGATCTAGTTTAATATTTGAATTATGAACATAGGCCGGAAATGTCGTACTCGGACGACGAAAACCGCCTGGGGGAGTGCGACTGGTGCCACGACGACCGAGGTATGTGCGACAGGTTCATTGAGCTGGACGAAGATCGGCGCTTCAGCATTAAGCTCGAGGAGACCTTCGATGTTCATACGGTACGCAATGACCACAATAGTTTTTTTCGTAATTAAGCATGACTTCAACTATTTTAGCGTGTATTTTTCATCTTTTCTAATTCGACTAGCTTATCCCATGCTATGCAAGACGCTATGTCTTGGAGAGGATGGGTTTTGAAGACCATGAAAGTATGGAAACCAAAAAAATTCTCCTAAGGACCCAACATGGTGTGGATTTTCAAGTAAAGTTATACAATGCTGAGAGTGTAACCCATTTTGGTTGCAAAAATTGGGAAGCACTTTGCAAGATGTATGGTTTTGATGAGGGTATGCTTGTCACCATGGATCTTGGTGATCCTACAATCGAGCAAGACAGACCTTCGATTTGGGTCCTTGTGGATACACCTCCAATTCTTCCCCCATGTGAGCTTAACATAGTTAATTATTAAGTAATTTATATTGTTTATTTCAAAATAGTTGACATCTTATTTCCATTGACAGCTTATTTTCATTCTTCAAAGAATGTGCGGAAGATGGTAGACAAAACCCACTACACCGATGGCTCCGAATTAACTTATAGGAAGGAAAATCATCTGATCGCATTTTGTACTGATCTTGAGAATTACAATGTCTACAACCAAACTCCTCAACATTATGGTCAATACGTGCCACTAGTGCACGTGCTGAACTACGGTAACTACCATGGAGATACCCTGGTAAGATTTTTTACTATTACGACATCCGTGCATCTTTTTGCACACTTCTAAAACTAGTACATCATTGCTAACTACGAATTTATTACTATGTTTTTCAACAGATAATCCCGAATGATTGTGTGCCTCATCTGATGTATACGAACGGTAGTCTTCATGTTTTGAACATACAACCAGGTCTTCCTACGAATCTGAACTGTCCATACCGGGTTTCTAAAAGAAGTGGAGACATGACAATCAAAGAATGGAAAAAATGTATGGACAGCCGTAAGGAGCTTCTTGGAAGCAAAAGACAGGATGATCTCCATTCTTCATAATGGAGAGTCACGGTCTATATATTTTACGCTATTTTACCTTAAGGGTGTTTAGGTCCTACCTGATACTGATGATCATGTGCTAAGAACAATTATGTAGGGTTGGGTTCGACGACTATGAGGATGATGATCGTATGACTTATTATTAATAACGAGTAGAAGTTGTATGATGATGCATGATTAGTAGGACTTGTTATTATATATGATGATGTATGATGCGAGCATGCATGAGTTATTATATCAGCGGGTGAAATGAACATAGCAGCAGCGTTGGTAAACCAAAGACGAAGATATAAGAGAGGTCACTTCTCTCTATTAGCTAGCTAATAACAACCTAAAAATAACCCCCAAAACCCCTAAAGCAGCCACTTTTTCTTTTAAAAAAAGAAAAACATCGCCTTTTGGTCCCGGTTGGTGCCACCAACTGGGACCAAAGGCCGCCCTTCCTGGGCTCAGCGCACCAGCCATGTGGAGGACCATCTGTCCCGGTTCGTGTTAGAACCGGGACTAAAGGGGGGAGGCATTAGTAACGACCCTTTAGTCCCGGTTCAAGAGCCGGGACTAAAGGCCCTTACGAATCGGGACAAATGCCCTGTTTTCTACTACTGTTTGATGCCAAATTTTAAAAATATTCCCGTTTTAAATTTTTTTCAAGAGTCTCAAAAAATGTTCCAGTTTTCAAACTCGTTACGAGTTTAAAAATGATTCAATGAAAAAACAATTGTGATTTAAAAAAATGTTCACTCACATTATTTTGCGCTTGTAGGATCTAGCCATAAAGGAGTTTAGTTCCATCATATATTCATCTAAGCTAACTACCGGCCTATGATTAGTTCTCGGGATTTGAAGGAAACGTAAAAGAAGGATTATAAAAGTATGGTTCAATACCTAACCAGATGCAATGGAAACATTATTGAGTCAGTCAATAGGCAAATATTTGAGAGGCTGATCCAAATGACTTGTAATTTTAGAATCCACAATCACTTCAGCCACTTTAATCCAACAGGATATTCAATGAAATGTAACACAAACATACATCTAATAGTCACAACTTCTTGATCATACATTTTTATATTCATCAAGAGAGAACAGAGAAGCTTAATAATGGATGCAGTTGATACATATAACAACTCATGTGCACGTGGAGAGCTAGGATAATAAGAAACACCACAACACTAAATTACCTCTAGGCATTGACAACATAATCATCTCGTCAGGTGAAAGGTGAATCGTTCACAACATAACCCTCTAGTTTTGGTAAGAAGGTAAATTGAACAAGGGTTTACTTAAAAACTGTATGATAGGACGAGATGCCTCTGAAATGGAAACTGGATGTCAACTTTCCATCAACATCAACCGGAAATAGCAAGTCATTAGAACCGACCAACTCACCGTCACCAATAACAACCATCACTTCCTCATAGCGGCTAAATTTTGATATTGGTCCCTGATCTCAGCAACCGGCAATTCTAACCGACACTTGAAAGACGAGACCTCGCCTTGGTAGTCCTGCAACACCCAAATGTCAACGGCGGTCTCTTCATCACTAAGTAAGAAGATGCCAAGCATGTCACCCATCTCAAACAGTCATCCATAATCATGGCCAACCGGGGAACGGATCTATCAGAACGACGTAGTGGTGGTGTCGAATATCATTATCCGGTTGCCAGTGTGACAATGCAGCCTACCACAGAATAGGAGTTTGTGGCCGGACAACGGATCAGGGCGCCCTATATGTGCCTCGGCGGCTGGTCAGAGCCAATTGAGAAAACATTGATGGCATGGTGATCTCTTTCATGGTACAACACCAGTCAATACTCCCTGGTAGGGGGTCACGGTAACGGTACATCCCCACGGTCATGAAGCCATCGAGCTGCTGGACGGGAGCATACTGTTGGGTTGCCGGGTTGCATATGGCAGAGGTCGTCAAACTCACAATCCATGGAGAGGAGGAGGAGGTCGTTGCAGGAAACCACCAGATAGAAGAGGGGAGTGAAACTACCTTCAATCCCCCTTGTAAGGGAGCCAATTTCAGTCGCGCGACGCACTGGAACCGGCCGGCGGAGGTGACATTGTTGTGGCTGTAGAGGAGAGGTATGGCGGGTTGGCTGGCATGGTGGGACAGAAGGAAGTCATGGGTGGAGGTGGCTGCGACGCCACGTGAAGCTGACGTGTGAAGCTGACGGTACGATAGAGGAGGAGGGGTTTGGGGGGCAGGAGGACAAGGATCTCCCAGATGTTGATCTAATCCGGGAGGCCAGGGAGGAGAGGAGTCGCTCCTGCAGCCTCTCCCATGGTCATCAGGAGCTGGAGTTGTGGCAGCGGTGGAGGTAGGTCTCTCTCGTCTCGCGGATGTGCAATTTCGGATGCTCTCCAATGGGCTGGGCTGGGCCCCCTTCTACTACAGTAAGCCAGCCAGCTCTCTCAACGGCATTCTCTCTCAACTGCAACACCAGTCAGCTCTCGCATAAAACAAAATTTTCAGCAAGGGCTTTCGTTCTTTTTTTGAGGCACCAAACCGTAGAACAATAGTTCTACGGTAATTTTCTATTAATAAACTAAAAAGGAGTATACAGTATGTACAAAGCAAGAACAAAAGAAAGCAAGCAAAAACTCTATGCATTATCCTCTATCCAACTCCAGGTTTTTCTAACATGAAGATACTAAGAGAATGTTATGACCATGTAAGGCGTCATTCTAGAGGATCCTTAATCCAATTCTGAACGGAATTTAAGTGCTTTGCTTTGGGTCTGTGAGTCAGCAAAGTCATGTCCTCCTTTAGCTTGCATTTCCAACAATTGATACTAGGAGCTTCTTGCCTGGAGATTTTCCCATTTTTTCGGCACCAGGTGGGCCAGCACCCTTGGATTATGATCTCCATGGACGTGTTTTTCTGGAAGAAGTTGATGTGCTAACTGAATGTCATCAATAGAAGAAATTCCCAAAAAAAATCCCTGGCAGTATACTGTTCCAGCAAACATGCACAAAGCCACAATCCCAAAGGGCTTTTTACTCTGGCCAGGAATCTTAGTGACGGGCTCAAATTTCCATTTCTCTAGCACAACAATGTAAGACATAAAAGTATACAATAATAACATGAAAACAATACATTATTTTCTGTAATGACAACATATATATAATTAAGGTACAAGCCTTCTAACATTTTTGAGCCATTCTTGCTTGCTTTCAAGGCGTTTGGAGTTTCAGTGTTTTCTCGTACAATTACTGGATTTAATAATAGTAAGATCAATAATTCTTGTACAGTACTAGGGGCCAGTTCTTTTGCTCGCTTCTAGACTAAGCAGGAATAATCTGCCCCTACCGAGCTTAATTCTAGAAGCCCAACCAAATTTATTTTTTGAGAAGCCTACTAATTAAGACTTGGACTATTAGGCTTCTAAAAAGATATTTTTGTTTGGGCTTCTAGAATAAGCTGGGTAGAGGCAGCTTATTTTAGAAGCTCAAAAAAGCCACGAGAACAACTTGCCCTAGATGTCCAATGGAAGGAACAACCTTTCCTATATAACGCTCACATGGTCCAATTAAGTTGTACAGAAAAAGTGGTTCGAAGCCAAATTGGTCTGGGCGAAATTCCCTGGCGATGGCGTCGTCTAGGGTTATAAATCCTATCATGTGACCCTTCTCACGAGTCAAGTTTCTTTGTACCCTTACCAATCTAAGATATCGAGTAGGGCACAATTCTCCTTTTCTCACCTGGAGGCGACGTCTAGGGTTCTCGATTTCCTAATAATTCCAGGTGGCTATCTACCGA
The DNA here is from genome assembly GCA_021437245.1 of Aegilops speltoides. Lineage (NCBI taxonomy): Eukaryota > Viridiplantae > Streptophyta > Magnoliopsida > Poales > Poaceae > Aegilops > Aegilops speltoides. Next base: position 56,744,524 of record CM038146.1, read on the forward strand.
TCAAACTTGCCCACTGGTGTGTCGTGTGTCCAGGGTTTCATTGAGGAGAGCAAATGATGGTTGGGCCTAGTTCTCAAGCATTGCCAAGCAGTCCAACGGCGACAAGTGCGCCTGCTGCTGTGGATGGATTGATATGTAAACTAACCTCCATGAGAGAGAGGAAGATGACAGAAACATTGATGAGGAATTCCCTGATGAAGTTGATGAGGCAGAGTTCATGGCGATTTCTAGGTTTCATTCTGATAAATCTTTTAGTCTTGGTGCTTTGTAGAACTCAATGCACAATCCTTGGAGTTTGGCGTAGGGGGCGACCTTCAGTGCCATAGGGGAAAACTTGTTTGTGATCACAGTAAACTGATAGGGATACTGAAGAAGAGTTATAGCGGAGGGCCCTTAGCTCTTTCGCGACCATGGCATATTGATTGAAAGCTATTACGGTTTCAGCATGCTAGATGTGGTTCTGGATAAACTCTCAGTCTGGACCCAAATTGTTGATCTCCCACCTTTGTATAGGAAGGATGCTATTATCGGATCTTTGACGGAAAATTTTGGAGAAGTCCTAGAAGTACTGAATTTAATAAAAAATATATGCAGTAAAAAACTTAAGTCCAGTAATTCTCATACAATACTAGCATTTTTTTCACTTGCATAGCTCAGCAGAAGAAACCCCAGTTTCCTATATATTGCTAATATGGTCCAACTAAGTTGAACAGAAAAGGGTTCATGTATTTTATTATTTTGCGGGTAAAAACTTATATTACTTAAGGATCATACAGATTATAATATTTCTTACATTATTCAACTATCTCTGGTGTACTAGGCCAAACTAGACTACTGGTCTACCCTCAATTCTCGCAAATGTTTCTAGGAAATCACTGACCAAATTCTTGTCACGAGAAACATGCGAGGTAGACGTCATATGAAGTGACCTCATGTACTTAATTTCTCCCATCACGGAATAAAAGGGAGAACGCATTTTAATGGTTGTTGTTTCGAATTTAGAAATTCAGTGGTTATTTTGTTCATTTTAGTCTGACACTCTATTAGGTCATGTTGTGTCAATGCGATTGCATATCTCTTTTCTCCCTTCTCTACTTTTTAGTTAATTAGTTGGACACTCTTAATTTCTCGAGGCTCGCACCCCCTCTCAAAACGGTCCATCTCCACGTCTCCACCATCAGGGCTACCGATTGTGAATTAGGGGCTTAGCTCTAACTATTTTTCAAATGCTTGCATCTGCAGTCGTAGTTGATTCTTTGTCTTATGTTTCTGGAGGTGCTCACCATTGTGAAGGCAATAACATCCTGGTTTACACTACCTTTGCATATTAATCATCATCCACTCTAATGTTTCTGTTCCGAAACCCTCCTCCAATACCCTCCTTGTCGCGTTCCATCTTTCTCCTCTCCCATATATACTGGATTTATATTCGGGCAAGGAGTGACGACCCATACTTTGTTCTTTTGATTTTCCAACAAATTCCCTTTTAATATGTTCGTTCTTAGATAATTAGTGTTTCTATATCATGTTTAGGTTCTCCGCCATTGTTTGTCGATTTGAATCGTCATATACTGTCTTACTCAAGCTTTTATGTCTTTTCCCTCTTGTAATAGTATGCCTTTCTATCTCATCTTTTAAATCTTTGTAAGGTTGATCTGCGGGAAAGAGTAGGGATTCCTCGCTTCTAGATTCCCCTCTTAACCTCAATTGAAGGTTGTTCCAACTCTTGAGGGGGATTGGTGTGCCATCCCGGTTTCATAGGAATGATAGACGACTCATATCAACAAGGTGTGGCTTCTTTTCCGGGAGCCCATTCAAAAGATACCTCAAAGTTAAGCGTGTTTGGCTTGAAATAGTTTGAGGATAGGTGACTGATTGGAAAGTTCATCCCGGGTGCGCACAAGTGAGGACAATGTGGAAGAAAAGATTAGTAATGGTATGTGGCATAGGCCAAGATGTTGTAATTCCAGGTGTTTGTGCTGAGGCTGAAAAAAAATTATACTAGATGCAGAGCTCTAGTTGTTGACCTTCCCCTCCAAGCCAGCTTCATATGAGGAATACACAAAGAGCACCAATATCTGAGGTGACCTGCAGATTCTCCATCGCTAGGAGTATTAGACTTGTACGTGACAAGATAAGTACAATTATACCTTCAAAGACAAGCATGCACCATGATGGCTGATCAGGCAAAAATCTAAAAAATAGGCAATAAAAAAGGCACATTCACATTTAGATTCGGAACATGCAAGAGTAAGGCAATTGACCCGAAAAAAGATTAGAAAAATTGTAGAACATTAAACTTGGTTAGTGGACCAGATTGTGATAATGATTCAATGAAACGACTCAAGAATGCTCAAATAGGGTGTGTGCTCAGTGATGACATGCTCTAGTTGGGCCTGTCCGGAGGGTATGACCACATAAACTTTGGTGATCGGCTCTAAGTCTACCTCGATCTTCCATGTGGTAGAGATTGTTTAGCTGGGTGCAATGATGAGCACTTATGCTAGAAACATAATGGTCCATTTTATATATTTATTATCTCATGATTCTTGAACCTCTTTTGTCATGAAAAAACATGTTGAAGCTTTCTTGTTTAGAGCAATGAGTTTTAAAGAGATTTAGAGGGAGGGAGGGAGGGAGGAAGGAGGGGGGTGGAGATGGCACCCACAGTAGCTACCAATGAAACTAGCTCTAGCATTCATCAGACCTAGCAACTAGCCTGATAATAGTACTAGGGGTTTAAATGCACCACCTTTACTCCATAGGAAACCCCAAGGTCTACATATATCCATCTTAAACTTTTCATTCATCATCGAGATGAATCTTCCTGTATTGTTCCATCTCTTATTTGTGCCAATAACTGTCACGGATCGTCCTGTCATACTTTTTCATGCCAGTTGGGCATCATGGTAGGCATTCATGCCAGGTTTTAATGAATTCCGACACTCTATGCAAGTTGCGTCAAGTCTGGCCATCTATTGGGATAATTTCTCTGAGAAAACTCAAGAAAATCCTAAAATTATCGAAAACAAAAACAACTTAGCTCGGTGCCTTGAATTGGTCATACCAGGCCATGATAAAAATTGTGGCAATTTCAAGGTTGTCGAGAAACAACATGGTCTCAGACGGAGCCTTATGGCCTACTTGAACACACTCCGCTCAACATGGTGTATTTAGGATGTATTTGAAATGACCTCAAGTTATGCAAGCAGCTGGGCATGCACATGGCAGACATCAACGATTTCCGACACTGTATGTGGGTATTAACAAATAAAGTTATGCGGGTATTTTGATATTGTTCAAGATCATCCTCTTCTAGGAGAGCTAACATGAAAAATCCCATGAGCATACAAAGACTACCTAATTGGATCTTTGCCAATGGTGAGAACCTCACAGGTAACTTAGATGATGTTCCATGGTTGCAAAGTATATCCCAAAAGGGTCGTTGTAATTGCATTGTTCCCAGCCTATCTGTAAGAATCTCAGCGGCAGAGACAGCCTGGGATAAGTTTGAGCAAAAGGTTAACATGATAGCCAGAGTGAACCATGTTGTTAGAATTGATACTTTGCGCAATACCATTATAATTCATCAAGGAAGTGTTAGTGTGTATCATGTACAATGTACATATAGAGGCTAGGCATTTGAGAAAACAGGGAAAATGTGTGGGAAACAACGTACCACTAGTTTCGGTGGATCGATTCCATCCTCCATCGTCGGAGTCTGCACAATGTAGAAGCTAGGCATTTCAGCGAACATGACAAGTGCGTGGAAAACATCGTAGCGACGGAGCTTGCACTGCATTCACATAAGAAAAAGGGTGGAAATTGAGAGATAGTACCTTCAGAGAAGGTAGCTAGCATGCCCTACTCCACTGTGAGAAGGGATGAAATACCAATAGCTCCATGGGGACGGAAGAGAGAGGAACAGACCGTCGCCTGGGGTTGGATCTTCTCCTAGGGTACGCTGAGGTCGCCGGGTGCTCATAGTTGTGTCGCGTCGGGGTTACGCCACCGCATGGAGGGGACACGCCGGAGGCCGGCGGTGGTGTTAAGAGATCAGAGATGGAGGTGTCGTGGCGGCCTAGCGGGGATGAGAAGCAAGTGTGGAGCTGAAACAACGGAGGTTGTGACAAATTTTTCAGTCCTCAGATGGTAACTAGGGGAATAAATTACAGCTTGTTGGTTTCGTGGGAATAAAAGATGCCGGGGAGCGGAGGGGTAATGAGAATAAAAGCCCGCTGATGGTTTAGAGGAATGGAATTAGGGGAATGAATTATAGCGTGTTTGTTTTTAAATTTATCTAGCTAGTAGTTCATTTACATATTTCAGGAATAAATCCTCTCTCAGATTTATCCCGGCTCCGCCTCTGTTTGAGGGAATGTGAGCTTTAGTGGAAGCGGAATGGGAGTTGAGGCTGTCAATTCCCACTAATTTCTTTCCATGGGGGATCCTGTTAATTCGTGGACAGACCTTTATCCCAAACTATTTCCCATCACATACCAAATAAGGAATGATGTAAAACTCTACTTCCCACGCCTAATCCATTGATGAACTCCCATGTGCGAAATCCCCTTCCCCTTCACAAAGGTTACCAAACAGGTCGTTAGTGTTTCTTTAACGGTTCATATGAATTCCCATCGAGTTGGCATTTTTATTCGACACCACTGGCTTGTCTCGAAGCATGGCTATCTTTGCATGGTGTCGTACCACTCTTCGGATCATGATGTTGAGTGCTTCATCCTGGCTGCTGCTACGACAACCACGATGAGCCCTATGTGTCCCTCATCTATGAATGACTTGCTTCTAAATGCTTTTCCCTCAATTCCGAACATACAAGTGAGTTGTTTCTGAATGTTTTTCCCAAGGCAATATGCAAGTAGCAAGCTTTTCCTAAACAATATGCAAGTGTTTCTCTAGGCTTAACTATGAAATGTAGTGCACTGGGGTTTCTTCTGAAGCCATAATTTCCTTCTGCTTATTCTTATTCAGTACTAGGATCCACTGATAAATCAAGTTCCATTCAGCAGTGTTTGAAATCAAGAAAGCTCCATCTACATCAATATGAAAACTTAGGGACGATGCACACAAGTTATTCAGTGAAATATGCAGCAGCTTACCCCTCCCGGGGGCTGGGTTACTCGGTAGTAGATAAAGAACAACCCCCTGTAAAAACTTCGACATCATTGTTGACTCTTTCTTTCCCTATGCCTCCCTTGCCCACATTATTGATGTGACTTTGCCTTGAAAACAAACAAGGGGAAAATTTCATGCCACCAAGTTTCTTGCATAGTTTTAGCGTGGTAGATGATATTGGAATACTCTAGAGAGTTTCAACTAAACATGGGACAATAGATGCAGATCCTTCTGTATTGATGATGAATGAAAAGTTCCACATGTATATAAGTAGCCCTCCAATTTTCTTACAAGGTGCTGCAAGTTTCTAGCTAGTTCTTATAGTTAGGCTAAGTGATAGAGCAATAACTTCTTTTTTGTGCGTAGTAGAGCTATAACTTCAATGGTAGCTGCTGTGGGTACCATTTCTGCACGTGACTTGGGTGGATTGTAGCATTTACCTTCATCCTCAAAAGCTATCGCGAATAAGTTTTGAATGAAATTGTTTTCTGAATCCTTCGTCAAAACAGTTGTTGTGTCTTTGATATCCACACTACACACCTTCCAGCTGCTTGGTGTTGTAGTAGCATCTTTGCTAAATAAATTGGTTATAGTAGCATTTGATTTGTTGTAGATGCAGCTGAAACCAATGAGCCATAAAATTCTATTAAATGAGTTGTAATAATACATATAAATTAGTAATATCTTGCAAGTGATCCAGAGCGGTAATTATACAGAGAGCTAACAGAAAAAATAATCATGGCAGCCAAAGACCATGTAGTTGAATCTATATCAATGGACAGAACGACATCCTGACAAGTAGTTGTAAAGTTGTCCACCATCCATAATTAAATATAACACGTTTTTTGATACAAAGGGAGTGTCAAAACTCAAAAGACAGCCTTATATTCTAATACTGAGTGATATCTCCCAACTGGGTAAATTACACCTATTCCCAGCAATTTGTAAGGATTTCAGCAGGACAGACACTTTCCAAAGAATTGCAGATCAGATTGAGTAAATGGTTTACAATCAATCCACTAAACTTTCCAAACCCTGGATGTTTCTAATTTTGGCATTGGCAGACTCGGCTACCAATACCTTTGCAAGAAACTGGTTGTTTCAGAATCACTTAGTTTACCGAATACCATTCTGACTCATTAGGGAGTGTCAATGTATTTAATTTCTAATCTACAATGTAGTGGCTAGTCATTTCAGCAAACATGGCAAGTGCGTGGAAAACACCGTAGCAGCGGATAAATCCATTTGATCGATTCATCTCCTACATTGATGGAACCTACACCACATCCGTAGAAGAGAAAGGGGATGGAAATTGAGAGACACTACCATTCAGAAAAGGTAGCTACCACGCCGTACTCCATTCAGAGAACGGGATGTAATACGAATAGTACCACCGGGAAGAAAGAAAGATAGAAGAACGGACCCTCGCCGTGTGCTCTGGGCTGCCCTGCTTGCGCGTGAGATACGACGAGGTCGCTGGATGCTCGGAGCCATGCCGCGATGGGGTTATGCCGAGGACGGCGGGTGTCCAAGGCACCGCCCGGATGGAGGTGGAAGGCTGCCTCTATGGGGCTCCCTCGTGGCACGGTTCAGCAGCACCAGGATGTAGTCGGACGTTTTAGGTGTCAAGCTGAGCAAGGTCGACGGTCGTGCCATGTGGCTATGCTGCCGCGCCAGAGGACGGCGGTGGCGGGTGGAGAACAGAGGTTGGATGAGCGTCTCTCAGTTTTCCTAGCTTGTCTGCAGAACTGGCCATGAGTTTAACCGGTTTGGCCGTATGCATCATTCAGATGCAAAGGCTGGGGCATACCCCCCTTTTCGAGAAAAAAAATGAGTTTAACGGGTAAGCAATCACATGAATCAACACAAATGTATCAGAGACCTTTCTGTTCCCAAAACATGCATCATTCCTATACCGTCAAATCGTCCATACAGCTGCCAACCCCACCGCAATAAAAAAAATCTTGCTTAATCAATCTAGGCAGCCACAGATAAATAAGTCATAAACAGTATCAATAGGTTCAGATCAAAGACACATTGAAAAATTGTTCAGATCAACTTTAGCAACCGAGCAATTCACAAATAAGTGATCAGTAGTATCATCACTGACGGGAATTGACAGGTTCTCAATACATTGTCTTTTGTAAAAATGCTTAAAAAATCAGCAACAAAGCAATTTCTAATTTTAAAGGAAAGCATAGCTTTACAAAGCAAATTATGTGGGCAAATCATTCTCTTATACAGAGGACTACCAAAAATGATGACATTGGCAGTCAAAGACCGTTTAATTGTATCTCTATGAGTGGACTCTACAAAATCATGGATGATGTTCCAAAGTTGCCTGGGGTAAGGCTGAGTAAAAGGTTATCTCAATCATGGTTTTGGGTACCGCCCGAGAAATTCGGTTACCGGGTGGTATCCGCGTTTCTCGCCGCCCCACGAGAAACACGCATGACGAGCAAAAAAACTCGAAAATTTTAAAATTTTTGAATTTAAACGCCCAGAGTTCAGACAAATAGAGTTGTATCTCAATCATAGCATCAGGCGAGGCTTTGGCCTGGTGCTAAGCGCCTACTTCAAGCTTCGTAGATCGCAGGATCGAACTCCAGTTTTGCACTTTTTTTGCTTTATTTTTCATAATTCGTAAAAACATGATTTGAAAAAGAATGCCAAACGAGATGTTGAACTCGAGACCTCATCACATAGCAAGCACGCAGACAACGTTCCACTGGGCTACTGGCCAAAATGTGATAAGGTGTGTTAATGTTCCTCTTATATCTAAGTTCAAAAAGTTTGAATTCAAAATTCGATTACAAATTTCGTCCGAAGTATGTTCGGAATTTCTCGGTAACCGTGGTAACTGAGAATCTCGCCCCCACAAGAAAATTTATCCAGTCGGAATCCAAAACCTTGATCTCAATTACCAAAGGGAACCTGTTGTTTCGGGCTTGATTCTGTATACAGTACTCTCTTTGTAAACTAATATAAGAGTGTTTAGATAACTAAATAGTGATCTAAACGCTTTTATATTAGTTTATGGAGGGAGTGCTATTCTAATCCAGCAGCGTGTGACACTGACACAGGGTATCTAATCGACAATGTAGAGGCTAGGCATATCAGCAAACAGGACAAGTGCGTGGAAAGCACCATAGCCACTGGTTTGTTCCACTGAACTGATTCAGGCAGCTAGCATGCCGTACTCCATTCAGAGATGGAAGGGGGTGAAGTACGAATAATTCCAACAGGAATGAAGAGAGAGGATGCACCGTCATCGGGGGCACGGGGCCGTGCGTCGCCGGTGTTATGCCGAGGCCGGCGAGGGTCGAACGCATCGGATGAATTCCAAAAAATAAATGAGGACAAAAGCTTGCATTTTGAGCTCCACGACATACGATTCGACACGACTAGCTTTTCTCGAAGCATGGCTATAGTTGGCACGGCGCCGCACCACCAGGCCCATGCTGCCCGAGTGCTTCCATGCCAAGTGCTACGGCAACAAACCACAGTGAGCCCTACGTGTCCCTTGTCCAAGCAATGAATTGCTTCTGAATGATTTTCGCTGTTTCTGAGCGAAAGTACCATTCTACACCCAGGAGCAAATGCTCCTGGTGTGAACAGTAAAATCAAAAAAATAGAATTTTTTTAAAAAAATCTGAATTTTTTTGTGACATACTTTCACAAGTGTTTCTTGTGCATGAAATTTTTCATCCCGAAATCACATTCGTGGAAGTCGTGCTGAAAAAAGCAAAATAGGAGCTTCAAAATGCTTTTGTAAGTAACATTTTCAGAGCATCGATTTTGTTTTTTTACCACACCTTCCACCAATGTGATTTCGCGATAAAAATTTGCGTGCACAACAAACATTTGTATAATTATGCCACAAAAAAAATTCAGAATTTTTTGACATTTTTTTGAATTTTTTTTATTTTACTGTTCACACCAGGAGCAAATGCTCCTGGGTGTAGAAACTCCACGTCCCTTTCTGAGTGGTTTTTCTCTCGGCTGGATGCAAGCAGCAACCAAGCTGTTTCTGAACAACGTGCAAGCGACTACTACATGCTTTGCTCTACATCTGGAGTGCATGGGAGTTTCTTCCCAAGACATCATCTCCTTACACTTCCTTCTTGTTCAGTACTAGGATCCACAAATAGATTGAGTTCTATTCAAGAGTGGTCAAAAATTAGTTAATGCAAGATATCTTTCTATCAACAAAGTTCCTCCATCGATCAAAATGAAAATTGGGAGACCGATGTACAGAACTTATTCCTCGATATACGTGCCCCATACCCCTTCCGAGCTCAATGCTACTCCATAGTAGAATGGAATACCCTCGTAAAAGATTTGGTGCCATTTTTTACGCTTTATTTCCCTGTGTCTCCCATGCCTACATGCTCGATGTTATTTTGCCTTGGAAACAAATAAGGTGAAAAATCATAGTCTAGCACATGATATATGACATTGGAGTACTTTAGGGAGTTTTGACACAACTAAACATTGGACAGTAGATGAAGGTCCTTCCCTATCGATGATGAATGAAAAGAAGCCCCCGATTTTTCTTATATAGTGGAGGTGCTGCTAATTCTTATAGGTAGGCTAGGTGATGAAGAGTGCAGCGTTTCGGACTTATAACTTCTTTTTTGTGGGGAGTAGAGCTATAACTTCAATGGCAGCTGCTACGGGTACCATTTCTGTACTTGATTTGGGTTGGTTGTAACATTTAGCTTCGTCCTCAAAAGACATTGCGAATTAGTTCCAAAGGATAACCTCGTCAAAATAGTTGTTGTGCCTTTGATATCCACACTACATGCCTTCCGGTTGCTTCTTGTTGTAGTGTCATCTTTGCTTAATAAATGGACAATAGTTGCATCTGAATTTTTTAGACGCACCTAAAACCAACAAGCAATAAAAATGGGGAAATGAGATATAATTAATAATTAAAATTAAGTAATACATTAGGATAGTAAAACTAAACATAAACGGAGCCTTCTCACGCCCTTTCTATTTCTGGCCATCCGATTAGGTGATTTGAGCATTTCTAGCCGTCAGATGTGTTGTGTCTATCAACCTCTATCCCCTATTTGGCGCGGTGCGCCAGGGATTCTAAGAACGCAAAACCTCCCTTCTCATGGCGCTCCATTTTGGGCTGGACCATTCGCGGGGTGGGACGCCCCTGTTTTTTTGTTATTACATTACTTTTTTTATTTTCTGTTTTTCTTATTCTTTAGTAAAATATTTCGGGGTTACAAAAAGGTTCTAATTGTGACAAAAACAGTTCCAGATGGATTAAAAATGTTCATATTTTGGAAACATTGTTCAAGAAATTCAAAGAGCATTCACAAATTTGAAAAAAGTTCATGAATTTAAAACATGATCACGAATTTGAAACCAAGAACATGTATTAAAAATGTTCAGGAATATTTTTCATCATATTATTTTTTCGCAAATTGGGAAAAATATTTGCAAATTCAAAAAATTACGGATTTTTAAAAAATGTTTCACAGTTTTTTTAGAAATATTAACGGTTTGCAATAAACTGTTTGTTGATTCAAAAACATGTTCGCATCTGAAAAAATGGTTGCCTGTTCAAAACAATTGTTCAAATGTTACAAAGTTGTACGCAATTTCAAAAAATATTCGTGAAACTGAAAATTGATTAAGAATATGTAAAAATTGTTCATCAATTTGAAAAGCATTCATGATTTCGAAAAATGTTCATTTATTTGGAACACGTTCATAAATTCAAAAAATATTCACAACTTCAAAAGATGTTCACGAATTTGAAAAAATGTTCACAAATATGAAAATAAAAAGTAAAAGAAAACAAAAAATGAAAAATGAAAAAATAAGAAGAAAGAAAAGTAAAAGGAGAATTGAGAGAAAAAGAAAAAAAAGAAAAGCAAAAGGAAAAAAACGGTTTAATGGAAGTTCAAGAACCTTCCCTATGCAGATCAATTCGGGGAGGGGTCGTATTGTTGTAAGCGCTCGCCAATGTGGCTACCTACTGTGTACCTCATGCTGAGGAAAAAGAGCCACTGGATCAGTGAGGCTCTATCGTTGCCATGCTTACATCAATTAGCAAATAAAACTAAAGTTCATTTAGTTAATTTAATACTGGTCAACACTTGTTACTTTATATTATAATGCAGTGAAATTTTAAGTTGAAATAAATTAGAGTTGTCTTTCCCCTTTTAGCAATGGTTCTTCTGTTGGCTAGAAATAGAATTAGCGCATGTGGAGAACAGGGTATGCCAGCGGTGACAAGGGGGATCGGTAGTGATTTTTTTCTTGAACTTCAGATTTGTTCGCGACCCATCTGTTGTACCTGGTAGAAGGAACTGTTGTAGAAGTCAAAGGATCCAAAACAAGCAATATTCTAGGTCACTTTTTTCCATTCTTGTTTCAAGTGCACGACAAAAGTTAATTGCGTTTTTTGTAGTAGCAGACCGGATGAGGGAAGCTATGTTATGTCCATGTAGAGTACTTGAGAATGTGTTTTCTATGTCATTTGCGAGCTGCTAAATAGTTTCCTGGTTGATAATTACCTTTAAGAAGACATGTAATCTAGTTTCTTTTTCCTTTTTTAGTTGGAATCTATGCTTCTAGTTGAGTGATGCATGGCCGTTGGTCATCTGTCTGGCTTGGTTCCTGGTGCAATGGTAGTATTGCCGTGTTGTTACCTACAGTCTACTTTTTTGTTTTGAGAAACTGCTGACGTATAGCTGATCCGCCTTACTATGATTTTGCTTGAATGTACTGTAGTATGCTTATAGACGGAACTTGTTGTATTTGCCCCAAAAACGCGAGTAATGTGCTGGATATTTCTTTCTTGACACAAATGTGCCGGAGATGTAAAGTGTTTGGTTTTGCTGAATATTTTTGTTACCACGGAAACTTTGGGGTCTTAGTGCGGCAATTCTCTGCTTTTTTTGTAATACATTTTCGGTGCGAAAACTTTAGATGTGTTTGTCATGGTTACTATAATATCTGTTTTGCCATTGCTAAAAGAAATTATGTGTTTTTCCATGGTTAGTTCCCTCCTAATTCGTAATACACCACAACCTTGTTTGAATTTTGCCATCATCTAGAGAACAAACAGATTTCTTTTGCCATGGCAAAATTGTTAGTGAATTTTCCATGGCGAATTTGCCATGGCAAATTCACAAGGTATCCCATGGCAAATTCACTTTATTGCCAATGGCAAGTTTCTTTTTTAAGAAATTGTCAAACTTCTTTTTATTATGGACCATGGCTAATTCGCTTTATGTGCCACCATATTTTCACTTTAAGACCCTGGCAATTTTTTTGGCAGAATGGTAAACTATTTTTATCATGGCAAAAATGGTTAGTGAATTTGCCATCGCCGGCGGTGACCCGTAACGACGGTGGCGACCAAGATAGCGGCAGCCGAAGCTCCAGGGTGAGGGCGCGTGCGTAGGAGCTCGCATCCGAGCGAGCTAACACACTAGAACATGTCTACGGGCGAACGCGACGCATGTGGGGGCACGAACATGACCAGAGGGTCATCGTAGCGCGGCCGACGACGACTTGGGCGGTGTCGTGCTCGGCCAAGGCGACGGACCTAGCTACAGCTCGCATCGGCGGTGGGAAGAGAGGGAAAGGAAGTCGGAGCTCACTGCGAGCCTGTAGGGGTGTAAAGTGGGCTTGGGGGAGGCTTAGAGAAGACGGAGTGGTGGTGGCGATCCCCGGTGACCAAGGTAGAAATATGGGTTGGAGACAGCGTCCGGTGGCTTCCGGCTCAGTGCGAGGTCGCCCGAGGGGGCGCGGTGGCGATTGTATCCCCTCCAGCAGCGCTATAGCGGCAGGACCGAAGAGGTAGCCCATCAGGATGAGCGCGGGCACGAGCCCTCGGTCGGCACCCTATAGTTGGAGGTCGAAGGCGACCGAGGGAGGTGGGCTGGGCCGGCTGGGCCTGTACCTGTGGACTAGAGCCCAGTGAGGTGAGCTCTTTGCTTTCTTTTATTTTAGTCGCCAGGGAAAGAGCTCACAGGAAAAGAGCTCTTTCTTTGATTTTTATTTTTGTTTTCTTTTATTTATTTGCTTTGCATTTATTTTTAATAGCAATTGAGTTTTGTAAAATATGGAACTTGGCCCATTAATTTCATTGCATCTTTGAATATTGGTTTTTGCCATGGCAACTACAAATGTGATATCATTGCAACATAAGATGCATTTTCCATGACAATGTCTTTCTCAAAAAATAGAAATTATTTTGCATCATGGCAACAAATTACCTTTCATGGAACCATGGCAATTTAATTTCATTTAGCATGGCTAATGTAGTTTGTTGATCATGGCACTTTTACTATGTGACCATGCAAAAATTTCCTTCTTTTTTGTTGCATGGCAAAAATTACCTTTTTAGATGACCATGGCAATATAAGTTCATCTTAGCGTCGCTAATGTAGTTTGCCGATCATAACACTTTTACTATATGGACCATCGAAAATTTCCTTCTTTTTTGCAACATGGAAAAATATCTTTCTATGACTATGGTATCTCTTTTTTGCCACCATGTGTTGCCTTGGCAACTAGCAGCATATTTTTATTTTTGTTAATTTTACATATGTTTTGCCCTGACAAATTGAAATCATATGTCGCCATGATGGCAACTTATCATAGTGTCTTTCCCATATCTAGGTGTAGATTGTTGCCATGACATCTTTTGAACGTGTAGTAAAAATACACTTTGCAAATGTAATGCATATTTCTGCCACCATGTAGTGTTGCAAATTAACATGCCTTCTTCTTTTGGGCCTTTTGCCAAAAAAATTCATGCCATGTTAATTATCATGTGTTTGCCCTGGCATTTTCTGAAAGTTTGTTGGCATAGCAAAGTACATGGATCATAAAAAAAATTGCTTTTCTTGTACGCAAAACCATGCAGATTTTGCCATTGATATTTGTGTTTCGTTAAAAATGCCATAATTTTTGGCAATAGATTTGACATGGACATAAAACAATGTTTGCCATGTCATTTTTGACACACCAAAAAACATATCAGAACATTTTGAGAAAACATGAAACTTTGTGGGAACGATCATGAATAAATGTTAGAGAGGCTACAAAGCGTGGTGATCAAATGGCATTCGTGGAGCTCTGTACGAAAAAAGACAAAATCACTGAAAAATTAGTCAAAATCTATGAAAAATTAGACAAAATCATGAAACATTAAATGAAGGGTTTTTGTAAATATATAGACACAAAATGTGCAAGTGAAACTAAATTTAAATGTGCTGGTATGTATGTTTATCGGTATTTGAAGAGGAGATTTTTGTTGTAGGTAAGCAATGTGGTAATATGGCAACAAAATTAAACTTACATGAAGTGTTCTAAGGAGCGTGTGTTGATTATGGGTTTGTGACAATATTTCAGAACGAGAAATACAATGGTGAACATGAGTGATAACAAGGCTAGACACCGTTAGCTATTATACATGTTATTTACACATTTGTATGTCTTCCCTAGGACATAAATGATTTCAAGACATCTAAAATCACTATAGTACTATTTTTATAATGGCCCAAAGAATCAATCATATAGTAAACCATTCACAATTATACCAAACAACGCATGGAGCAATGTACATTGCCAAACAAATTAACCTCAACAGGAGCACTATATAGATCATGTAAAGGCCAATAGGCAAACCTTGCATGATCATCAGCCAGGGATAGCATGGTGTTTCTATCAAGATACTCGAATCCTTTGGAAGCTAACTTGTGAAGAAACTTGAGGCCACCAAATCCCACACAAGAATGTCACCCCCAATGAACATCCACATATAGACCTTACTCTTGAGAAGCAGAGGTTCGTTGCCCACTTTTCTCTTAGTGAGCTCTGGTGTAGCCGAGGTATGCAGTTGCTAGAAACCATTTTCAAGCGTATATTTATAGATGGTAATTTTCCTTCCCCTCGCTGTGGTTGTCATCTATTGATAACCAAAGGTACAACAAGCTACAACCTTTTTATTTCGAGAGGAGTTCACAAAAAGGGAGTACTCGCTTGGCTTGAGTTGGTTGTGTGGAGACGAAGATGGGACGCCCACCATGACTCTATTTGTGAATTTTCCATTCCAGAAGCCTTTGATGATGTCACAAATACTCCATTCATCGAAGTCATGAATGCTCATGTACTCTTTCTCGTAGGTGTAGAAGTGGCGTAATATAACATCGAGCTCTAGTGCTGCGACATCATCTATACAAAACATTGGGGGGGGTCTCTAGGAGTGGCATGATGAAGTCAACAACGAATGGAAGGAGGTATGGTGGTTGTAGCTTGCAGACACATGAGAGGAAGGCAGGTTTGGAAGCGTTGTTGACCCAGCGCCTGCAGAGGAGGGTGCCGTAGACAAGGGTGGTGGGGAAGCTGTAGCGAAGAAGGATCTCGATGGGGAGGTTTTTGTCATCGAGCACCTCAGATATAACCTCCAGAGATGATGGGTGATACGGCTATGTCCTACCATCCACACACCATTTCTTCCCAGATATGACCTTGGAAAATGGGCATCCACAGACAAAAACACAAATGGACATCAGTGATCAGTGTGGTGTACTGGTTTCCTGGACCGTGGTTCGGTGGTTGGCAAAACAACGAGCACACAACATACATGCATCAGCACATATTCAGGAAATGTAATTTGGGAGAGAAGGGATTAAGGGTGGGGGTGGACTGGATCTTAGTTGCCGTTGGGAAATGGTAGTAGAACCATCTATATCCACCCTTAGTAATCGCTGGCAACTGCCACAACAAGAAAACAATACAAATAGAGCTAGCTAGGGTTTCCCATGAGATAAGAGAAGACACAAATTGGGCAGGGGTGGGAAGAAGTAGGGCTCACATTAAGAAGCCCGAGGTCAGCGGAAATAGACTGAGGTCGGCCGCAAAACCGTAGCGCCGCTCCTTTCTTCTTGGCGGGAGCAATGAAGGTGAAGCAGGAGAAAGTGAATATAAAGCGGAGAGGCTACGACACTTGCACAACATTTTTCTTTTCTTTTGAGCACCGTACGGGCGTGGACACTGTAATGCAGCTCGTTGTTTTAGGCTCATCCAAGTGCCTTGTCTAACAGTTAAGGCCCATTTGGATATCCCATATGGTCATCACTAATTTTTTCTCTGTGATGAATAATATCTGAAAAATGCAATGTCTATATAGTTCTAAAAATAATTAATGTGTATTTATATAAAATGAATTCGACTACCTTGGTTCTATGCAGAATATTGGTTATCTAGTCGGTTATGTGCTTCTACATGCCTATTTCTAGTGAGCTGGTTATGATGGCCATTACAAAAGTTGGTTACTTCAATTGGCTAAGGCAAGGGATCCGACAAGACTTTCTATCATAATTGTGAACTTGAATTTTAGGCATAGTTACTATACCGAGTTGCCCTAATATTGTTAAAGTTATGTTTCTAGGAAACTAAGAATAATTAAACAAGGCGGGTGTGCCATGAATCTCGATGTACCTCATATGTTCTCCTTCGTATGGCAGAAAAAGTTTCAGATCAAAAGAGCTAGGGAACTAGTTCCAACTTTTGCACAATTATTATAAGAAAAGAAAAAAGGCACATCTTGTTGGTCGATGTAGAAAAGCCTTGTAGTGAATTTGTGGTAAATGGGGGAAGAACTAGTACAACAATGCATGAAGGAACTATTAATGTCGTCGTTGAACACAATAAAAAATGCTAAGGATGACATGCGGACCCCTGGATGGATAAAGCAGTAGGATGTGCATGTGAGTATATTCATGCCCATGTAAATGGTCCGTAAAAAATCTTCACCACCTTGTGTCTAGATGTCCGTCACACCTTCATAGGCATTGCATCTCTAGGAAACTAGCCTCCAGCTCCTCAAACTATCTATCTCTAGTTGAAGAGTGTGAAACAAGAAGGAACATGGGCGGAGCGACGAGCTCCCAAACATGGAAGTTACCCTTCCGAGGGTGTCTAACGTCATACCAGCTAGTTTGACCCGGATGTGAAGATCATGGATGTTATTTATTTGAAGATAGAAAATGATCATGGATGTTGTTCTCTCCTTATTTCCCTGCAAGGAAGAACCATTTCGAACAAGTAGGCATGGGATGCACAGGGACAAAAAGATGGACCGTCAAAAAGGCCTATAGTGCTTCTGCAGTGTCGTCCCCGGGGAGATTAATCTTCTCTTCCTCGGGGCGGGACACCCGGTCGATTAAAGATTAAATTGGTTTCATAGATTGGATCCCTTCCTTAGTTTACATCAATGTAAATTTCAGAAATTTCTTAGATTGAATCCTTTGTAGCTACCAAATAAATTATAGTTGGGCAATTGATAAAAAATCGAATAGTTATGACGATATCCATGCAATGATTATTATATAGGCATCACGTCCAAGAATAGTAGACCGACTCCTGCCTACATCTACTACTATTATTCTACACATCGACCGCTATCCAACATAGATCTACACTACTAGGAAAAAGCCTAGCAGTAGCGCCGGTTTTAGATATAGCAGTAGCGCGGGGCAGCACGCTATTGATACGGTGCTACAACTAAAGTGTAGCAGTAGCGTGTGTTGTACCTGCTTAGCAGTAGCTCTTCTGGTAGAATGTGCTACTGGTAGTTACTAGCAGCGCACCTCTCTACCCGCGCTACTACTATTATTACATATTTCTTTTTTATTTTATGTCGTATTCATTCGCCATTATAAAAGTTTTTATACAGTAGCAATTTAGAGATTGCTTTTACATCATAATGAGTTATTACAACATTGGGTGAATGAACCGTGGATTAGTTTCAAGTGCAATGGTCACTTTGGATCTATCCACTTAAAACTAATATGTGATTCTTTTACCCAATGGCATAATAACTCATCATCATCATCAACAACAACATCATCATCATCATCATCATCATATCATTAACAACTTATCGTCATAGTACGTCATTATCATGTAACAACTCATCATCATCATTTTCGTCCATGAGACATCATATAACAACTTGGTCACTAGTTATAATAACAACTCCTCCTCATCATCATCATCATAGTACTCATAATCACTACTCCTCCTCAGCATCACCATCAACTCTAACACATTGTAGCACATAATAAAAACTTCTCATCATCATCATAGTCATATATAATCAGCACTAACTAATTGTTCTTAATACCTAGGACTTACTCGTGCTGCTCTCTCTCGGGTAAAATAGCATAAAACATGTGTAGCACTCCTGCTTCATCATATTGGAGAATGCAGATGAACCTGTCTCCTAATTGTGGGTAGAGCTTCTGATTGCTGCCCCATAGTATTTCTCTGCTGCCATCCTTCACAATTTTGCTCCAGTCTTTGACTATTAAGACTTGCTCGCTTCGAAAAATGATGAATGCACTCATGTGCAATGCAGGATATCTTGGCCGTAAGCTAACCATTGTAATGCGACCTAGTAACCCAATCTGCCAAATTCATCTCATAGTGGATATTCTCGGACATGTAGGTGACCCCATGATTCGAGACCCGCCTCACAATCTCCATGGACTGGAGGTCGACCCGGAACAAACCACGACATGTATTGATCAGCACAGTGCCGCCCCTATCAGCGAACTACACTATGCCGAGCTGGACTAGCCTGTCAATCGTTTGCAGGTTCCGCCCGCCCTATCAAGGAACTGTTGGGGAACGTAGTAATTTCAAAAAAATTCCTACGCACACGCAAGATCATGGTGATGGCATAGCAACGAGAGGGGGGAGTGTTTGTCCACGTACCCTCGTAGACCGTAAGCGGAAGCGTTATCACAACGCGGTTGATGTAGTCGTACGTCTTCACGATCCGACCGATCCAAGCACCGAACGTACGGAGCCTCCGAGTTAAGCACACGTTCAGCTCGATGACGATCTCTGGCCTCCGATCCAGCCGA
Source organism: Aegilops speltoides (assembly GCA_021437245.1). NCBI lineage: Eukaryota > Viridiplantae > Streptophyta > Magnoliopsida > Poales > Poaceae > Aegilops > Aegilops speltoides. Next base: position 56,763,573 of record CM038146.1, read on the forward strand.
GCTCCGGAGATGAGTTCCGTCAGCACGATGGCGTGGTGACGATGATGATGTTCTACCTGCGCAGGGCTTCGCCTAAACTCCGCGACGATATGACCGAGGTGGAACAAGGTGGAAGAGGGCATCGCACACGGCTAAGGAACGATCCGTAGATCAACTTGTGTGTCTATGGGGTGCCCTCTGCCCCCGTATATAAAGGAGGGAGGGGGGAGGCCGGCCGGCCCCTTTGGGCATGCCAAGGGAGGAGGAATCCTCCTCCTAGTAGGAGTAGGACTCCTCCTTTCCTACTCCTACTAGGAGGGGGAAGGAAGGGGGAGAGGGGGAAGGAAAGGGGGGCCCCCTTCCTAGTCCAATTCGGACCAGAGGGGGGAGGGGGCGCGCGGCCCATGCTGGCCGCCCCTCTCTCCTTTCCCCTAAGGTCCATAGGCCCAATACTCCCCCGGGGGGTTCCGGTAACCCCCCCGGCACTCCGGTTTTCTCCGAAATCACCCGGAACTTTTCCGGTGTCCGAATATAGTCGTCCAATATATCAATCTTTATGTCTCGACCATTTCGAGACTGCTCGTCATGTCCGTGATCACATCTGGGACTCCGAACAACCTTCGGTACATCAAAACTTATAAACTCATAATAAAACTGTCATTGAAATGTTAAGCGTGCGGACCCTACGGGTTCGAGAACTATGTAGACATGACCTAGAACCATTCTCGGTCAATAACCAATAGCGGGACCTGGATGCCCATATTGGTTCCTACATATTCTACGAAGATCTTTATCGGTCAAACCGCATAACAACATACTTTGTTCCCTTTGTCATCGGTATGTTACTTGCCCGAGATTTGATCGTCGGTATCCAATACCTATTTCAATCTCGTTACTGGCAAGTCTCTTTACTCGTTCCATAATACATCATCTCATAACTAACTCATTAGTTACATGCTTGCAAGGCTTAGGTGATGAGTATTACCGAGAGGGCCCAGAGATACCTCTCCGACAATCGGAGTGACAAATCCTAATCTCGAATTATGCCAACCCAACATGTACCTTGAAACACCTGAGAGCACCATTATAATCAGCCGATTCACGTTGTGACGTTTGGTAGCACACAAAGTGTTCTTCCGTAAGCGGAGTTGCACAATCTCATAGTTGTAGGAACTTTGTATAAGTCATGAAGAAAGCAATAGCAGTATACTAAACGATCAAGTGCTAGGCTAACGGAATGGGTCATGTCAATCACATCATTCTTCTAATGATGTGATCCCACTAATCAAATGACAACACATGTCTATGGTTAGGAAACATAACCATCTTTGATTAATGAGCTAGTCAAGTAGAGGCATACTAGTGACTATAGTTTTTGTCTATGTATTCACACATGTATTATGTTTCCGGTTAATACAATTCTAGCATGAATAATAAACATTTATCATGATATGAGGAAATAAATAATAACTTTATTATTGCCTCTAGGGCATATTTCCTTCAGGAACCGCTAGATAGCCTCCATTGTCTCAATCAGCATATGTGGGCATTGTTGCCACTTGGCCGTTTGCTTCGACGACGCCTAACCCAATATCTTGTCGTGATCCTTGACAAGTACAATTGGGTTCGCTCCTGTCGTTGACGTCGCAAGGAGTTTGCGGTGCTCACCGTCATGGGGGAAGCCCTTTGGGAGTAGTCACCGACACATGTGTCACTCTGGCGTGGAGTTCTTTTTTTGAACGGTCAACAGGGGGGGTGAGGAGTTTCCCACCTGAATATATTTCTCAAAACGCTGTCAAAACCACCCCTTAAGCTATGGCTAATCCAGTTTATAAGGGAAACTGGATCGAAAACCTAAACAAGTTGACCTCGTTTATGAGGAAAACCGGGCCGAAAACTATACATTTAAGTACAGAAGATGTGAAAAAGGACGCCCAAGAGCAGGCACGACCTAGCTAGCAGGAAGAAAGACCAACACCGCGAGAGACACAAGTAGATGTGGGGTCCTGTAGAGAGATCACAATACCAAGACTCTGCAAACAACCTAACGCATCGCGCCAGCATGCGAACCGAGCCCCATGGCACAACAGTGGACCATCCATAATCAACGAGTGCCAAACCTTAACACGAACCTTGACCAGGAGATCCGACACAGGCGGTCGAAACGATTATCAGGTTGGGAAGGCATCATTGCGTCGTCATTGAGCAAAGGTGATCCGATACAACACCAAGAGCCCAGAGCTCGTCGCATCACAAAGGCAACCATGAGAGGGTCTTGAGCATGCATAGCAAATAGGACGGATACCACGTGAAGGACAGCCGAAGAGAACCACATGAAGAAGAAAGCACACCATCGTCGGGCCCAAGCTGGCCGCACCACAACCACCAAATGCACCACCCTCAAGCACACGTAGCAACAAAAGCCGTCATTTGGGCCTCCCAGATGACGCCTCCAAGGAGTTAGTGTTGTCGAGGACACAACACAAAACAATGCATTGTAGGCGCTGGAGCTCCACAGCGAAACCTCCTGCAAGGAAAACGACATCCATAGACTACGCTATCGCCGACATCGACAAAGTCAATGCAAGGTTCTCACCCGGAGTTTGAGCACATCCCTAGAGCAAGACAACATGTACCACGTAGAAGCACATCCACGTGGAACATCTGGAAGATCACGCCTCTAGGAAGGTATACGATACCAGAGTGACGCCGTCGTGGTCAGCTCACACAATGGCTGAGCAGGGATTTCTCCCATAGCACCGCCGCAATGGACCCGATTCAGATCACCGCAGGTCAGATCCAGCCAGATCCGACACACACACGTCGGGCCTGCCAGATCCGAGCAATCTGAGGCAACACCACACCGGAGCGCATCCCCCACTCCTGTAGACACTAGACACCGAGGCAGAGCAGCCACCATAGTCAGCCGCACTGCACGGAGATCACCGGCAGCCAGCCCCGACCCCATCCAACAGGAGCAGATTCCCCATGGCCAGCCCAACATGCAGCCTGCTAACCACCGGGACGCCAACCACCAACACCGCAGGTGAATCAGCCACAACCTGCGCACGAGCAGAGGCCGCCGCTCCACGCGGAGCCTCCAGATCCGGGTACCGAGCAAAGCTCGAACCAAGAAGAGACCGGGCCTCACCTGCAACACGCTGGAGCCGCCGCATACCCTGGGCGTAGACGCCAACGAGCCCACCATCCCTCCACTCGACGCAGCGCACCACGAAGACTTCAAATCCGGGGAAGAAGTCCCCGTCAGATCTAGCACGATGCCGCCGACGCAGCGCGCCCCAGCCCGCCAAGCACAGTAGCGGCGCGCACCATAGCACCAAGACACCATGCGCCACTGCCCAACCAGATGACCACCGCCAACCACCACCAGGCAACCAGTGCCAGATCTGCACGTGCGCATCGCCGGACATCCAGCCAGCACGCAGCGCACAGGAAGAAAGGCCTCGCCGTCACCTTCCTCGGAAGCACCGCAATAATCCGCCCATACTATCTCAGTCGAGGGCGATGGGAAAAGGATGGGGAAAGTGTTGGTGACGCGAGTGGAGCGTCGCCGCCCGAGTCGCCCGCTAGGAGCGACGCGGGGGCCTAGTTTCCGTCCCTCTGGCGTGGGGTTTGATGATGTATGCCCCAATGTCAACCACACATAACCACTGCACACCACCAACGATAACTAAGGGCTTGTTGAGTCCTCGTCTCAGGCGGCTGTAATGTACGTTAGGAGCCCAGATTTTAATACATCGGCTCCACATGCCCTGCTCCAACGAGAATGTTTGGAGTTGCAGGTGGTGGTGATTTTCTGACAGTTCTAGGTAGGCCATGACCACATGGAAATGCCGGATCTGACTGGCACAGATGGTAGGGTGTGGCTGCTGCCAGTAGCTGGGTAGCACACGCGGAGCTCTTGGTCCTGCATGCGAGTAAGGACGATGCCATCGCGCGAAACGAGGTGGCAAACGAAGCCAGCCATGTGCCTACGGAGATTGGTGGCATCCACCGTGATGGTGTCCTCAAGAAACTGCTCCTACTCGTCGTTGTGCCGTTGTTCATACCCGTAGACCACGTGGCCGCACAGAAGTGGTGGCCGTGCCCGAGGTGGAGGCCGTCGCGGAGGCCTGGGTCGTCCTTGACTTGGTGGCACACGTCCAGGCACGTCGCTGCACAGTTCCTCAAGACTAGGCGCGTCTGCGCTCCAGGCGAACCCTGTCATATATGGTCTTTTGGTGGACCACTAGGGCAAAGGTTCTAAGGTTGCAATACACCTTTGCTGCTTTTGCTCAAAAAAAAAACCCTTTGCTGCTCAGTTGTTGCTGTACCGATCCCCATGCACATATAGGGTTATGACGATCATTGGACATGCAGCTCGCTTGTTCTTGTTGCATTTGCCTGATGTAGAACCTTGTTGTCCTGACATGAGATATAATGGCGTATTGCCGTACCAAACTTCACCTGATGCCGGAGGGCACTGCAGTGACACTTGCTTGATTCCACCAGAAGATTGTCAGTGGGGCCTTGCCTTGAAAGAATCAGAAAGCAAATTGATAGAAAAAGAACGAGTAAAAACATGCCAAAGAAAAAGAAAAACTAGAGTGACATTTAGGAAAAAGGGTCTCCCCGGCTTTAGAGTGAGATTTTCATGGTTGCAAGTTGATGCACAAACAAAGTAGGGAGAAAGAATTGTTAGCCACGAGCTGTGATTCGACCAAGCTGGATGGGAAAAAAAAGACTAACAACGCACCGTACTTCTAACGCCCCGCATTTCCAAGGGAGAGACCTAGGGTCATAGGTGTGATGTCGAATTGCATGTACTCATATTTTTTGACGTATGAAGAACGCAAAAGAATAAATTAAAATGAAAAAAAGACAGAGCTGACGAATCAACTTTACGTCCTCAGCAATGAAAAGGTCAGCGCTAGGCTAATTAAGCCACGTTGGATGTTGCTAGCCGAGCGATGTGGTACTAAACATTCCAAGCGCTGCGTGTGTTTATTTGCAGACTGGGCCGTCGTCTTCGTCCGGTGGCCCATAACCTTAGCCAACATGTCCCCTACCGTGTGCGTGCGGTGTTCCCCTACCGTCTGCAACCTCCTCTAGGCTCTAGCGGGCGGTGGAGGAATCGAACGAAGGAATCCATCACCGGGTCAGCATCCGCTTCCCTCTAACAATTTTGTGGCTGAGTCAATGCTTATTTTTTTTCTTTTTGTTTCTTCATACGCATCCCCCTTATCCTCTGCTTGCTATTGCCATAGGAAGGAACCCTAGCAGCCCTTCAGATGATCTGGGCTGGGTTCAGCAACAAACTCCATGGATCTGGATGAGTCTCTCAATCTCATAGTACAGAGCACTTTCCAAACGCACAACGAGTGATACTGGACGTTTTAGTTTGATCAGCCCATCCCCTGAGCTATGTTCTAGTCTTCTAGATCAGATGAGCCGCTGCCATTCCTCACCAGCCTCTCCGCTGGACACAGAGGACCTTCTCCGGGAGATTCTCACCCGTCTCCCCCCTCAGCCATCCCAGCATCCACAGTATGCAAGTGCTCGCACAACATCCTTTCCGAACCCCAAATCCATTGCAAATTTCGCAAACACCATCGGAACCCTCATGGAGCTGAAGTCGGATCGCATCCCTGCCGTGCGCTTCGCCATGCCAGAGGACCTGGTTCATTGGGATTGGTGGAGCCCTGTCATCTTCGGATGCCAACCCGGAATTGGGGGCCACCAAAATCCGTGACGCGTGCCTATACCCGTTTTGACTCCTCCCGGGGGGCTTTATTGAGCCACGAGGCCGTTGTATGGGAAACCCCTCACCGGTATTCAGCACCGTGTTGCTTTTCCACCAAGGTTCAATAATGGCAAACACAACAAAGTCCGGAGTGCTGCGGTACTCTGCTTCGACATCGACGAAGGACACGGGCATGACGGTTGCTGCCTTAGTTCGTTCAAACTGGTTTTGGTGTGCCATGATGATAAACCCACAAATGCATCCACTTGTATTTATGATTCAAAGTCTGATATATGGGGAGATATCATCTCAACAACGAATACAGATGTGATATCTACGCAAAGGCCCAGTATCCTAATGAGGAATGCACATTGCTGGTTACATTTTGGAGGCAACGTCCTAGAGTTCGATGGCAAGGCAAACCCTTGTCGTAATCAAGAAGCCATCAGACTCCCATGATATTGGTTCTCAATACACCCAGTGGTCTTTTCAGATCTTACGAGAAGAGGATAATTGCCTCAGCCTTGCTGTTTTGTCAATTTCAAAACTGAGCATTCAGTTATGGGTGAGGAGATCCAACTATATATGATGGTGTCCTCCCATGGGTGCTACAGAAAACAGTTCAGCCTAATAAGGTCATCTTACAACCCCCACACACGAAAGCATTGTTCCGTATAACAGGGTATGACGAGGACACTAATGTCAACTTTGTAACTTCGGGATATCATCACACCATGCTCGAGCTTGAGTTGATGAAATGCAGATATATTGGTAGAAGAGAACACAAAAGTGACAAACTGTATTATCCCTATACAAATTTCTATGTGGCAAGTGCGTCGTCTCTTGGCTCTTGCATTGCATATGAAACAAAATTGAATTGATTCTTTTGCTGAGATTCCTTCCGGAAATTACTTATGATACAGTGTTTGCTTAACAGTTGACTAGATATTTAAAGAAAAATCTAGGTGAATATGTTTCTTTGAACATCGGAACAGCCACAACATGTCCCTCTTTACTTGGTAAAATAATTACTATCATTCTTCCTTGCCCCTAGCAATATAGGGGGCTTCATTTACATATTCGTGTGCTTGTAGTAAAATATAGCCTTTTCCTCTTTTTGCATCTCAGGTTGAATACACAATGGTTTGCACATATGCGTTCCTATTGATTAGCTTTTCTATTGGTTTTTTGGAAACCTTCCGCTTGTAGGTAGGAGCATTGCTTGGTGAGTTGAAAATATGAACACATAAGGGCTATGTTGGTTGAACAGGTGATTCAAATTTATCTTCTTGAGTCTCTAGGTTAATGCTTTGGGGACAAGCTATCAGTTTCCGGCCCACATTTGGCAAGCAACAAGTCAGACTGCCATTCCGGTTGCCAAGCTGCTGCTCTAACTAGTCTAAATATGTCTGTCCTGAAATCAGATTCAAGAGCTGCACTTATGTAGTTGCTGATAGTAGTTCTAACTTCTAACTTATTATAGTAGCTTTAATTGGATTGGTTAGTTAAGAATTGGGATACTATTTAACTGGAGCAGGTACTCCCATACAACTATTGTACGTTACTATATGTGAGTTAGATTTTCATTGCATGTGGTTGAGAGAATGACAAACATGTATGCTGAACAGATCGGCTTGTGTGTTAAGTCTTGTAGCCTGTGACTTGTGGCATTTGGACACTCATGTTTTAATTAGTGATGTGTAGATGTACTTTAACATTGAAAAACTGTTTCTTTGAGGCCATAGTCTATCTACTCTACTAGTAAAACCATGGGAAACTCCCTATAATGCACTTGTGTTGGTTTGATATGGATTTAGTTGATACAGCCAGTTGTGTTGGCTCTGGCTAGTGCAGCAGTAAGCTAGCCGCTAGCGCATCACGCTCAGGAGTGAGAGAATTAAGTGCTGATGGTTAGTAGCAATGTTTTAATAGAAAACATACATGCTTCTAGTGGTTAGAGTAGGCTGAAAAGAGTTGCAAGTGGAATTAATTATTTAAGACATAAACAATGAATGATGGTATTAACGCCAGATGAAGAGAGAAATAGTGCTAGATTTTCAAAGTTGACTACAGTGAGCTGAAGTACAAAAAGGATGTGTTTGAAGATGAAAGTTTTTCAGTATACAAGCTTCCAAGTAATTCCACTCTCAAACTAACATTAAGAAATTCAGAACGGGACAGTATGCAGTCACCCAACAACAAGTAGATGAGACTTAGTTTGTTGTTGATGACCTCAGCACTTGAGTCCCGAAATGCAAAGTGCATGACCGCATTTAGAGATTGGTCATGCTGATGGAGACCAACAATGACCCCCCTCGCCATGGTGGTTACCGTGACCTTCGCCGTGTCTAGATGTCCAGAAACAGAGGCACAACACTATATGTGAGGATGGGACGGACAGGGAGTCTTGGTAGGTGGATGAAAGAAGCATGTAGAAGATTTGACATCAACTATGACTTTTTATTTCCCTTTGCCTCGCATGCCTACATGCTTGCAGTGATTTTGCCCTAAAGACAAACATGGACAAAATGTCATGCCACCAAAATTCCCCCAAAGTTTTAGCGTGTGGTAGATGCTATTGGGGGACTTCAGAGAGTTTTTGCCAGAAATAATAGATACAACAATAGAGGAATATTTGTCTCGGTGATGAATGGAAACTTTGAGAATTATATATGTAGCCCTCGAGATTTGTTATGAAGTGGCTGGGGCGCACTATTTCCAAGCTAGTTGTTAGGTTGGATGAATGATGGAGCTAACTTCATTGGCAGCTTTAAATGAATAAATTCCTAAAGTTATTTCTTTCTAAATCATTCACCAAAACTGTGCTACCTTGATATGTATAATACTAACTTCTAGCTGCTTATTGTGGTAAACAAGTCTTTGCTAAATAAATTGGTTTTATTTGCATTTTTTTTTCTAGGCACACCTGAAACATATGAGCCATAAAATTTGGAAAATATGGTATAATTAATACATATAAATCGGGAATAAGTTGCAATTGAGCTCGAGCGATCATTCATACACTTCATGTTTTAATAATGGTAGATCTAGCTTAAAATCGAAGTTTCATCAAATAGCAACACACATATTTGTTTTTTATGGGAACACCTCATGGCAATTTATTCAATTTGGGGTAAAGTAACATCATGGAGTACAAGAGGTAATAGAAAAGAAGGAGTTCCATCCACTCAGTCATCAATTTTAGATCATAGCATCTCCTAGCAAGGAAATGGACTGTGCAATTGACTTCTCTTGGACAATGTTTGATGTTGATCCCCGGAATGTTATGGCTAACAGAAAGCAATCAGCTAGTATCACAGAGTGGGGGCTCCAGATTTCAGTATCTTCATTGCATACTTGCACAAACTAAAGGAAATCAGGCTCTACATGTACATTACGGCAGCCCATTCTGTCCACCAGTTTTAGTCCACTCCTCAGTGCAATTGCCTCGGCCGCTTGCAGACTAATTGCGTTGTCAATCAGTTCTGAAACCCCGACCACAGCTTCTCCCCTGAATTACCAAGAATCACCGCTGCCACACCACTGTCATCCTCGAAGAAAGATGCATCTGTGTTAACTTTATATGTTCCTGTTGCAAGACTGGCTTTTCAACATCCAGGTGTCTAGACACCAGGTTATCACAATCGTAGACACAGAAACATCTTGTTGGGATATGTGCGGGGTCCTTCACTACCGCTCGGGTTAGCAGGCTATGTGAACAGTAAAAGAGGGAGTAGTAAATTGTTCGTCCTGTACAAGATTCTCCTTCACATGTAGCACCACTCACTCGTTGTTCCTTCTTTCCCGTGAGAGAGTGTGTGCAACATGCAAAAGTTTTCAGAAGATGCATGCAACAGGGACAGAGTGCTGCACCTTACAAAGCTTTTTGGTGTTTTTCAAGATGTATTCAAGAGAGACCATGCAAAGTTTAAGGAGAGAGAGAAATGATCAACTATTCGAGTTTGACTGGTCAGGGGGGACACATGGCCTAAGTCACCTATCGGGAAAACCGAGTCTTTGACAACCTGTCCATCAATGCCTTTCACAAGTCTTTTCAGGCAGCCTACTGCTAACGACCTGATGCCTCACTAGACAGCTGCTGCCTGACCCCTATAGCCTAATCGTCCCTAGGAGCATCACAATTAGAATAGTCAAATGGCTTGAATAAGCAGTACCTGATAAGATCATTGGATTATTTCTCAAGTTCATTCAGCTGGATACAGCTGGTTTCCCAGTAGTGCGTTGAACTCGCTTCCCTCCCTTCCCGTCTCCTGTTATATTTGTAAGACTGGTGTATTTCCATTCTATGCAATGGAAAGGGGGTTAGCCCAGTTCAAATAAAAAAATAATATTTACTTTGCAACTTTCAAGAAACATAAATGATCGGTTCAGTAGTCAGTACAAAAATAGTTAGCGAGACCACAAAACCAAATGCTCCATAGTGATACGGTTGATGCATTGTGAGCCCGATTATGGTAGAAAGATAATGCAATACACATACTTTCTTTTTCCATTTTTAAAGCAAATACTTTTACATTTGCTACTTTGCGCTATCTTAACACTTTCTCATTAACATCATGTGCTCCCAGGTGTGTTAGAATAAAAAGGTAAAATACAGAAGTGCAACTAGGTGTTGGCAGATTATTTTAAAGCTCCTAGGTTTTGGCAGATCATATTACCAGAAAAATCCAAGAATTGGGAAGTTTGGACATACCAAAACAGTGCATTCTTTGGAGAGTGTACGCAGGCACATTGGCTATTTACAGATTAAGGCAAACACCATCGAAACCAACATATACTGGCCTGCGTTTAGGTTTGGCCGATCATATTGCAGGTCAGGAATCATAACCTTTTGCTACCTCTTAGCTAATATCTATGTTACAGATATGTATAATCTTATCCCAATCAAGTCCCTTATTCTTTTCGCATCGCTTATTGAGCTCAGAGTGGCAATTATTTATTCGTAGACTCCTCAGAGAAGCAGGCATGTCTGGCAAACTCTGGATCAATTTCGCATTGGATATATCGAATGATTCGACAGAGCTCAGACTCGCCATTTGTGGGGGCAGACATATCAGGTGAGAAGCATCAGATACTTTTAGTTCTTTTAGTGCCTTATTTTGCAGTAACCAATCCTCAGGTAAGTATCTCAGTTTAGGACCACCAGCAATTATAAGTTTCTTGACACGCGAGATGCTTTGTAATGGCTCGCTTAGTAAGAGCGACAGATTGTCAATATCAAGCTCATATAGGCTGGAAAAACTAGCAGCGTCATCCACCCACTGATCTGCGGTGACCTTATTGAATCCCTCTATTTGCAGTGACAGTAGTGATGGACTCCCAAGGATCCCACTGATTGAAACTATCCCTTGGCAATCCCATATGGACAGATTTTCAAGATTTGTCAATGTTGCGAAGGCTTCAGCCAAGGGAAGAGATGTAATTGCACAATTACCAAACACCATAGTAGTTAGCCCTGCCAAACATGCAAACACTTCTGAAGGGAAAAGTGACAGTGCACAACCATCTAAGAATAACACTACCAACGAATCAAGACCTTTCAGTGAATGAACTAGTGGTTGTTCAGCTTCACCGCACAATCCCAAAGTGATGTATTTCATGGTAGGGGGCAACCTAATCTCTCCTGTCATTAAATTTGGGCACTTCACTACTTTATAGGTTTTTAGGGAGGCAAGTGAACCAAATGAATCCTCCGGTAGACATGACAAGCTTCGGCATTGTTGGATGGACAACTCCTCGAGTGCAGATAGAGAACATCACTGCCATAAAGTTTCTAGATTTTGGCAGTTTGAAATCATGAGCTTAGAGAGAGCTAGGTCCAATGATGGTGACGAGGTTGTATCAGAACTCCCAAAATATTCTGGCATAGCCAACAGACCAGCTTTATGTATTTCAAAATGGCGAATACTGGTAGGTACACTTGGCAATGTTCTCAGCGCCTCACAGTCACGAACTTTTAGCATCTCAAGCCTAGGGAATACATTCATACCCTACAATCCAACCCATTCCAGGTATCTTGGCATGCTTTCAATCTCTAGCACCTTCAGATATTGCAATTCACAAGGCTTTTCACTTCCATTAAATGAAGAATCCACACCCTCTACTAATTCCAAGTTAATTATGTAAATATATTGTAGAGAATGTAACTGACCAAGAGGTGGAAGATGCTGCAATCTTTCACAATTGCGTATGGGAACATATGTCAAATTAATGAGAGTGGGGTTTTGTAGCCAACACGGAGACTGAGAACCAGGATATCCATCAATCATCAATTTCTGTAAATTATGGTGTGGTTCAAGTTTATCAAGAAGCAACTCAGCTTGGCTTGGCATGCATGAATTTGAAGAGCCTGGGGACCAATTTAAAGTTACTGCTGACAGACACTTTTTCTGGTCCAACATAACTTCAGCAGCTTCTTCTACGCTGTTTACTTTGTCAAGACCAGAAACATATTAATGATGGATGTTCATCAGATTCTTTAGTTCACCAGTAGTGTAACCGTCTTGTTGTTTGATGCAGAAACCATATAGCTCATGGAGAGAAGTAAGCTTTCCTACACAAGGAGTCATTGGTATTATTCTGGAATATAGGTGCAGATGACGTAAATTAACTAGGTTGGACACTGTCCATTTCCCTTTTCCGAGGAGCTGCGAGTTGGCGATCATCGAACTTCATTATTTGAAAGTGATAAAGCTTGTACACAGGCTTCGGAAACCAACACAAATGTGTCATTTTTATCCGGCCCCACAAATAACGAAGGTGCATTAAACCACCCACTGAATCAGGAAGCTTACACGGTGAGTTTGTTATTATGGATGACACCCGTAAGCTTCTGGCCACACCCAAAACTTTACTGATTATGTGCACTTGATCTTTTTTTAGAAAAGGAGGATGACCCACGGTCTCTGCATCTGGGAGATGCATGTGGCCATTTTATTCATTATTTTCGAGGACCTTACAAAGCAGTACACCAATATGCATGAATCCGCCATCTGCCACTACTCCAATCCATATGATGAAGGGGTGCAAGCTGGGCCAAATACCCAAACCACTCACCTAAGTCTAACATCTAAAGCCGGAGGCCCCGACCGAGCCACATACCGGGTCTGAGGCACAAACCGATCCGACACAGTCACATGTGTTGTCGCCACCATCTTCCACTAGTCCATCTTCAAAGCAGATTAAGGTGCCAACCTTGGCAGGTGCCTCCGCCATCGACGCCATCATGACGCCAAACGACGACCTCCACCTACGCGAGTCCGTCTACAAGCAACGGACGCAGATCCATGCTAGGGTAGGGCCGCACCACAGCCGTCGCCCACCACCTACAATCGTCACCCAGCCCCAACGTCACCAAAGCGGTGCCTTCAAGAAGGGAACGACGCCGTGAGAGCCGTCGCTGCCCAACAAAGTTAGGGCTTTCGCCCGGGAGACCTAGGGGAAGGGGAAGTGAGGGGATCAGTCCATACCGACGCCTCCAAGGAGGGGAACGACGCCCTCAGGCGTCGCCATCGACGCGGCCGGCCATGGCCGACAAGGGATTTCGCCCAAACTAGATCCCCGCCACCAGCATCGCCTCCTGTCAGAACCGGCAACCCAAGGAAGCGCTGCCCGACGAGGATAGCCCGCATGCCGAACAGGGAGGAGGGGAGGCGCACCGAACAGGGATGTGCACTTGATCTACCTCGTCTTGGTCTTCAAAATGCATAAGTGTGCGCAGTCTGTTTGCATGAGAAATCTGTTCAACAACAGCAGGGTTTATCATTTCAAAGCATATATGACGGATAGTCTTTGGAATAGAACCAGAGAAATGTAAGTCCACTCTTTTGCATTCACTCGCTGACACAGACTGGGCCAACTCACGCAATAGATCATGCATAACAAATCTTTCTTCATAATATTCATCATATAAACAACATTTGATAATGCGACTATCATGAGGCTTTGATTTTATGTCAAAAAAGGACTTTCTGCATAATGTGTCTAAATACTCCATTCCAATATCCTCTGGCTGTATCATGTCATCCACCAATGGCTGGATCAGTCCTGAACTCATCCATAAGTACACCAATTCTTTCTTTGTGAACTCAGTCTTTATTAAACAAACTGCAATACCAGAAACACACCTGCAAATGTGTTGGTAAATGTTGATAACTTAGCCTCAACACCGTCATAATCCCTTCACTTCCCTGTTGTACATTATGAACACCTAAGTCCAAAATCCTGTTCCACGTGCTACTATCCCTGTTGCCGTTCAACAATCCACCAAGAACTTTTGCGGCCAATGGAGAACCACTTAGTTTGTTTACCATTTTGTTGCTGATATGTTGTAGGTTCCTGTAATCATGAGGATTAACACCAAAAAATGCATGCCTGTTCAAAAGAAGCAGGAGGTCAGTTTTTACCAACCCAAACAATCTTAAAGCCTGGCATTCCACCTGTTGTGTTCTTTCCCCCTGCACTGCTCTTGTAGCAACATCAGCTACCGACTGCATTTGGGTTGTCAGCAGGATCTTGCTTGCTTCCTTCCCACATTTTAGTGGACATAAAAAATTCACCCAATCCTCATACCTCTCATCATTCCACACATCAACCAGTATAAGGAGAAAGGTCTTGGAACTCAGCTTCTCCTTGAGTGCTTTGTGTGGCACATTTAGAACAACCATGGTTGCCTCTCTTCCAGTTATGTCGTCAAGGATCTTTTTTTGTTAGTGCCTCAATGTCGAAATCGTGAGAAACACAAATCCAGATGACGAAATCAAAGTGCTCTTTGACATCTCTAGCGTTGCATATATCTTGAGCAAGTGTAGTCTTCCCTATCCCACCGATACCAATTACAGAAAACAGAGCAATATCGCTGGCACTACTTTCTGGCTTGGTCAACCACTGGACTATAATATTTCTCTCTTCCTCTCTACCAAGCAAAGGGTCACGAGGCAATGAGCTTGTCTGGCGCGAATTTCTAAACTCCACATCCCATTTATGTTTCTTCATCTTATTGTCGGGGATAACGATACCTATGAGATCACCGGAATCCCTTCTACGGTTGGCCGGTGCGGGGTTGCACAAAGAGCAGGTCTAGGAGCCAGCACAAAGATCGTTTACCCAGGTTCAGGCCGCGAGGATGCGTAATACCCTAGTCCTGCTTTGGTGTGTATTCGAGTGTTCTTGAGCTCTTGAACTAGCTATGGAGCGTGTGCTGTCCAAAAGATCCGAATCCTTCTCCGGTACACCTCGGGCCTCCTTTTATAGTCAAAAGGGGTTGCCACAGTGGCACACAGGAGGTGAAAAGGCATACAGTGTACAAGCTTATCGCCTGTCATAACGGGACAAGGTGCATTAAATGCGCTCCTTATGTGTCCCGTTGCTTTATTGGGGCCGGCAAGGAAGCTCGTCCCAACTGTCGCCGCCTTGCCCGGCTCCGAAGCACGTCCGAGCCGATGAGGTGTTGTCGTGCCATGTTGGCTGGCTGCTGGGCCGGCGCGGTGGCAGAGTGTTCACGAAGATCTGCATGCCACCATGTAGGTGCTTGCTGAGTTGGCCTGGAGGCTGCGCGTCACCACGCAGGTGCCCGCCCAGCTGGTTGAGCTGGCAGCTGTATGGGAACGGCGGCGGAATTATGGCAGATGCTGGGTCTTGCCGTGGCGTCGTGGTCGTCCCCGACAAGGATCTTGCCGGGGGTCTCGTGGGTATCCTCGGCAAGGATCTTGTCAAGGATCATCGTCTTCTGATTCTCATATGATCTGGTATGCTTATGGTCTTCACAAAGATCTGCATGCCACCATGGAGGTGCCTCCCGAGCCTTGGTTCCAATGTGGTTGATGGTGTTGGAACCCTTGGGCTCAAGGGTGGCGCACTGTGCTGGCGTTGGGCAAGATGCCCCGGCAAGGCTCTTGCCGGGGCTGCGGAGGCCGCCCCGGCAAGGGTCTTGCCGGGGTAGTCCACCTAGCCCTTTTGCTCTTTGTGTCTCTGGTCTTGGCGTTGCTTTGCCCGTCTTGTGCCTTTGGCTTCTTCTGCCCCACCAAGCGTGGCCAAGGTGAAGGAAATATGCCCTAGAGGCAATAATAAAGTTATTATTTATTTCCTCATATCATGATAAATGTTTATTATTCATGCTAGAATTGTATTAACCGGAAACATAATACATGTGTGAATATATAGACAAACAGAGTGTCACTAGTATGCCTCTACTTGACTAGCTTGTTAATCAAAGATGGTTATGTTTCCTAACCATGAACAAGGAGTTGTTATTTGATTAACAAGGTCACATCATTAGTTGAATGATCTGATTGACATGACCCATTCCGTTAGCTTAGCACACGATCGCTTAGTATGTTGCTATTGCTTCCTTCATGACTTATACATGTTCCTATGACTATGAGATTATGCAACTCCGTTTACGGAGGAACACTTTGTGTGCTACCAAACGTCACAACGAATCGGGTGATTATAAAGGTGCTCTCTGGTGTCTCCGAAGGTACTTGTTGAGTTGGCGTATTTGAGATTAGGATTTGTCACTCCGAATGTCGGAGAGGTATCTCTGGGCCCTCTCGGTAATACACATCACTTAAGCCTTGCAAGCATTTCAACTAATGAGTTAGTTGTGAGATGATGTATTACGGAACGAGTAAAGAGACTTGCGGTAACGAGATTGAACTAGGTATTGGATACCGACGATCGAATCTCGGCCAAGTAACATACCGATGACAAAGGGAACAACGTATGTTGTTGTGCGGTTTGACCGATAAAGATCTTCGTAGAATATGTAGGAACCAATATGGGCATCCAGGTCCCGCTATTGGTTATTGACCGGAGACATGTCTCGGTCATGTCTACATTGTTCTCGAACCGTAGGGTCCGCACGCTTAAGGTTTCGATGACAGTTATATTATGAGTTTATGTATTTTGATGTACCGAAGGTTGTTCGGAGTCCCGGATATGATCACGGTATATGGGCCTTATTGGGCCCATGTAGGAGGAAGAGAGAAGGAGCAAGGGAGGGGGGCGCGCCCCCCCAAGCCCAATCCGAATTGGGGATGGGGCGGCCCCTTTCCTTTCTCCTTCCCCCTCTCTTCCTTCCTACTACTAGTACTACTTCCTAATACTAGTACTCCTTCCTTCCCCCTCCAAATAAGATAAGGAAAAGAGAGGGAAACCTACTTGGAGTAGGTTTCCCCCTCCCTATGGCGCGCCCCCCTTGAGGCCGGCCACCTCCTCCCTCCCTCCTTTATATACGGGGGTAGGGGGGCACCCTAGGACACACAAGTTGATCATTGATCGTTCCTTAGCCGTGTGCGGTGCCCCCCTCCACGATATTACACCTCGATCATATTGTATCGGTGCTTAGGCGAAGCCCTGCAACAAGAGAACATCAAGATCGTCACCACGCCGTCGTGCTGATGGAACTCCCCCTCGGAGCCTCTACTGGATTGGAGATCGAGGGTGCGTCATCGAGCTTTACGCGTGTCAAGAACTGGGAGGTGCCGGAGTAACAGTGCTTGGATCAGTTGGACCGGGAGGACGTACGACTACTTCCTCTACGTTGCGTCAACGCTTCCGCTTCGGTCTACGAGGGTACATAGACAACACTCTCCCCTCTCATTGCTATGCATCACCATGATCTTGCGTGTGCGTAGGAAATTTTTTGAAATTACTACGTTCCCCAACAGTGGCATCCGAGCCTAGGTTTTATGGTTTGATGTTATATGCACGAGTAGAAAACAAGTGAGTTGTGGGCGATATAAGTCATACTGCTTACCAGCATGTCATACTTTGGTTTGGCGGTATTGTTGGATGA
Source organism: Aegilops speltoides (assembly GCA_021437245.1). NCBI lineage: Eukaryota > Viridiplantae > Streptophyta > Magnoliopsida > Poales > Poaceae > Aegilops > Aegilops speltoides. Next base: position 56,781,113 of record CM038146.1, read on the forward strand.
AGCGGCTCGGACCGACATTACGCGTACGCTTACGCGAGACTGGTTTTACCGCCGCTTTGCACACGGTGACTAGCGGTGTCGGTTTCTCCAACTTTAGTTGAACCGAGTGTGGCTACGCCGGTCCTTGCGAAGGTTAAAACAGCATCAACTTGACAAACTATCATTGTGGTTTTGATGCGAGGTGAGATTGGTTCTTGCTTAAGCCCGTAGCAGCCACGTAAAACTTGCAACAACAAAGTAGAGGACGTCTAACTTGTTTTTGCAGGGCATGTTGTGATGTGATATGGTCAAGACGTGATAAGATATAAGTTGTTGTATGAGATGATCATGTTTTGTTGAAGTTATCGGCAACTGGCAGAAGCCCTATGGATGTCTCTTTGTTGCATAAGATGCAAGTGCCAAATAATTGCTTTACTTTATCGCTATACGATAGCAATAGTTGTAAGAGCAATAGTTGGTGAGACAATCATGTGATGACACATTGATATAGATCAAGATGATGAAGATCATGGTGTCGTGCCGGTAACGATAGAGATCATGACAGTACTTTGGAGATGGAGATCAAAGGCGCAAGATGATCATGGCCATATCATGTCACATATTTTGATTGCATATGATGTTTATCTATTATACATCTTATTCTTGCTTTGATTGACGGTAGCATTTTAAGATGATCTCTCACTAAAATTATCAAGAAGTGTTCTCCCGAGTATGCACCATTGCCAAAGTTAAATCGTGCCCAAACACCACGTGATGATCGGTGTGATAAGCTCTACGTCCATCTACAACGGTGCAAGCCAGTTTTGCACACGCGGATACTCAGGTTAAACTTGACGAGCCTAGCATATGCAGATATGGCCTCGGAGCACGGAGACCGAAAGGTCGAGCGTGAATCATATAGTAGATATGATCAACATAGTGATGTTCACCATTGAAAACTACTCCATCTCACGTGATGATCGGTTATGGTTTAGTTGATTTGGATCACGTGATCACTTAGATGACTAGAGAGATGTCTGTCTAAGTGGGAGTTCTTAAGTAATATGATTAATTGAACTTAAATTTATCATGAACTTAGTCCTGGTAGTATTTTGCAAATTATGTTGTAAGATCAATAGCTTGCATTGTTGCTTTCATATGTTTATTTTGATATGTTCCTAGAGAAAATTGTGTTGAAAAATGTTAGTAGCAATGATGCGGATTGGATCCGCGATCTGAGGTTTATCCTCATTGCTGCACAGAAGAATTATGTCCTTAATGCACCGCTAGGTGATAGACCTATTGCAGGAGCAGATGCAGACGTTATGAACGTTTGGCTAGCTCAATATGATGACTACTTGATAGTTTTGTGCACCATGCTTTATGGCTTAGAATCGGGACTTCAAGGATGTTTTGAACATCATGGACCATATGAGATGTTCCAAGAGTTGAAGTTAATATTTCAAGCAAATACCCGAATTGAGAGATACGAAGTCTCCAACAAGTTCTATAGCTAAAAGATGGAGGAGAATCGCTCAACTAGTGAGCATGTGCTCAGATTGTCTGGGTACTACAATCGCTTGAATCAAGTGGGAGTTAATCTTCCAGATAAGATAGTGATTGACAGAATTCTCTAGTCACCATCACCAAGTTAGTAGAACTTCGTGATGAACTATAGTATACAAGGGATGATGAAAACGATTCCCGAGTTTTTCATGATGATGAAATCGATGAAGGTAGAAATGAAGAAAGAACATCAAGTGTTGATGGTTAACAAGACCACTAGTTTCAAGAAAAGGGCAAAGGGATAGAAGGGAACTTCAAGAAGAACGGCAAGCAAGTTGTTGCTCAAGTGAAGAGGCCCAAGTCGGACCTAAGCACGAGACTAAGTGCTTCTCCGCAAAGGGACTGGTCATCGAAGCGAACTACCCCAACTATTTGGCGGATAAGAAGGATGGCAAAGTGAACAAAGGTATATTTGATATACATGTTATTGATGTGTAATTTACTAGTGTTTATAGCAACTCCTCGGTATTTGGTACTGGTTCAGTTGCTAAGAGTAGTAACTCGAAACGGGAGTTGCAGAATAAACAGAAACTAGTTAAGGGTGAAGTGACGATGTGTGTTGAAAGTAGTTTCAAGATTGATATGATCATCATCGCACACTCCCTATACTTTCGGGATTAGTGTTGAACCTAAATAAATGTTATTTGGTGTTTGCGTTGAGCATGAATATGATTTGATCGTGTTTATTGCAATACGGTTATTCATTTAAGTAAGAGAATAAACTGTTGTTCTGTTTACATGAATAAAACCTTATATGGTTACACATCCAATGAAAATGGTTCATTGGATCTCGATCGTAGTGATACACATATTCATAATATTGAAACCAAAAGATGCAAAGTTAATAATGATAGTGCAACTTATTTGTGGCACTGCGGTTTAGGTCATATTGGTGTAAAGCGCATGAAGAAACTCCATGCTGATGGGATTTTGGAATCACTTGACTATGAATCACTTGATGCTTGCGAACCATGCCTCATGGGCAAGATGACTAAGACTCCGTTCTCCGGAACAGTGGAGCGAGCAACTGACTTATTGGAAATAATACATACTGATGTATGTGATCCGATGAGTGTTAAGGCTTGCGGCGGGTATCGTTATTTTCTGACCTTCACAGATAATTTGAGCAGATATGGGTATATCTACTTGATGAAACATAAGTCTGAAATAGTTGAAAGGTTCAAAGAATTTCAGAGTGAAGTGGAAATCATCGTAACAAGAAAAATAAAGTTTCTACGATCTGATCGCGGAGACAAATATTTGAGTTACGAGTTTGGTTTTCAATTAAAACAATGTGGAATAGTTTCACAAATTCATGCCACCTGGAATACCACATCATAATGGTGTGTCCGAACGTCATAACCGTACTTTATTGGATATAGTACAATCTATGATGTTTCTTACCGATTTACCAATATTGTTTTGGGATTATGCATTAGAGACAGCTGCATTCACGTTAAATAGGGCACCATCTAAATCCGTTGAGACGACACTATATGAATTGTGGTTTAGCAAGAAACCAAAGTTGTCATTTCTTAAAATTTGGAGTTGCGATGCTTATGTGAAAAAGTTTCATCCTGATAAGCTCAAACCCAAATCGGAGAAATATGTCTTCATAGGATACCCAAAGGAGACTGTTGGGTACACCTTCTATCACAGATCCAAAGGCAAGACATTCGTTGCTAATAAATGGATCCTTTCTAGAGAAGGAGTTTCTCTCGAAAGAAGTGAGTGGGAGGAAAGTAGAACTTGATAAGGTAACTGTACCTGTTCCCTTATTGGAAAGTAGTTCATCACAGAAATCTGTTCTTGTGACTACTATACCAATTAGTGAGGAAGCTAATGATGATGATCATGTAACTTCATATCAAGTTACTACCGAACCTCGTAGGTAAAACGGAGTGAAGCCTGTATTTACTAGAAAGTGAGTGGGAGCACTACAACATTTCTGATAAGTATATGTGAATGACATATTGTAGATCAGAAATAATGTAGAATTATTCTGCAAAGCATAAAGGAGTGTTTGAAAGGAGTTTTTCAAAGAAAGACCTCGGTGAAGCTGCTTACATATTGAGCATCAATATCTATTGAGATAGATCAAGACGCTTGATAAGATTTTAAATGAGTACATACCTTGGCAAGATTTTGAAGTAGTTCAAAATGGAACAGTCAAAGAAGGAGTTCTTGCCTGTGTTGCAAGGTGTGAAGTTGAGTAAGACTCAAGACCCGACCATGGCAGAAAATAGAAAGAGAATGAAAAGTCATTCCCTATGCCTCAGTCATAGGTTCTATAAAATTATACCATGCTATGGACCAGACCTATTGTATACTCTGCCCTAGTTTGGCAAGGGAGTACGATAGTGATCTAGGAGTAGATCACTGGACATTGGTCAAAATTATCCTTAGTAGAATAAGGATATGTTTCTCGATTATGGAGGTGACAAAAGGTTCGTCGTAAAGGGTTACGTCAATACAAGTCTTGGCACTGATCCAGATGATTCTAAGTCTTAATCTGGATACATATTGAAAGTGGGAGCAATTACCTAGAGTAGCTCCGTGCAGAGCATTGTAGACATAGAATATTTGCAAAATACATACGGCTCTGAATATGATAGACCCGTTGACTAAGATTCTCTCACAAGCAAAACATGATCACACCTTAGTACTCTTTGGGTGTTAATCACATATCGATGTGAACTAGATTACTGAATCTAGTAAACCCTTTGGGAGTTGGTCACATGGTGATGTGAACTATGGGTGTTAATCACATGATGATGTGAACTATCGATGTTAATCACATGGTGATGAGATCTAGATTATTGACTCTAGTGCAAGTGGGAGACTGAAGGAAATATGCCCTAGGGGCAATAATAAAGTTATTATTTATTTCCTCATATCATGATAAATGTTTATTATTCATGCTAGAATTGTATTAACCGGAAACATAATACATGCGTGAATATATAGACAAACAGAGTGTCGCTAGTATGCCTCTACTTGACTAGCTTGTTAATCAAAGATGGTTATGTTTCCTAACCATGAACAAGGAGTTGTTATTTGATTAACAAGGTCACATCATTAGTTGAATGATCTGATTGACATGACCCATTCCGTTAGCTTAGCACACGATCGTTTAGTATGTTGCTATTGCTTCCTTCATGACTTATACATGTTCCTATGACTATGAGATTATGCAACTCCGTTTACGGAGGAACACTTTGTGTGCTACCAAACGTCACAACGAATCGGGTGATTATAAAGGTGCTCTCAGGTGTCTCCGAAGGTACTTGTTGAGTTGGCGATTTCGAGATTAGGATTTGTCACTCCGAATGTCGGAGAGGTATCTCTGGGCCCTCTCGGTAATACACATCACTTAAGCCTTGCAAGCATTTCAACTAATGAGTTAGTTGTGAGATGATGTATTACAGAACGAGTAAAGAGACTTGCCGGTAACGAGATTGAACTAGGTATTGGATACCGACGATCGAATCTCGGGCAAGTAACATACCGATGACAAAGGGAACAAACGTATGTTGTTGTGCGGTTTGACCGATAAAGATCTTCGTAGAATATGTAGGAACCAATATGGGCATCCAGATCCCGCTATTGGTTATTGACCGGACACATGTCTCCGTCATGTCTACATTGTTCTCGAACCGTAGGGTCCGCACGCTTAAGGTTTCGATGACAGTTATATTATGAGTTTATGTATTTTGATGTACCGAAGGTTGTTCGGAGTCCCGGATATGATCACGGACATGACGAGGAGTCTCGAAATGGTCGAGACATAAAGATTGATATATTGGACGGATATATTTGGACACCGGAAAGGTTCCGGAGAAGTTTGGAGCTCCGGAGGTTACTGGAACCCCGGGAGGTATATGGGCCTTATTGGGCCCATGTAGGAGAAAGAGAGAAGGAGCAAGGGGGCGCGCCCCAAGCCCAATCCGAATGGAAAGGGGCGGCCCCCTTTCCTTTCTCCTTCCCCTCTCTTCCTTCCTACTACTAGTACTACTTCCTAATACTAGTACTCCTTCCTTCCCTCCAAATAAGATAGGGAAGAGAGGAAACCTACTTGGAGTAGGTTTCCCTCCCCATGGCGCGCCCTTGAGGCCGCCACCTCCCCCCCTCCTTTATATACGGGGTAGGGGGCACCCTAGGACACACAAGTTGATCATTGATCGTTCCTTAGCCGTGTGCAGTGCCCCTCCACGATATTACACCTCGATCATATTGTAGCGGTGCTTAGGCGAAGCCTGCGACAGAGAACATCAAGATCATCACCACGCCGTCAGGTTGACGGAACTCCCCTCGAGCCTCTCTGGATTGGAGATCGAGGTGCGCCATCGAGCTGTACGCGTGTCAAGGACTCGGAGGTGCCGGAGTAACGGTGCTTGGATCGGTTGGACCGGGAGGACATCGACTACTTCCTCTACGTTGCGCCAACGCTTCCGCTTGGTCTCACGAGGGTACGAGACAACACTCTCCCTCTCGTTGCTATGCATCACCATGATCTTGCGTGTGCAGAGGAAAACTGTTGGGAAATTACTACGCTTCCCAACGGTGGCATCGAGCCTAGGTTTTATGGTTTGATGTTATATGCACGAGTAGAACACAAGTGAGTTGTGGGCGATATAAGTCATACTTGCTTACCAAGCATGTCATACTTTGGTTCAGAGGTATTGTTGGATGAAGCGGCCGGACCGACATTACGCCAGACGCTTACGCGAGACTGGTTTTACCGCTGTGCTTTGCACACGGTGACTAGCGGTGTCAGTTTCTCCAACTTTAGTTGAACCGAGTGTGGCTACACCCGGTCCTTGCGAAGGTTAAAACAGCATCAACTTGACAAACTATCGTTGTGGTTTTGATGCGTAGGTAAGATTGGTTCTTGCTTAAGCCCGTAGCAGCCACGTAAAACTTGCAACAACAAAGTAGAGGACGTCTAACTTGTTTTTGCAGGGCATGTCGTGATGTGATATGGCCAAGACATGATGCTATATTTTATTGTATGAGATGATCATGTTTTGTAACCGGTTATCGACAATCGGCAGGAGCCATATGGTTGTCGCTTATTGTATGAAATGCAACGCCTGTAATTGCTTTACTTTATCACTAAGCGGTAGCGATAGTCGAGAAGCAATAGATGGCGTAACGACAACGATGCTACGATGGAGATCAAGATGTCGCGCGGTAACAATGGTGATCATGATGGTGCTTCGAGATGGAGATCACAAGCACAAGAAGTTGATGGCCATATCATATCACTTATATTGATTGCATATGATGTTTATCCTTTATGCATCTTATCTTGCTTTGATTGACGGTAGCATTTTAAGATGATCTCTCACTAAAATTATCAAGTAGTGTTCTCCCCGAGTATGCACCATTGCCAAAGTTCGTCGTGCCCGCACACCACGTGATGATCGGGTGTGATAAGCTCACGTCCATCTACAACGGGTGCAAGCCAGTTTTGCACACGCAGAATACTCAGTTAAACTTGACGAGCCTAGCATATGCAGATATGGCCTCGAACACGGAGACCGAAAGGTCGAGCGTGAATCATATAGTAGATATGATCAACATAAGATGTTCACCATTGAAAACTACTCCATCTCACGTGATGATCGGTTATGGTTTAGTTGATTTGGATCACGTGATCACTTAGATGACTAGAGAGATGTACATCTAAGTGGGAGTTCTTAAGTAATATGATTAATTGAACTAAAATTTATCATGAACTTAGTACCTGATAGTATCTTGCTTGTCTATGTTGTTTGTAGATAGATGGCCCGTGCTGTTGTTCCGTTGAATTTTAATGCGTTCCTTGAGAAAGCTAAGTTGAAAGATGATGGTAACAACTACGCGGACTGGGTCTGTAACTTGAGGATTATCCTCATTGTTGCACAGAAAAATTACGTCATCGAAGCACCGCTGGGTGCCAGGCCTGCTGCTGATGCAACTGACGACGTTAAGAACGTCTGGCAGAGCAAAGCTGATGACTACTCGATAGTTCAATGTGCCATGCTTTACGGCTTAGAACCGGGACTTCAACGACGTTTTGAACGTCATGGAGCATATGAGATGTTTCAGGAGTTGAAGTTGATATTCCAGAAGAATGCCCGGATTGAGAGATATGAAGTCTCCAATAAGTTCTATAGCTGCAAGATGGAGGAGAATAGTTCTGTCAGTGAGCACATACTCAAGATGTCTGGGTATTGTAATCACTTGATTCAACTGGGAGTTACTCTTCCGGATGATAGCGTCATTGACAGAATTCTCCAATCACTTCCACCAAGCTACAAGAGGTTCGTGATGAACTATAATATGCAAGGGATGGATAAGACGATTCTCGAGCTCTTCGCAATACTAAAGGCTGCGGAGGTAGAAATCAAGAAGGAGCATCAAGTGTTGATGGTTAACAAGACCACTAGTTTCAAGAAAAAGGGCAAAAGGAAGAAGAAGGAACTTCAAGAAGAACAGCAAACAAGTTGCTGCTCAAGAGAAGAAACCCAAGTCTGGACCTAAGCCTGAAACTCGAAAGTGCTTCTCTCGCAAGCGGTCGGTCTTTGGAAGCGGAACTGCCCCAAGTATTTGGCGGATAAGAAGGATGGCAAGGTGAACAAAGGTATATGTGATATACATGTTATTGATGTGTACCTTACTAGAGCTCGCAGATAGCACTGGTATTTGATACTTGGTTCATTGCTAATATTTGCAACTCAAACAGGACTACCGATTGCTTAACAATGGCAAAGGACGAGGTGACGATGCGCGTGGGAAATGGTTCCAAAGTCGATGTGATCGCGATCGGCACGCTACCTCTACATCTACCTTGGGATTAGTATTAGACCTAAATAATTGTTATTTGGTGCCGCGTTGAGCATGAACACTATATCTGGATCTAGTTTGATGCGAGACGGTTATTCATTTAAATCGAGAGAATAATGGTTGTTCTATTTATATGAGTAATATCTTTTATGGTCATGCACCCTGAAGAGTGGTCTATTTTGATGAATCTCGATAGTAGTGATACACATATTCATAGTGTTGAAACCAAAAGATGCAGAGTTGATAATGATAGTGCAACTTATTTGTGGCACTGCCGTTTGGGTCATATCGGTATAAAGCGCATGAAGAAACTCCATACTGATGGACTTTTGGAACCACTTGATTATGAATCACTTGGTACTTGCGAACCGTGCCTCATGGGCAAGATGACAAAACGCCGCTTCTCTCGGTACTATGGAGAGAGCAACAGATTTGTTGGAAATCATACATACAGATGTATGTGGTCCAATGAATGTTGAGGCTCGTGGCGGATATCGTTATTTTCTCACCTTCACAGATGATTTAAGCAGATATGGGTATATCTACTTAATGAAGCATAAGTCTGAAACATTTGAAAAGTTCAAAGAATTTCAGAGTGAAGTTGAAAATCATCGTAACAAGAAATTAAAGTTTCTACGATCTGATCGTGGAGGAGAATATTTGAGTTACGAGTTTGGTTTACACTTAAAACAATGTAGAATAGTTTCACAACTCACGCCACCCGGAACACCACAGCGTAATGGTGTGTCCAAACGTCGTAATCGTACTTTACTTGATATGGTGCGGTCTATGGTGTCTCTTACAGATTTACCGCTATCGTTTTGGGGTTATGCTCGAGAGACAGCCACATTCACGTTAAATAGGGCACCGTCGAAATCCGTTGAGACGACACCTTATGAACTATGGTTTGGCAAGAAACCAAAGTTGTCGTTTCTTAAAGTTTGGGGTTGCGATGCTTATGTGAAAAAACTTCAACCTGATAAGCTTGAACCCAAATCGGAGAAATGTGTCTTCATAGGATACCCAAAGGAGACAGTTGGGTACACCTTCTATCACAGATCCGAAGGCAAGACATTCGTTGCTAAGAATGGATCCTTTCTAGAGATGGAGTTTCTCTCGAAAGAAGTGAGTGGGAGGAAAGTAGAACTTGATGAGGTAACTGTACCTACTCCCTTGTTGGAAAATAATGCATCACAGGAACCGGTTTCTGTGACGTCAAAACCAAATAGTGAGGAAGTTGATGATAATGATCATAGAACTTCAGATCAAGTTAATACAGAACCACGTAGGTCGAACAGAGTAAGATCCGCACCAGAGTGGTACGGTAATCCTATTCTGGAAGTCATGCTACTAGATCATGATGAACCTACGAACTATGAAGAAGCGATGGTGAGCCTAGATTCCGCAAAATGGCTTGAAGCCATGAAATCTGAGATGGGATCCATGTATGAGAACAAAGTATGGACTTTGGTTGACTTGCCCGATGGTCGGCAAGCAATTGAGAATAAATGGATCTTCAAGAAGAAGACTGACGCTGACGGTAATGTTACTGTCTATAAAGCTCGACTTGTTGCAAAAGGTTTTCGACAAGTTCAAGGGGTTGACTACGATGAGACCTTCTCACCCGTAGCGATGCTTAAGTCTGTCCGAATCATGTTAGCAATTGCCGCATTTTATGATTATGAAATTTGGCAAATGGATGTAAAAATTGCATTCCTGAATGGATTTCTGGAAGAAGAGTTGTATATGATGCAACCAGAAGGTTTTATCGATCCAAAGGGAGCTAACAAAGTGTGCAAGCTCCAACGTTCCATTTATGGACTGGTGCAAGCCTCTCGGAGTTGGAATAAACGTTTTGATAGTGTGATCAAAGCATTTGGTTTTATACAGACTTTTGGAGAAGCCTGTATTTACAAGAAAGTGAGTGGGAGCTATGTAGTATTTCTAATATTATATGTGGATGACATATTATTGATTGGAAATGATATAGAATTTCTGGATAGCATAAAGGGATACTTGAATAAAGGTTTTTCAATGAAAGACCTCGGTGAAGCTGCTTACATATTGGGCAATTAAGATCTATAGAGATAGATCAAGACGCTTAATTGGACTTTCACAAAGCACATACCTTGACAAAGTTTTGAAGAAGTTCAAAATGGATCAAGCAAAGAAAGGGTTCTTGCTCAGTATTGCGGTGTGAAGTTGAGTAAGACTCAAAGCCCGACCAACGCAGAAGATAGAGAGAAAATGAAAAGTGTTCCCTATGCTTCAGCCATAGGCTCTATCATGTATGCAATGCTGTGTACCAGACCTGATGTGTGCCTTGCTATAAGTCTAGCAGGGAGGTACCAAAGTAATCCAGGAGTGGATCACTGGACAGCGGTCAAGAACATCCTGAAATACCTGAAAAGGACTAAGGATATGTTTCTCGTATATGGAGGTGACAAAGAGCTCATCGTAAATGGTTACGTTGATGCAAGCTTTGACACTGATCCGGATGATTCTAAATCGCAAACCGGATACGTGTTTACATTAAACGGTGGAGCTGTCAGTTGGTGCAGTTCAAAGCAAAGCGTCGTGGCGGGATCTACATGTGAAGCGGAATACATAGCTGCTTTGGAAGCAGCCAATGAAGGAGTCTGGATGAAGGAGTTCATATCCGATCTAGGTGTCATACCTAGTGCATCGGGTCCAATGAAAATCTTTTGTGACAATACTGGAGCGATTGCCTTAGCGAAGGAATCCAGATTTCACCAGAGAACCAAGCACATCAAGAGACGCTTCAATTCCATCCGGGATCTAGTCCAGGTGGGAGACATAGAGATTTGCAAGATACATACGGATCTGAATGTTGCGCACCGCTGACTAAACCTCTTCCACGAGCAAAACATGATCAACACCAAGACTCCATGGGTGTTAGCATCATTCTTGTGTAATCTAGATTATTGACTCTAGTGCAAGTGGGAGCTCAAGGAAATATGCCCTAGAGGCAATAATAAAGTTATTATTTATTTCCTCATATCATGATAAATGTTTATTATTCATGCTAGAATTGTATTAACCGAAAACATAATACATGTGTGAATATAGAGACAAACAGAGTGTCACTAGTATGCCTCTACTTGACTAGCTTGTTAATCAAAGATGGTTATGCTTCCTAACCATGAACAAGGAGTTGTTATTTGATTAACAAGGTCACATCATTAGTTGAATGATCTGATTGACATGACCCATTCCGTTAGCTTAGCACACGGTCGTTTAGTATGTTGCTATTGCTTCCTTCATGACTTATACATGTTCCTATGACTATGAGATTATGCAACTCCGTTCATTGGAGGAACACTTTGTGTGCTACCAAACGTCGTAACGAATCGGGTGATTATAAAGGTGCTCTACAGGTGTCTCCGAAGGTACTTGTTGAGTTGGCGATTTCGAGATTAGGATTTGTCACTCCGAATGTCGGAGAGGTATCTCTGGGCCCTCTCGGTAATACACATCACTTAAGCCTTGCAAGCATTTCAACTAATGAGTTAGTTGTGAGATGATGTATTACGGAACGAGTAAAGAGACTTGCGTAACGAGATTGAACTAGGTATTGATACCGACGATCGAATCTCGGGCAAGTAACATACCGATGACAAAGGGAACAACGATGTTGTTGTGCGGTTTGACCGATAAAGATCTTCGTAGAATATGTAGGAACCAATATGGGCATCCAGGTCCCGCTATTGGTTATTGACCGAGACATGTCTCGGTCATGTCTACATTGTTCTCGAACCGTAGGGTCCCGACGCTTAAGGTTTCGATGACAGTTATATTATGAGTTTATGTATTTTGATGTACCGAAGGTTGTTCGGAGTCCCGGATATGATTACGGACATGACGAGGAGTCTCGAAATGGTCGAGACATAAAGATTGATATATTGGACGGATATATTTGGACACCGGAAAGGTTCCGGAGAAGTTTGGAGCTCCGGGAGGTTACCGGAACCCCCCGAGAGGAATATGGGCCTTATTGGGCCCATGTAGGAGGAAGAGAGAAGGAGCAAGGGAGGGGCGCCCCAAGCCCAATCCGATTGGGGAGGGGGCCGCCCCTTCCTTTCTCCTTCCCTCTCTTCCTTCCTACTACTAGTACTACTTCCTAATACTAGTACTCCTTCCTTCCCTCCAAATAAGATAAGGAAGAGAGGAAACCTACTTGGAGTAGGTTTCCCCTTCCTATGGCGCCCCTTGAGGCCGGCCACATCCTCCCTCCTCCTTTATATACGGGGTAAGGGGCACCCTAGGACACACAAGTTGATCATTGATCGTTCCTTAGCCGTGCGGTGCCCCCTCCACGATATTACACCTCGATCATATTGTAGCGGTGCTTAGGCGAAGCCCTGCGACAGAGAACATCAAGATCGCCACCACGCCGTCAGGTCTTGACGGAACTCCCCTCGGAGCCTCTACTAGATTGGAGATCGAGGGTGCGTCATCGAGCTGTACGCGTGTCAAGAACTCGGAGGTGCCGGCGTAACGGTGCTTGGATCGGTTGGACCGGGAGGATGTACGACTACTTCCTCTACGTTGCGTCAACGCTTCCGCTTCGGTCTACGAGGGTACGTAGACAACACTCTCCCCTCTCGTTGCTATGCATCACCATGATCTTGCGTGTGCGTAGGAATTTTTTTGAAATTACTACGTTTCCCAACAGTTGGCCCCTGTAGGTCCACCAGTTGGGACCAAGGAGTTTGTCGACCGAATGAGCTAAGAGGCTATGATCCATTTTGCCCCACCCCCTGGTGGCTAGTCCTGACTATCGGTGTGCATTCCCTTGCATGTTCGATTCTAAGTTTGGGGGAGCCGCTTGGTTTTAACGTGAAGAGCATGATGGAGGACTTCGGCAAGCCTGATATTGTGGTTGAATCCTATGATGAGGTAAGCAGTGTTGTTGCTGAGGTGACATAGGTTGATGCAGATGCACCACCATTATCTATGGAGGAATTTCTCAGGAAGATTACTTGTGGGGTTCGACACCCTCTTATTTGGACCCCCCACATCGTTGCATGGGGAGAAGGATGGTGGACGACGAAGCGGGCACCTGGAGAATAAGAACAAGGCGTGCAACATCCCGATGACCAAGTGTGCTAAGCATAGCTAGTTGTAGGTTTTTGGTGAGTTGATAGAGGTGGACAAAGTGGATGCCGCTGAAGAAAAGATGAAAGCATATATAGACATGTACAAAAAAAACAACTTTCACCGCAAGTGGTCACGACGTTGAGCTCTTTGGCACGCATCGCTAGGAAGTCAAAGTTTAACCTTACAGGATGTTTCCCACATAATAATATTAGCCCATGATGCTTCCATGTTCACGCAAAATTCTCTTTGGCTAGTGGTAGTAAGTTGGTTGCACTTGAGGCATGCCCCAATTGCTTCGGGCCTTGATGCTCTGGTATCTGACACAGACGCTTACCCTTTATGTTGCACTTGTCTTGTCCCTATCCCCAAGCTCGAATCTCTTTTTTCTTCTTCTGTTTTCGCTTTTGGGTTTTCACTTGGTTTTTCCTAATTAATAGAGAATGGTCTTTGATTCTAATTTTTCTTATAAATAAACTATTTGTCTTCTTCTTCTTAATGAAATGCAGAAACCCCTGACCTCGGGGTCAGGTTTCTAAAACAATGTTATTAGGCAATGAAGAGATCTTGACTAAAACTTGTCTTGCATTAACTCAGAATTCCTAGCCCCATAAAGATGGAGGAATTTAGTATGAGATGAAAAATACACTTGGTACAATTTGAACAATTTTGTTTCAGCAAAGTTATTTTTGGAGAGTACAACACATCTCTCCCAACCATAAGAATAGAGGGGTTGCTTGCATAATATGCTTGGGTATGCATAGGAAAGGCATTATTGGAGGTTATAATCTACCCTTGACCTAACATAATTATGAGGACATCATTATTGTGGGACGGTGCAACGCCACGACGCCTGTATACAACCGCACATCACCAAACATCATGGGGACCGGCAAGTGCAGAACAAACGTCTGTTTTTGTTAAGTTATGGTCCAAATTCATATAGATATGAAACAACTAACTTCTGATGAGCAGAGCGGAGCGGAGCGGAGGCCTGTCGCCAGGAGGCTTGGGGCATAGAAAACCACGGGCACCAGCCGGTACAGATACCTTTTGTAAGCCACCGCACGAGATAAGTTGATCAGTTGTAAATCTCCGACATTTGTAATCTCTCCCGACTTGGTGAACATTTGCTGGCTGGCGCCCATGGTTTTTTCACCTTCGTGTTGGAGGCGTTTTCCACGTTAAATCTTGTGTTCCTTATTTGTTTAATTCCGTTCTCGTCTTTTCATTTGTCGGTCGTATCTTTAACTCTCTGCTACACCGAGTGATCATACGATGCAGTTGGCCTCATGCCATACACCTATATTTTTCGTAAGGTAAACGTTTACGCCCGGCGCGCCGGCCGAAATTTCGGCCGGTTCGGCCGGACGCGCGCGGGGCGTTCAATCAGCTGCATTATATGGTAGCTAGCGCGTACGCATGTTATCCCTTTGCTCCTTTCTACGTTGACTTTGTCTTCCCGCGCTGCTACCCCTCCGACCAACCCCTGGCCGCCGGCAAGCTTCTACCACACGTGGGCGGAGGACGAGCCAGAGTGCGCGCCAGCGAGCTGCTACTACACGTGGCCGGAGTAAGAGCCGGAGTGCACACCGGCGAGATACGCCCCGCACGAGATGCAAACATTTGGCCAAGCTGCAACCACCGAGATCTTCGTGCACGGCCGTGTTATGGTGGTGCGACGAGCGGCGCATCAGTGCAGCTGAACGATGGACTGCGAGCCCGATTAATGGTGCGGCGGTGGAGCGTGGTGGGGACACCACGACAATGTTGCAACCATCGTCATGATTTGCTAGAATCGGCTTCGCATTTTGCTGGAACCAGAGACCGCGGTTGCTCGAAGCACCCCCATCACAAGATCGACGAACTGCTGCAACCAGCGTGGTGATTTGCTGGAACCGTTGTCACGGTTTGCTGGAACCGGCTTTCCTCCCTCAACGGTGACCATGGTAACCATGGTGACCACGGGGAATGTTACAACCACATCTTTTTTTTGCTACAACCACATCCTGTTTTTGCTACCACCGGCGACTTTTTTTGCTACATGCATGGCAGACGACGGGCGCCGATGCTTCAACCTAGAACCATCACGCGGCTTTGGTGCATCGCCCGGAGTGTTTTCTACATCGACGTCGACGGCCGCCGCATTTCGATGCAAACGCCAAGAAAAACGCTTCTACCGCAAGCTTTTTGCTGCCACGGCGACTGGCGGAAGTGGCGACCAGCAAAGGCATTGCAGCAAACGATTGTGCCAGCAAAGCCAAAGCTGGAACCAGCTTTTGTTTTTGCTACAACCGAAAACGCTAGAGCTGGAAGCAACAACATGTTTTGCTGCATCGTGGAAGTGCTTTTCCGTGGTGATAACAGTGGTGCGCATGATTTGTAGTAACCGGCAAAGTTGGAGCTGGAACCGGCTTGTGTTTTGCTGCAATCGAATGTGGTGGCCGCTGACGGCGAGGACGGGCGGCGCTGCTCCAAGCAATAATCATGCGCTCGGGGGGCTTGCTACATGCTGCCACCGGAGTCATGAGCTGCGGTTGTCGCATCGGAGCCACGACCAACGCCAGCGAGGAGCTGCAACCGCATGCGAAAACACATACATGCGTGGATCTGACAAAAAGTTTCCTGCATCCGCGGATCCGACGGTGAGGGCGGCGATTGGCGGCGAGGTCGGCGACCAGCGGGCAAGGGCGGTGGGCCGATGACGGGGCAAGCAAGCGGCGTGATGCTTCGAGTCCGGTCGTGTACTCATCCATGGCCCTGCGATGCAATCGGAGAAGAAAGCTTCACGAGGAGAAAGAAAGACGACGCGAGGCCCAGATCGGACGGCTAATTACAGCTGCATCGGGCGGTTGGGCTGCGACCGGCCCAAATTTGGGCCGGTGCGCCGGCGCCTATCACTGCCCCGTAATTATTACTTCCTTCTTTCGGTATATATAGGAATCATCTTGAAAATTTCTTTGACCATGGAGTATCTCACTTACAGTGGGCCGCCCAACCATGTAGTGTCAACTGAATTGTACGAATCGTGCAATTCCCACGATCTTCTCTGAAATATAATCGTGCCATGTCTGTTGACCGGACTCGGAGATGACTGAGTACCTTGCATTGCATATAATAACTGCTCTCAAAAGATATTTTAGGGCCTCATCTCCTGATCTAAGTTTCCGTTGAAACCTTTAATTTGCAATCTTTTCCTTGCATATAGTTATATAAAGAAATAAGGTGATAAGCTTGCATTACCTTTTTTTTACGGGATAAGCGTTGTTTGTTGCTCCCAAAAGATACTGATCCACGATCTTTTCATTCCCTCGACTGAATAACTAGCGTCATAATATATAGGGCAGGCAAATCGCTCGCTCGGTTGTAGATCCACAGCCCCAATGGCACCACGAAAACGCCAACGGAAAAACAACCCTCGCGCGCCGCCGGCGTCGCGGATGCTACCGGCGGACCTCCTGCTGGCGATCGCCGCGCGCTCCGACGCAAGAACCATCATCCGCTGCGGCGCCACCTGCAAGACCCTCCGCCGCGAAATCGCGGACGCTTCCTTCATCCGACAAGCTGCCACGGCCGGCGTCGTGCCGACGCGGATCCTCCTCGCCTACACCCGTCGCCACAGGCGCCAGAACCACCGGCGCAAGCCCTTCGTCTCTTTGGTCCACCCGGCTACGCCAGCCGCCATGTGCTTCGCCGACAAGCACCTCGCGCCCTTCGTCGCACGGAGCGCCGCCAACGACCTCCTCGGCCGGTACGACCCTGTGACGTCGCGCCGCGGCCTCATCGTCCTCGTCCGCCGCCACTATGTCCAGGAGCACAGAAACTCCGACCTGTGCGTGTACGACCCCATGACCGGCGACCGCGCCCTCCTCTCCACACCGCCGGACCTCTCTTTTGACAGGTCTAAGATCGGAAGTTGTTGTCGCCCGTTCGTCCTACTCACTGCCGCGGATGGCATAAGCTGCTCCTCCTTTCTGTTATTCTTCGCCCACCTGGCCTGGTGCCGGTTCAAGGGCACAAACTCCATGAGAATCCAGACGGCCACACTGTCCGACAATGGCAATGTCAGCTGGAGTCCTGTCACTGAACACTTTGGCGCCCCCTTAGGGGATCACCACAACGAGCACCATGACGCCGTTGTACTCCCTGGCGGCGTCATCCACTGGCTCCAACATGGCAGCCAGATCCTCACGTATGACGTCCCCACGGGGAAGCTAGGCATGGTGGAGCTCCCAGCCATGCCCATGAACAACAAACCACTCCAGCGTCACTTGAGGATGTCACCAGACAGGAGGCTACGGTTCCTTGTGGCTGACATGTTTATGATTACCATGTGGATACAATTACCTGATGGCCATGGTTGGGAGCGGGAGGCCGTGATCGATATGGAGGACAAGCTGGGCTTGTTTGAACCCAACGTCCCTGTTGGCAGTATGGGGATTCAGTTCAAGCGTTCAGGAGAGAGCAACGACGCTGTCACGTTGCGGATACATGGCCAAAGCTGTGTGCTCATTGTCCTTGACTTGGAGACCAAGGAAATTCGTAGGCAACGCCTGAACCCCTCCCTCCTATTTGAGGTTGACATGTCTGAGAGGTTACAGGGCATGAAAATATTTTCCTAGGCAGAACTATCATAAGGCTAGCTACTGAATACTATTTAAAATGTTATTTTTGCAAGTCATGTATTTGGTATTATGTGGTTTCCCCAATTGAATTTGTACTGGCTACTGAACCATCATATTATTTGCGTTTCATAAAAATTTGCAAAGTAAGTGATTTTATAGCATTTGTTTTTCTTCTATATCTTGCTGAGTCAACTGGAGAAAATAGTCCCTTGATCTTATCAAGTACTAGTCAAAGTAATTCCAGTCTTGAATCACCAACAAATTGGCTTATGGAACCAGGAAGTGTCCATTATTGGTAGGTTATTTCTTAATAATGCAATCCTGATTTGTTAATTATTCTGCACCCATGCTGTATATCTGTGAATTGTTTCCCCTGAGTACTTAAATCTGAAGCAAGTTGCATGTTAGTGACTGCATGTGTGACAGTCTGTTTACTAACGACCTGTTGAAACCATAGTTTTCACTTTCGATGAAATTTCCGAAATTTCTCGAAATTTCGCTCATTTCGAGGGTCCTCGAAACATTTATGTTTCGTTTAAATTATTTCGGTATTTAAAAATTAAACATATAAGAGAGGTCTGGAATCTAACATAGTTGTATTCATATGCTTAGCAGAGTGGTAGGCTGGTGTTATTGCACACATTAGGGCCTCAGTTCGAATCCCAGGGTCGCACAAATTTTTTTTACTACTTTACTATTCCTGCTATGCGAAAATTTGACAAAAAAATTATGTCACTGGGATTCGAACCTGGATCTACAAAGACTGAAGTAGTGATCGCACCATTCTGATAGATGAGTTCTGCTGAAATTTTTGTGCTAAAAAGTTACTTATTCAATACTTTGTTTTCGAATTTATTCAAATTTAATTAAAAAATTCATTAATTTGCTCGAAATGGTTTTCGAAATTTACGAAATTTCCGAAATTTCGGTGCTTTCGATGGCGAGCGAAAAAATTTTGGTTTCGAAAGTGAAAACTATGGTTGAAACTGAAACTTCTTTCGATTATATGTTTCCTTGTTTTGCTAAGGCTATATGGAGTAATATTTTATATTCCTTTCCATGCATACTTTGCTAATGCAGAGTATAAAATAACTCGGTGCATTTTAGTAGTGTCTAGTGAAAGCCAATTTGAACTTCGTTAATGCAAAGAATTAAAAAAAAGACAATGTTTTGTTGCTATTGGGAATATCTGGTGTGCTAGCTCTTTGCTTGTGGTGATTATGATGAGACGAGCAAAGTAGCAATGATACTTTGTTACAACAGCTAGCAAGGAAAATGGCAGTGTAGCTTGTTGCTTGCAAAAAGAAAGTGGAGTGTGTCAGCATCCCTAACCTGAAGGCTCCAGCTGCCAGCGGCTCGCCCAGCTCATAAGCCGCTGGCGTCCCAGTCTCAAGAGGCCCAACCCAAGAGTCGTTTTGGGCCGGCGTGAACCAAGTGATGAGAAGCCGAACTATGCACCCCTACTTCTACCAAGGCGCACGATGTTAGACACATCCAGAGGATCAGACGGCACGGCGTGGCTGCTACCAACCACTCTCTCCTGTCCATTTCCCATTCGCCGAAATTCGCGTAATCCCTCTGTTCATCTGTAATCAAGAGATCTGTACACATAATTGTGTTGAGGATAATCTAGTGCTACTCAGGATGGTTTGGAGTGGGAGGCTGTGATCGACATTGAGGAGAACCTGCGGCTGATTGAATCCTACGTCCCTCTTGGCAGCATGGTGATTCAGTTTGAGTGCTCAGGTGACAGGAACGATGTAGTGATGTTGCGGACAAATCAACACCGGCGTGTGCTTATCGTCCTGAATCCCTCCTTGCTATTTGAGGTTGACTTGTCCGAGAGGTTACAAGCCATGCATTTTTTTCCTACGCAGAATTATTAGGGCAGGAGAAGAGGCAAATGCATTGAGAAGGACGGATTGACTCTATCCCCAAATAATTAATCATCAAGCTTTGAGTGATATATGTCTCCCAATATTTGAAATGTCTTTTTGCAGACATGTATTTGGTTATGTTATCTCACCTATTAAATTTGTATGAGTACAGAACCATCATATTATTTGTGTTTCTTGAAAGTTGCAGAGTAAATTATTAAATTGCCAAGCTATGGTGTCACTTTTCTTGTAAACATTTTTTCTTCTATATCTAGCTGAATGAACCGGAATAAACAATCCAATGAGCTCATCAATTACCTCCGTTGTTCAGTATGTAATAAATTGGTTTATGGAACATGAAAGTGACCCAAACATTGATGAACAACCATTGGTAGGTTACTTCTCAATACGGCAATAATGATTTGTTAAAAGAGATATGTTCCGATGTGGATTATTATGCATCCATGGGTTATAATTCTCATAAGGAGTTATGCTCTAAACATATATCTCCATGATGCAACATTTTCCAGTTTTATTAAATTAAATACTTAAATCTGAAGCAAGTTGCATGTTAGCGCTCGCCGGCCTAACGAGCTGACAGGAATTTACATGGAGCTTCATCTAACTCACCCCGAGCGACGACATTGAGGAGGATCATAGCCCAGAAAACTGAATCAAAAAAGAAGCGATGCCATCCATCCAAGCGCCGCTCCTACAAGGACAGAAACCCTACCTACTTGTAGAGGATCTGACCTTTAGGTGAGACCGTAGGATCAACATCAAAATTTCATATTTAGAGAATTCAAAAAATTCTGTTTTTTTTACAACATACCTACAGGGTATGTTTACAACTCTAAAGAAAATCAGCTTCAAACTCGGTTTACAGTAAGATATTCAAATAAGACAAATTCGACTATCGATACTGTAATGTTGGTGTGAATAGTATTTGGCACTATTCATATTCGATTTTGTCTTTTTTGGTTCTCTAAGTGTACTTCGATTTAGGAGGTGAAACTTTTTGAGGTTGTATATCAAACACGGGCGTGCGTCTACGAATATTGTCCGAATTTTAGAACATGTTTTGAGTCTTCAAATAGATTGATCTCATTGATCTCATGTAAAGCTAGATCTCATACAAGTCTTCCCCTACCCGGTACCATCATATCCAGCCACATGTTCCACCTGTACTCCAGGGTGACCCATCCATCTTTCTCTAATAATATTGCAAGGGTGATCCCAGCCTCTGTGGTCGCCTGCGCCTCTGGCTAGGCGACTGATCTGTGCTCTCCTCCTGCGTGGTCACATGTTTCGCCGGTACCTATACCAAGACTGTCACAAGTGGAAGGAAGAGCTGTTCTTGATGGACAAAAAATGCGGTGGATAGCACCAGGCTGCGCATAGCTTCGACGCCATCAATCTAGTGTCGCTTGACGGCCTTGTCCTTGCCCTCGTGGACAGAGACGTCCGTGCGGACGGCCCCAGTCACCGAGAGCAGCCAAACCCTGTCATCCGAACCGGCCGGCGTGCAAATACCCAAATATGTACGCATAGACAGGTGTAAGTATTCAGCCATGTACAGCGACATATTGCTTACCTTATAATACGCTCACGGTTGTTTTCCTACTGTCCCTGGCGGCTGGAACCCTAGCCGCCGCCAGGAGACCCAATCTTTCAGCGCCGTCCTCCGGCGGCTCCCCTCCGCCGGTGCCTCGGTCGTCGGTGGTGAGGGGGGTCGCCAGATCCACGCATGTGGATCGTTTTTACTCCCTTGTAGTTTAGATTTTTAGGTTGTTCATCGTCTTTGTTTCAGCGGCGACGATGACAACGCTGAATAAAGATTCTTCGGATCCTTCCCTGACAAGGCCATTGGTCCTATGGTTGGGGATGGATTTGGAAACCAGTCTGTTCAAGCAAGGATGGCGCGGCGGCGGCGGCATCCTCGTGGTGGACCTGTGTCCTCGGGCTCCGTTGTTGCACCGGCGTTTGCTCCAGCATCGACGCGGAGCTTGGGAGGTAGTCCAGGAGCGGATGCAGATTGTGGTCTGCATCGACGACATCTGGAAGACGGAACATGTGCTGGGTTCGTGGTTCGTGGATGGCAGGTATGGTTTCCTTCCGCGACGTCTTAGTCGCGGTGGGGTGCCAGATCTGGAGTTCGATGGCGTGTCCGGAGTGTTGATTCGTTCAACGCTAAGGGCTTCACTTTTGGTGAGCCACCTTGGAGGTCCGCAAAGCTGCATATCAGCGATGGGGCCGCGTCGAGCTCGGGTGAGGAGGTGATCCATCATTCTTTTCTTCGGTGGCTGCTGTCGTGGTGCCGGCGGCAGGTGATGGGCGTTGGTGTCAAGCTTAGAGATGTTCTGCTATCTTTTCAGTTTTGTCATGTCACACTACCAGAATCACGACTAAGTCTGTGAGCCAACTTATATTCTTGTCAGCCCCACGTAAGCTCACAGGAAAGTATCGTTTTACTGTAGGTCGGGCTGTAGCCGACAGGTTTTTGCACTCTATTCCTGTAGGCTTTGAGCAAACGCACAGAAGAATATATCCTCGTGGGTCGCGCCCACGTAAATAGCTTTCGCCCTGGCGCCTCGGGCTCTCGCCAGCGCCACCGGATTTCATTTGCGCGCATTTTTAGCCGAGGCCCATTCATTTTTTTCCTATTTTCCCGTGTGTTTGGGCTCACAGAATTAGGGCCAAGACAAAATGAGAGGGCAAACAGAACCTCTCGATCCCTAGTTCAGTCTCCGAACCCTCGATCCCGATTCAGTCTCCTGCCACTCCACCGCCGCCGCCACCATTGCCCTGTCTAACGCCACCATCGTCCGGTCCACCGCCGCCACCATCGTCCGGTCCACCGCCGCCGCCACACCATCCTCCGGTCCATCGCTGCCGCTGCCCTTCCCGTGGAAGGCCGGTCTTCCGCCAAGATCTGCCTCACCACGGCGAGCGCCGGTCTCCACCTCGCCACCCGCCGGAGAACCAGCACCCGCCTCCCCACCGAGCTCCCGTACTAGTCCCCCCATTCGACTTTACACGTCTTCACCTCTGGCTGTCCATAGTCCTCTGCTCGCTGCATATCACTGGTAATATATCACCTCCTTTTCCTGGATCTAAGATTTGCTTGCTCTATTTCTTGTGTAGCGTTTAAGCTTAGTTGAAACTATTTTAGGCACGTCTGATTAGTATACGGTTGATTTGAACAGATTAGTTTTGGTTGTTCTTAGATGTATGCTGTAGCGTCTGTAGCAACCTCCCTGAACAGCTAACATGTTGTAGCTTCTGTACATGACCATCTAAGTGTTTATTTTTTCTAGGTTGTAGCTTCTATGACATCTACCTGCTATCTATTTTATTCTAGTAAAGTGAATTTAACACGTATAATTTTCCAGAAACATCGGCAAACAGCTAGGGGAGTTGGCTGGCCACCCTTTTCGACGCCGTAATTTCCCAGCTTGAACAAGTATATTGGTAAGTTATAGCTTTGAGCTCTTAAATTTATGTCTGAAACAATTGTCTTTTTGTGAATTTTATTTGTGCTGCTGCCCTTTAGTATGCTATTATTTTTCTGAAATATCCCCATTTCGGTGAATTTTATTTCAGTATGAATTCTTGGTTAAATAATGGAGAACCGTGATTGGATGTATAGTGGATGGGTGTTTGGTCAAGTCCTTCTAATATATGGCTTGAAGAAACTGCACGATTTATAGACCGGCCTTCTCTTCTGTAGCTGAAGGTGGTAAAATTATGTCCATGCGCCAAATGTCGGAATTATTTTCCGCAAGAAAGGCACATTGTAGAGAAACACTTGTATAAACATGGGTATAAGCCAAATTACAAAACCTGGACAGAACATGGTGAGAGTTTTGTAGCTGCTGCTGATGGATCTGTCCCTTTAGTACATCATCAAGAGGGCTGTAATGAAACTGATCGAATGGACAATATGTTGGTTGACTTAGGTGGTAGCCATCCTCCACCAGTTACTGAGGAGCCAACCTCCTCTGCCAAGGCTTTTTATAGGATGGTCAGTAGTGCCGATGAATTGGTACATGAGAATACAAAACACACACGTCTTTCTGCTGTAGCTCGCTTGCTGGCTATGAAATCACAATACAACATGTCCATTGCACATTTTGATGATACCTTAAAAATAATCCATGAACTTTTGCCTCCTGAATCTAATTTGTCCGAAGACTTCTACCAATCCAAGAAACTCTTAGAAGGTCTTGGTATGCCATATGTTAAAATAGATGTGTGCAAAAATAATTGCATGTTGTATTACAAAGATAACAAACATAAAGAGAAGTGTGACTTTTGTGGCACATCTCGTTACGAGGAAGGCCAAAAGAAAATCCCACGTAAAGTTTTGCGGTACCTCCCTCTAAAAGATAGATTGCAAAGGTTGTATGCCAATGAGGAGACCGCAAAGCTTATGCGTTCTCACACTCCTTCCGGGTCTGATAAGATGGTCCACCCACGTGATGGTGAGGCTTGGCAAGATTTTGATAAGGATTTTCCAGAATTTTCATGTGATCCGAGAAGTGTGCGATTTGTCATAGCTACAGATGGTTTTACACCATATAGTTTGGTTGCTGCTCCATACACGCTGGCCAGTGTTTGTAGCTCTGCTAAACCTCCCCTGGTTTCTCTTAAAGCCAGAGTTTATATTTCTTAGTCTTGTGATACCTGGTCCTGAACATCCTGGAAAGAATTTGGGCATTCTAATGCAACCATTAGCAGATGAGCTTATGGAACTGTGGCTGGGGGTTAATACATGGGATGCCTCTGCGAAGAGAAACTTTTTAATGAAAGCAGCTTTTCTATGGTCAGTCCATGATTTCCCTGCTTTTGGTATGTTTGCTGGGTGGAGCACTCATGGGAAGCTAGCTTGCCCAGAATGCTTGAGTGATTCAAAATCATTTACACTTCCGCATGGGCGTAAGGCTTGCTGGTTTGATTGCCATAGGCGCTTTCTACCTCCTGACCATGAGTTCAGAACCCAAGCCAATTCGTTTAGAAAGGATACAATAGTGCTTGAGGGGCCACCAAGGCGTTTGACAGGGGAGGAAGTGCGAGCTCACATGGTTGCAAATGTACATGACACAGATAACTATAATAAATCGCACAACTGGACCCACATAAGCTGCTTTTGGGATCTTCCATACTTTGATAAACTGAAGCTTAGGCACAACATCGATGTGATGCACAATGAGAAAAATGTAGCAGAAGCTATATGGAACACATGCTTTGACATTCCTAATAAAACTAAAGATAATGTGAAGGCAAGAAAAGATCTAGAAGAAATATGCCATCGCCCTAAGCAGCATTTGCATTTGAAGGACAATGGGAAGTGGTTCAAGCCAAGGGCACCGTTTGTCATTGAGAAAGATGATAGGTTAACCATTCTTAAATGGTTTAAAGAGCTGAAATTTACCGATGGGTATGCAGCGGGTTTTAAAAGAGGAGTTAGCTTCCAGCAAAGGAAGATTTTTGGGCTTAAAAGTCATGATTACCATATCTTCATGGAACGGCTGCTACCAGTTGCATTTCGTGGCTTCATTCCGGAGAATATATGGTTATGTTTGGCCGAGCTAAGCTTTTTCTATAGGCAGCTATGTGCAAAAGAACTTAGCAAAGATGTTGTGAGCTCCCTGGAAAAGAATGCTGCGGTGCTTGTATGCAAACTGGAGAAGATATTCCCTCCTGGTTTCTTTAATTCAATGCAACATCTAATTGTACATCTTCCCTATCAAGCTCGACTAGGAGGCCCTGTGTTAGCACGATGGATGTATAACTATGAGAGGTAAATCCAGAACTTGTAGTCCACTATAAGTTGGTGTGTTGGCTCTTAGGCTAACTTCTTGACTTGCCCTCGCAGATGCATAGGTAAACTTAAGCCAAAAGTGCGCAATAAGGCTCGAGTTGAGGGCTCCATTGTTGAGGCTTATCTCATTGAGGAGTCAACTAATTTCCTGTCTTTGTATTTTAATCCTAAAGTACGGTCAGTTAGAAACAAGGCACCTCGGTATGATGATGGGGCCTCTACATTTGAATCTGCATGTGACCTTGAGATATTTAAATGCCCTGGCCGATGCATGAGCCCTCAAGGATACCGTGAGCTCAATAACGACGAATACAAGGCTGCTTTCTTGTACATATTGACAAACATGCCTGAAATGGATGATCTTTTCAAGTATGTCTTAAAATCTCAAAATAACTACTGTGAACAATAATATGTTTTCAACTGTTCATAACTCTAAATAACTTCGTGTAGGGAGTTTGATAATGAGCAGTGGAAGAGCCCTCGAGTTGTTCCAACACCGAAACAACTCCGTGAGTTAAGACTGAATGGCTGGAAATCAGGCCCAACTAGATGTCATGGACCTAATTTTTTTGACTGGTTTAAAACTAAAGTATTGTCCCTAAAACAGTTAAATTTGTGCCCAATATTCATTTAGTTCCAAAACTGACATAAGTAATTATATCTTGCAGTGCATGAAGTCACCTAGCATTCACAATTCTTTACGCCAAATGTCTTATGGTTTTCGCACAAGAGTTGCTACTTATGGTTGTTATGATGTGAATGGGTATAGGTTTCGGTCAGAGAAGTATGAGAGGAAGAAATCTGAATTAACTACAGTCAATAGTGGGGTTTGTGTTACTTCACTTGATGAAGATGACAACCAATTCGATTATTATGGTGTAATTGAAGATATAATTAAAATAACTTGGGAAGGTAGAATGAAACTGGAGCTAGTTTTATTTGATTGCCGCTGGTTTGATCCAACTTCAGCTGGGGTAAGGAGAACTGAAAATTTGGGATTGGTAGAGATAAATCACACCTCCAAACTCTCAAATTTTGATCCATTTGTTATGGCTGGTCAAGTTAGTCAAGTATACTACTTGTCTTACCCATGTAAGACTAGAAGAGATCTATTGGACTGGTCGGTGGTATTTCGAGTTCCTCCACGGGGCTATGTTCCTCCAATGGCCAGCAACAACCTTCCACAAGAACCAACACACGATGTCTTATTCTATCAAGAGGATGGGTTGGAAGGCACTTTTACTATTGATATAGGACTTGGCTTAGAAAACATGGACTCATTTGCGTCGGATGAGATTACTGATCCAAAAGAGATAGAACATTTGGAGAAGCAATCTGCTGCTATCCAAGAAGATGAAGATGAGGAAGGGGAGGAAGAAGATGAAGAGGATGAAGACGAAGAGGAAGAGGAGGAAGAATATGACAAAGATGAAGAACTTCAATCCCCAACCTATGATCCAAATGATTTCTAATGTTGTGCTGGTTTAGTTTTAGTGTTCTATGGTAGTTTGTGTTATTTTGTAAGCAACTGAAACCTGATATTATTTCTATTGAATGTTTCTGAAAGTTTCTTTCTTTCTTGCAAATATGTGTTATTTGACATGTACCCCACATGGTTTTCCTCTCATTTTGTTCAAATTTGTATTCTAATTCTAGTAGGTTCCTTTGTCTAACATCTGATTTTTTTTCTTTATAGGAGATGACTGGACTTCGTCATGTTCGTGCCAGGAGCGGATCAGGCAACAATAACTCACCAAGGACAATTTCTGGCAGCACTAACTCTACCAACCTTTTGTCCCAAAAGAGTAATGTGAACTCATCTCACCCTTCACCCGAGAAGCGTAGAGGAAGACGCATGAGAGCTACTGTTGAATTAAGAGTGCCTCCACGTGGTCGCAAAGTTGGCCTTCAACCTAAAGGTGAAAGGTATCGAAAATGATGTGTTTGTTCTATTTTTAATGTATTGTTGCACATGTGTTTCCTGTTTTTCTAAAACTTGTCAATTAATATAGTTAAAAAAACTTTCAATTAATAACATTTACTGCATGTAGGCAATTTAAGTATGTACCCTATCATCCCAAGAACTACAAGTACACTACACAACTTGGAGTTCTTCTTAAACGTGAATACCCAGGAAAAATAGAGGAAAAAAATGATCATGGTGTCATCACTAATACTCGCCCGGCTTTGGAGTGGTACGATTACTATCATGATTCGACTCTAGATTTTCAGCAGCGAACAGCCGCAGATCGTGTGAAGGAAGAGTTTTGGGTAAGTACAATTTTTTTGGAGCAATTGCAATTATTATTATACATATCTTTGTATTGCTGTTGAAGTCTGATCTGTAAATTTCTGAACATGTAGAACTTGTTTGAGCTGCATGTGGATGACGAGGAAGATGACAGTGCCCGAATCCAAATTGAGCAAGAGGCTAACCGGATTATTGACACATATGCAAGGAAAAAGGTGAAAGACATGTTGTACCAACTTCGTGTGGATGCTGTGAAGCTTTACTATGAGAATCAAGGAGAGAAGCTTGATGACTCGATGGCTTGTGCAAGAGAACTCGAATATGAGCAATACCTCCAGAGTAGGATACCATGGTGCAAGGAAGTTGCATGGCCTGGACTATGTCGTTATTGGACATCAAAGGAATACAAGACCAACAGGGGGAGGGGACGAGAAGCTCGCTTGAAATCTGAGGATATTGCTCAAAACCGAGGAGGCTCACGACCTTTTGCGGAGGCACAACAGTATTTGGTATGTCGTGATTATTGTATGATTTGCTTCACACTTAGTTTTTCTATTACATGATGATGCCATGACTTTGCTTGAATTTATGTGGTCTTATAGGAAGAGACGCTTGGACTGAGAAGGCGACCACGCTGAATACATATCTTGCAATGAAATGTGGAATGAAGAATGTGAGTAGCATGGCAACAATGGCGCAATCATTAGCAATGGTGCAATCATGAGCCGAAAGCACAAAAACGCTTTGTATGTCATCGCTTCTACTGCCATATTGCTTATAGGTTTTAAGACGTTAATTTACTAGCATGTTGTGAACAAACTATAATTTTTGATTGTCGGGATGACTATCTGCATTAGCTAAAGAGAAGTATCCAGATAGTTGGGAGGGAAGAGAGCTGGACGGTGAGCTGCTGTATGAAGCATCAGGTGGCATTCCTCATGGTCGCGTGTCAATAGGCGATGGGGCTATTAAGAAAGCAGATGTTAAATCAGCAGCTAGAAAAAGAAATGCTAGTGCATCAATTTCGCTCACACTTCGAGAGAAGGAACAACTCAGCGTGTTAATGAAGAAAATGCGAACTCAAAGCGTGCTAAGGAGATGCTACAGCAGAAAGTAGATATGCATGGGCAGCTCATAACTGTATGTACAAATTCATGCCCACATTCTAAAGCAATGGATCTCAATTTCTCAAGTATCAACTCTAGTAACATTTCTTCTTTGTTTGCAGGCACTTTTCAAGGAGATAGGAAAAGAGTTGCCAGCTCATATACTACATATACTAAGCCAGGGAGCTGTTTCGCAACCAGAAGTAAGTGTATGAGAAACTTGAAGTTGTATATATCATATGGATGAATGTGTGATGTACACTACTCAACTTAGTTTTGTGCGTTCCTTCTGACCTGTCTACGCTGATGTGGCTGCAATATCAACACTGTGTTGCATATGAGATTGTTTTTCATGTTTTGTATTAATTTGTTTGGATGTTTGCATCTGTGAGCTTGTCTATTCTCACAAGATTCTTTAGCTGTTGTGCCCAATTTCCGTATAAATAATGCTTGTCATGCTTAAGGTCCATCCGACCGAACTTGAAAGTAGCCTAGACAAAATCAGTTCTTGGTGCCAAGCATTAATCAATAAATGGATATTATTTGGTTCATTTGGTTATGTTGTTCCACTTGTTATCCAACAAAGTATTGTGTTTTTATTGTTCTAAATCAGATTAAGTAACAATTAGGTTACTTCTTGATTCAGGGACAAATAACTCATCTCAAGCCGGCTCGCAAGCGGTTGATGGCAACAATGATGTCATGGAGTCAAGCGAGGAGGATGAAGCCACCGAATGTCGGCGATCAGACCATTGACGCAGCCAACCATGGCGAAACTGATTGCTCAATCAACATGATAACATCGACTATATGTGGTCGTAATATGCTCTTTTGTGGACTTGTGTATCTGGTATAGCTTAGGAATGAGAACTGAGAACTGGTGGTAGTTGCAAGTCGCGTATTTTGCTAGTATTGTTGTAGTTGGCAGATCCTTTTGTGGATGGTACCTTTGTAGCCTTGTAGTGTAATTTGTTGATATATGTATGTATGGAACTGATGATGATACATCGGTGGTAGTTGCAAGCGGTGTATTTTGCTAGTGTTATTGTAGTTCGCAGATCCTTTTGTGGATGGTACCTTTGTAGCCTTGTAGTGTAATTATATATGTGTGGAACTGATGATGCTATATGAAGTTTGATGTTGTCATATAAATATATTCTTATATGGTTTCTGTGAAATAATGCAACATTTGTAAAACCTGGTATAAGCACATTGCTTTTGTGGTAGGAATATGAAATAAAAAATCAACACCATGATGTAGTGACGGCCAACGGCTCACAGGAATGAGCGCGTGCTGCAGCAACCTAGTATAATTTTCCTGTCGGTTGAACCTACAGGTATAAGTCCTTCCTGACGGTCTTTCCTGACAGGTGGACGACAGGAATATGTATTTTCCGGGAAGAATAAATCTGACGCAACATTTCTTTCCTGTGCACCAACCGTCAGGGATAACCGACAGCATTAATATTCCTGTGGGTCGTCCGTCAGGCATATTTGTTCATTCCTGGCAGGCTATGGCTGTGGGTTTTTCCTGTCGGTTGGCCGACAGGAATTATATTCCTGACGGCCATATTTCTTTTCCTGACGGCTACTGACCCACACGGTTAGTCACGTTTCTGGTAGTGTCAGTCCTTACGTGACTTGTACTTTAATCTTTATGATATGAATGAGACACGTATTACCATGAAAAAAAAAACATATTGGTTACCTTATATGTGAATTTTTATTAACGCAATAATAATGGGCCCCAACTTCCGAGTCAGAAAAAAAAAGATATTGACTTTGCTTCGTATACTACTCCAGGCCGGTCCAATACGTCTCCAATCGCTGTCCGAATTGGGCACGATCATCGTACCAAAATCATACGCAAAATATCGGACGTGTAGCACGCAGCGCTCGGCCCGTTATATAGCGGCGCGTGTGGATCGCGGACGACTGGAAACTAGAAAAGGAGCGATCGGCAATGGCCTCGAATCCGGTCGTGCTACCCAGCGACGTCCTCGCGGAGGTCCTCCGGCGCCTCGTGCCACACACCCTAGCCGCGGCCCGGCTGGTCTGCCGAGCATGGCGCGACACCGTCGACGCCCGCCTGCGTGGCCACCTGCTCTCGCACTCGGTGCGCGGGATCTTTATCAACTTCACCCGGCTTAGATTCTCAGAGTTCTTCTCCCGTCCCACGACTGGCCCGGCGATCTCTGGAGGGCTCGACTTCTTGCCCTGCATGGGCGTCACGGTCACGGACCACTGCAACGGGCTATTGCTTTGCCGGGGTCTGAGACACGAGTGTGACGATGCACTGCCGCGCGATTATGTCGTGAACCCGGCCACGCGTCGGTGGGCGCGCCTGCCCCAACGTCCTGGGTCAAACGTGTTGGGATTCGATCAAAGTGCCTACCTCGTGTTCGAACCGACCATGTCGACACACTATCAGGTATTTTTGGTTCCATGTGTGCTAGCTGCCGGTGAATCGCACAGCGACCATGACGATGCGTTGCTTGAACCGGAGTGGCCTCCGGAGTTGTATGTCATCCATGTGTTCTCATCGGCGACTCAGCAGTGGGACAAGAGGATCTTCGTTCGAGAAGGGGAGGCTGCAGGGCTCGTCCGCAACATGCATTCGGATTTGTGGTATAATCTATATCATTATCATGCCGTCTACTCGCGAAGCACGCTCTACATCCATTGCGAGCATGGCTATCTCATGAGGTACTACTACTTACTTGCTCCTATGTCATTATTCTTGTTTAGCAAGGGCTCGTCTGGTTCGTAGGATTTTGAAATCAAAGTAAAAGATTCTGATGTCCACTCGACGTCAACCCTTCTAAATTTTCAAATATGCTCACACTTAATGCTATGAATTTTTAGGAATTAGGTCAATATGAACACAATCCCAAGAGTCTAGTACGTGCATTCCCATGAAATGAATGTCATACATAGCAAACAATGTAGGAAATATCCTATGGGAATTTTCTAGAAAATCCTACAAATCCTCCCACAATATATACTGCTATGATTCACTCATGTTGTTATTAATCTGTTTTACCTGATTGTTTTGTGTCCGCAGAATGTGTTTGTCAGATGACACGCACAGAGTAATTAAACTACCAGGTGTCAGTGAACTTCCACTAAAAGGATATCCTGAGCACCATTTGGGTAGATCACTGAGAGGGGTGTATTGCGCAGTATCTCATAAGACGAGTCCACTTCTTCAGGTTTGGCATCTCAATGAATCGTGCAGTCAAATAGAGTGGGTGCTAAACCATGATACCACTCTTAAGAGCTTTGAACATGAGGACTATGCTCAACAAATGGGTAGACAATGGATCTTACAGGATGTTAACTACTGTAAGTCGTTGCCTGAGTGTAATGGTAATACACATGGAATTAACAGATCGACAGTGGAAGAGAAATATGAATGGAACTCCGACGAGGATAACATTCTTGAAATTGAATATGATGTTGAAGAGGATAACGTTCTTGAAGAGGGATATGAAGGAAATTATTATTTCCTTGGGTTTCATCCTTATAAAGAGATTGTCTTTTTAATTTCATCAAGGAGAAAAACAAGAGTATTGGCATATGATTGCAACAGCTCGAAATGTCAAGACATGGGCAATGTGTGTTCAGCATATTACAACCCGGCCTGCGGACTACCATTTGGGGAGATGGACTCAGCTTTCCCGTATACGCCTTGTTGGATAGGCGAGTTTCCTGGAAACGAATTAGAATCGCTATTTGAAGATAAGGAGCTTCGTAGGAAAAAGTCAGAATTGGAAGTGGAATCCAACCGTTCATGCATGGCCGTGTACGAGATGCGCAAGTTCCGTGGGCGCGCCCAGAGGTTCAAGGACTCTACCACGAAGATTGGTCGCATACGGCACTAGTAGGAACCCACCTTCACTGACATGAAGACCAACGCGACCAAGTTGGACTTTGGCAAGGCCACCAAGAAGCTAGAATGTGGAAGTTAAAGTTGAAGGGAGGGCAAAAGAGATTCCTAGCGCTGACTGTTCCTGCAAAGAAAATTTTGTGCTGCAGATCGCATGCTAAAACTAGGATGGCCTCACGATGATAAATGCAGCTTCTGCAAACAAGTGCTAGCTGCTACAAAAAACATCGAGAGGTTGCTTATGCAAAAAAAAGGCTAATGAAATGAAGAAGGTACTGCCTGCTACATTACTTAATATATAGATAGTGTTGAAATTAACCACAACGTAAGAGACCTGTCCGGTAGGGATTAGTGGTAGGCTCGCTAGCTGCTATATAATCCTTTGTATCCCCCTTGTAAACAAACCGTGAGATCAAAGAAAAAAAAAGGTGTGACATGAGCCTTTTGCAATCAATCGGCATCTCATGTATTGCGTACGTGTGCATGAGTGCTTTGTGCATTTTCAGCAAGCCATAGTCGCTAGGCTGCTGAGCTCCTATACTAGGGTCTCGCCCAGAAAGAAATTGGACCTTGCTAGTCTGTCGTATGTTCCTCTCACCAGAAGTACACGTCAGAATGCAGCGCCGATGTTGGGCCTATGCCAACACATAGTACTATGTACAGAATTAGCTTTTTTTATGAAACACGGCAGATGCTGTTTTTGATTCATTAAGGGTAAACTCCATATGGAAAATACAGGGTATGGGCATTCCAAAAAGAAATGTACACCCAGGGTAATAGCTGTAGAAACAGGGGTTGGGGAGGGCCAAATTGCACTATAATTGTGCCAACCATTTAACAACTTTGATTCTAAGCCACATGTGCAGTTCATCAGAGATCAGGTTGCATGTTCCAATGAAATCATTGACTTTGGCGTTGAAGATTCTGTTGTTCTTTTCTTTCTAAACCTGATACCAGATCAGCATAAAGTGCGGAGAAATCTTTGCAACGTTGCGAGGGGATGTTGTCCAGAGTGTGTAGCCACCATTGTAGCAACGAGATCGTGTCTTGTTGAAGCTTGGTCTAAGATCAAACCGATAGGTTAATTTGGTCAGAAATTAGCCCCGGACATTAGCAGTAAATGGGCAAGTTGCAAACAGGTGGACAGCAGACTTGAAGTCAATGTTACACAGTTGGCAAACAGGATTGGCAGGCCAATTCCTTCTTGGGAGATTATCTGCTGTTAGTCATTTTCCTTGTATGGTTAGCCATGCAAAGAACTTCACTATTTGTGGGATCTTGATCTTCCAAATGATGTGCAAAAGAGGCGTCTAAACCCTTCTAGTGAACTGGCAATAGTAAGCTGAACTTGCTGGGTAACTATGTTTCATTCGACGTAACTTGCAGGGTAACTATGAACAGGAAGGTCTTGGATCGAAGAAGGGTGAGCCGAGTTGCATTTGCTTGCTAGCAGCTGGATGTACTGTAGCAGAAAACCTATGTTAGAGAAGCGAGTGCAAGTGCAAGTACTCCCTCCATCGTACAATATAACATCATTTTTCAAGCAAACATAGCTTCAAAAACGATCTTACATTGTGAGACAGAGGGAGTAGTTCTGATTAGAGTCAGTGAAAAAAATTACTAGGTAGTGGATTAGGTTGTTAGATGTGAGTTATGTGACTGGATCAGGTGCTCCTATTACCCGGCCTTTATGCCGGTGTTGCATCCTATTGACGTTCCACGACATGTGCTCATCAGAGAAACTACATGGCAGTGCAATTACTGAGAAGTTAATTCTCGAGCATCTTACATGGGTACTACAGAAACATTTATAAATGAACTGAGAGCTACTGAAGCAGTAATTCCTAGTGGTCTGACATGGCCACATTTCAGAAACTTGGTTGTGCTAATATATAGCTAAAATGTATCTGCAGTTTTCTGAATAGTTTGATGAGTGAGTATAAATGTGGGTGCATCAGGTAAGCAATAGCAGATATCAATTGAGCTGGTGTTTTTCTAGTTCTCCAACCAATCAACGAACATAACTTTGGATTGTAGAAACAGAGAAGAAACCAGTCAGATAAGATTATCATCTGAGGAAACAACACAACCTTATAATTTGTAAATTGTAACAACCAGGGAAATATTCATCAGTGCAGTTTTTTGTAGGCCGAGCTCCACAGCACCCTGTGTCCAGACTGTTCCATCATGGCTCCCACGCATAGGGATATGGGGTACTAAGGGGCTCGACCTTGGATACAACTTTGCATTAGCCCAATATAGAGGGGAAACTAAGCATGAAACCATACAACAAGGCATGAAAACTCTAACCACAACTTTGCTATCGAAATCAGGATAAAACTAGCAAAACCGTAGAGCTACGATTAATGGGGCTACAATTTTCATACAAAGGGGAAAATAAAACTTGTAAAATTTAATTATTTTGTCGTACACGTGTGCTTCTATTGTTGATTAAGAAGTTGAGAATGGAACCAGAACTGCAAAGAATTAATCACAAAGTGCTACTGAATGTTGGAACCCAAGCCTCAAACTCATCTCATAAGGGATATTCTGGGTCGTGTATGGGACCCTATTATCTGAGAACCACCTCACGATCTCCATGGACTGCAGGTCGAGCCAAAAGGAACCACTACATGCATTGATGAGCACGGTGCCACTCCTCTCAGCGAACCACACTAGGCTGAATCTGACTGGCTTCGTCGGCGGAATGCAGCTCCCGCCTGCCTTGTCAAGGAACCGCAAAATTGTCTCCGTCATGTTGATCAACACATGTGGTCGTTGCTTCCACTTGGCTGTATGTTGCGATTGTGCCCAAGCTGATATCTTATCATCGTGGGCGACAAGCACGAGCACATCCCCACCCACTGATGATGTTGCCAGAAGTTTTTGATGCTCTTCGTTGTGTGGGAACCCTTTCGGGAGCTTCGTCACAATCACCTTTGCCGCTTTGACGCGGAGCCTTAGGACATAGGATCCAGTGTCAGTCTGGCACAACCAGTGCACAGTGCCGCCGGTGACCAGGGCCTTGCCGAGGCTTCGTTGAAACCTGCTTTGTAGGTTAGGAAGCCAGGTCTCGGTGTAGAGGCCCCACGCACCATGCTCTGTGGAGAAGGTCTGGAACGGCAGGTTGCCGCCATATTGTGATATATCTAGACATGCCTTGACCACTTGAAAATGCCGGCCAACGGAGGTGGCCGCCTTATCACAGTCACCAACCAGCAAGACATAACTTTTCTCAGACCACCCACGAAACTTCGGTTCAGATGGCAGGGTCAGGCTCCTACCGGTGGCCGGGTCGCACACACGGAGCACTTTGGCCACGCCCACACGGGCGAGCACGAGACCATCATGCGACGAGAGGGGAAAGCCTCCGCGGGTTGATGTGCGCAGCTTGGTGGCATCCGGTGCGCTGGTGTGCAGCAGAAACAGCTTCTCCTTGGGCTTGGACCAGTCGTGGGACCCGTAGATCAGGTGGCCGCGCAGGAGGGGGAGCACGAAGCGGTCGCCGTGCTGGAGGCGGATGGGGCCACAGAGACTGATATATTCCTTGACGCGGCAGCGCATGTCCACGCAAGTGGTCAGTGCGCGCCGCAATGTCCACCAGAACGTCCAACGGCAGCGACTCTGCCTTCTGCCGCCGCCCTCTTGTAGCTTGCGTCTGCGACCTGGCGTCGCTGCCGCCGCGGCCGCCTACCATGGTCGCCGCCTAGATTGATGGCCGCAGCTCCGTCCAGGGCAAGGTCCGATCGCGTCCCGATCGATGCGGTATAATTAGCCCAGATTATAGATATGGATCGTAGTTGATATAGCTAGGATTAAGGGTTTCCGTAATTGTTTGGTAACTAGAGATGCGTCCGGACACGTTTCGATCGAGTCGATCCTTTATCTGTATGTACTCCCTCCGTTCGAAATTACTTGTCTCGAAAATGAATGTATCTAGAACTAAAATACATCTAGATACATCCATTTTCGCGAAAACTAATTCCGAACGAAAGGAGTACGTAGCAATAGATTGTTGGTTTCCAGGAGCACCACGTTCGTGCAACCTAGCCGAACAAGCAGCCAAGCAGGCAGCTTAATGTATTATTGGTTGTACGTGATCGATTCGTAGAACGAAAACCCTTTTTTGATTATCTCGTACGTATAAAGGGTACAGACGTTGCCCACGTGCAACGCGCTGCCCGACTCGGCATCCAACGTGACGCGACCCAGACTCGTACAGCCACCAGTCCAGTTTACAACTCTATCTAGGACTCTACGTCACGTCTAGACTACAACTGATTAATTACTACATTGATCGGCCTGCAGATGGCCAACCGCGACGCCTCCATGGGCACCAAACAAGAACGGTGCTCGCCTTCGGCGGTGGACTGGTCAAACCTCCCCGACGACCTCCTCGGCATGGTCACTGTGAGAGTCGCCTCCCCGCTCGGCCGTGTACGCTTCACCGCTGTCTACAGGTCGTGGCGCGCGGCCGCGATGCAACACCCAACGCCGCAGGCGCTCCCTCTGCTGGTCCTCTCACTTGTGGACCGGGGCACTGTCACCGAGAAGCGCCTAATTTACTGCCCCGAGGAACGTGTGGTCCTTCAGGTTCCAATCCCAAGCAAGCTGCGCAACATGCAGTTCATCGGATCGTACGACGGTGGATGGATCGCAGCTATTGAAAGATCAAGTCCCGACTACGATGGAGGATGGATAGGCGTCGTAGATGGATCGGCCATGTTCCTGATCGTGAATCTCTTCTCTGGCGTCGAGGTGCCACTGTCTGAGAAGCAGCGGCATTTTCAATTGACTGACGACTATGAACAAGACTTCATCTGGAAAATAGTCTTTTCTAAGGTTCCCACTTCGGGTGACTGTATTCTTGTCGCCATGACTGCTGGGCGCAAGGTCGCACTGTGTATGATTGGTTGTCCGGACGGCGGATGGACCATACATGGATGTGACATGGAGCCGGTTTGGGACATCCTGTTTTACCGTGGGGAGCTTTACGGCCTAGGACATAGCAAGACATTGTACACGTTTGACATTGGCGTTAATGAAGATGGTGCACCGACAGTTACCGCCGCCTACCCAGTGGACATCCAAAGGGGCGGTGATCCTATTTGTATGAGTTGGTTCTTGGACGAAGCCTCATACATATGCGACTTGAATGGTAAGCTGGCGGTGGCAGTTATGAGTTGATGGTTGCGAAACTGCAAGCCTTTCTTTAAGGTGTTCCAAGTCACAAATGTTGATGATGACGCACGCAAATATGAGAGGGAGGAGGTGGGTAGCTTGGGCAATTGCGCGTTGTTCTTGGGGCAACTATGCTCGTCCAAGGTGGTGCAAAATGCCAGCTAGTGGGCGGGGAGCTGTAGTAAGAAACCATATATACTACTCGAACCATCACTCCGGAGCTAGCCAAGAGGACCAAGAGTCCGAGGAAGAATACAACACAAAATCAGAATATGGTGACCTAACATTACATAGGAAAGACCAAAGCATTGATTAAGGTGGTGATGACGTGGAGCGCATCATGTCAGTATGATACTACATTAAGGGTGGCCATCATCTTCCTATGTGGTGCCTCCCTCCTGACTTCTAGGGCCTGTTTGACAAAATTGATTTTCATAGAAGAATTGGAGGATGGAAATCCTTTGGCGGTCTTGCTATCATGGATTGTTTGTTGTATTGTGACGACACTTTGTTCTTTCTTGAAATATCTCTATGTAGTATTTTATGGGAAATTTCCATTGACTTTATCTCTCATAAATATTACCGCAATAAAAGTTTTACGGTGGTTGAGAAAAATAAGATCCATCCATCAAAAAAAATCTAGCTAGCGGTAGATAATTAGGAGGTACCAAAAGAAAGGTATTGATAAATGGCGGCTGCTACAAATTATTCGGATGATTTAATCCAAAATTAAACGGCCTCCTTAGCCGTTCGATTAGACGCTCTGCAGCCGTAAGATCAGGCAGCTTCCCATGGCAGCACAACTCAGCAGCTCTCATGGCAGTAGCTCCCATGGCAGCACCGACGGGGCCCAGTGGCGCTTCACTGGAACCCCTGCCGGAGCTCTGGCGACCCCCACTGCGCTTCACTGCAGCTCCGGTGATGCTTCATAGGAACCCCGGCGGCGCTTCAACGATTCCCGTGACACTTCATTGCAAACCCGACGATGTTTCGTTGCAGCACCAACACCGGCGCGGCGGTGCTCCACCGCAGCACCCCGACGCGGCGAAGCTTCACTGCAGCAGCACCACCACGCGGTGATGCTCCATCGCTGCACCGGCTGCCCCATGGAAGCTCCACTGCAGCACCCGATGGCCACCGACGAAGCTTCAGTGCAGCGCGCGCGACCGCGGTGAGGTGCTGCGACGAAGGACGACGGCGACCGCGGATGCTGTGACGCAGCACGGCGGCGACAGAGATGCTACGA
Source organism: Aegilops speltoides (assembly GCA_021437245.1). Lineage (NCBI taxonomy): Eukaryota > Viridiplantae > Streptophyta > Magnoliopsida > Poales > Poaceae > Aegilops > Aegilops speltoides. The sequence goes on from CM038146.1 coordinate 56,820,606, forward strand.
CGCAGCACGCAGGTGGCGACAGCGGACCTTGTAGCAGCAGCGGCACTGATGCATGCGGTGGCCGGAGGGGTCGCCGTCGTGCGCGGCCTTGTGGTTGGTTGATGGGGAAAAGTGAATCGAGAGGAAGAGGAAGAGAAGGTTGTGCTGGAGCTCCTTGAGAGAGAGAGATGAGGATAAGGCAGCGCTCAGGAAAACGGCTGGACGAGGTTCTCTCCCGTGAAGAGCCAATCGGTGGTGGTCCATCCCACAGGGACACGTGTCAAGCGTCGGAGGCGGCTTGCGTTGTGATTAAATCATCCGGATGTTTTTGACTGTTTTTCTTGATAAATACTACTTCAGGTCCCGGTGTATAAGTCATTCGCGTAGTTCTAGGTCGACAATTTAACTATCTAAATATGTATTATATATGACAAAAAATATATATTTAGAAACTACATCCGTGTAGAAATCTAGTGATATACTTTTCATGACATATAGCACATATTTAATTCCTCAAATCGATGACCTAGAACTACGCGAATGACTTATACACCGAGACGGAGGTAGTAGTAGAAATATGTCGTCAATAAAAAACGTGGGATTGATAACATAATATCTTATTTATTTATATTTATTAAAGGACCGAGACACCGAGGGAGGGGGTGGGGGAGGAGGGAGGGAGGGGGAAGGAGAGCGCGCCATCTCAAAGGGAACGAGATCAAGCTCTCGAGTTCCCATGCTAGATATTTTCAGGAATAATTGTCTCAATCCTGGTTCTTGTTCTGTTTTGCTTGGAACAGAGACACCACATCCATGAAGAGGAAGGTCATGGATAGAAGTGTGAGCCAAGCCAAGTCTTTATTTCCTAGGCAAAATCACGACCTTTCTGTAAATTCACTTAATGAAAAGCTCTATAAATCGAACGTGCAAGTACAGTTGAAGAGGTAGGTTTAGGGTTTTGCGTAGGTGGCTAACATCTAGCCTCACGTCTCTTTATATAGATGATCATAATACAATTACATATGTATACAAATATGTGTACATGTACAATATGCTAGACCCTATTTTACATGCCCCCTCAATCTGAACTACATACAAGATTCAGATTGGTTCTAAAGAGGTCTAGCATTTGTCGAGTAGCGGGTTTAGTAAATACATCCGCTAGCTGATCAACCGTTGAGATAAACCTGACTTACAGTTTACCAACAGCTACTCGTTCCCTCACAAAATGGAAATCAATCTCAATGTGTTTGGTCCGAGCATGAAACACTGGATTCGCCGTCAGGTAAGTTGCCCCTAACTTATCACACCACAATATGGGTGTGCGCTGCCGTGTGACTCCAAGCTCTGGGAGAACTGTGTCTATCCAAATGGCTTTAGCCGCGCCATTGGCGAATTCCTTATACTCTGCCTCGGTGCTAGACCTCGAGACTGTTGGCTGCTTCTTGGAACTCCAGGATATAAGATTGGGTCCAACAAATATAGCAAAGCCACCAGTAGAACGCTTGTCATCAACACAGCCTGCCCAGTCTGCATCGGTGAATTACCGACTCCAGTAAATTTGGACTTACGAATCCATAGTCCCATGTCTAGCGTATCTTTGACATATCTCAGAATACGCTTAATTGCTTCCCAATGAACTGGCACACTTTGTTCACGGGAAAGGAGATATCTGAACGAGTGAGTGTCAGATACTGAAGTGCTCCAACTACACTGCAATACCTGAAAGAGTCGTCAGTACTCAGCAATGCACCACTGTGGCGCGAAAGGCTCTCGGATGTAGCAAGTGGAGTGGAAGTGGACTTGCAGTTCTCCATATTGACGCGATGAAGGAGATCAAGTGCATAGTTCTTCTGCGTCAATGTCATGCCCCCTGAATGAAAGGACGCTTCCAAACCAAGGAAGTACTCCAACCGGCCCATGTCTTTGATGGGAAAACTCGCAGACAAGGACTGCACAAGGCGATCAACCACAGTAGGTGTAGAACCAGCAATCACAATACCATCAACATACACTAGTATGTATATCTGAATAGCACCATGTGAAAAGATGAACAGGGACGCATCTTCCTTGGAGGGAACAAAGCCAAGCTGTGAGAGCCGCTGACTCAACCGAGCATACCAGGCACGCGGTGACTGTTTAAGTCTGTAGATGGACCGCTGGAGTTTGCAGACATGAGAGTGATAACGAGCATCCTCAAAATTAGGGGACTGCTGCATGTAGACATCTTCGGCCAGAAAACCGTGGAGAAAAGCATTACTCACATCAATCTGTCGGAAACTCCACCCACGGAAGACAGCGAGAGAGAGGACCATATGAACCGTGGCAGGCTTCACCACGGGGCTGAAAGTATCTCCATAGTCGATCCCTTGCTGTTGAATAAAACCGCAAGCAACAAGGCGAGCTTTGTACTTGTCAACAGAACCAAAGGACGATGCTTGGTCTTAAAGATCCACTTGCAGCTCACAACATTAACACCAGGAGGCCGAGGCATCAACACCCATGTGTTCGTGTGACAAAGGGCAACAAATTCCGCAGACATGGCAGCACGCCAGGCCGGTTCACCAAGAGCATCACGATGAGAAGTGGGTGCGGCAAAGAATGCACGTCGACGAGTGTCGTACCGCACCGTGCCATCCGTGTATGTCTTGGCCTTACGCATATGATCGTGGTGACGAGTGACCAATTTTTGGATAGCCACTGGTCGTTAAATGGGACGCACACTTGAAATCATCGTCTAAATCAGGCTCGCTTATATATATTTTCTTTCATGGAAAACCCCTAACAAACAAAACCAACATATATAATTTCTCGTTTCCCATTTTTCGATCACCTGTAAAATTCTCCCCGTTCAGCTTAGGACATAAGAAAACACAACCTTGAGTCGGAGACGAGGATGACGCAGCAGCAGTGGTGGTATGGCGGAGGTTAGCGGGTGCAGGTGCATGCAGAGGTGGTAGCCGCCACCAAATGGAGATGGCCGGGAGGACAGTGGCTCGTGGGTAAGGCAGCTTGGGAGAGAAGAATGATAGAGCATGAGCGGTTAATGGGGGCGACGGTTCAATTAGTTGCAGCGGGAGTGCCGATGGTGACGATGCTGACCATGAATGGTAGTGGATGGCAGTTCAGTTGGTGGCAATGGGCGGGCTAGGAACGGGTAGACAGCGCCGCGGAATGGTTGCTCCTGCTGAAAAAAAAAAACAGGCCACTCACAAATAGTTGGCCCATTATAAAGTTTTCTCTCGGTTGTCACAAACAGAACCTCCTCTTCTTCCTCGCCACATTTTCCTTTGAGTGAATTGCAGTGCCATTTTAGTTTTGTATTGGATGTCTTGTGACTGAGGATTGTCTTCTTTCCTTGCCATTTGTAGTAAGTAGTAGCGATAGCAGTTAACCAATGTATGTACAATCTAAAATAATACTCCCTCACTCCCATAATGTAAGACGTTTTTTTACTCTATTATAGTGTTAAAAACGTCTTACATTATGAGACGGATGGAGTATGTACGTGTCAGATAATTTTTTTGAAAAACGTGTCAGAACTTGTTGGAGTGTATGTCAGTTATGGTGGGCCTTTTGGTCCTTTTCAAGTGTTTAGTTTGGCCTTTTGACTTGGATGGGCCTTCTTCGTTGTTAAAGCTAGACTTGGATGGGCCGTCTTTGTTGTCAATCCGTACATGATGACAGGGCTCTCAGCAGCACCATAAAAAGCCCGCACCAGCGCCGCCGTTCTCTACCATCAAGCGATTTCCCCGGCAAACAGTTGATCTCCTCCAAGGGAGTAAGGGAGCGGCATCGGCGGATCGACGCTTCTTCTTCGCGCCTCTCCCGATTTGATTGATGTGAGCTCTTCTTCACGATTTCGCTCCCGGGATTAAATCTTAGCTAGGTTGTCATCGCTAATTAAATCCCACCTGGATGTAGTTGTTGCGGCAACGAGCTGAGGGGGAATATATGATGGATGCTGTTAAGGAGATTTCCCAATGGCAACCGTAAGAGTCAATCTCTTGCCATTCTTTCCTCTTTTCGTTCTATCTATTTCATGTCCTGCAGTTTGTTTGTAACATGCTCTGCTGGATGGGGAGTCTTGCTACGATATTTGTTAAATCCATTATTCAATTGCGTGTGTTAGTTCCTGCTGATTTTGGGTTTTCTAGTGTCGAAGATACCAACAAGAAACCATGCATGGATGCTGAATCACAGCAGCATTCTCCGATGGTGGATGCGGTATCCAAGGTGCTCGACGATGACAACCTTCTCATGGAGATCATCATCTGTGTCAACTTCCCCACCACCCTCGTCCATGCTGCTCTCGTTTGCAAGCGCTGGTACTACCACGTCTCCGACCGTGAGTTTCTCGGCCGGTTCCGCAAGCGCCACCCGCCACGCCTCCTCGGCATCTACGTAGCAAACAAGTTGTCAGAGCCGAAAATTCCATACTTTGTCCCGATGTTGCCTCAGCCGCAAGAGCTTGCCACCATGGCCCGCCGCGTGGCAAGCTACAACTTCGGTACCCATGCCGACGAATCAATCATGGGCTGCGAAAATGGTAGCGTGTTTACCCGGCGCTGCAATGGAAGCGTACTCAAACATGGAGTCCACCACCCGTTGTGCCCTGAGAGAGATATGTACATCCTCCCACCACTACCAAGTGCCCACGACCTTGGTAAACGTATTTTCGATAGAATCATCTCTGAAGATGGAGGCGGTGGCTTGTCCTACCTCTATGTGTTGGGGACACAGACCAATGAGACAAAAAAGTTCACAGTGCGCGTGTATATGTTGCAAGGTAGTGTCTGGCACATACATGCTTCAGTAGACCAGCTCGATCACCTGCGACCCGTACCAAAAGTTGTACTTGTCAACAATAAACTCTATATGTGGATCTCCATCAGTCAGGAAATTATTGTCTTGGATTTGGTGGCCTCAAGTATTTTCACAATTCAGCTCCCACAAGGAGTGAGCTATTACAGTTTTAATACCAGTTTGACACGCGCCGGTGATGCTTCCAGTGTTTGTTTCATACATGTCAATGACGACCTTCAACTTTGCATCTGGCTCCACAAGGGGGACAACTGGTTGTTGGTTTATACCATTTGTTTGCATCAGATGTGGGCTAATATGAGGGTGCTAGATCACACTCTTCAGGATAGGCGAGTTTTGTCTGCCTATATAATCCGGGTGGCAGATAATGTTGAATTTGTGTTCTTGCAAATGTGTGGATACATACTCTATCTGGACGTCACGAGCAGGTCAATGCGTACAGTGTATAAGACGGCAGAAAAGGATCAACATCTCGGTGTTGTCTATCCTTTTATGATATGTTGGCCTCCTATATTCCCTGCGCTCAAGGATGATCATGCAAGGTTTGTCATTTATTTTACTTTTCAGCTATACTTTTTAGTTTGTATGGATCCAGTACCCATGAGCCTTGACTAGCTACAGAGCAGCATTTCTATGTCCATGGCAAAAGTCAATGTGGTTTGCTAGTCATGCACTTAAGTATCAAGCTAGGGAAAATTATAATAGAATGGTTACTTTTGTTGAAACTTATGTTTGCACCGGACATCATGCTTCTCATCGTTGTTCATCTTTCATGTAATCATGTATCAGGCCATTGGAGATGACTATAAACACCTTGCTTTGTTTATGGCTTCTCATCAAAGCATTTTTGTGCGGGTGCTGTAAAATAACATGTTTGGTATTTTGGCATGGAGTACTTTCTCATTTTGCGGCACCATTGTTTTCTGTACTACAAACTGGACCTACAAAAAGTATAAAGCTTCATGTATAATAGCTGAAAGATGCTTAATTAGCCTTGTTGTCATGGTGACCAGTTGCTCCAAAAAATAATCACATGCCCATCAAGCCTGAAATTTGCTTCCTGATTTTTAATGTAATCACGAAGAGTAGTCCACATCTCATACTATATAATAATTCCAACTGTGAACTCCATAATGTAGGAAATTAAAATCATCAACAAATGTACTCAATAAACAATGATCGACAGTAACTTCCTTGGCAAGAGGGTAACTTTACCTCGCCGAACGATCACAACCAGATATATGCCAATGTCGTGTGTGCTAATGTGCTATGCATTTTTGTATTAAAGTTTGAACCTTTATATGTGGCTGTGTGCTTGCTGGCCAGCATGCTCTCACATGAATTATAGTAGTGGAATATACATGAGCATTGTTGAGTTTATGCATCTATTCCAATTTAGGCACCACAAGTGTTTGACCATATGTCATAGTGGTATTTTGTATTTGTAGCATATGCCGTTCTTTGGCCAGTGATTTATTTTACTGAACCTACCAGCTATATAAGTGAAAATATGTGCATGTATTCTTCGAACAACTGTGTTACTTTTACAATTATTGGACGTACAACTTGATTTGAAGTTATTTGATTACCCCTATGCTGACCGTTGCTCTGTTTTGGTCGAAATAGAAACACCACGTGAAGAAGAGGGACGCCAGAAAGTTCTTGGACTGCACGCACTTACACGATATGGACGGGACTATGATCTATTTGCCCCTTTCTAGCTGGCAGCAGAAGCTGTCCTAGAGAGGGACGATGTCCAAACCAAGATTCCGTGCTGTTTTCTTTGTCGAGTGAATGAATCACAAAAGTATGATCACAGTTTGTACTGAATCGACCAAGGATGTATGTACTGGAGATGGTTTTTGTTCCCTATCGCCTGCCAGATTTCTGTTTCCTGGTTAATAAGTAAGACCTCTAATCTACTCCCTCCGTCCGAAAATACTTGTCATCAAAATGGACAAAAAAATATGTATCTCGAACTAAAATACGTCTAGATAAATCCCCTTTAATCCATTTTGATGACAAGTATATCCGTGCGGAGGGAGTATGATTTTGCTGGAGTAATGCCGGTCATGAGCTTCATGGTGTTCCTGGTGCAACTGTGGCCGCCTTGTTATGGTATGGATAGCTGATTTGTTTTAGATAGAAATGTAAAAAAAGGACAACCAAGTACACGTAGCTCGCTCCCGCTTGAGCAGTGTCCGGGGAAAGGTCTAGCCACTTTAGGCCCTTTGTACGCAGGCTTCCCCAATATATATGCAAGAGGCTATTTCCATGACTCAAACGACAACTTTACCGCTGTACCCTTACTTTAGGTAGCAATATGTATGCCAATAATAGTGTGAATAATCTCATGTAACCGTTATTATTGTTGCGAATCAACCTTTGGTTGGATGGATAGAGGGACTGTGCTATCCCCAGCCAACCGGGGTTCAAATCCTGGTGCTCGCATTTATTCCTGGATTTATTTCAGGATTTCCGGAGGTGCTCATGGGGGTAGAATGTGCGTGTGTGCATTCATAGGGATGAGTGTATGCGCGTGTATATGAGCGCTTGTGTATGTACTGATGTTCAAAAAAAAACCTTTATTATTGTTGTCATACGCCAAGATGCCATGCACCTCTTTTTTCTGGCAATAAATTGATATGCATATTCTCTTTTTCCCCATTTTGGGAGCTACATCTCCTTACTGTCGCCTGAAGGTACCTACATTCTAATGGCAGATACTCCCTCCATTCCTTTATCTAAGGTGTATTATTTTCAGCACGGTGACCAAGGCACATAATTATGCACTAGTTAGGACAAAATTACCCTTCTCTAATTTGTAGATTAGCGGCAAGTAAATCATTTACGCTAGGAAATCATTTATGCACTTTAAATTTGTTAGATTCACTCTAGACCAACAAAAAATACCAAAAGATGAGTGCAAGGAACCGAAAATTCACTGAGCAATGATGTCACTTTAAATTCGCCAAACTCATTCTTTAGAATCACAACAGATCACACTACTGGAATTTCCTTTGATGCCAAATCATGGGTACTCGGCAAACCGAAGTAAGCTGAGTGGTGCACTCGGTACCGGGCACATGGCAAACACAGGTATTTTCCGATAACACACGAAAAACGACAGTCGGCAAACGATATGTTTGCCAAGAGCGAAGCGTTACAACACGGCAAAGTGGTAACACATGTCAAGTCCGCCAGTGGTTAACGGCTCGGTGATGGCGGCGCAGCATTGCTGAGAGCCCATGGGTTGGCTCTCGGCAAAGTTCTAGTCCCACCTCACCCAAAGAAAAAGCACTAGGACCGGTTTAAATAGACGGATAGTCCAGAAATGGTACACTTCGGTCTTCATTACACTCTTGTTAAGGAGATTGACCATTACTATGAATCTTCACCTGTTCCAGGCAGAGAAGATTCCATCTTACTAATGATGGATGCCGGCGCTTTTTATTAATTTAATTCTTCCTGAATTTTTTATCTATGTGAGAGCAATGGTGTCCGGTTTATGAAGGAAGTGCAGGTCTGTGTCCGGTTTATGAAGGATGTGTGGGTCATGTTGCTCTGTTGGCCTCGAAACTTCTCGTGGTTTAAAACGTCTTATATTAGTTTACAGAGGGAGTACCTCATATCACATAACAAAGTGTTAGCAAAGTAACTCACTGAGTCACTATCTAGGCATGCAAGTTGAAATATGTTTACATATACTGTATTTAGTAAAAAATAACAAAATTAAATCTCACAAGTCCACTTCACATGCTACAACATACAGAAGAGTGGAAAAATCTACATGCTCAGACAGGGTCAATTTCGGTTACACTGCATCACATGCCACAATATTCAAATTGGAAGAACATACATATAGGGTAAGTTTTTAGTATTGAAAATATCACATGCCCAAATAGTATACAAAATGCATGGAAGAACTACGCCGAATAGCAATTTCTGCTTCTCAGCAACCTAGGCTTAACTCTAGATACATGCAGAACAAACAATGTCATCGGTCAAAACCAATCTGATCTAATCACTAACGGTAAAGCCAATGAGGTTATACCTCAGAAGTTCGTAAATACTTACTTCAGCATTATGAAAACTATACGAGAACTAGCGAAAGCTGAATCATCTCTGCATTATACGGGAATACACAAAGCTGAATCATCCCGATAATATTACACACAACGAGACGAGCCCCCCCCCCAGCCCCCGTGTCGCTCCCAGGGGCGACTTGGGTGGCGAATCCCTAGCTGCCACCCAAGCTTCCCCGTTCCTCTCCATCACACAGTTAAGCACAAGCACACGAACAGAAACAGAGTTCACCAATAATGGTGAACAGAGATGGAGATATTGGAACTTCCCGGTGCCACCGATGGGGAACCTCCTCAGGAGCATCCATCTTCTATCCTCCCATCTGAACACTGTAGAATAATCGTAGGAAGATTGTTTAGTTTAGGGGGCAATTTGTAGGAAGCTAAGCTAGCTAGGGTTTGATCCCCATCCCCACAAGAGAAGCAAAGAAAAAGATGAATAGATATGGGAAGAAAGACTAACCTCGGATCTGGAGAAGGAGACGAACTTGTTGCCTGCCCGTTCTTTCGGTAGCTTCGTTGCAGTGTGGCTAGTGTTATGTTAAAGAGAAACAACACCAAGTTTGGTGCAGAAGATGGATACACCATATGTACCAATATGGCTACACCAAATTCAGGTGTCATAATTATCAACAGGAAACAAACATCTCTCAAAAAAATTTAAGTAAAGCTCCAAGAAGTATTTCTATCAGCAGCTCATGGGATCGTACTAACATCAGCAATAGAAAGAGAGAGAGACAGGGAGAGCCTACAATGGATGAAGGGCTCGTTTTGTATTTTGTTGTGAAGGTAGATCACCAAGCAGTTCTCTAGTTGAATGACTTCTAAATTGCGAGAATCGGGAGATTAATCCCCAAGCTAGTGTCCTAGACGTCTGTCCGGCTTTCAGACATCAACTGATGTACTAAATTTGGAGGTCGCAACTGTGTTACTGATGGCCTGCTCATTCAAGCTTTAGTGATTCAATCTACTACCGCACATTTCTCAATCATTTACCGAAAGCATGAATTGCTGTCCAGAATCCAAATGCATGCTTTGCCTTGTGTACTTGCGGGCAGCGACACCTATCTGAACTCTGCATCTTTAGCTTTCATTTGTCCTAAGATCACCAGCAAACCAAGCTACACTTTCTTGTTATTTTACAGAGTGGCATGCTACCATAAGCCTTCCATCCGATCTGCATATTAAATGGTTCCTCAACATATACAGGTCGCAAACAGTGATGATTCATTAACACTAATGGCATATAGTAGCCAGTAGAGGATAACTATCTTGTGATCCACTTGAAAGTTGAAACTGACAACAAAATGCAATTTAGTCCTCGGTTATGAACAAAGACGGGAGAGTATGAGGTGCAATTTAAGAGGTAAAGCGACAAATTCGTTACAGCAATACAACTTATTTCCTTCATTTATTCAGAAAATAGACGCCCTAGTATACATGACAAGGCGCATTTCCATTTACATTTGGTGTCTACATATACGTAACTAACAGAACTTATAGCTGGATATCGGCTAGTATTCTGAAGAACAAAGTTGAATGAAAATCGCTGAAAGTGTATATATAGTGCCAACCTATACAATTAGCATGAGAAAACAAAAACAAATTAATATTCCTAGGAGACTTTAAAGCAAATAGACCCATGTTGTTTATCAGGCATTAACATATCAGAAGTCTACTCAGGAGTCTATCTGACCCTTGCTGCGCCATACTCTACTCGGTCCAGGCCCGTAATGAGGTTTCAAATAACACCAAGTCCAATAAGCATACATTTTTACCCAGCAGCAGCATAGAGTGTTGTGACACCTATGGATATCCCTAGGACTAAAAAGGAGATTCAAATTTATGTTTACAATTTAACTAACGCAGCTTCAAATAGGAAATTATGATATAGTAAGAAACTGGGCATATAAAATGGCATGAGATAAACTCATACCCAAAGCACTTGATTACGGAACTGTTGTCTAACAAGGCGAGCCCAAACTCTTGTTCGGTCAACAGATTCATTCTTTACAGATCAGTTTCCAAGCTACAAGATTACATATATAAAATAGTAAACCACCCTTGACTAAATATAAGAAACAACAGTAGCATAAAGGAATTAAGTTACACATATGTGTAAGATTTAAAAAACACCACAATAGTTTTTGCCTATGATAATTGGAAGACAATTTTAACTGTACACTAGGTCACAATCCCATTTGCAGTTTCCTTAATTCAGCCTCTCTACTAGAATTAGAAATGATTAGTTCATCAACACCTCATGCCCTTAGTAAAGCCTACCATAGACATTGGATTACCTCCTCCAGTTACATAGCATCCTAATTAATCGATTATGAGTTATAACAAAGACGGTCAGAACAGCGAGGAAGGAAATGCATCTCTCTGCTCCTCATTCGTGATGCCCTTACCACTGACCATCCAAAAGCTTCTTTGATATCCCCCTTCACTTGGCATTTCTGGTTCAAGAGAGCAGAGGAAGGATCATGATAGAGTACAGGTAGTTCAGCTTCAAGAGTATTCAATGTTATGTGCACTCGGAAATCAAAAGAATTAACTTCGTACATCGATATAGTTGTTTTAAATCAAAAGCTACCGTCAATACAGCTTAAATAGTAAATACCCTCATATTGCAGACTGACATGCTCCCATTTACTAGGTTAGATTTCAGTAAAAAAAATCTGACCATACAAGACCACAGGTACAAACTACCCACTGTGAGCTTGGACTAGCTACTTGTCATATGAAAGGAAAAACATTCATGGTTGATATGTGTGAATCACAAACCATGCATAAACTCAAGCATACGTGGCCGTGTAAAATTTATAATCGATTTGTGCTTGAGAAAGAACTACACAAAGCAGAATTACAAAAATCACTTAGCCGAAAGTCCAAAGGGGGGAATTTACACCATGATTTAATAAATGGGAAGCTAAAAGAACAGGGTTGATCGATCAGTTTTTGATAATATTTCAGGACAAGGAAGTACAGTGGTCCACATGATAACAAGGCTATGCTCCTTCAGCTCTAATACAAGTTCTATACTTTTGTAGGTCGTAAACAACATCTAATATTACCCCAACACAGAAGTGCTGCACAGTGCACATTTAAAAAATATGCAACCTCAACAAAAGCAATATACAGATCATCTAAAGGCCAAAAGGCAAACCTTGGAGGATCATTCTTGAGCACTGGGAATTTGGGCGGCCAAATCATCATAAAAGGATGGATTTCACCAAAGTATTGTTCTGTCGCTGTCATGTCATACAATTTATGCAGTTTCTTGTACTTGATATCTAAGTAGAGTGCGCATCCACCCATCTCCAAGATAAAAAACTCAGCATAGTCCCCCACATGGTGCATCCGGAGAGGGGCAGTGGGCTCACCCTCAATCTTGCAACCAGGCATTATCAAATTAGCAACCATGTCACGCAAGCAAATGGTGTTCGTCAGCAACCAGTTGCCCGCCTTGTGAAGCCAGATGCGAAGCTGAAGCTCCTTGGCATGGACAAGATACAAACCAGAAGCATCATCAGCGCGTGCTAACTTGCTGTCCCCGTTGCAATACTCCACCCCTTGTGGGAGATGACTCCTGGAGATGCTCGAGGCCGTCAAATCCAAGATAAAAATATCGCTCGTAGCGCTCGGTATATAGATTTTATCGTCGGCGAGGATAGCTTTTGGTTCCCATCGCGCAGCAATGAACTGGTCTGTGGCCAAGGTAAGATGCCTGCACCACACCACATCACCATTTGCCAATGTATCCACGTTCACCATAGATTTTGTTCTCACCTTGTTACACCCAACCGACAATTCAATGTAGGACAAGCCGTCACCTTCCTCCTTGGCAAGGAGCTGCATCCAAGAAAAGGAATAGCCGTCCACAAGATTCATTGGCGGGGAAGGTGGGATGACAGATAAGCCTCTCTCAGGGTGCAATGGGCTGTGCACTCCAGCTGTAAAATTGCTACTCTCAAAACTCACGAGGACGCTGCCATTCAGGCAGCCAATAATTTCAGTCACTATATGCTCAGGTCGAGGGTGTCTAGACTGAAGCTCGCACGGCGGCAGATGGCGTCGAGCTCTGTTGGCTGAGGCAGTACGGAGAAGAAGCAGGGAACCGCGGTTGGATCGGTCCAGATATCGACATAGAGGCCGAGGGGGCAAGGCGGGTGACGCTCACGGAAACGGTCGAGGAACTTGCGGTCTGAGGCATGGTGGTACCAGCGCTTGCAGGTGAGGGCGGCACAGACGAGGGTGGTGGGGAAGCCGACACGGACAAGGATCTCCCTGAGAAGGTCATCGTCGTCGAGCACCTCAGATACAGCTACAGCCATCGCTGCTGGCTGATGCGTTTGGGAAACCACACCTACACCCACATATGGTATCCGCTCGATATCGGCTTTGGGAAAACTAAACCATCAGTGAGCAACAGATGCAAACCGATGTAAATGCAATTGAAAACTTGCTTGAAACAAGAACTCTGCTTGGGTGGAGTACTTAGCATCCACCCAATACAGATTACTAGACAAACAAAATAGGGACCATAGTTTTAAATAGCGGGCTAAGCATCTTAGCGGCGGACCTCTTCCAAATGCTATAGCGTGCTATAGCGGAGCTATAGCGCGCTATTTAAAATGTTTGTTCATTTGTTTGGAGCAAAACCTCTTAGCGCAAGACCTTTTGTAAACGCTATAGCGTGCTAGCTATAGCGGGCTATTTAAAACAGTGTAGGGACCGAGGGAGATTTGATTTGATGGATCTTACCTATGGTGGGGAATGTCTTCAGCAGCAGCAGCATCCATCATCTATTGCCCCCGTCCCTCAGCTGAACAAGTAGATGCAGGGTAGGGTTTAATTTGGGGAGAAATCTCCAGCTAGGGTTTAATCCCGCGACAGGGGAGACGGAAAGAAAATAAAATGTGAGGGAACTGGAAGGAGAAGAACTCACATCAGTAAAGCGACGAGATGGAGAAGAAACGCCGGTCGCCGGAAGGGACGGGCGGCTGAGGTCGCCGGCGCTTCCGGGCGGGCGCTACGGTGGAGGAGATCGAGAGGCAGAGCAGAGAGCCGATTTGACAGAGAGGATGACGAGAGTCCAGCCAACATGGTCCCATCAGTTAAGGCCCATCTTTATTGCAGAGCAGCCCGTATCTCTTCCGGCCTGCAGCTTAATTTTTTTTAACACCGCTCAATTTTTTTTATTTTTTTAACACCATTAGTTTTTCTTTTTTGCATATAAGAACATGTTTGCTCAAAAAAAAAAAAGAACACGTTGTGGAGAAACTGGGATACACACGCATTCAATTCATGTATGCCGGCCAGTTGGAGATTTTGACTTTTGATATTCAAATATGCCAGACTCATTCCGAAATCACGAGTTGAGGATGGGTTCGGCTCTCCTGCGGGGATCCTTGCACACATTATTGTGCAGGGCCAATCAATGGACGACACATGTCCTGACAAGCCCCACCTCTTAAAAGCATTTACTTCTTTTCTTTTTAAATCGCTGAAATCCTCATCTCCTTCCTCACGGAGCAGCAGCCATTAGCACCGCATGCGGGGATTCCTGTGAGCTCCACCAGCTCGTAGCTTCCATCGCCTGGGGCCATGGCCATGGCTGGTAGCGAGGCGGTAGTTATACAGTCCAACGTCAGCTGCGCCTGTGATTTTGATTCCCTATTCCTGTGGATGAGAAGAGATTGGTCGCCGAGGTCTATGACGTAGTGCCGGACATAGAGCTCGCCCGCCATCCGCGCTCCAAAATCTGCTTCTCGTCCATGTACGGTCCAGTGAAGATGGCCTCCAGCCACTTGCCTCCATCTAGCCCGGCGTTCTGCTGCTTCTGCATGTACACCTCGGGTGAAGCGAGCGAACTTACCGGTGTTGATTTCGAAGATATTTGGGGCGAGGACGCCGCCTGAAGCGAAGCCAGCGAGCACGCAGGTGGACAGGCCAAGGATGTGGAGAGGATGTCTCAGAGGGAAGAGAGGAATAACACCAGCGGCTGTCGCTACGACAAGTGGGCTATCGGAAAGTCGGAGACATTCGTGGTGGCTCTACTCCGTGAGGAAGGAGATAAGGGATTTAGTGATTTAAAAATAAAAGAACAAAAAATATGTGTTTAAGAGGTGGGGCTTGATAGGACACGTTATCCACTTATTAGCCCTACACAATAATGTGTGCAGGGATCCCCGCAGGAGAGCCGAACCCGTTGTGCAGCGCGCCATTTGTCGCAGCCTGAGAGTTTTCCTTTTTTTCATAGATCCGTTTATTCAAAACTTTTTATCTCTTACACCATGCGTCCAAATCTCGAACCGCTTTCACCGTTGGATTCCTCGCATCGAGATATTCAAAATTAGATCCCATGTTGATATGTTTTGACGAACTTTTTTTCACGAAAAAAACTAGATGAAAAAACCGAACCGGGAGCACGGGTTTTTTCCCTTTCCGAAAGAAGCACGCTCGTGCCTCTCACGAAATCATAATCGTGCCTCTCGCGGAAGCAAAACCTTGACTCTCACTAAAAAAACGCGTTTTTTCATTTCTGAGGAGGCACGGTCGTAACTCTCGTGAAAGCACAACCGTGCCACTCGTGGAACCAAAACCGTTACTCTCGCGAAAGAAAAAAAACAGAAAATATGTTTTTCTTTCGTTTTCGAGAGGCACGGTCGTGACTCTCGCGAAAGCACAATCGTGCCTCTCACGGAAACAAAGCCGTCACTCTCGCGAAAGGAAAAAAAATAGAAAACACATTTTTCTTCCGTTTCCGAGAGGCACAACCATGACTCTCGCGAAAGCAAAACCGTGCCTATCGTGGAAGCGGAACCATGACTCTCGCGAAAGAAAGAAAAAAGAAAATGCGTTTATTTGCACAAAAAAGAATTTCTTTTTGATCGAAAAGTTAAAGAAGACCGGCGAAAAACCAAAACGTAAAAAAGCAGAAAAACATTAAAAAGGCCGAAAACGCGTGCGGAAAATTTATAAAAATCCAAAGAAAGCGTCCAGAGCGCGACATGTGGCGAATGGCTGAGAGCGCGCCAAGTGGCGCTGATCGTTGTGAGGCTCTCGAAAGAGAGCTCATTAATTAGTTGCTCTTGACTCTTTCACAAAAGGTACAAATGTGAAGGAAGCGCACAAGGAATCAAATAAGCTTCCTGATGACATGTATTCTTCATCATATAGCAAATGTATTTACTTACTCCTGAAGGGAGACTTACATGCCTGCTAGTTGTACCTAACCAACAACGTACGTAGTGTTAGCTCCAAGATCGAAAATCATAGGAGGTAGACGAAGAACAAAGGAAACAGATCGAAACAGAGAGGGTTTGGTTCTGCCAACACTAATAGAAAAGGGGGCAATGGTCCAGGCCGGTCCAGCCCATTAGTCCCGGTTCAATCCAGAACCGGGACCAATGGGGGCATCGGACCCGGTTCGTGAGCCCCGGGGGCCGGCCGGGCCACGTGGGCCATTGGTCCCTGTTCGTCTGACCTTTGGTCCGGTTGGTGGGATGAACCGGGACCAATGATCCCCGCTCTGGCCCACAACCATTCGTCCGGTTAGTAGCACGAACCGACCAAAGAAACCCTTAGTCCCGGTTCGTGCGACCAACGGGACCAATGGTGGTGCCTATATATACCCCGTGCAAGAGCAGAGCACACTTCTCTTTTTTTCGGCCGAGGGGAGAGGGCTTAGTGGTGCTCTAGCTCACCTCATATGCACACAAGGTGTTCGATGGAATGCCCGAGCCACACTACTTAAGGTTTCTCCTCTCCAAGCTCGACCGCCAAGCTCCATTTTCCTCCATATTTGTCTAGGTTTAGCGGTCCGTCACGCCCCATCCCGTCTTCAACGTCGTCGATCACCCGCACCGATCTCATCGGCGGCACCACCGTGGTGAGCCTCTTGTTCTTATCTTCTTTCCGAAAGGAAAAATATTCTTATTTGTATGTTTAGATAGATATATACTTGTATAATTTTCTTACTTTTATTATTGCATCTTATGTAGTGCGATGGTTTTGGTATCCGCCCGTCGGCCCTCGTCCATCTATGATTCGGATGTGGTATATATTATCTTTTCATAACTATTGGTTCATTTATTATTTATGACAATTATGCCGACCAACGTGACATAGATTTTATTCATCTAGGAGGTTGTTGAACCGAAATTCCAACCGACCCTATTGTCGAGAGGTTAAATTTAGTTGAAGAAGAAAACAATTTGTTGAAGGAAAAAATTAGAAAAATTGAGGAGGAGAAGATGATATTGGAGTTGCATGTTGCGGATGTCGTCGATGATCACAAGATCAAGATGGATGCAATGCGCTTGAAGATTAGAAAGATTAGAAAATATGCCATTCATACCGAGGCTTGGTATCATTATGTCGTTGGATCAGTTGTTACATTGGTTGCGATTATGATCGCATTTGTTTTCGCATTGAAATGTTTTACATAGTTTCAGTGTATGGTTTAATTAATTTAGATGCTCTGCAGAGCTTTATGTTGTTAGATGAGAACTATGTATGTACTTTGGTTTTAATGTGATGATGAACTTCTATTAATTTGGTCACTTAATTAATTATCTATTCATGATCTCTCTAATGATTTTTGACACACTTAATTATATATAATGCACAGATGAACCGCAATGGATGTACGGTTCAAGACACACCTCCGAGTACATTAAGGGCGTGCATAATTTTCTCGAAGTGGCTGAGGCAAACAAGAGAATGGTTTTATGTGTTGTCCATGCCCTATATGTGGGAATCTGAAGTCTTACTCGACCGGAAAATCCTGCACACCCACCGCTTTACAAGGGTTTCATGCCACACTATAATGTTTGGACGAGGCACGGAGAAATAGGGGTTATGATGGAAGACGGCGAAGAAGAAGAGTACGATGACAACTATGTGCCCCTGAATACGGTGATGCTCCGGAAGATCAAGAGGAACCAGACGATGTGCACGATGATCTTTGCAACGGGAGAAGCTGCTGAAGATCAAGAGGAACCAGATGATGTGCCCGATGATGATGATCTCCGCCGGGTCATTGTCGATGCAAGGACGCAATGCGAAAGTCAAAAGAGAAGATGAAGTTCGATCGCATGCTAGAGGACCACAAAAAGGGTTGTACCCCAATTGCGAAGATGGCAACACAAAGCTAGGTACCGTCTTTGGAATTGCTGCGAGTGGAAGGCAGAGAATCTTGTGCTCGATAAAGGATTTGAGAAGCTACTTAAAATATTGAAGAAGAAGCTTCCAAAGGATAACGAATTGCCCGACGGTACATACGCAGCAAAGAAGGTCGTATGCCCTCTAGGATTGGAGGTGCGAAGATACATGCATGCCCTAATGATTGCATCCTCTACGCGGTGCGTACAAGGATCTGAACGCATGCCGGTATGCGGTGCATTACGGTATAAGATCGACGAGATGACCCTGGTGATGTTGACGGCGAGCCCCCGGAAGAGGGTTCTGCGAAGGTGATGTGGTATGCTCCTATAATACCACGGTTGAAACGTCTGTTCGAAACGGAGAGCATGCCAAGTTGATGCGATGGCACAGTGAGGACCGTAAGAAAGGCGGAAGTTGAGAGCACCCACGACGGGTCGCAGATGGAGAAAAATCGAGAGAAAGTATTGGGATGAGTTTGCAAGTGAGCCAAGGAACGTATGGTTTGCTTTAAGCGCGGATGGCATTAATCCTTTCGGGAGCAGAGCAGCAATCACAGCACTGGCCCGTGACTCTATGTATGTATAACCTTCCTCCTTGGATGTGCATGAAGCGAAGTTCATTATGATGCCGTTCTCATCCAAGGCCCTAAGCAACCCGGCAATGACATTGATGTGTACCTAAGGCCATTAGTTGAAGAACTTTTACAGCTGTGGAATGGAAGCGGTGTACGACGTGGGATGAGCACAAGCAGGAGGAATTTAACCTAAAGGCGTTGCTGTTCGTGACCATCAACGATTGGCCCGCTCTCGGTAACCTCGTGACGGACAAACAAGGGATACCACGCATGCACGCACTGTTTACTTGACATCGATAGTATATACCGCAAGCTGCGGGAAGAATGTGTACCAGGCCATCGTCGATTTCTTCCGACCAACCATCAATGTCGAAAGAAAGGCAAGCATTTCAAAAGCGAGGCAGATCACGGAAGAAGCCCGCCATGCGCATCGGTGATCACGTACTTGCTATGGTCAATGATTTACACGTAATCTTTGGAAAGGGTCGGCGGACTAGCTGTTCCGAGTGACGCCGAGGGACACGCACCCATGTGGAAGAAGAAATCTATATTTTGGGACCTACCCTCTGGAAAGACCTAGAGGTCCGCTCTTGATCGACGTGATGCACGTGACGAAGAACCTTTGCGTGAACCTGCTAGGCTTCTTGGGCGTGTATGGGAAGACAAAAGATACAGGTGAGGCACGAGAGGACCCGCAACGTTTGCACGAAAAAGACGGCATGCCTCCAAAGCAATATGAAGGTCCCGCCAGCTATGCTCTTACCAAAGAAGAGAAGGAAATCTTCTTTGAATGCCTCGCTTAGTATGAAGGTCCCGACGGCTTCGTCGAATATAAAAGGAATAATAAATATGGCGAGAAAAAGTTTGAACCTAAAGTCTCATGATCGCCACGTGATTATGACGCAAGCGCTTCCGGTTGCATTGAGGGGCTTCTACCGAAAACGTCCGATTAGCCATTGTGAAGCTATGTGCATTCCTCAATGCAATATCTCGAAGGTGATCGATCCGAAACCATACCAAGGCTAAGGAGTGATGTGGTGCAATGTCTTGTCGGTTTGAGCTGGTGTTCCACCATCCTTCTTCAATATCATGACGACGTTCTTGTTCATCTAGTTGACGAGATTGTCATTACGGGCCCGTATTTCTACACAATATGTACCCCTTTGAGAGGTTCATGGGAGTCCTAAAGAAATATGTCCGTAATCGCTAGGCCGAAGGAAGCATCTCCATGGGCCATCAAGCGAGAGGATGTCATCGGGTTTTGTGTTGACTTCATTCTGGCCTTAAGAAGATAGGTCTCCCTAAATCGCGGTATGAGGGGAGATCGACCGAAAAGGCACGCTTGGAAAGGACTCAATAATATGCAGGACGGATATTCTTGGTCTCAAGCCCACTACAGTTCTCTGAACTCTACCTTGGTGACCCGTATGTCGATGAACACAAGAACGATCTACGCTTCAAACACCGGAGCGGGCGACGATCGGATTACATGTGAACACATCGGGACTTTCAGCAGTTGGTTGGAAGCACGTATCAGAGGTGACAGCACTGTTTGTGAGGAGCTGTACTTGTTATCCAGGGACCATCTTTGACCGTATTGATTTGGAAAGGATACGAGATAAATGGGAATACATTTTACACGATTGACCAAGATCAAAAGAGCACCAACCAAAACAGCGGTGTCGCTTTGATGCAACAACCGAGAGGGAAAGGACACATATTATGGTTACATAGTGGACATATGGGAACTTGACTACGGACATGATTTTAAGGTCCCTTTGTTTAAGTGCAAATGGGTCAATCTGTCGGGAGGCGGGAATGTGTAGACCCACGAGACGGAATGACAACAGTGGATCTGAAAAATCTTGGGTACAGCGACGAACCGTTCGTCCTAGCCAATGATGTGGCACAGGTTATCTATGTGAAGGACATGTCCGATGAGACCGAGAAAGAGAAAAGATAAGGAAGCAAATACATCATACGATGAGCCAAAGCGCCACATAGTTCTTTCGGGAAAAAGGGACATCGTGGGAGTGGAGGACAAGATGACATGTCTCAAGATTATGAAAAGTTTCATGAAATTCCTCCTTTAAAGTCAAGGCTGACCCCAACATCACGATAAACGATGAAGATTATCCATGGTTACTGGCGCAATAAGCAAATGACACAAGCGAAGAAAAAGTGAAGACTTTCTCCGCAACTATTGTTCGTTTATGATACCATTATATTGTGGCGATGAGTATGATACCATTTTTCGTTTTGTACATGCACATGCTATGTGTGGGTCAATTTATGATACCATGCCAACTTTCAACTTTTTCAGAGTTCATTTGAAATGTCTTATGGTTCGCCCTCGTAATAATTAAAAATAGCAACAATAAGTATTTTGTTGTAAGTAGAAACAAAATAAATTAAATAAAGCAAGAAAGAAAACAAAAAAAGTGTTTTCAAATTTGAAAATTAGTAATGGCACTAACAGAAAGTTTATAATTTTCCTAAAACTAGAAGCAAAAAGATTTAAAAATAGAGCAAAAACAAAAGAAAATAAATAATGCAGAAAACAAAACAAAAAAACAACAATAAGTATTTTGTTGTAAGTAGAAACAAAATAAATTAAATAAAGCAAGAAAGAAAACAAAAAAAGTGTTTTCAAATTTGAAAATTAGTAATGGCACTAACAGAAAGTTTATAATTTTCCTAAAACTAGAAGCAAAAAGATTTAAAAATAGAGCAAAAACAAAAGAAAATAAATAATGCAGAAAACAAAACAAAAAACAACAATAAGTATTTTGTTGTAAGTAGAAACAAAATAAATTAAATAAAGCAAGAAAGAAAACAAAAAAAAGTGTTTTCAAATTTGAAAATTAGTAATGGGACTAACAGAAAGTTTATAATTTTCCTAAAACTAGAAGCAAAAAGATTTAAAAATAGAGCAAAAAACAAAAGAAAATAAATAATGCAGAAAACAAAACAAAAAACAACAATAAGTATTTTGTTGTAAGTAGAAACAAAATAAATTAAATAAAGCAAGAAAAAAATGCACACCCTTTGGGCCGCCACGGCCTGAATCGATCAGTATCCCTATTTGGGCCGAGATTCGGGCCCGCAGAAGGCCGAGAAGGTCCAACAGCAACGAAGGAGCAAGTAGGCCCATAAGCCTGCAGTTCGAAGGAGTTCAAGAGGGGCGGCGGTGGGGCTTATAAACCACTGCGCCCCTCTCAACTAGCGAGTGGGACTAAACTTTGGCCCCGACGCTGGCAGCATGAGGCCTTTGGTCCCGGTTGGAGGCACCAACCGGGACTAAAGAGAGCTTTAGTCGGTTGTAGCCACCAACCGACCATAGGTCGCAGACTTCCGCCCTTTGGGCTGCCGAATTGAGGCTTTGGTCCCGGTTGGTGGCTCCAACCGGGACTAAAAGTAGATTAGTCACGGTTGGTGCCACCAACCGACCACGCGCTTTGTATATAAGTGGCACTTTGCGTTTTGCGATTCATCGCCACATTGCCCCCGACGACGCCGAACGATCGACGCCGCCAGCTGCCCCGACGCCGCCGCGCCGCTCCCACCATCGCGCCGCGCCGTCGCGCCGCGCCGTCGTCGTCGCCGTCCTCCCCGAGCCTTCGCCGCCGTCGCCGCCGCCAGCTGCCGCTGTCGCCGCCGAGCTCCGCCAGCGTCGCCGTCGCCCATGAGCCCCAGCGCCCGTCGCCGTCGCCGTCGCCCGCCCCCGCGCTCCGCCACTGCTGTGAGCCGCCGCGCCGCACCGCCAGGGCTCTTTTTTTTTTCATTTTATTATTTTAGTTTTTTTTCTGTTCATATAATGCATATATATGTGTATGTGTATGTATATATGTTCATATATGTTATGTATATGTTTCATTTTTATTAGTTTTTTTTTCTGTTCATATAATGCATATATGTGTATGTGTATGTATATGTTCATATATGTTATGTATATGTTTCATTTTTATTAGTTTTTTTTTCTGTTCATATAATGCATATATGTGTATGTGTATGTATATATGTTCATATATGTTATGTATATGTTTCATTTTATTAGTTTTTTTCTGTTCATATATGTGTATGTATATATGCGGCTCTGTTCATATGTGGCTATATATATGCAAAAGATAGATTTTAGAAAAGTTTGTTTTTTTCTGTTCACAGATTTTTTTGTTGATATTAATTATTGTAGAATATGCAAATGTTGGTATATTCATATGAACAATGCATTAGGCAAAACCTTTGTTTTTTTTTTGGAATTTTCTATTTGAACATTTTTTTAAAACAAGCAATACTAAAAGAATGAGAGGAAAAGGAAAATAAGAAGAGGAAGAAAGGAGAAAAGAGGAGAGGAAGAAGAGGAGAAATAAATAAGAAGAGGAAAAAGAAGAAAAGAAGAGGAGAAGAAGAAAGGAATAGAGGAGAAAGGAGAAATTCTATTTTTCTTCTTCTCCTCTATTCCTTTCTTCTTCTCCTCTTTTTTTTCTTCTTTACTTCTTCTTCTTCTTCCTTCTTCCTTCTTCCTCTTTTCTTCCTTTTCCTTAATTATTTTCCTTTCTCGAGGGAGAAGAAGAAAAGAAGAGGAGAAGAAGAAAGAAAGGAAAGGAGAAAGAAGAAACTTAAACACGAGGGGTGGTACCGATACCCCTCCCCGATATGTATATGTATGTCGCGTCGTTGTCGATATAATTAACCCCTCTAGATACAACTGCAGCAGCCCCTCGGCCCTCTCGCTGACCAAAACTCTCGAGGACACCCAAACCCTAGAGAGAAAACGATGTTGAATAATAATTGACATGTTGTCAATATTTGCGAAACTATGGAGCACTCCGAGATGAAGAAAGCAGAAGCGATGTTGGGGAAATAATCGCAAATGGAAGTGATGATGTTGCGTCATTTCTCATCGACACCGTTGGTCGATGGATGAAGAAGAGGGCTATGATTATGATGGCTTCGACTCATTAATGCGGTACAAGAGGAGTACTATGTTCATGATGGCTCGGTGACACAATGGAGGTACAAGACGAAGGAGACCGTGTCGAGCCGAGTCACCGAACCGAGTCCGCCAGGTATATATATATTAGTTAAGCCCGTCTTGACAAGTTAATTGATGCATCCATTGTTTTGGTATATGTACACATATTAAGTACTATCGTCTTTCTTCCTTATAATTTCTAGCCCTCCGGATCGAGCACAACTTGCACGGAGACGAGGCCCAAGAAAAGTTGAGCTCGGATGAAAAGTTTGAGATCATAGAAATCGCTACCGACGGCGAACCGATTGAACCCAACCGGACAAAGAAGGCATTTTCGCTTTCGGTCACGGGGTTCTTGTTAGGGACAGATCCCGATCAAGCATCCAGCAATGGTATAAGCCTGCTAAGGATGAAGACGCCGAGGTGTCTTATGTCAATGATATGCGTAAAGAAGATCTTTGGAATGAGCTGAAGGCAAATTTCACCCTACCGCCAGAGGAGGATCCGGAGAAGCCAGTTAAAGAGCAATTAATCAAGTCTTGTGCTCTTAAGAAGATGGCTGGCCTAATGAGGAGGTGGAGGAAAGAGCTGAACCAGTTTGTCAAGAAAAAGAGACACCAGAATTCATCGGCAAATATGAGAAGATCAAAGATCATCGCCCGCATTTGTGGCCCACATGACATCGGAAAAGAGTAAGAAGATGTCGGAGACAAACAAGAAAAATGCTGCGAAGAAGACGCTTCACCATCGCACGGGTCGGTGGCTACCTCAAAGCCCGCCTAAGTGGTCCAAGGCTGAGCATGATCTGCTTGAAAAGGGATCGAACCAGAGGCGATCGTTGGCTGGACCGTTGCGGACTTGGTTCTTCGGGCTGGCGGAACCTTGGACCTATAACAGGGCAAATGTCGATGGGACGAACGAGCAAGCTGCAAACACCAGTCAAGAAACTTCGACAATATATTGATGCTTTGCGCTGCGAGGGACGTTCCTTCCAAACAGGAGAAGGACGAGCTCACAATGGCCCTTGGGAATCCGAGCACCCGGACGGACACGAGGCACGCCAGGCTCGCTTCCGTGGAAGGTTGGTTTTCGGACGCAGGGGTTACAAAACCCACGAGAGGAGGAAGAAAGTGGAGCATGACCAAATGCAGGCGCTGCTTGGAAGGGTAATGGGGCTAGAGGATCGAGAAGAGGAACGAAGCGCAGATCGCAACAAACGACATGCCAAGCTTCCCCGGCTACCCGCCATCTCGGCGCGAAGCAGCGTTGCTTCCACCGAGCTGCTTCAGCGGAGCATGTCTTGACGGCTCTGCCAGCTATCCCGTGGATGGTATCACGGAGTCTCAAAATTGCCACATTATGGCGCGATGCATGAATTTGAAGGTCAAGGCGGCTGTTGGCCAAGTTTATCCTAGTGGACCCGACACAACTTATCACCGCCACCGATTCGGAATGATTTGCTAAGGTGATGGTGGATGAAATAACGGAGGATTTGAGGACCTCGAGCTTGAGCACCCTACGGTGAAGGGGAGACTAGGCTGGGTTCTCGCTCAAGACTCCATGCCTATGGCGGAAGGAGCTCATCGACCTTCAGGCTGGACGCCTCCGCCTCCTCCTCCTCATCCGTGAGTCAGGCACTCCGCCTCCACCGCCTCCTCCTCCCGTGAGTGACGATCAGGGCATGCATGGCGGCACTCCGCCTCCACCGCCTCCTCCTCCGCGAGTGAAGATCAGGCACGCATGGCGGCACTCCGCCCTTTCTCCGGCGTGGCGGCACTCCGCCTCCTCCTTCTCCGCCTCGCCAAGCAAGGGCGGAAGAGACCCGCCCGCCCGGCTGCTCCGATGCGTCGTAGTCCTTCTCCTCCGCCTCGTAAGCAAGCACGAAGGAAGGCAGACGCCGCAGCCGCTCCGTCTGCTCCGGCGTCTAGCAGCACAAGAAGAGAGAGGCAAGTCAGATCACGGTCCACCTCTAAAGCCTGTAGAGAAGTTACCGTATGAGAGGAGCAAGGAGGAAAACGATACGATCGTCAGACCCAAGTGAAGGAGTTCTTTGAAGGGGTTAAAGCAAAGATACATCCACCTCCGGAGGAGAAGGTCGATCCGGTGAAAGCAAAGCGCACTCTCAATGCCCCGAGGAAACCACCAAAGTCTCCGCCGAGAACCAACTATGAGCGCATTCTTGAGCAGACATATCTCCAAGCCAAGCGGTGGGAACTACTATCACCGATAAAAGGTTAAAAGAACAACGGGCAAAGGGAAAAAATTGCCCAGCTCGGCGAACAAGCACAGCAATCGTGCCCCGCTGAATGTGTCTAATCCTCCGGGGCGGTGGCGGTTATGGCAATCTTGAAGATTACCTGCCGACGATGCACTTCCTGATTTCATGGAGGTGGACTTATTCAGATCTGAGTACGGAAGCCTCTCGTCAAAGATGAAAAGTCTCTGACAACAATGATGCGAAGATTCCACAGTTGGTACATGAAAACCTGCAGAGAGTCTGAGGGGACGAACACTTTGTATCTGAATATTAAAGAGGAGCACGACCTCGTTTCAAATGATCTGTTGTCTATTCCATTTGAGGAGTTCTTGAGTTCTTCAATCAAAAGGCCCTCGATAAATTAATGGTCTTTTGCTACTGCTGTAAGTACTATTTCTGTCATTAGTCTTTATATATAGCTCGGCTCTTTCATTGCATGTATTTATAATTAATTATCCTCAATATATTATGCAGATTGAAGATCGTCGAGTGCAAAAAAATGAAATCTATGATATTGGGTTCATTAACACAAATATCATAGATGTTTTTCTGGTTGAAAAGCACGCCAAGAGGCCGAGGACAACTTGCTACAATCATTGATCAAAATCAAAACAAAGATACCATACTCTTTCCTTACCACGGCCCGTGAGTGTTCTTGTCGTGTGCATATTCGGTTTTCCTTATTACTCGGCGAGGTTAATGTAATTGATGAGTTATGCTTGCGTGTAGGTACCACTATATTCTTCGGAGATTAAGCTTGGCGTGGACTAGTAACCGTCTTAGACTCCAGACGGAAAGATCCCAGCACCTATGCGGACATGACTGAAATGCTCAGCAAGTAAGTTCAATCGATCATTATCGCACCATATCGGCAACTTTTTGTTCATTTCTTGATATCTCAAGTAATAACAAATATTTTCTTTGTCTTGCAGGGTTTGGAAACAGTTCACCGCACAAGCTCCGGGACTGCCGAAGGAGCTGCGATATACATACCAAAGTAAGTACTCATGGCGCGCATCTCCGTTGATTCTATAGCTATACTTTCATCAATGCCATTTATATAATGCTTCATTATCAGTTTGATTGACCTCTATTTCTCGTAAAGTGCTTGTGGCAGGAGGAAGGATATGATTTCTGTGGATACTACGTGTGCGAGTTCATCCACAACGCGACATTGAAAAACAAGCGGGGCTACTCTAGAAGACAATATGAAGTGCGTAAGCAATAATATTCGCAATTTCATTTTATTACACCATCATTTCTGTTGAGTTTCATTCATATATATGTATTAATTAACCCCCTTCTTCAAATTAATTAGACTTGGCAGATGCGGGATGAACTCCTACCACCAGACCGCATGAAAGCAATTCAAGAGGAATTGGCGGGATTCTTTCTTGAACACGTCATCAGTAAAGCCGGAGAATACCATGTGGAACTTGAATTCAAATGCTAGTGGTTTGTAATTAAGAGATCTTATATAGATTGTACATGTATGTAGCCAGTAAAACTTGTTGTTCGACCAATCTCTCGTAGAAGGAGAGGTCGATCGATCACTTCTCTCGGTATGCATGACGAACTTCTTTACTGAATGGTTCTCTCGATCACTTATGTATATTTACTACGTAGCGTCGAGCAAGCACGGACATAATTAAGAGAGGACACTTCTCTCTATTAATTAGCTAGCTAACAGAAACACCTAAATTAACCCCCCCAAAACCCCCCAACCCCCCTCCTTTCAAAAAAACAAAAACCAGGCCATGGAATGCAGACACGTGGGCGCCTTTTGGTCCCGGTTGGAGCCACCAACCGGGACCAAAAACCCCCGACTGGGCTCGGACGACAGGGCCACGTGGAGGCTCATTGGTCCCGGTTCGTGTTTGAACCGGGACTAATGGGTTGAGGTATTAGTAACGACCCATTAGTCCCGGTTCCCGAACCGGGACTAAAGGCCCTTACGAACCGGGACTGATTGGTGGTTTTCTACTAGTGCAACGTGCAATTTTTTCTGGGTCTTTATTTCACATCATATAGGGCTCAAGGAGCCGACCTCACGACCAACTCGGCCTACTATTCGTGCCCAACATGTCGTGACCCTGATCACAAACCGACCAGCTATTAAACACACTTTATCTCTAAGAGTTTGACCCTAAAATGACTTCAAACGAGACCTGAACTTTTCCTATCTATTACTGACTCGGACACCTTCAGAACATGTGTTTACAGAGAATAGAAAACTCACATTCACCCCCCCCCTAAACACGATGTTATGACTACTTGACAACCTTTACTCCGATCTTCTCACACATCTCTTGAAACTTCACCTTTCCAAGTGACTTCGTTAAAATGTCCGCGAGTTGATCGTTTGTATTGACATGCTCGACCTCCATCCTCCCTTCTTCCACACACTCACGAATGTAGTGGAACTTTACATCAATGTGCTTGCTACGATCATGATGCACAGGATTCTTGCACAAAGATATGGTGGTTTTATTGTCAATATGTAGCTTCACTTGCTTCGGCTGTTCTCCCAACAAGTCCGCATATAATCTACTGAGCCAAACTCCCTGACACGCCGCAGCCGCTCCTGCAATGTACTCCGCTTCGCAAGAAGAAAGTGCCACTACCTTCTGCTTCTGTGACAGCCAAGAGATCAGATTTTCACCTAAGAAAAATGGAACGCCAGTAGTAATTTTCCTGTCGTCCACGTCTCCTGCCATATCACTGTCACTATACCCCACCAATGGTGGCCTTGCCTCTTTCTTTTTTGTGTATTTGCAGCCATATTTTAGAGTGCCCTTAACATACCTCAAAATTTGCTTCACCGCAGCTAGATGTTCAGTAGTAGGGTGCTCCATGTATCTACTAACGATCCCAACAGAGTAGGCCAAATCAGCCCTATTCACCAAGTACCTTAGGCTCCCCACAATGCTTCTGTAATCTGTTGGATCAACGGCCGGCGCCTCACTCCATTTGCTCAACTTGAGCTTAACACTACTAGGGAAAAGCCTATACACAGAATCTTATCTGCAGCGCGCTTCAAAATACCACGCTACTGCTACTTAGCAGCAGCGCGTGTGTACCAAACGCGCTACTGACTTGGAAGTAGCAGTAGCGCGTTTGAGGAATACAGCGCTACTGCTATAGTTGCCATGACCTTGGCCCTCCGCTAGCTATAGCAGTAGCGCGTTACACTGTAGAGCGCTACTGCTACTTGCGTTAGCTGTAGCGCTTTTTGCCAAACGCGCTACAACTATCCCTACCTTACCCCCCGCCGGCCCGCCCGGCCTGATTCCCTCTCCTCTGCTTCCTCCCCCAATTCCCGACCCCGCCTCGCCACCGCCGTCTCCCCGACCCGCCTGCATTGCGTCTCCACCGACCCGCCTCGCCTGGCGCCTCGATGCCGCCGTCTCCCCGACCCTGCCTCGCCGCCGTCTCCCCGACCCGCCTGCCGCCGTCTCCCCGACCCGGCCGCCTCGCGCCGTCTCCCCCTACCGGCCGCCTCGCCCGCGCCTCGGTGCCGCCGTCTCCCCGACCCCATCTCTCCCCACCCTCTGTAAGCACTCTCCTTCCGATCCCTCTCTCCCTCGATCCCTCTTCTCTGCTTAGTATGAACCCTAGGTATTTAGTGCTAGTTAGTATGAACCCTAGGCTATTTTTAGTGCTAGTTAGTTAATTACTTAGATGGTAATTAGGGCAGTAGTTCTTAGGTACTAATTAGTTAGTAAGAATTAGGTACTAATTAGGTACTAGAATATTTTTATTTATAGTATTATTTTTAGTAAGAACTAGTTGAATTAATAGAACTAGTTAGTAAGAACTTGTTTCTATTTTTTAGTTAAAAGCAATTTTTCCCGCCTCGACGTGGACGATGCCTATCCCGCATCCTCGTCGCCGAGTCGGCGGAGGACGACACCTGCTTGACCAGATCGGCCATGTTCGGGACTGGGCTCCGCCGGGGTGGTACTGGGAGGCGCTACCTACCGGGGGGCGCAGGTTGGTGAGGAGCCAGCCTGTCGTTGACCCGAACCTTGCTTGGTGGCGGTCGCGTGGGCGATGGCGATCCGAGGCTCGAGGACTCAGCGGAGGTGGTGCGTCACCGTGTCGATGAGGAGGACGCGACGTCCGTCGCTACTTGCTTGCGTTGGAGCACAGCCGTTCTCCAATACTGGCAGGTTCTTCGGGATCTCACCGAGCTATGATCCCGTGATGGTGCCTTCTCTGTGGTGTCCACCGCCGCGCCGATACCGTCGTGTGCTAGAGTTTTAGTTGTATTAGTGATGTTATATGTATGACACTATTCGTGATGTATTAGTGACAATATTTTGAAATGCATGAGATGATCTACTTTTGCTTATTGAATGCATGCTAATTTGAGTCCTATAAGATATTTTGAAATGTATATCTTGTGTTGCTCAATATCCAAGTGGCGGTCATGTTTGCAGGTTACACCTCCGAGTGGCCTATGTTTTGCCGGAGTGTTGATTCATTTCGTTCGGCAAATTTCAGGCGCCGATATGTCCTATTTAGCAAAGGTCATGCGGATTTTTCCGTGAATTTTGGCATGACTTGTGCTAGAATATATATGTAGGAAATATCGAGTGCCCCGGATTTGTGTGTTCAGTATCTTGGTAGTTGTCTTCGATCGATTTTCAATTAATGTTTTAACTATGAACATAGGAAATGTCTGACGACGAGAAGGATTTCGGTATTTGCAAATACTGCAAAGACGAGCGCGGCCTGTGCGACGGAATCTTCCTAGATGATGATAGGCGCTTCAGCATCAAGCTGGACGTGAACTTCGAAGTGGATACAGTAAGTCACAACGACAAGTCTTTTTTCGTAATTAAGCATGACATCTGCTTTCATTTGCTTCAACTTATATTTTTTTTACTATTCTACTAGCGTATCCCCTGCCATGCAAGAGTTTTTGTATTGGATAAGATAGGTTTCAGTCATAGTATGGAGGAAAAGAAAGTTTACTTGAAGACCGAGCATGGTTATATTTTCCATGCGAAGTTATACAATTCAGACGACTACACCTATTTTGGATGCAAAACATGGCGAGCACTATGCAAGACTTATGCATTTGAGCCTGGTATGGTTATCACCTTTGATATTCGTCCGGAAGATGATATTGAAGGTAATACCGACATCTGGGTCAATGTGCAAATGCCTCCAGTTATACCATTATGTAAGTTTCTCAACCATATTTATGTCTTTGATATTGTTTATTCAAAATTAATTGACAACTAATTTGTATTGTCAGCTTATTTCCGTGCAAGCAAACATGTCCAGCGCTTGGTAGACAGGACCGTATACTGTCCTGGGGCTGAACTCAACTGCGAGGAGCTCAGTCATTATGTTTCATGGCTTGAGGATCTTGATACTGTCAAGACAAATTTTCTTCGTGCATTTAGAAATCTTAGTACTGAAAATGTGCGACCCATAGTGTTCATAATGAACTACGGTCACATCCATTTAGGAAGGATGGTAAGATTTTTACTTTTTATCCTCATTGCATCTTTTCCATACATTATTTTTGAAGCTAAACTTCATTGCTAAGTATGTTACCATACGATGTTCTTCAACAGGGACTCCCGATGAATGTTGTGCCTTATGGGATCGAGACTAAAGGTGTCATGAGTATTGTCAACTTACGGCCAAGATATCCTACAGCTTACTTTAGTGCATTCAAGATTAGCGACGGATGCTTAATAGTGCAAGACTGGACCAAATATGTGTTGGGGAGCGCAGAGAAGTACTAGGAGCAGCAACCAGAGACGCCTTCCACGATTAGGAGACAGGTTCATCTGCATTCTTCAACTTGATCAAGGAGGAGAGCTATACATGTTTTATGTTCTTTTACCTAAGAGAGAGCAGCAGGAGTGAGTAGCAGGAGTGAGTAGCTGGCTAGAACTGAGTTTCAGGATGATGATGTGCTACACTATTACTATGATGATAAAATAGCTAGTGTTCGTGGTAATGACTATGATGTTTATTATTAGCTAGTGTTAGTGGTGATTAAATAAATAATGTTGATGGTAATGACCATGATGATGATTACATATCTTGTGCTGGCGGATTAGATTCAAGTGGAGGCAACATGTGGTGCACATCGAAAGTACTACTAATCCAAAGTAGATCAAGTTTGGATTAGTAGTATACTTTTGACATGCACCACATATTGCCTCCACTTGAACCTAATCCACCTTCATTTAATACACTGTTATGGACATAATGATGTAAACCTCATAACATCTGGTATTGTACCAATATTTGTATGATGGCGCATAAATACACTAAAAATAAAAAAATTATAAAAAAATACTAGTAGCGATGGGTGGGAAACACGCTGCAAGTAGATAACTTAGCAGTAGCGCTGTACCAAACAAGCGCTGCAGCTATTTGTACTAGCAGTAGCGCGTGATGGCACGCGTTACTGCTAAGCATTAGCTGTAGCGCCTTATTAGTAGCGCGGCCTACCGCGCTACTAGTAGGCACAAAACACGCGCTACTGCTAGGGTTTTCCCTAGTAGTGTAACCTCCATAGGCGTATGTGAAGGATTGCAACCATCCATGCCACAATTCACCAGAATTTTTGTGGCATATGCCTCTTGGCACAATGTGATCCCATCTCTACTTTGATGTACCTCAATCCCAAGGTAAAAGCTTAACAAGCCTAGATCACTCATTTTGAACAATTCCTTCATTTGCTTCTTGAATCTCCCAATCTCCTTCTCACTTGCACCGGTGATTAGGAGGTCATCAACATACACACCAATGAGTAGACGACTTGCATCTATACCTCTTTTATACATGGCATGCCCTAGTGGACACTTCTCAAAACCAAGTGGAATCAAAGTGTTATGAAGTTTAGTATTCCATGCTCTAGGGGCCTGCTTCAAAACGTACAAAGCTTTATGCAACTTATATACCTTATGTTCCTCTCCTTTCTTGACAAAACCAGTGGGCTGTTGCACATATACCTCCTCCTCCAGATCTCCGCTGAGAAAAGCCGACTTCACATCCATGTGATGCAAAGTCCATGACTCTTGAGTTGCTAGTGCAATCAACAACCGAACTGACTCCATCCTTTCAACCGGAGCAAAAACTTCTTCAAAATCAATGCCTTGCTGCTGTACAAACCCCTTGGCCACCAACCTTGCTTTGTGTTTCACCACTGCTCCTTGTGAATCTTTTTTAACTTTAAACTCCCACTTGAGCCCAATTGCATTGTGTCCACTTGGAAGATCAACAAGACTCCATGTTTGATTTTCTTCAACCGAGCTCCTCTGTCATGGCGCTGCGCCAAGACTCTTCACCGTTCGCCTCCTCGAACGTGGCTGGTTCTACTTCAGAAAACAAGCAACGATCTCCTCTGTTTTTCATTCGATCTCCCCTCTTTTTCATTCGCACGGGATTAATTTTCCGAAGAGCCTCCTTTGGATAAAGATCCAATACTCGCCGGAGCTTCGCTGGTGTTGGCGGCCTTCCCAGAGTACGCTCGGGGGACACACGAGTCTCCCCCATCTCGCTCCCTTCCACCGTGCTTTCCGAATCATCATCATCCTTGAAATCTGCAGCTTCAGAATTTTCGGCTGCCATGGCAGCGTTTCTGGACGTCCCTGCAGATTGCATGCCAAATTTCGCTGCCACGGCAGCGTTTTTTGCTGCTATTTCTGAACGAGCTCCAGCTGCTGATCCGTCATCTCCATCATCATCACCCCACCACGGTCTGCCTCCTGGGGTAGAGGGGGAGCTGGTCAAGCCGTGTCTGGGTGTACGCGCCATGGGGGTTCCAGGTGCGCTGTCGGATCCCGGATTTCCGCCGCCATGTCCAGGATCATCATCAACATCAAGCCCATCTTCATGTATGTCATTGTCGTGATGGTGGCCTGCAGGATCAGTGTGATAGGATACAACAAACATGTGATCACCTCCTGTAGGACGGTCCTCCACTGCTGCGTCATCCCAATTCCAGGCTTTTTCTTCATCAAAAACTACATCACGTGACACTTGTACTTTCTTCGTTGCTGGGTTGTAGACTCAATATGCCTTTGAACCTTGCTCATAGCCCAACAAAATTGTGGGTATACTTCTGTCCGCTAGCTTCGCGTTGTGTGCACCCAACACATTGATATGAGCAATACATCCAAAAGTCCGAAGATGATCAACCGAGGGTTTTCTACTGCACCATGCCTCGTACGGTGTCATTCCAACAACACTCTCTGTCGGAGCTCTATTGAGTAAATAACAGCAGTTGTCACGGCTTCTCCCCAAAATCTCCCTGGTAGCTTTTTGCTTTTCAACCTTCTGGCCATAGCTACAATGGTTTGGTTTCTCCTCTCAACGACTCCATTTTGCTGTGGAGTATAGGGTGCCGTCAAGAACCGCTTGATCCCATGCTTCTCACAATAAGCTTTAAACTCATTAGAAGTAAATTCCCCACCTTGGTCAGTCCTTAATGCCTTCAACTTTTCCTCAGATTCAACCTCAACTGCAATTTTGACCTTTCTGAAAGCTTCAAGTGCCTCATCTTTGTTCCTCAACAAGACCAACCACATATACCTGTTGTAGTCATCTACTATGAGCAAAAAATACTTCTTCCCGGACGGGGTAGCCGGAGTAATGGGTCCACATAAATCACCATGAAACAGCTCCAAAACTTTTGAAGCTCTGAATTTTGCTTCTCTCGGAAACGCACCTCGGCGTTGCTTGCCAACTAAATATCCAGTGCAAAGCTGATCAACATGATCAACCATGGGCATTCTACTCACCATCTGCTGCTTTCCCAATTTCCTCAATGCATGAAAATTCAAGTGACCAAAACGTGAGTGCCACTTCCACGCTGTTTCGTCGAACTTTGCTAGCAAACACACCGGCTATGCCTTGTCCAGATTCAGGACATACATTCTGTTTCGAGACCTCTTCACACGCGTCATGAGATTTCTTTGACGATCATAGCCCCACAAATATCCGTCTTCGAGCACAATTTTGCAACCCCTCTCTTCGAGCTGTCCCAAACTAATTATGTTTGTCTATAGCATGGGAATGTAATAAACATCTGTGAGAATCTTGTGTTCACCACTCTTTGCTTCGAAGACCACGGTGCCTCTCCCTAAGATTGTCATTGTTTTGCCGTCACCGAACCTGATCGTCCCTCCAGCAGTCATGCTTAGCTCGCTGAATTGGGTCCTATCCCCTGACATATGGTTGCTTGCGCCCGTATCAAGGTACCAAAAAATTCCGGCCCTCTTCTCTTCTTCCTCGTGGAGATAAATTTTCTTCTCCACAATTGCAACGGTTTCAGCTACTTGCATCAGTACGTCCACCACTGGAAACTCACAGATTTCACACAGTAGCATGTTGGCTTGATCATCATCAATGTCGCCCTTCTTCACGATATATGTCTGCTCCTTCGCTGGCTTCCTACACTCATACTTGAAGTGCCCCATGATGCCACAGTTATAACACGATCTTGCGCTTATCGAACTTCTTCTTCTTTGGAGCGTTGTCCCCGCGTTCCTCTTGTTCTGTTCTTTTGGCGCACGATCTTGGTGAGTATTGCTTGAGCCCTCGCCAACCTTCTTCTCCCTTGCAATCAACAACTGCCACTGCGGCCTCGTGAGCATGAGTTTCTCGCCGTCCCTAGCATCA
Organism: Aegilops speltoides; assembly: GCA_021437245.1. Taxonomy (NCBI): domain Eukaryota; kingdom Viridiplantae; phylum Streptophyta; class Magnoliopsida; order Poales; family Poaceae; genus Aegilops; species Aegilops speltoides. Next base: position 56,856,131 of record CM038146.1, read on the forward strand.
CCGAGGCTATGGTGCATCCTCTCATCGTGAGCTTTGTAGCGGCCAACAAGGTCATCGACCGTCAACGTAGTCAGGTCGACACACTGCTCAATCGCTATCACGATCTGCATGTAACGGGGAGGAGCGGCGCGCAAGAATCTCCTGACCACTGAAGTCTCCGTCAGGTTTTCTCCGAGCGCGCGAATTCCATTGACCAACGTCATCACCCGCTAAGCGAAAGCATCCACGATTTCATCGTCAGTCATCACAAGCGTTTCATAATTCCTTAAAAGAGTTTGCAGATTTGCTAGCCTGACATGGGTATGCACCTCGAAGAGCAGCTTCAAGGTATCCCATGCCTTCTTCACCGTTTCCTTGGCGATGATATGTTGAAGAACGTCCATCGGCATCACCGAATAGAGCGTCGTCACTGCCTGCCTGTCCTTGCGGTGCTCAGCGTCGTCCTTCTTGTAGGCATTGCCGCCGGGGTCAACGGCATCCCACAATTCAACGGCTCGTAGGGCACACTCCATTAGAGCCTTCCAAACCCCAAATTTCTCCTGATCAAAATGAGGGTATGACGTCCCGGGTATGACAATTGCTTTAGCCGCCACGAAACTTTCTGCTGCAGCCCTCTGCTTGCTCAAATCATCGTCCACCATGATCACTGGGTACTAGGCGATCACAACGAGGCTCTGATGCCACGTGTTAGCTCCAAGATCAAAAATCACAGGAGGTAGACGAAGAACAAAGGAAATAGATTGAAACAGGGAGGGTTTGGTTCTGCCAACGTGCAGTTTTTTCTAGGTCTTTATTTCACATCATATAGGGCTCAAGGAGACGACCTCACGACCAACTCAGCCTACTATTCGTTCCCAACACGTTGTGACCCTGATCACAAACCGACCAACTTTAAAACATACTTTATCTCTAAGAGTTTGACCCTAAAACGACTTCAAATGAGACCTGAACTTTTCCTATCTATTACAGACTCGAACACCTTCAGAACATGTGTTTACAGAGAATAGAAAACTCACACATAGTAGGTCGCTTTCTTTCTTCCAGGTGAAGAAAGGCGATCTCGCATCCTGCCGCCAGGGCGCCTTCCTCCCTGCCGTTCCCAGGCAGCTCCCCTCCGCTGACGACCTCGTCGTCGGTAGTGAGGGGGGTCACTGGATCCATGCATGTGGATTGTTTTAGGCGTTAGTTTCTTAGGGTTTGGCTTGTTCATCGTCATGGCTTTGGCGACAGCAATGACGGCGCCGACTAATAACTCTTCAGATCCTTACCCAACGAGGCAATCCGCTTTTAGGGTGGATTTGGAAACCAGACTGTTCAAGGAAGGATGGTGCGGCGGCGACGGCATCCTCGTGTTGGATCTTTGTCCTCGGGCTCTGTCGTTACGATGGCGTTTGCACCAACGCCGGCGCGGAGCTTGGGAGGTAGTGAAGGAAATATGCCCTAGAGGCAATAATAAAGTTATTATTTATTTCCTGATATCATGATAAATGTTTGTTATTCATGCTAGAATTGTATTAACCGGAAACATAATACATGTGTGAATACATAGACAAAACTATAGTCACTAGTATGCCTCTACTTGACTAGCTCATTAATCAAAGATGGTTATGTTTCCTAACCATAGACATGTGTTGTCATTTGATTAGTGAGATCACATCATTAGAAGAATGATGTGATTGACATGACCCATTCTATTAGCCTAGCACTTGATCGTTTAGTATACTGCTATTGCTTTCTTCATGACTTATACAAAGTTCCTGCAACTATGAGATTGTGCAACTCCGTTTACGGAAGAACACTTTGTGTGCTACCAAAGCCACAACGAATCGGGTGATTATAAAGGTGCTCTACAGGTGTTTCCGAAGGTACATGTTGGGTTGACATAATTCGAGATTAGGATTTGTCACTCCGATTGTCGGAGAGGTATCTCTGGGCCCTCTCGGTAATACTCATCACCTAAACCTTGCAAGCATGTAACTAATGAGTTAGTTATGAGATGATGTATTACGGAACGAGTAAAGAGACTTTCCGGTAACGAGATTGAACTAGGTATTGGATACCGACGATCAAATCTCGGGTAAGTAACATACCGATGACAAAGGGAACAAAGTATGTTGTTATGCGGTTTGACCGATAAAGATCTTCGTAGAATATGTAGGAACCAATATGGGTATCCAGGTCCCGCTATTGGTTATTGACCAAGAATGGATCTAGGTCATGTCTACATAGTTCTCGAACCCGTAGGGTCCGCACGCTTAACGTTTCGATGACAGTTTTATTATGAGTTTATAAGTTTTGATGTACCAAAGTTTGTTCGGAGTCCCGGATGTGATCACGGACATGACGAGAAGTCTCAAAATGGTCGAGACATAAAGATTGATATATTGGAAGCCTATGTTTGGACTTCGGAATGGTTCCGGGTGAAATCGGGATTTTACCGGAACACCGGGGGGTTACCGGAACCCTCCCGGGGGTTAATGGGACTTAGTGGGCCATGAGGGAGAAGAGGAAGGGCCGGCCAGGGCAGGCCGCGTGCCCCCTCCCCCCCTAGTCCGAATAGGACAAGGAGAAGGGGGGTGGCGCCCCCCTTCCCTCTTTCCCTCCCCCCAAGTCCTAATCCAACTAGGAAAAGGGGGGGAGTCCTACTCCCGGTTGGAGTAGGACTCCTCCGGCGCGCCTCCTCCTAGGGCCGACCGCACCCCCCCTTGCTCCTTTATATACGGGGGCAGGGGGCACCCCAAAGACACACAAGTTGATCTACGGATCGTTCCTTAGCCGTGTGCGGTGCCCCCTTCCACCATATTCCACCTCGGTCATATCGTCGCGGAGTTTGGGCGAAGCCCTGCGCCGGTAGAACATCATCATCGCCACCACGCCGTCGTCGACGGAACTCATCTCCGGGCTCGGCTGGATCGGAGGCGGAGATCGTCTCGAGCTGAACGTGTGCGAACTCGGAGGCTCCGTGACGTTCGGTGCTTGGATCGGTCGGATCGTGAAGACGCACGACTACATCAACCGCGTTGTGATAACGCTTCGCTTACGGTCACGAGGGCGTGGGCGAACACTCTCCCCTCTCGTTGCTATGCCATCACCTTGATCTTGCGTGTGCGTAGGAATTTTTTTTCAAATTACTACGTTCCCCAACAGTGGTATCAGAGCCAGGTTTTATGCGTTGATGTTATATGCACGAGTAGAACACAAGTGAGTTGTGGATGATATAAGTCATCGCCTACCAGCATGTCATACTTTGGTTCAGCGGTATTGTGAGATGAAGCGGCCGGACCGACATTACGCCAGACGCTTACGCGAGACTGGTTTCACCATTACGAGCATTCGTGCTTAAAGGTGGCTGGCGGGTGTCTGTCTCTCTCACTTTAGTTGAACCGAGTGTGGCTACGCCCGGTCCTTGCGAAGGTTAAAACGGAGTCTATTTGACAAACTATCGTTGTGGTTTTGATGCGTAGGTGAGAACGGTTCTTGCTAAGCCCGTAGCAGCCACGTAAAATTTGCAACAACAAAGTAGAGGACATCTAACTTGTTTTTGCAAGGCATGTTGTGATGTGATATGGTCAAGACGTGATGCTATATTTTATTGTATGAGATGATCATGTTTTGTAACCAAAGTTATCGGCAACTGGCAGGAGCCATATGGTTGTCGCTTTATTGTATGAAATGCAAACACCCTGTAATTGCTTTACTATCACTAAGCGGTAGCGATAGTCGTAGAAGCAACAGATGGCGTAAACGACAACGATGCTACGATGGAGATCAAGGTGTCGCGCCGGTGATGATGGTGATCACGAAGGTGCTTCGGAGATGGAGATCACAAGCACAAGATGATGATGGCCATATCATATCACTTATATTGATTGCATTTGATGTTTATCCTTTATGCATCTTATCTTGCTTTGATTGACGGTAGCATTTTAAGATGATCTCTCACTAAAATTATCAAGTAGTGTTCTCCCTGAGTATGCACCGTTGCCAAAGTTCATCGTGCCGAGACACCACGTGATGATCGGGTGTGATAAGCTCTACGTCCATCTACAACGGGTGCAAGCCAGTTTTGCACACGCAGAATACTCGGGTTAAACTTGACGAGCCTAGCATATGCAGATATGGCCTCGAACACGGAGACCGAAGGTCGGCGTGAATCATATAGTAGATATGATCAACATAATGATGTTCACCATTGAAAACTACTCCATCTCACGTGATGATCGGTTATGGTTTAGTTGATTTGGATCACGTGATCGCTTAGATGACTAGAGAGATGTCTGTTTAAGTGGGAGTTCTTAAGTAATATGATTAATTGAACTTAAATTTATCATGAACTTAGTACTGATAGTATCTTGCTTGTCTATGTTTGTTTGTAGATAGATGGCTCGTCTTTGTTGTTCCGTTGAATTTTAATGCGTTCCTTGAGAAAGCAAAGTTGAAAGATGATGGTAGCCATTACACGGATCGGGTCCGTAACATGAGGATTATCCTCATAGCTGCACGTAAGAGTTACGCCTGGAAGCACCGCTGGGTGCGAACTGCTGCTGATGATAATCGACGACGTTAAGAACGTCCCGCGAGCAAAGCTGATGACTACTCTATATTTCAGTGTGCCATGCTTTACGGCTTAGAACCGGGTCTTCAACGACGTTTTGAACGTCATGGAGCATATGAGATGTTCCAGAGTTGAAGTTAATATTTCAAGCAAATGCCCGGATTGAGAGATATGAAGTCTCCAATAAGTTCTATAGCTGCAAGATGGAGGAGAATAGTTCATCGGTGAACATATACTCGAATGTCGGGTATAATAATCACTTGATTCAAGCGGGAGTTAATCTTCACGATGATAGTGTCATTGATGAATTCTCCAATCATTGCCACCAAGCTACAAGAGCTTCGTGATGAACTATAATATGCAAGGGATGAACAAGACTATTCCCGAGCTCTTCGCGATCTTTGAAAGCCGCGGAGGTAGAAATCAAGAAGGAGCATCAAGTGTTGATGGTCAACAAGACCACTAGTTTCAAGAAGAAGGGCAAAGGGAAGAAGAAGGGAACTTCAAAAGAACGGCAAGCAAGTTGCTGCTCAAGAGAAGAAACCCAAGTCTGGTCCTAAGCTGAAATCGAGTGCTTCTACCGCAAGCGATCGACTTTCGAAGCGGAACTGCCCCAAGTATTTGGCGGATAAGAAGGATGGCAAAGTGAACAAAGGTATATGTGATATACATGTTATTGATGTGTACCTAACTAGAGCTCGTAGTAGCACACTGGTATTTGATCTTGGTTACATTGCTAATATTTGCAACTCGAAACAGGGACTATGGAATAAGCGAGCACTGGCCAAGGATGAGGTGATGATGCGCGTGGCAAACGGTTCCAAAGTCGATGTGATCGCGGTCGGCACGCTACCTCTACATCTACCTTCGGGATTAGTTTTAGACCTGAATAATTGTTATTTGGTGCCAGCGTTAAGCATGAACATTATATCTGGATCTTGTTTGATGCGAGACGGTTATTCATTTAAATCAGAGAATAATGGTTGTTCTATTTATATGAGTAATATCTTTTATGGTCATGCACCCTTGAAGAGTGGTTTATTTTTATTGAATCTCGATAGTAGTGATACACATATTCATAATGTTGAAACCAAAAGATGCAGAGTTCATAATGATAGTGCAACTTATTTGTGGCACTGCCGTTTAGGTCATATCGGTGTAAAACGCATGAAGAAACTCCATACTGATGGACTTCTGGAATCGCTTGATTATGAATCACTTGGTACTTGCGAACCGTGCCTCATGGGCAAGATGACTAAAACACCGTTCTCCGGAACTATGGAGAGAGCAACAGATTTGTTGGAAATCATACATACAGATGTTTGTGGTCCGATGAATGTTGAGGCTCGTGGCGGATATCGTTATTTTCTCACCTTCACAGATGATTTGAGCAGATATGGGTATATCTACTTAATGAAGCACAAGTCTGAAACATTTGAAAAGTTCAAAGAATTTCAGAGTGAAGTAGAAAATCATCGTAACAAGAAAATAAAGTTTCTACGATCTGATCGTGGAGGAGAATATTTGAGTTACGAGTTTGGTCTACATTTGAAACAATGCGGAATAGTTTCGCAACTCACGCCACCTGGAACACCACAACGAAATGGTGTGTCCGAACGTCGTAATCGTACTTTACTTGATATGGTGCGATCTATGATGTCTCTTACCGATTTACCGCTATCGTTTTGGGGTTATGCTTTAGAGACGGCCGCATTCACGTTAAATATGGCACCATCAAAATCTGTTGAGACGACGCCTTATGAACTGTGGTTTGGCAAGAAACCAAAGTTGTCATTTCTTAAAGTTTGGGGCTGCGATGCTTATGTGAAGAAACTTCAACCAGATAAGCTCGAACCCAAATCGGAGAAATGTGTCTTCATAGGATACCCAAAAGAGACTGTTGGGTACACCTTCTATCACAGATCCGAAGGCAAGACATTCGTTGCTAAAAATGGGTCCTTTCTAGAGAAGGAATTTCTCTCGAAAGAAGTGAGTGGGAGGAAAGTAGAACTTGATGAGATAACTGTATCTACTCCCTTATTGGAAAGTAGTTCATCACGAGAACCGGTTCCCGTGACAACTACACCAATTAGTGAGGAAGCTAATGATATTGATCATGAAACTTCAGATCAAGTTTCGCTGAACCTCGTGAGGTCTACCAGAGTAAGATCCGCACTGAGTGGTACAGTAATCCTATTCGGAAGTCATGTTACTTGACCATGATGAACCTACGAACTATGAGGAAGCGATGATGAGCCCAGATTCGCAAAATGGCTAGAGGCCATGAAATCTGAGATGGGATCCATGTATGAAAACAAAGTATGGACTTTGGTTGACTTGCCGATGATCGGCAAGCCATTGAGAATAAATGGATCTTTAAGAAGAAGACCGACGCTGATGGTAATGTTATTGTCTATAAAGCTCGACTTGTTGCGAAAGGTTTTCGACAAGTTCAAGGGGTTGACTACGATGAGACTTTCTCACACGAAGCGATGCTTAAGTCTGTCCGAATCATGTTAGCTATTGCTGCATTTCATGATTATGAAATTTGGCAAATGGATGTCAAGACTGCATTCTTGAATGGATTTCTAGAAGAAGAGTTGTATATGATGCAGCCGAAGGTTTTGTTGATCCAAAAGGTCTCGACAAAGTGTGCAAGCTCCAGCGCTCCATTTATGGACTGGTGCAAGCATCTCGGAGTTGGAATAAACGCTTTGATAGTGTGATCAAAGCATATGGTTTTATCTGAGACTTTTGGAGAAGCCTGTATTTACAAGAAAGTGAGTGGGAGCTCTGAGCATTTCTAGTTTTATATGTTGATGACATATTATTAATTGGAAATGATATAGAATTTCTGGATAGCATAAAGGGATACTTGAATAAAAGTTTTTCAATGAAAGACCTCGGTGAAGCTGCTTACATATTGGGCATCAAGATCTATAGAGATAGATCAAGACGCTTAATAGGAGTTTCACAAAGCACATACCTTGACAAAATTTTGAAAAAGTTCAAAATGGATCAGGCAAAGAAAGGATTCTTGCCTATACTACAAGGTGTGAAGTTGAATCAAACTCAATGCCCGACCACAACAGAAGATAGAGAGAAAATGAAAAATGTTCCCTATGCTTCAGCCATAGGCTCTATCATGTATGCAATGCTGTGTACCAGACCTGACGTATGCTTAGCAATAAGCTTGGCAGGAAGGTACCAAAGTAATCCAGAGTGGATCATGGACAGCGGTCAAGAACATCTGAAATACGAAAAGGACTAAGGATATGTTTCTCGTATATGGAGGTGACAAAGAGCTAGTCATAAATGGTTACGTCGATGCAAGCTTTGACACTGATCCAGACGATTCTAAATCGCAAACCGGGTACGTGTTTATATTAAACGGTGGAGCTGTAAGTTGGTGCAGTTCTAAACAAAGCGTCGTGGCGGGATCTACATGTGAAGCGGAGTACATAGCTGCTTCTGAAGCAGCAAATGAAGGAGTCTGGATGAATGAGTTCATTTCCGATCTAGGTGTCATACCTAGTGCATCGGGACCAATGAAGATCTTCTGTGACAATACTGGTGCAATTGCTTTGGCAAAGGAATCCATATTTCACAAGAGGACCAAGCACATCAAGAGACGCTTCAATTCCATTCGGGACCAAGTCCAAGTGGGAGACATAGAGATTTGCAAGATACATACGGATCTGAATGTTGCGAGACCGTTGACTAAGCCTCTCTCACGAGCAAAACATGATCAGCACCAAGACTCCATGGGTGTTAGAATCATTACTATGTAATCTAGATTATTGACTCTAGTGCAAGTGGGAGACTGAAGGAAATATGCCCTAGAGGCAATAATAAAGTTATTATTTATTACCTCATATCATGATAAATGTTTATTATTCATGCTAGAATTGTATTAACCGGAAACATAATACATGTGCGAATACATAGACAAAACTATAGTCACTAGTATGCCTCTACTTGACTAGCTCATTAATCAAAGATGGTTATGTTTCCGAACCATAGACATGTGTTGTCATTTGATTAGTGAGATCACATCATTAGAAGAATGATGTGATTGACATGACCCATTCTGTTAGCCTAGCACTTGATCGTTTAGTATACTGCTATTGCTTTCTTCATGACTTATACAAAGTTCCTGCAACTATGAGATTGTGCAACTCCCGTTTACCGGAAGAACACTTTGTGTGCTACCAAACGTCACAACGTAACTGGGTGATTATAAAGGTGCTCTACAGTTGTTTCCGAAGGTACATGTTGGGTTGACATAATTCGAGATTAGGATTTGTCACTCCGATTGTCGGAGAGGTATCTCTGGGCCCTCCCGGTAATACTCATCACCTAAACCTTGCAAGCATGTAACTAATGAGTTAGTTATGAGATGATGTATTACGGAACGAGTAAAGAGACTTTCCGGTAACGAGATTGAACTAGGTATTGGATACCGATGATCAAATCTCGGGTAAGTAACATACCGATGACAAAGGGAACAAAGTATGTTGTTATGCGGTTTGACCGATAAAGATCTTCGTAGAATATGTAGGAACCAATATGGGCATCCAGGTCCCGCTATTGGTTATTGACCGAGAATGGATCTAGGTCATGTCTACATAGTTCTCGAACCCATAGGGTCCACACGCTTAACGTTTCGATGACAGTTTTATTATGAGTTTATAAGTTTTGATGTACCGAAGTTTGTTCGGAGTCCCGGATGTGATCACGGACATGACGAGGAGTCTCGAAATGGTCGAGACATAAAGATTGATATATTGGAAGCCTATGTTTGGACTTGAATGGTTCGGGTGAAATCGGATTTTACACGAACACCGGGGTTACGGAACCTCCCGGGGTTAATGGGACTTAGTGGGCCATGAGGGAGAAGAGGAAGGGCCGGCCAGGGCAGGCCGCGCGCCCCCTCCCTTCCTAGTCCGAATAGGACAAGGAGAGGGAGGCGGCGCCCCCCTTCCCTCTTTCCCTCCCCCCAAGTCCTAATCCAACTAGGAAAAGGGGGGAGTCCTACTCCCGGTGGGAGTAGGACTCCTCCGCCGCCTCCTCCTAGGGCCGGCCGCACCCCTTGCTCCTTTATATACGGGGCAGGGGCACCCCAAAGACACACAAGTTGATCTACGGATCGTTCCTTAGCCGTGTGCGGTGCCCCTTCCACCATATTCCACCTCGGTCATATCGTCGCGGAGTTTAGGCGAAGCCCTGCGCCGGTAGAACATCATCATCGTCACCACGCCGTCGTGCTGACGGAACTCATCTCCGGAGCCCGGCTGGATCGGAGGCCGGAGATCGTCATCGAGCTGAACGTGTGCTGAACTCAGAGGCTCCGTACGTTCGGTGCTTGGATCGGTCGGATCGTGAAGACGTACGACTACATCAACTGCGTTGTGATAACGCTTCCGCTTACGGTCTACGAGGGTACGTGGACAAACACTCTCCCCTCTCGTTGCTATGCCATCACCATGATCTTGCGTGTGCGTAGGAATTTTTTTGAAATTACTACGTTCCCCAACAGGTAGTCCAAGAGCCGATGCAGATTGTGGTTTGAATCGGCGGCATCTGAAAGATTGTGGATCTGGGTTTGTGGTTCGTGGCAGGCATGTATAGTTTTCTCCTCCAACGTCATAGTTTGGTGGGGGTTCCAGATCTGGAGTTCGATGGCATGTTCGAGGTGTTTCCTAGGTCAGATTTGTTCAACTGCAATGGCTTCGCCTTTATTGGCGAGCCACCTTGGAGGTCCGTAAAGCTGCATATCAGTGATGGAGCTGCGTCGAGCTCACGTGTGGAGGTGATCCGTCATTTTCTCCTTCGGTGGATGCTATTGTGGTGCCAGAGGCAGGTGACGGGCGTTTGTGTCAAGCTCAGAGGATTCTTCAGTCTTGTTTGTAATTTTATTTCTTGGCTGGTGTTCCTGTGCGCAAAGTTTAGCGTTCTGCTGTCTTTTCAGTTTTGTCATATCAGTATGTACGTGGCTTGTACTATATGACCCTTATGATATAAATGATAAACGTATTACTTTGCAAAAAAAGGTTGTCCCTCAGCCTCAACATTGGACATGTCACCAAGCTCTGGTCACCAACACCGCCACCCTTGTCGGATTCCACTGGTTGTCGGACAGTTATGTGCTCCAAGACTACCATGCCGAAGCTGAACACGTTCCGACTTGAGTGACGCCTTGTCAACGGTGGTGTACCCCATTGCGAAGTACCTGAACGTAACCAGTATCCGCGCAGGCGAGCTCATGGGCTTCTTCCCCTATTTCTCTTCAAGTCCAGGCACTACCTCAGTGTTCGCACACGAACACGTCACTGTGTACCCTCGACGCCGGGGGTGATGCACCGCAGCTCACGTCGAAGGAGACCCGACCGACAGCGCGATACACAAGACAGTCGGCGGGCGCTTTTGTAGACCCGAAGCCCCACTTGCCCGGGAGGGACCCCGTCAGGGCTCGCGGCGGCTATGGGCTGCTCCAGGTCGTTTCGCTTGCCCCTAGAGCCTCGTGGATCCGCAGACCTCCAGCATGAAGAACTAGCGAAGAACGAGAAGAAAGATACAAGGGAGAGATAAAAAGTAGATGAACACGAAAAAGTAGTAGATGTGTTTGTTCGATTGGTGTTGTTCAATCGGCCATCACCCCCAACATATATAAGAGGCGGCTGGACTTCCCGTACAAGAAAAGGATTCATCTAGGCTTTCCTTACAAGAAAATTGCATCAATTCATGTCCAAAACCCTAGTCAAATTCGGACTAGTTTTATCCGAACTTTCCATAACTGTTCGGCTTAAACTGACTGTACCTTGCGGGTATTTTTTCTGATGGCAAACAACCTCGGATGGAAACGAGTCCAAAAGCAATCTTGACCGTTTCGACGAGGCGAACATCTTTCATGTTGAACGTTTTTTCATTAGAGGTCATCCTAAGGGTCAAATCGCTCGTGCAAAACAGCAAATTATTCACGCATCTCATTAGACACACCCACATATGTGTCTGGTTCTGGGCGTCATATTTTGCTCGCTGGAGGGTCTCGTTGTGCGGGCTCTAACTTTTGCACACGACCTCAGATTGCAACGATCTTTATATCAAAATCAATCGTTTCGACGAGACGAAGACAATTCATGTAGATAATTCTTCCATACGAGGCCGTCTTGGGGGCGTAATCAGCCGAACAGTGTTCTGAATACAAAATCCAATACTTTGAGCACAACTTCGGCCTTAGAGATGAGGTCGGATGGCTATGACTTAAACATCAAAGTTGTTCCTCTCGGCGATGTGAAAATTTCCATGCTGAAAACCCTTTCACTCGAAGCCATCTCATTTTCTTTTTATGTCATGCCAAAATCTGGTGTCAACACATGCCCCCCTGTTTTTCGGCAAAGCTTGCACGCCGAAAAATAATTTGCACGGTGTTTGTTCTAAGGATGATGTCAACACTCCATCAGCCATTTATTTTTCTCAGGGCGATAATTATGTATTGGCCATGTTTGTGCTAAGGGCGATAATCCTACATCTGCCATTGCCTACTCAGGCTTCTTGCCACACACTCGGATGGTATTTCTTCAAGTACTTGCCATTGAGAGCTCGAGGTAACAATGCCCCTTGTACGGATTCCACCAAATATTAGTTTCCAGGAACTACTCTTGTAATCCTAAAAGGACCTTCCCAACTTGGAGACCACTTCCCGAATTTTTTATCTCTTGAACCAATCGGCAGAATCACTTTCCAGACGAGATCACCAACTTGAAAATTCTTCAACTTAACTTTCTTATTGTAAGTTCTTGCTACCCTCAACTTGTCGCTCTCTATGGCCTTCAAAGCAGCCAAACGTTTATCGGCGACCTCATCAATATTGTCCATCATCAAGTTATAAAAGTCTACTGTCGATAAATCATTTTGTTTGGCTATTCTCAAAGCATTCAAATTTACTTCCACTGGTAAAACAGCCTCTTGACCATATACTAGCTCATATGGAGTCACTTCCGTAGCACCATGCCTTGAGATTCTATGTGCCAATAATGCTTCAGACAACAACTCATGCCATTTCCTCGGATTATCCTCGATTTTCTTCTTGATGAGTTTGATTAAAAATTTATTGCTAGACTCAGCTTGTCCATTGGCTTGGGCATAATATGGAGAGGAATTGAGCAACTTTATGTTATAAGATTCGGCAAATTCTCTGACTTGGTGTGACATGAAAGATGAGCCTTGATCTGTAGTCAACGTTTGAGGAATGCCGAATCTATGAATAATGTGCTCGGTTATGAACTTAATTACCTCTGTATGTGTCATGTTCTTGAGAGGCACTGCTTCAGACCATTTAGTGAAATAATCGGTTGCTACTAATACGAACCGATGCCCCTTTGATGAAGACGGATGAATTTTTCCAATAAAGTCTAAACCCCATCCTCTGAAAGGCCATGGCCTGATAATTGAATGTAGCATAGCAGCAGGAGCCAACTGAATATCACCAAATTTTTGACAAGCTTCACACCCTTTATAATATCTGAAGCAATCATTAATAATGGTCGGCCAATAAAACCCAGCACGTTGTAGTAACCATTTCATCTTGGGAGCCGACTGATGAGTGCCACAAATACCATCATGGACCTCTCCCATAGCAATTCTCGCTTGATCTTCGTCCAAGCACTTTAAAAGAACATCATCAACCGTTCGGCGATAGAGACCATCATCTCTCATTGTGTACTTGAAAGCCATACGCCGAACAGCCCTGTCCACCCTTCTACTAGGATCACACAAATAATCAATGATGGGTTTTCTCCAGTCTTGATTTGCTCCTGCATTGAATATTTCATTAGTGGCCGAAACAGTGGGCTCCGGTTCGGGCTCCCCTATGTTGGAAAGACTAGACATCGGCTTTTCAGAAATATGAAACATGCCACGATCAACATGATAGCCGGATGCTTGTTGTGCCAAATCATTTGCTTTCCAATTGTCATGTCTAGATATATGAGCAATGCTAAAATAATCCAAAGTAGAAATTATATCTATACATTTATCAAGATAAACATTAAGTGATTCATCAAAGCATTGAAAGACTTTGGATATTTGTTGTACTACTAATAACGAATCACCATAAGCTTCAATATGTGTAACACCTATAGCAAGTAACATCTCTAGGCTGAATAATAATGCTTCATATTCGGCTTTATTATTCGTACAAAAATATTCTAAGCGGCACGAGGCTTCAAAAACAGCACCATGAGAAGATATAGGGCTGGAATTCGAGCCAAGTCGAGCCAGCTTGGCTCGACTCGCTAAAGCTCGTTTCATTCGAGCTAGCTCGACTCGACTCGTTACTATAACGAGTTCAAATTCAAGATTGGCTCGACTCGTATAACTCACGAGCTGGCTCATTTAGCTTGTTAAGCTCGTTAAGGATATGAACATAAAACCTTACGAATAAGATAAAAATAAACATTATTTGTGAACATTGTACATGTTTAATATGTACATTTTACATTCACAAGTAATCATTTTTTTCATATTTGTAGTGCAGCTGGGCCTTATGTTGTGTGCCTAGGACGCAAGGTGCTTAGCTGATCTCTTGTAACAAGCCTAACGAGTTACACAAGTACTCGTGAGATTGGCTCGTTTAACTTGGTCTATAAACGATCTTAAACTAAAGCTCGGCTCGACTCGTTATTCTTCGAGTTCGAGTCGATTCGAGCCGAGTCACGAGTTACTCGTTTAGCACATGAGCTTCGAGCTTTTTTTCCAGCCCTAAGAAGATATGTAAACAATACCAACACCTTGGCCATTACTACAAACTGAACCATCAAAATATAATCTCCATGGTACTAGTGAGACAAGCTTTATATCAACATCATGCTTGTCATCAATCCGATGTTCAACAATAAAATCAGCTATCATTTGGCCTCTTATAGATCTCAATGATGCACAAGCCAAATCATATCCAAACAGAGTAAAAGCCCAGTAGCCAATTCTGTAAATATGAATTGGTCTATGAAAAATATATTCAATGACATCGGTCATGATGTCTCAACTCCATTCAATCATAATATAAGCATGCGTATAAATTTCCATGAGCACGTACCTTGTCTCACTCTCCAATCGAACTAAGGATGATGTTTAGAATACTGCACCGGTCATGCATTGACATATTCTTAGGACGATAGATAAATATCGGCTGACAACAAATTCCCTGGCATAGGCGTTAATGGCATAGTTGAAGAATATGGCCAATGTGTAGACCGAAGATGCTGAAACCTTAATCTTGGTCCTTCATAGTTTTCACTCTTTTCCTTCTTCACCTTTGCCGCACTTCTTGTAATGGAGGCTTGCACATAATTCTTATTTTGAGCACTCCCTTTGGGAACCCATGCCATGTTCCTTTCTTCAAGTTCTTGTGCACTAAGTTTGTGTAATTCCCTCTTTTGCCAATACGATAAGCCGAGTGGGCATCTCGGCAGTGATTCTGTTTTGACCAATGGCAATTCCTTTTTGGCCTTGTGCACTCTCAACTTCTTTTCTTCAGATTTGGCACTTTGATTCGCAATAATTGGTTGCTTCGTCTCATTTCCTTTAGTAGCCAATGTCAAAAATTTAATTGGCTCTTTTTCATTTGAGATCAAATCTGAAGTTGCACTCTTATGACCATCTTTTTTAACACGGTAAACTTGTTTGACCACCTCTTTCTTCTTCCTTGAGTGTTGGACCGATTCCTTGTGATTGAAATGGTCTTTAACATGTGGTTGTTGAACAAATGATGATCCTCTCGGAGCTGCATAATTTTGGTGAGGTGGTGTTGAATATGATGGATAATGTGCCCTTGATTTATACTTGTTCCATGATTGATCTGAATAATAGTCAGCATAGGGGGGTATCCATGACATCGGCATTGGTGGCCCAAAAGGAGGATATGGAGTCGGTTTGCTCAACTTATTCCTTCGCCAATCCCGGTCTTCAAATTTATGCCTTGGGGGTGACTTCGATGCTTTTGTTTCACTCGACCAATAAGCACTCTTTGCCTCACTTATATTCTGATATTTTTCTAATAACTGCGCGAAAGTGACTTTCAGCTTTTTACCTTTGTGCTTACCATTGCCTTTGCTTTGTTTAGTTGTGCATGCATCGGTCTTTGAATTTTTTTGTTGCCCCACCCCCAGTGCTAGATGTCGCCATTGTAGCTTTGATGGAATTCCCATCTTCAAGACTGTTGTTGATGCACTTTTTAACCATATCCTTGCTCGAAGACTTGACCCCGTCATCGTCGGTGTGTACCTGTTGACCTTTAGATGAATCGGCTTGAGATAGCCGAGTCAACATTTGATCACCATCAAGACCAATTTGATACGACTGGCCATATGCTCGTGCCTCAACAAACTCCAATCGTCCTATGTTGTCCGATTGTGTGGCTTGATGAATCACGTTGTTGTCTTTCATATTCTCTTCAAACAAACATTGCATTTGTTCTTGTCCTGATGGCTCGACATCATGATCAATTATAATAGGATTTGTCGACGATGCACCAACGATGTGATTACCCATGCCCGGACTGAAGGTACATTGTCTGTCCATTAAGTGATACTGTGATACTGGTTCTGAAACAAAATAACCGAGTAGTGCTGGCTTAGCGTTATCCGACTCGGCTATGCATTGATTTTCATCCTGTTTTCCCGATGCTCTTGAATCAGCTATCTCGAAGGACTTTGGACCTGGCTTTATGTTTCCACAACAAAAACAATTACAGAATATACGTCTCATTTGAGACCAAATGTTAGCCAGGCATGAAACAAGCAAAGCTATCCATATGAACATAATTTTAAGTCGGCATAATGGGAAAAGCTTTGGTTGCGATGAGTTATCACTACCAGTCTCTATGAATGATACCATGTGTTGACTATCATGATTAGTGACAAGATCATTCCTAACAAACAGATTACTCATTTCGATTGGTCCTTCAAAATTAATTGGAATCTTACTAATAGGTGCATCAACAATATGATTTTGACCGAATCGAAAATTGAATAAACTATCTGCTAGGTGTACCTTTGTGAAGACATTGGAAGGAAGAGATGGTTGCACCACTAGAACAATACCCTGCTCCACTTCTGAATAATTCTCCAACGCCTCGTTCTCTTTTTCTGGATCTCGTGCTTCATCACTCGGATTGTCTGAGTAGATTTCACTCGGATTGCCCGGGTATATTTCAGTCGGATTACCCGAGTGGATTTCACTCGGATGCTCCTTGTCAGTTGAACTTTGCTCGGCTGCATTTTCTTGTTCTTGATTTTCATCATTAACGGAACTGTGTTCGGCCATATTACTTTGCTCTTGATGCTCATCAATATTTTTGGCATGAAACTCATAGGGTAGCATGTAAGCTCCCTTGCATATAGAAAAATCGAGGACAGCCAATTTACTGCGCTTGTCATTCCTTTGCTCAGCGAAGCTTGCATCTTCTATTTTGGTGCACTTGGTAATAAATGGCTTGATGCACTCGGCATTAGCTATCTCCGTGCTCAATTTGGTTTCAACCGAATCCACAGTATAACCCGAGTGAATCCTTTTTTGCTGATTTGCTTCAAAGCTTCTTTTTTATCTTGCCTTAAGAGTGTAGAAGGGCCAACATGGTTGCCACATGGAGAAAGGCACTTGATGTACTCTTGCAAATCTTCCTCTCCACACTTCTTCTTGAGTGCTTCATAAGCCTGTCGATATTCTGCTGGTAATTCCTCAAGGGTAGGTGTAGTAAATTCATTGTTCCCTGTGAGCTCTGGCTTGTTCTTGTCCACTTGGGCCACATATTTTTCTTTAAACTCAGCCCTGCTTGGATCGGCTTGCCCCCCAATACTTTTACGATCTTTCGGCAATGAATTGATGTTGCCGAAATTTTTCTATTGTATAGGGGGTGTATAACATGCTGCAATGATAGGTGAAGACATGTGCACTGTTGTTGAATATTTTCTCACGCCAATTTGATCAATTGGCAACACTTCGTCTTCTTTCAAAACCCTAGCTCTTATTGAATCATAATCAGGAACCAATCCCTTTTCATGCTGCTCGAGGCAAATAGCACTAATCTTCTTATTTTGGGCTAAACTTTTTAATGCAACCAGAGCCACCTCATCTCCTGCAATATTAGGCACATATGCTCCTGCATAATCTCCATTCACTCGGCCATAACCGTGACGGTGAGCCGAGTCATGAATATTTTTAGTTTCATATGCCACTGAACAATTAATCTCATGAGGTGTAGTATATGATGATTGAGGATAACCAGCCAAATAGCTAATGGAAGCATGGCCGATTCTCCCATCCATCGGCATGTTTGAGGATGAACCCGCATATTGCGAGTCGGCTGCCGATGGATAAAACTGTGAAACTCCCTCCTGTACATGAGGTGTCATATATTGATCACTCGAACAAATCGTGTTGTTCACCGGCATATTGAAAGATGTTGCTGATGCACGAAAGTTCAGATTCATAAGTTGCATGTCGCAATTCTGTAAATTCCACGTTTCTCCAACGGAATAACTATTCGGCCTTTGCTCGTTAGAGCTAGCCGACATGACATGTCCATTGAAAGATCTAGCAATATCAACATAATGGCTATTTGCATCTACGTAAGGAGATTGATGATACATGTTACCGTTGTAGATTGCAGCCGCTTGATGACGCTCTCCTCGTAGCAAGAACAGACTGGAGACTGTTCAAAGCTTCGTCCTCAACGGAGTCGCCAAAAAGTGTGTTGACGCTGGAACGCGTCACACGAACACGTCGATGTGTACCCGCGGCGCCGAGGGAGATGCTCCGCAACTCACACCGCGGGAGGCCGACTTCCAGCGCGATACGCAAGACAGCAAGCCGACGCTTTTGGGACCCGAAACCCCACACGCCCGAGAGGGACCCCGTCGGGGCGCGCGGCGGCTATGGGATGCCCTAGGTCGACCTGATCGCCCCTAGGGCCTCGAGGTTCGCCACCCTGCAATGAAGAAGAGCGAACGAAGAACGAGGAAGAAGAAGAACTAGGGTTAAGGAGAAAAGATAAAAGATAAAAAGTGGCAGATTGATTGATCGATTATGTGTTGTTCAATCGGCCGTCACCCCCAACATATATAAGAGGCCGCTGGACTTCCCGTACAAGAAAAGGATTCATCTAGGCTTTCCTTACAAGAAAATTGCATCAATTCACGTCCAAAACCCTAGTCAAATTCGGATTGGTTTTATCCGAACTTTTCAAAACTGTTCGGTTTAAACTGAATGTACCTTGCGGGTCTTTTTTGTGATGGCACACAATCTCGTATGGAAACGAGTCCAAAAGCAATCTTGACCGTTTCGACGAGACGAACATTTTTCATGTTGAACATTTTTTCATTAAAGGTCATCCCGAGGTTCAAATCGCTCGTGGAAAACAGCAAATTATTCACGCATCTCATCAGATACACCCACATATGTGTCTCGTTCCGGGCGTCATATTTTGCTCGCTGGAGGGTCTCGTTGTGCGGGCTCTAACTTTTGCATACGACCTCGGATTGCGACGATCTTTATATCAAAATCAATCGTTTCGACGAGACGAAGACTATTCATGTAGATAATTCTTCCATACGAGGCGGTCATGGGTGCGTAATCAGCTGAACAGTGTTCTGAATACAAAATCCAGTACTTTGAGCACAACTTCGGCCTTAGAGATGAGGTCGGATGGCTATGACTTAAACATCAAAGTTGTTCCTCTCGGCGATGTGAAACTTTCCATGCTGAAAACCCTTTCACTCGAAGCCATCTCATTTTCTTTTTATGTCATGCCAAAATCTGGTGTCAACACTCAGGTTGCCATTGGTCATGCACTCGAACACCAGCAGCCTTTCCGAGCAGTATCACAGTGATGGCACCATGTGACAGTGGTTCAGTCATGACAGGAACATGATCGCTTAATTTGTTTGCTTGTCCTTGTTGGAAGTTGAGGATGCCAATTAATGGTCATGGATCATGGATGTGTTCTACATGAGAATTCAAACTTCACAAAGTAACAGAGCTGCATGATTTGCAACTGTTTGCATACCTCAGGGAGCAACTCATAGTCTTCATCCGCACCTCGAAGGGGCCTAATCTTCATGATGGTGATGAATTTGCCATCGCTGATCTGACCTCGGTAATACCTTGATCCACCCTCCAACGACAATGAGGTGTTCACCAGATAATCACCCGATTGCATGCTCGAACTCCATATAGATGAACCGAAGAACAATGTAAGGGAATGGACCGCCTTCGCTCAAGCAAACTAGTGGATAGCCACACAAGAACCCTTCCATGGATAGAAAACAAGAATCTACACACTGTAACAAATAAAAATCTTTGAAGCAATCCAGTCAGGTAAAAGATGTATGCCTTGCCTTTGATGACACAGAACCCCGGTTTCGGTTGCAGTTGGGGAAGAGGGGAAGGTCAGTGGTTGACAATGTTCGATCTGATGCTCCATCTAGCATACTTGTGGAAGGAGGGCATCTGCGAACACGAAAAGAACACGTCTTTGCAGCGAAAGTAGTACGCCATGGTGTCAAAGAAGGTAGCACTGATGAGGCCCATGCATACTAGTAGTGTAGGAATGACAGTTTTGCTAGAGAAACGATTCTTCCCTTCTTCAGAACTTCCTGATTATTAAAGCATGCGACATTCAACATCCGAAAAAGATGACATTCTGTTCTTGGTTGATTATGCAGATCAAAATCCAGTTGATGAAATCTTCAAGGAACTACTTGAGCTTGAGGCTGCATAATAAAGGAGGTCCTACCAAGGAGGAGATCTCATGCATGGATGCTCCATGGATTAGTCCAGTTCGCCTTGCGAGTACACCGGGTAGTATCACCCAGCTTCATTTGCTCCTACACTATCCATATCTCATGCTTCTACATGGCATTCAATTCTAGATAACGCTTCGTGTAGTTTGTAGGTGGATTGGACCGCGACAGTCATGATGCTCTTGTTTCTGGAGATCCAAGGAGGACAAAGGCGCCCGTGTCCATTCCTGAGTAAGGTAGGATGCGTTTGATATTGGTGTTGAAGCTGAATGCAAGCAAAAGATGCAGAGTTTAGTTAGGTGCCGTTCTCTACAAGTACACGTGCATACACAAAACAAGAGCAGGGCATGTCAGATTCTGGACAGGAATGCATGCTTCAGACAGATCATGGTAAATATGTAGTACTAGAAGATTGAATGATTCATGCTTGGAACAGAAGAGCATGAGTAAGAGAGATGTATGACCTCCAAATTCAGTGCATGCAGTTCCTTCATTTCTTCACACGCCACTCTTCTGTTTTCGAAGCAACAAGCTACACTGCCAATTACCATCGCTAGTTGCGATAGCAAGCAAATAGCACAATAGAGAAGAACACCTACGAAATTCCTACACATTTCTTCTTTGCAAAAATAAGATTCCATAGTATAGATCATACTTTGTCTGACCAATCTACCTTGAAAAGTGGAAGAAATGTGGAGCCTTAACAATGTACCTGAATCTCGAATCGTACTCCATATGGATCACCTATACATACTGTAAACATTACCAACATATACACTTGCAACTCAAAGATTTTTGTAGTGTTGCTGCTATTGCTCAATAACCTCCATTCCGAATCCTTTTGTTTCTAGTTGCAACAGAAATGCCATGTGAACAACAATGAGATGAAAAAGTTTGTGCGTTCTATCAGTGTCATCAACCAGAGCGCCAACAAAGAAGAGCGTGTCTGGTAGTCCTAAATTAGAGAGTGGAGAACTAACATTATCTGCTAAAACTTCTTACTCAAGTGGGATCTCAAATTCATAGGTTTGTTCAGTTCAGCTATTCAGACACTACACGAAGATGGAATGCAGGAGTAATGGACAAAATAGTTCCTGTTGACACTCGAAAATGGCACAATCATAAAAGTTACTTAAAGCTATGTCAAGATTAATTTAAAGTTACGATTGGAAGTCACCATGGGATAGCTCTATTCGAGAAGATCAAGATGGATTTGAAGATGGTCTAAAACGGAGTTCGGATGCAAAAGTTATGACAAGTTCGGAGATGTGCATATTGACATCAGATTATAAAATGGCTATAAACTCAATTAAGATTGCCTCTGATGGAAAACCTTTCAACATGAAAGTTGTGCGTATCGTCGAATCGGTTGATTTTGATATAAAAATCGTCTTAATCCAAGGTCATATGCAACTTGTGGAGGCAAAACGAGGATAGAAACAGAAGCTGCAGAGTCATTTCGGACGGACCGAGTTGATTGACTCGGTGAGACCGAGTTGATCCGGGAAATTACAGAAAGTTACCGAAAGTTGGCAACGCTCACTCGGTGGCACCGAAGCAAACTAATCGGTGAGACCGAGTTGATCCGGGAAATTACAGAAATTTATAGAGAGTTGGCCACGTTCACTCGGTGGAACCGAAGCAAACCAATCGGTGAGACCGAGTTGATCCGGAAAATTGCTAAAGATTCCTGTCCGAGTTAGGTTAGGTTTTTTGACGTTTTGGATGAAGTTTTTAGTCCCTTTCTTGTACGGGAAGTCCAGCCGCCTCATAAATAGATGAGAGGTGACGGCCGATTGAAGAACACACAATCGACAAATCAATATACTACCTTTTATTCTAGTTTTTACATCTCTCCCTTGTTCTTTCTCTCTCGTTCTTCATTCGTTCTTCGTGTTGAAGGGCAGCGATCCTCGAGGCTCTAGGGGCGAGCGAATCGACCTAGGGCAGCCCATAGCCGCCACGTGTCCAGACGGGGTCCCTGCCGGGCGCTTGGGATTTTGGGTCCTGAAAAGCACCCGCCGGATTGCTTGCGTACCGCACTTCCGGACGAGTCTCCTTCGACGTGAGCTGCGCTGCATCACCATCGGCGTTGGAGGTACACGCTGACGTGTTCGTGTGTGAACAGTTTCTACAGGAAACCATTATCTCGGAGGATTCAGAACAAAATCCCAAACCTGGTACTACAATTCATTGACAAAATCACTCTAGGAGACATATTTTGCCCGCAAAATTGATAAATTCCCGTGGGGCATCAACAATTACTTTATGAGATTGGATTTTCAATACCCGGGTGTCCAGGCACCCCCTTACCAGCACCGTTGGTCGAGGTTCCAGCTCATAGTGATATGTACCAGGTACTGTAGCAAGCATTTGATTAACTGAGCGTATGGCACAGGAGGCTGGGCACATTTCAAGCTGGGTCTAGTCTGGCACTATGCGTGGTAGGTTGATTCCCCTACTAACTGAGCACTGTAGCGGATTCCAGGGCCCTCTGTTCTGACTTTTCTCTCTCACACAGCCTCTCTCTTCTGACTTTCTCTCACACACGGGCTAACAAAAAGAGAGGATATCCTTACCTCTCTTCTCTCTTTCTTCACGTGAAGAACTACATCAACTCCCCTGATTAAACAACAATCTAAATAATTGTACTCTCACTAGATTCTGAAATAAGGATGGTCCATGCATGGATCAATTCATAACACAGAGTATGAAATGCTACAGGAATTACATGGAAAAGTTAAGAAAGAGAACAGCCGCATGCAAAACTTTTTGGGAGTTTTTTAAGAGAGAGTTCCTCCTATTCTTTTTATTTTGCGCATAAGTCTCAGCCTGGATACCAAGGAAAGCCCAGCATGCAAAAAACTTGACGCTTTAACCCCGCAAAAGCGTGCAGCGTATCCACCAATACCTCGCTGAGTGGTAACTGCTGCCGTTTTACTGGCTGTCGTTCCGCATGCCAGCCAGCAGCCACTGCATGCACGACAGCTTTCCCTCTCCCTTCTAAATTAAAGCAGAAAAGCAGGGGCATAGAAGGAAAGGTTGGCTGCATGATCCTAGCGCGCAGACCATTGAGGAAAAAACGAACTTTTTTTATGAGCAGAGTATTGAGGATCGGAGGGAGTACTATTTTCACGAGCGTGCACATAGCCTGACACAGCTGTCGGGAACAGTAGACTGCAGTAGACTACTATGGGAGTATGAAGTCTTTTCAGGGACAAAATTACTGTTCTAACTCTTAAGGCAAACTAAATCCCGATTTGACCTCGTTTCGAAAAAAAATTCGTTTCAGACCTTTTTTGGTGACGCCAAGGTCCCTGGCGTCTGGGTTCTGGCGACGCCTGAGGTCCTGGCGTCGGCCCCAACCCGCACTGCCCGCCTGCGTTGACTGACCTTGGCGTGGCAAAGGGGCGACGCCGAGGACCTGGCGTCTGGCCCTGGTAAGTGGATAACCGCGCGGGCCGAGCCCACCCACCCACCCACCCACCCATCTCTTCTTTCTCAGCGCCTGACGAGAGGAGGACCAGACGCCAAGGACCCTGGCGTCTGGTTGCCCTGTTTCTGCTGTCCAGGACTCTACTTTTGCTTCCAGTCGACCCCCAGACGCCAGGGTCCCTGGCGTCTGGTCCCCTGACTTGTAACCAGACGCCAGGGACCCTGGCGTCTAGTACCCTGTAGATTATTTTGAACTTGCTGTTTGACACAAGAAGATAGCACATATATATTCATATGATAGGTTCATACAGCACAGAAGATAGCACATTTCACATAACTTTCACCACGACAAATTCTTTCATACAAACGACAAGTTCATAGATTTTTCATCACGATAAATTCAAGCATACATAAGACAGCAAGTGCATACATATGGTACCAAGTGCATACATAAGACACCAAATTCAAGACAACCAAGTTCAAGATAACCAAGTTTTTACCACGACAGCAAATTCATGCACTTCCAAACAAGAAGCTCACTTCCTCCTTCCTCTCTTGACAATGGTTCCCCTTGTAGGCTCTTCCTCTTCGCTAGCCTCCTCCTCCTCTTCGTTGTATGCCTCCTCCTCCGCCTCAATGTTGGCCTTATATCTTTGCATTCCTGTTGGGATAAGCTTAAGAGGATACTCCGGACTATGGAATTGTGTGTTCCATGTCTTCTTTCTACCTTTCTTGCCTGCTGTCTTAGCAATGGCTTTGCCTTTCGTAGAGCGAGCATTGCCTTGTGTCGGTTGTGATGGTTGTGGAGCATCAACATCATACTCATGATCCTCTTGCTGTGTTGCATCATACTCATGCTCCTCATGATGTGTTGGCTCCTCTTGATGCACTGGCTCCTCTTCATGCATTGGCTCCTCTTGATGTGCTGCCTCCTCCTCCATGTCATCATCGTTCTGGAGTAAACGCCGTCTATGAGCTTTGGCGGCGCGGGTACCAGGTGCGTACACGTCACTGGACTTAGCACCATGGCAAGAAAGCATTGCTGCCATCTTATGGAACCGCTTCTTGAACTTCTGCAAAAACACAAAATATGCTATGATACGAGATGCAAATAAATAATCCGCGAAAAGAAACTTTTCTAATATATTTGTCACACCTCCATCGTGCTCCTAAGAGTTCTCTCAGATAATCCACCACCAACTGGATGACTCAGTGCAACATTGGCATCGTTGACGCACAAAAGCAACTCTCGGCCCTGCAATTCATGAACACACCAAACTTATGTATTTGAAAGAAGACAACATGATGCAAGTATATTAGAATAGGTCAAACAGAAAGCAGACTACCATTTCGTCATGCATCGGTGCGTAGTCAACATGAGCCCCTCTGGTGTCTCTCACTGCCGTGTTGAAGGTAGTATAACCTTCTGCAGTCTCTGGGTCTTCAGACACCAACTCCGACCACTCGTCGTGAGTCCAACCTGGCTTCAGCTTTAACCGGTAACGATCCGCATACCACACTTGATACTTCTGATATGCTGCAACATTGTGAGGTCTATTCTCTGATTGCACTAGCGTGTCTCTCTGATTCCAAATTTCTATCCATGCACGGTGTTTGTTTGCCCAATCCGATGTATCCTGATTGTTCCTTCGATCGAACCTACAAATGATGCACGGGACAAAGCATTAGGAAACATTCACTTATTCAATGCTCTACTACATAGTCAAGGCATGCTTGCTTACCGATGCAGAGATAGCATTTCCTCCTTGCTCTCCTCAATTGGAATACCTTGTCTTTTTCCAAATTGTCTTGCCACACGGTCTACAAAGTGCCACTCGACTGCGAAGAAGCATATCATTGGGCACCTCACCCGCCAAAGATGGCTATCATGCGTGCACATCTCATTAAGATCAAAGTCACGATCTTCCACATAAGGCAACCAATATACCTGCAAAACAAAGAGATACATTGTTAGCTACATAAGTTTCATTCTTGACTAAATTTGCTCTCATCGAACTTCTCAAAACCTGCTCAGCAGTCAAGGTGTCCAGCTCGTTCATATAGCACTTGTATCGCACATGCGAGCTTCCTGTGTAGACTGTCACTTGTTCCCAAAAGTAAGCAAGCGTAGGGCGCCGATATGGATCATCATCATGCAACCCGTCATGATTACCCCGTGGGTTTGCCATGAGGGGGTTCTTGAATTCGGGCCGTCCAACCGGGATCCGCTCCCACATCCACACGGATAGGCTCCAAACAAACCCAGATAGTGAGGATGTATCTCCCTTTCTCCGACACGCCAAGTCAAGCTGCAATCAAACAAACATGTTAGATATGGAGGCGCATGACAAATGCAAGATAAATGGTTGCAAATATCTCTTACCTGACGATACAAATATGCTAGTGCGGCCGAACCCCAGCTATATTGGGTATCCCAGTTATTGAGTAGCTCCAAGAACATCCAGAGGGCTGAGTTCCCGGTTGCATCTGAGAAGACTACCTTGGTTAGTACATACCAAAGATAGGCCCGCGCGTACTGCTGCACAACCACGTCATTGGCATCCTGAGGGCACGGGTTGGTGTTTCCTCTGACTATTTTTAGCCAAGAATGCCTCACTTTCGCGGTATCGGCCTTGCCTTCCTGAGGGCCCTCGGGCTGAACGCCAATTAAATCGGCAGTCCGTTCTCGCCAATTACCCACGCTGACACGACCGGTAACAGCTTGTCCGTTGATAGGAAGGCCGCTTATCATAGCCATGTCCTGTAGGGTCATCGTCATCTCCCCACATGGAAGGTGGAAGGAGTGAGTCTCCGGCCTCCAACGATCCACAAGTGCGGTCAGCGCCGCGTGGTTCACCGGCGGGGCGCGTCGCTTAAACTGCAACACGAATGGGAGAAGACCCAATCTCCGAATGTAAGGCTCATACCGCGGGTCGTAATCAAAGTCATCAGCGGAATGACCCCTCATGCGCATAGCAACTACAACCTGCAAATAAAGTGATGTTTTAATAATCAATACAAGAACACAAATGAGAAACAACAAAAATTGACCCAGTCTTGCTTCTTACCTGTCCATTCTCAATGGCATGAGCACGATGCTCCTTATCCCACTCATCGATTAATCCGTCATACAAAGGTCCATCACCATCCGCCATCCTACAAAAAAATTCACAAACATCTATGAATACATGAACAATATCAAACAATTTCCTTCTCCAAGTTTATGCCATATGAAAACACCACCATTCTTCTCAAACATAACCACATCATTTCTTTCATCTACATATGCACACATATCATCTAGAGTACCAAATTTCACCATCAAATATATTTCATAATCATCATCCACCATTCTATTGAACAAATCATGTCACACACAATAATCAAATTTCATCATCTCTTTTGCATAAAAAAATTTGCCATCTATATATTCAACTATATTGTCATACCACTTCACATTTTTCTCTTCTTCATATGCACACATAAATATTCTCAAACATACCAACATCATCTCAATCAAATAAATTTGTCAAACCAAATATAGTATGCCAAAGTCTATTTTACATACACAAATCATATATTCATCACCCCTCTTAATTCAAAATTTTTTCCTATGGACAACATATACACAAAACCGAATTGATTTTACCTACATGTTCAACTACACATCATCTAGTGCCTACCTAATCATCTATCAACTACACAAAAATTCCTAAAAATAAGAAACCATCTACACATCTAACATCACCTAGTGTTGAATAATGCATCCAACAAGAGAGGGAAAAACCAAAACAAATTGGAGGGAATGGGGGAGAATACCTCAAGGAAGCTTGGGGGGGGGGGGTCAGAACTACGAGTTTGAGCGGAGGATGCAGTAGATCAGGGGAAGTGGTGGTGTGAGGGGGAGGAGGGGCGACGAACAGAGGGCTGTTCTGTTCGTGAGGCGCCTCCAGGAGAAGTTGAGATGGGGATGGGTGGGCTGGCCCGCGCGGTTATCCACTTACCAGGGCAGACGCTGAGGTCCTGGCGTCGCCCTTTGCCACGCCGGCAGTCAACGGGCAAAGGCGGGCAGTGCGGGTTGGGGGCAGACGCCGAGGACCTGGCGTCTCGCCAGAACCTGACGCCAGGACCTTGGCGTCACCAGAAAAGGTGAGAAACGAAATTTTTTTTGGAACGAGGTCAAATCGGGATTTAGTTTGCCTTAAGGGTCAGAACAGTAATTTTGTCCTCTTTTCAGCAGTAGGTTGCTCCTGCTGCTCCACGAGCCTAGTAGTCCCTAGCAGCACCGCAATTAGGGTCAAATGGACTGGCTAAGCCTGCAAACGCTGCAGCACTGCCTGCGGTTTGACAGAAGACCTCACGAATCTCAGCGAGGTCTGATCGGTAGGATAATTAACGGGGTGCCCCGACCCGCGGGAGCCACTACAACTTTTCGTTACTTTATGCAACTCCTAGGCTGCACAGATATGTGTGTAGCACTTGAACTAGTTAAGGGCTCCTTTGATTCAAAGGAATTTTATAGGATTTTTGGAGGATTAAAATCCTTAAGATTTTTTCCTATGTTGGTCCTTTTATTCATAGGATTGAATCCCACGGGATTTTTTCCTATGGAATCATTCGTACTAAATTTCATATCCACTCCAACCTCTTTTTACAATTCCTCTGTTTTTCCTGTGCCATCAAACACTCATTGCTAATTCTATAGGATTCAAGTGGGCATGCCACTCCAAACCTATACTTTTCATATTACTACGTTTCTAAAATCCTATGAATCAAAGAGGCCCTAAGTAGCGGTGTGTGCCTTGCAATCTGATGTTTTCATGGCTTATAATCATGCTATTTTGCAGAATGGGCCTTCGTTGTTCACTAGTGCTGAATCGTTGCAGTTAGATTAGATGGTTCAGTAAGGAGCCGGTACCAGCCTTTGCATCAGTAAGGCCTGGTAACAGAATGAGGCCTTGATGCACTCAATAGTACGAAACATATAACTCTACAAGTCTAATTCACTGTCGCATTATCAATTGATACCTGATGTATGATTGTTTCTGCTGCAGGACTAAGTGAAACTTCAACTTGATTTTCATAGCTGACCGCTCTGGTAAATAAATGGGGAAGATGATGTTCTATGATGGGACTTGGAACAAGCAGCGAGGTGGACACACATGTAAACTTTATGAGAACAAAAACAACACAAGATGCCACTCCCAGACTTTGATCTGCTAATTGTGATCTCAAGACTTGAGTAAACAAGAAAGGTCAGACATTAATTTGCTACTGCCCAGACTTCAATCCGCACTGTCGAGACGCCACCAACTGCCCAAGTTGAATGAAAAACGAATGATGCATATGTTGTTGTTCCTTGCAACTTTGCAAGAAGCTAGGTAAGCTGGCATCAAAGATTCTGCAAATGGTGAATGGAAATTTCATTTAAGGAATACACGATGAACAGGGTACACACTTCAGTAACGAGATTACCTCAAACCCCAGGTGCCTGCTCTAGTTCCGAGAAAAGTCCACATTACAACCCTGAACTAACCACTCAGTTTATTATTCAACCTCAAACTTCAAAACCGGTCAAGCTATACCCTGAACTAACCAAGTGGTTCACAAATCAACCCTCCTCCGGTTTTGACTCTGGTAAGTGGTTTTGACCGCGTTGACTGCTGACTGGGCACTGCCACCTCACATTTTGACCCATCCTTACATGTGAGACCCATCGAGGACAAAATAAAAAAAAAAAATCTCCACTCCTTTCCCGAGCGCCGAGCTGCACGTGCCCGCCTCGGTCGTCCCTGCCGCCGCCATGGCAGGCTGGCGGACCACCCCCACCACTTTGCCACAACACCACCTCGCCCCGCCACGATGCACAGGTTGACCGGCGCACGAGGCTCTACTGACCGCCACACCGGCCGGCCTGCAGGGACCACGAACGGCCGCCCTCGCCACACGCAGCCGTGCGTGGTTAGCCTTGCACCTCACCAACTGAGCCACTGCTCCGCCACCTATCTCCTGCTGCAGTCATTTGTCGCCCAACCACCGCGCTGTCGGCGGCAGAGTATCCAGTCAGCTGAGCTTAAACTTGCCACCGATGTTCACTTTAGTGCCTAAAGTTGAAAAATACACCGAACTGGTTCCAAAACTTGACACGAGCGTGCAAATACAGTGCTAATCCTATAAATAGACGTTTTTACGCTGACGTGGCACCGTAGTTCGCTTAGCATGCACGTACAACCTCGCCCTAGCAAACTGGAACTACTGGCCAGTACGCCATACATTTTCTTGTGCATGTTAATGAAAACATATCCTTTTTTTAATAATGAAAATTTTCCTATTTTGTTAGATAAAGAAACACGTTCGTGGGTTTTAATGGGCTGCAGCAGTGCAGCCCAGTTTGCGCATGTTAGTTTGATTTAGAAATTTGTAAAAGAAGTTTGTAAATTTTAATCACAGTAATAAAAAAACATTTCAAATATTTGTGCTTCAATTTTTTTTAATAAATACATATAAATTAAATAACTAAAATGTTCATGTAATTTTAAAAAATATTCAGCTATTTACACGTGAATTATATTTAAAGCTTTTAGTAAATAAATTTTCTAAATCGTTTAGTATATGCAAAAATAATTATAAAAAACTTATTTTTTTGAGTAAATTCCAAAAGATTATGCATGCTTGGCTTATGCTTCAATGAAAAAAGTTATAAGTAGAAACATTTTTATTAATATTCACATGTGTATAACTTTCTTTTTTTGCGAGAAACATGTGTATAACTTTCATCGTGTCATATATTCATATTTTTTTATGATTAAAATATAGTCAGGAGTGAATTTTTTGATAAACTGAAATTTTAAATTTTGCATATTTATGAACATTTTACATTATTGAAAAATTCTTAAACAATATGAATCATAAAAATGTGCGTGTAATTATTAAAAGGTTTGTGTAGTTAAAGTAATATTTATAAATTGTAGTATAGAAAATATTTATATAATTCTAAATTGTACAACCATTTTTATAATCAGAAATACCATTTTATTGATAGGATACTTTTAAAACAAATATGTGAATATTTTTATTACTATGATTATGATTTACAAACTTTTTTTATAAATTTCTAAATGAAACTAACATGCGCAAACTGGGCTGCACTGCTGAGCCCATTAAAACCAACGTCCGTGTCTCTTTATCTACCAAAATAGGAAACATTTTCATTATTCTAAAAAAAAGGATCTGTTTCCATTAACAGGCAGGAGAAAACGTATGGCGTACTAGCAGTAGTTCCAGTTTGCTAGGGCGAGGTTGTCTGTGCATGCTAAGCGAACTACGGTGCCACGTCAGTGTAAAAACGTCTATTATAGGATTAGCACTGTATTTGCACGCTTGTGCCAAGTTTTGAAACCAGTTCGGTGTATTTTTCAACTTCAGGCACTAAAATGAACATCGGTGGCAAGTTTAAGCACCATCTATGATATTACCTCTTTTTTTAAGTCCTTCAATCCCCATGCTAAGGTGGATTTGGCTGCTGAGTTGGCATGACTCGTCAGTGTTGACTATGGTCAAAACCGGTTGAGCGAGGGTAAACCACGACCAGGGTTGAGATTTGAACTTTGTGGATAGTTGAAGGTGTATTTCGACCGGTTTAAAGGTTTAGGGTGCTAAATTAAACTGACTGGTTAGTTAAGGGTTGAAATATGGACTTTTCTCTCCTTTTATTAATTAGAACAAATAGGTGCCCTCGTTTACCTGAATGGGCATATGACAATTTTTATAGTCAGTAGTCTAGTGAAATAAAAGACCCAGCATTAACTTAACAATTGAAAAGAAAGAAAATTTTATGCTCGATAAGTCGAATGATGGATTAATTTAATCTCTTGTAGTACCTTTCACTGCTTGCCTGCTTGTATGTTTGTGGCATGCTTGATCTTCTGCTACTGCTAAGTTAATACTAGACGATTTGGTTGCAAAAAAAAAAGTGCAGGTAACAGTATTGTGAAGGCCGCTCTGCACCATAATAGGCGTCTCCGTCTCATGCACTTTGTTGAGAACACCAAACAAATCATATTTTGGTACCATGACAAACTAGTATTATGATACTCCCTCTTTCCAGAAATAATTTTGGGACGGAGGGAGTACTTTATAGCATTATGTTTGCTCTGCTCGGTTACTCTGAAGCACACAAAAAAGAATATAGCATTTCTTTTGAAAACAAAGGATGATTCACCATATAGAATATATGATTTTCTGTTACACAATAAATATGTCTGAGGCCATAATTGAAGGTTGCAGCCCAATGATATATTCTGACCCAACGGGTTGTTTAGGCATATACCTGATCGCGATGTCTATCGCGAAACATGTGTATCTAAGAAATAATAAACCATCACTTCTTGCCATAAACCGACCAAATCGTAGAATTAACTTGGAATCGTCATCATAAACCAGCACCAGTTTGATATATAACAATATGCAGATCACAGCTTTACCACAATAATCAGCTGCGAATTATACTTCCTCCATACCTGGAGGTCTTGACCAGCAGCAACTTAGTGCAGCAGCAGGCGGTCAGTCATTTCCCTTCCTAGGCGATAACATCCTACGACTAGTCACATAACCCGTCGGCTTGGAATTATGCAAAATCATGATGTGTCTACATTCATTTCATGAATCTTCAGCATGCAGTGGTTAAAACAGTTCTGATTGGACATCAATTTACTCACTAATTGGCAAATAAAACTAGTAAAATTAAATTATTTTCTCAACAAAGTCGTACATGTGCTTCTATAGTTGATAATGAAGTTGAGAATGGAACAAAAACCTGAACGAATTAATCACAAAGTGCTACTGAATGTTGGAACCCAAGCCGTCAAACTCATCTCATAGGGGATATTATGGCTAGAGTATGGGATCCTATGATCCAGGAACCACCTCACGATCTCCATGGACTGCAGGTTGAGCCAAAAGAAACCGCGGCATGTGTCGATGAGCACGGTATTGCTCTTCTCGGCGAACCAGATTAGCTTGAATTGGACTGGGTTCGTCGGCGGAATGCAACTACCGCCTGCCTTGTCAAGGAACCGCGAAATTTTCTCCGTGATGTTGAAAACCACATGTGGCCGTTGCTGCCACTTGCCTGTATGCTTTGATTGTGGCCATGCCAATATCTTGTCCTCTTCAGCGACGAGCACGAGCACATCGTGACCAGCTGACGATGTTGCTAGAAGTTTTTGGTGTTGTCCGTGGTGTGGGAACCCTTTTGGGAGCATCCTCACCATCACCTTCGCTGCTCTGACATGGAGCTTCAGGACAAAGGACCCGGTGTCAGCCAGGCACAACCAGTGGACAGTGCCGCCGGTGACCAGGGCCTTGCCGAGGCTTTGTTGCAAGTGGTTGCCAATTAGGTTAGGTAGATAGGTGTTGGTGTAGAGGCCCCACACGCCATGTTCTAACGAGAAGGTCTGGAGCTGCAGGTTGCCGCCGTACTGTGACATGTCTAGATATGCCTTGACCACTTGGAAATGCCGGCCAATGGAGGTAGCCCTCTTATCATCGCCACGGACGAGCAAGACATAATTTACCCCAATCGTCCTTGGGAACGCCTGTTCGGATGGTAGGATCAGACTCCTGGCGGTGGCCGGGTCGCACAGGCGGAGCTCTTGTGCCAAGCCCACACGGGCGAGGACGTGAGGGGAAAGCCTCCGCGGTTGGCCGTGCGGAGCTTCGTGGTATCCGGCGCGCTGGTGTCCACCAGAAACAGCTCCTCCTCAGGCTTGGGCCAGCCCTGGGACTGGTAGATCAGATTGCCGCGTAGGAGGGGGAGCACGAAGCGGTCGCCGTGCTGGAGGCGGAGGGGGCCGCGGAGGCTAATGTATTCCTTGACACGGCAGCGCATGTCCACGCACGAGGCGGCACAGCGCACGAGGGTGGCCGGGTCGGTGCGCGCCGCAATGTCCACCAGCACGTCCAACGGCAGGGACGCTGCCTTCTGCCTCCGCCCTCTTGCTGCTTGCGTTCGCGACTTGGTGCCACCGCCTGCCATGGTCGTTGCCTCGATGGGTGGCTCTAGGAGCAAGCTCAGTACAGGGCGAGCTCCCACTACTAGGGAAAAGCCTATACACAGAATCTTATCAGCAGCGCGCCTCAAAATAACTCGCTGCTGCTAACTAGCAGTAGCGCGGTCAGCAGCAACCCGCTGCTGGTAAAAATATAGCGAGAAGCGGCGTCCAGCGAGAGACGCGCTGCTGCTATAATTCTACGAGGCCGCCGCGAGGCTAGTTATAGCAGCAACGCGTTAGCACGACGCGCCACTGCTACTTAGCATAGTAGCAGCGCCTTTCCCGACAAGCGCCATCGCTAAGTTTCCTACAAAATTTAGTCCCACCTCGCTCCGTGAAGAGAGTTTATACCACCTTAAATATGTTACTTCCCACACTTTGACAAGCACTTGATCTTCATTGAACTCTATGTGTAGAATTTGTGGCTGCAACATGAGTCTTCACCTATTCCTAAACCGG
Source organism: Aegilops speltoides (assembly GCA_021437245.1). Lineage (NCBI taxonomy): Eukaryota > Viridiplantae > Streptophyta > Magnoliopsida > Poales > Poaceae > Aegilops > Aegilops speltoides. The sequence goes on from CM038146.1 coordinate 56,890,432, forward strand.
TGAGGACTCATATTGTCGAATCAGATTGTACACAAAAAGATCGTTGATGATCAATGTGTATTTTTGCATGCTGACATATATCAGTAGCGCTTTATCTTGAAAAGCGCTGCTGCTAAATAGCCTAACAGTAGCGCGTTTTTCCGAAGAGCGCTACTGCTAAGCCATCTATCTCCTCCCTTCGACCGGATCCACTCACACACACACAGCCACAACTATCTCTGCGCGCGCCCGCCGTCGCCCTCTCCTCCAGCGTCTGCGCGCGCGCCTTGTCGCCGCTCCTCCGTCTGCGCCAGGCCGTCACCTCCTCCTCCTTGCTGGACTCGGCACCGGCCTCCTCCTCCGCCTCCCTCTCCACTCGCCGCTGGCGGCCCCTCCTCGCTCCGCCTTCCTCTGATCCGTTCTCCTCAATGGCCGCGCCGGCCAGCCCTCCTCCGCCCGCCTTCCTCCTCCATCCTACTCTCTTCTCCCTCCTCGAGTCGCCCTCCTTCTCCCTCCTGCTCATATGCAACATTTGATTTAGTTGATTTAGTTGACTTAGTAGAACATTTTGATTTAGTTGATTTAGTAGGCTAGTTGATTTAGTTGCCTTAGAATATTTTGATTTAGTTGACTTAGTAGGTTAGTTTATTTGGTTGACTTAGAACATTTTGATTTAGTTGATTTAGTTGACTTAGAACATATTGCTTTAGTTTATTTAGTAGGTTAGTTTATTTAGTTGACTTAGAACATTTTGATTTAGTTGATTTAGTAGGCTAGTTGATTTAGTTGACTTAGAACATTTTGATTTAGTTGATTTAGTTGACTTAGAACATATTGCTTTAGTTTACTTAGTAGGTTAGTTTATTTAGTTGACTTAGAACATTTTGATTTAGTTGATTTAGTTGACTTAGAACATATTGCTTTAGTTTATTTAGTAGGTTAGTTTATTTAGTTGACTTAGAACATTTTGATTTAGTTGATTTAGTAGGCTAGTTGATTTAGTTGACTTAGAACATTTTGATTTAGTTGATTTAGTTGACTTAGAACATATTGCTTTAGTTTATTTAGTAGGTTAGTTTATTTTGCTGACTTAGAACATTTTGATTTATTTGATGTAGTAGGTTAGTTTATTTAGTTGACTTAGAACATTTTGATTTAGTTGATTTAGTAGGCTAGTTGATTTAGTTGACATAGAACATTTTGATTTAGTTGATTTAGTAATCCTTTGCTCATATTGCTTTAGGAAGAATGGCGCCACCACCACCACTATGTCAACTATGCAAGTCAAGATGCGCCAGCAGCCTTGCAACTGGCAAGCTGTTCGGCATCTACTTCGGCGAGTTTTAGTCATCATGTAAGAAATTAGATGAAATGTAATAACTATTTTATTTTTAGTGTTGCCATTACTGCATTGTGTCATTTTGCTTAGTTTACACAGATCGTCCCATGCAATGTGAGGTTGAAATTCAACAAGCTGACAGGAGACACTGTGACATTTGAGGCTCCTGGGGGGCCGTACACTATGGAGGTCGAGAAAGGACGCAATATATCGCAGATTGGAGGAGATGGATGGGCCCGTTTCGTCGCTCGCATGCATCTTACTGGTGGTGAGTTGATCAGCTTCAACTTCCGAGTAGAAAGACCCAAACTAGCTGTCATTTATCTCAACCTGGTGGAAGATGATGAAGATGACGAAGATGATGAAGATGATGAAGATGATGAGGACCCACTTCATGAAGCCATCGTAGCTCAAAGAACAAGGCTGAGTGAGGAGGAGGTGTCCAACCTGTGGGACATAATTCCGCCACGTGCTGACTTTGTCGGGGTGCCATTCGTGACCCGCTTGACAAATACCATGGTTGATCGACATGATATGGTATGTTATACTTACAAATGCAAATTAATAGTGTGAATTACTTAGTGTACAGTCCAATGATATGGTATATGTTGTGTGGAATCTAGTCGATGATATATATATTTTAGTGTAGAGTTCGATCACATGCTTATTAATTGATATGTTTTTCTTATTCAGAAATTGGCAAAGAGCATATCTGTGAGTTATGGTATCGAGCCTGATGAAGAAGGCTCAGCTGGACTACGCCTTACTGCAAGGGGCTCCGTCACAACCTGTACTTACGGCGTGGACACGGACAGTCGCACACACTTAAACTCGGTTGGGTGGAAGAAATTCCTCGATGGCAAGAATCTTCGTGTTGGACAGGCTATCCTAATTACTATCAGAACACCAACCGCCCAGGCTTGAGGATGATGATTGTCTTGATATCATCTAGAACTACATGTGTGTGTGGCTATATCATCTAGAACTACATATGTGTGTGTGGCTATATCATCTAGAACTACATATGATGATCGTCGTCGATATCATCTAAAACTACATATGATGATGGCGTTGATATGACCATGCATGTACTGCTTGAGGACACATTTTGGCTGTGCATGAAATTGTTATCTTAGTACTTTTTCGTTCCAAATTACTCGTCGTGGTTTGAACTAAAACCACGATGAGTAATTTGGAACGAAGGGAGTACTACCGTACCTAGTAATGGTTTATGAATTTGATGAAAGATAGTACCTAGTTTCTAGCATCTGAAGGGAGAAATGAAATGGAAAATGATGAAAGAGATAGCAGTAGCGTTGGATGAGGAAATCGCTACTGCTAGCTAATAGTAGCGCGTTCCTAAAAAGCGCTGCTGATATCGTTCAACAGTAGTAGCGCTGGTTCGGGCCGCGCTACTACTATGAGTTAGCTGTAGCGCCTTATTAGTAGCGCGGCCACCCGCGCTGCTGCTAGCCTGAAAACCCGCGCTGCTGCTAGCCTTTTCCCTAGTAGTGTCCGGTCGCGTCCCGATGGATGCGGTATAATTAGCCCTGCTCACATATGTGCAACGTAGCTGATATATGTAGGAATTGGGGATATTTAGATATGACTTGGGTTTCTATAATTGTATGGTAACTAGAGATGCGGCCGGACACGTGCTCGATCCTCTATCTGATGTATGTACGTAGCAATAGTCTTGATCCCTAGACTGGATCAAACACCGAGGAGTAGCACGTACGTGCAAGCTAGCAGAATAAATAGCCAAGGCTGCGTAATCGATTATTGACTGGCTATAGCAGTACCCGACGTTTGCCGGTCGTAGAGCCTCGTAGACGATGGGACCAAAACCTTTTTTTTATTATATCTCGTATATACGTATAACGCGCGACCAGGACTCGGCGACCAACCGTATAGCCACCAGTCCAGTTTACAACTCTGTCTAGGACTTTACGTCACGATTAGACTACGGGGCTGTTTGGTTTCTAGCCACACTTTGCCACACCTCACCTTAGACAAGTTTGACCAAGTTAGGTGGGTGTTTGATTTTAGTCACATCTAAGGCAAGAATTTTTTTATGAGCAGTGAACACCACATGTCATAGACACAAAAAGTGTGGCAAGATTCCCTTAGACAAGCCAAAAGTGTGACTAACAATTTGAGCAATAGTCAAGTGTGGCAAGTGTGGCAAGTGTGGCAAAAGTAATGTGGCTATATAAGGCAAACATTGTCACAATCCAAACATCCCCTACAACTACTACATAGATCGGCCTGCAACCGCAAGACCCAACGCCGCCGGCGCTCCCTCTACGTCATGACCCAACGCCGTCGGCGCTCCCTCTACTGCTCCTCTCACCTGTGGACCGAGGCACCGTCACTGAGAAGCGCCTGATCTACTGCCCCGAAGAAGGCAGGGTCCTTGAGGTTCCAATCCCAAGCAAGCTGTGCAACATGCAGTTCATCGGATTGTACGACGGTGGAAGGATCGCGGTAATTGAAAGATCAAGATCCTACTACGACGCAGGATGGATGGGCGCTGTAGAAGGATCAACCAAGTTCCTGATTGTGAATCTCTTCTCCGGTGTTGAGGTGCCTCTGTTCGAGAAGCAGCGGAATTTTCGATTGACGAACCATAATGAAATAGACTTCATCTGGGAAATAATCTTTTCCGATGTTCCCACTTCAGGTGGCTGCATTCTTGTCGCCATGACTACTGGGTGCAAGATCGCGTTGCGTAAGATTGGCTGTCTGGACGGCGGATGGACTATACAAGGATGTGACGTGGAGCCAGTTTGGGACGTCGCATTTTACCGCGGGGAGCTTTACAGCCTAGCACATAGCAATACATTGTACAGGTTTGACATTGGCGTTAATGAAGATGGTGCATCGATAGTTACCGCCGCCTACCCGATGGACGTCCAAAGGGGCGGTGATCCTATTTGTACGAGTTGGTTCATGGACGAAGCCTCATGCATATGCGAGTTGAATGGTAAGCTGGCGGTGGCAGTTATGAGTCAATGGTTGCAAAACTGCAAGCCTTTCTTTAAGGTGTTCCATGTCACAAATGTTGATGATGACGCGCGCAAATATGAGTGGGAGGTGGTGGGTAGCTTGGGTGATTGCGCGTTGTTCTTGGGGCAACTATGCTCCTCCAAGGTGGTGCAAATGTCGGCTGGTGGCCGGGGACATGTAGAAAGAAACCACATATACTACTCGAACAATCACTCTGGAGATAGCAAAGAGGACCAAGAGTTCGAGGAAGAATACCACGCAAAATCAGAATATGGTGACCTAATGTTCCATAGGAAAGACCAAAGCATAGATGAAGGTTGTGATAACGTGAAGTGCATCCTGTCAGTACGATACTACATTAAGGGTGGCTATCATCTTCCCATGTGGTGCCTCCCTCCCCACTTCTAGGGTTTCTTTGACTAAAAAGATTTTCATAGAAAATTTGGAGGATGGAAATCCTTGGCGGTATTGCTATCATGGATTGTTTCTTGTATTGTGATGACACTTTGTTCTTTCTTGAAAAAGTCTATGGAATATTTTATATGAAATTTTCCATTGACTTAATCTCTTGGAAATATTACCATAATAAAAGTTTTACATTTGTTGAGGAAAAGAATCTAGCTAGTAGTAGATAATTAGGAGGTCCGAAAGAAATGTATCAATAAATAATAGAAATATGACATAAAAAAATGTGGATTCGATACCATAATATTTTATTTATTTATAATTATTAATGGACCGAGACACTGAGGGAGGGGGAGGAGAAGGAGGAGGGAGGGAGGGGGAAGGAGAGAGCGCCATCTCAAAGGGAACGAGATCAAACTCTCGAGTTCCATGCTTGATCTTGTCAGGCCTAATTGTCTCAATCCTGGTTCTTGTTCTGTTTTGCTTGGAACAGAGACACCACATATAGAAGAAGGTTATGGATAGAAGAGTGAGCCGAGGAAAGTGTTTATTTTGATAGGCAGAATCACGACTTGTCTGTAAGTTCACTTCATAAAAAGCTGTATAAATCGAACATGCAAGTGCCTGCATGCAGTGTGATCCTACTAACAGTTACACCTGATTTTGTTGCATCAACTAGTACAACCACCTCACCTTTTACTCGTTCACTCTGTATGCACACTTGTACATGGTAGTCCAGTCCTAGCAAGTGCTTAACGCAGTTCAACCGTTTGCAGGTGGATCTGGCGGCGGCAGACACGATGCATGTGTTTTGGGGAAGGAGAAAGGCGTCCTGGGCCATTCCAGTTACAGCGGGGAGGTCTTCGATGGCCTTCAAAGTTATATGTGCCTGTTATGTCTTTGAGATCAACCAAATCGTCTATCATTAGCTTAGCAGTAGCAGGGAATCAACCATGCCACAAATATATTCCAGGAGGCAAGCACCGAGCGATGCTACGTACTTAAAGACATCTTATTGTGGACTTATTGCTGACTAAAAATACGGAAATACGCTCTATCAATTACACGCCAGCATCTATGCTGTACCTCTGTAACGAGTTTCTGAATTACAAGTTCATAGTCTAGGATCACACACTAGTTATGCTCGGCACTGAACTAGGATAGTATCAATGACTCACTATTGATGTTTGCCACCTGTATTTGCCGGGCAGCAGAACTGTTTATGTTGAGTAGTCTGCTTCTGTTGCCGGCTTGCATCATCATATTGCACATACTCCACTGACATGGGCAGTGGCAGCAAGATAGTGGTCAGAAAAATGAAAGCTAAAATGGATGCAGTGTTGGTGTTTAGCCCTAGCTCTCCTCACCTTCAGCTCTCGCTCTCTCTCTCTCTCTCTCGCAGAGTATTTGTCTAACATTCACCCCCCTAAGCCATGGCTCAGAGGAGTCCGCCGTCTTCAACGCCAGCGTCCGCCATCAGCGCGCGCTCCGTCGCTGGCGTCTTCCACAGCTCAGGGCATTCGCGCTTGAAGTGGCCCCGCTCGCCACATTTGTAGCAGCGCCCGCGCCTGTTGCTGCCGCTCCCCGACGCCACGCTGCGCCCATCGTCGTCGTTCCGTGGTCCGCCTTGCTGCCGTTCCCGTGCCCGCCACTGCGCCGCCGTGAACAGGACCTGTCCGTCCACCCGCTCGCCGCTATCTTGCCGTCGACGCCGAACTCGATCGTCGAACGCGCGCAGCTCGATGCCGGCGACGATGGGGAAGAGCCGATCCGGCACCGTATCCAGCAGCTTCTTGACGAGCGCCGCGTCGCCCATCGTCTCCCCGAGGTTGGCGTACCTCGCCGCCATCGCCGCTCCCGCCGTACACGTCGAGCTCCTCGCCGTCCGCCATTTTCAGGCGGTCGAACTCGCCGCGCAGCGTCGCCATCCTTGCCGTCCAGACCCGATCGGTGCAGAGCCACAGACAAACCTCACCTTCAGGGAGTCCCATACCTCCCTGGCAACACCCCGAGTAGCAACGCGCGCGCCATCTTGTCCTTCCGCTCGTTCACCGCGGCGTCGCCCGGCGCCACCGCCTCCCACACGGTGTGGACGTCGAGGAGCGCCTGCACCTACGGCCCAGACCGTATAGTTGTCCGCGGTCAACATCGGCATCGCCATCGCCGCCGAATCCGCTCGCGCCGCCGCCATGTGAGACGAGCGCTATGGTCGCCGGTGATCGCTCGAACCGAAGCTCTGTATACCAATTGTTGGTGTCTAGCCCTAGCTCTCCTCCTCACCTTCAGCTTTCTCTCTCTCTCAGACTTAGAAAAAAGAAGGAAGAAGAATGAGGAGAACACAACAAGAATTTGCCCGGCGCACGTACGCCGCCGGCCGCACGAACGGCCTCTCGTATTTCCCTCGAGAAACAAACTCAAGATCCATCTGTTACAACGCATGGGGTATTTATACCCTGGGACTCGCCGGGCACGTACACGACGAGCACCCGATCCGGCCCGCGCCATCCACGCCCCCCCCCCCCCCCCCGACATGCCGGTACATGCCCAGGTCGAGCGGGCCCGCCAGGACCGACTCCAACGCTCCCCCGATCCCGCCAACAAAACACGCACACACTACACGCAGCTAATACATGCATACACTCCAGTCTAGCTAGCTCACGTATGCATGCACGACCGTCTAGCTAGCTCACACGATACATACATGGGCACACACGGTTTATTTTTCTAATACAGAGTACAGTTAAGTGCCGTTCCTTGCAAGCACCAATAAAAAATTCAGTATGCACTAGTAGATGGAATAATGAAAGCTTGAAAGAGATGGGAATCAGTAGAAACAGAGATGTGACCTGCAATTTCAGTACAGCAGTTCCTTCTATTCTTCACACGCTACACTGTCATCTCCCTTGCTATTCTCATCACCGTCGCCAAAACCAAAGAACTCACAAGAAATTCCCACTAGCAGCAATAGTTTTGTTTCAAAACCACTCATCTTTGCAAGCACAAAGTTCCTCGCCGGGATCATCGTGGTCAACCTCGTACTCCACGAGCAGGAGCAGCTCCACCTCAGAATTGGGGTCAACCTCATCCTTGCCCGGTCTAGCTGCCGTCAACGCCACCACGGCGCCCAACACCACCACTCCCTGCGCGCGAACTGCTGAGCACGTCACAGTTGCCGCCGGTACACCTCAGCACCATGCCGCCAAGTTCCAGCAACCGACACAGCTTCAAGGCTCTGGAAGATTTGTCGTGCGTAGCAACTACCGACCAGGCATGACAAAGCGTAGCACCTGTCGGCCAGGCATGACTTACATCTCCACCGAAGCTTTGTGCAAGACGAAGCTGCTCCACCTCCCACCTCTGACTTCCAGCGCTGCTCCACAATCGATGCTACCAAGAGAGAAACGACACCGTAGTGCCGCTATCACTAGTAGAAAAGGGGGCAAAGGTCCAGGCCGGGTCAGCCCATTAGTCCCGGTTCAGTCCAGAACCGGGACCCATGGGGGCATTGGACCCGGTTCGTGAGCCCCGGGTGCCGGCCGGGCCACGTGGGACATTGGTCCCGGTTGGTGGGACGAACCGGGACCAATGGGCCTCGCTCCTGGCCCACCACCATTGGTCCCGGTTGGTGGCTTGAACCGGGACCAAAGGCTGCCCTTTAGTCCCGGTTCATGCCACCAACCGGGACCAATGAGGTGCCTATATATACCCCCTCGCGTAAGAGCAGAGCACACAGCTCTGTTTTTTCTGGCCGCCGAGGGGGAGAGGGCTTGGTGGTGCTCTTGCTCACCTCCTATGCACACAAGGTGTTCGATGGAATGCCCGAGCCACACTACTTAAGCTTTCTCCTCTCCAAGCTCGACCTCTAAGCTCCATTTTCCTCAATATTTGTCTAGGTTTAGCGGTCCGTCACGCCCCGTCCCCGTCTTCACCGCCGTCGATCACTCGCGCCAATCTCATCACCGGCACCACCGTGGTGAGCCTCTTGTTCTTATCTTCTTTCTGAAAGGAAAAATATTCTTACTTGTATGTTTAGATAGATACTTGTATTGTTTTCTTACTTTTATTATTGCATCTTATATAGTGCGATGGTTTTGGTATCTGCCCCCGTCGGCCCTCGTCCTGTCTATGATTCGGATGTGGTATATATTATCTTTTCATAACTATTGGTTCATTTATTGTTTATGACAATTATGCCGACCAACGTGACATAGATTTTATTTATCTAGGAGGTTGTTGAACCGGAAATTCCAACCGACCCTATTGTCGAGAGGTTAAATTTAGTTGAAGAATAAAACAATTTTTTGAAGGAAAAAATAAGAAAAATTAAGGAGGAGAAGATGATATTGGAGTTGCATGTTGCGGATGTCATCGATGATCACAAGATCAAGATGGATGCAATGCGCTTGAATATTAGAATGATAAGAAAATATGGCATTCATACCGAGGCTTGGTATCATTATGCCGTTGGATCAGTTGTTACCTTGGTTGCGATTATGATCGCATTTGTTTTCGCATTGAAATGTTTTACATAGTTTCAATGTATGGTTTAACTAATTTAGATGCTCTGCAGAGCTTTATGTTGTTAGATGAGAACTATGTATGTACTTTGGTTTTAATGTGATGGCGAACTTCTATTAATTTGGTCACTTAATTATCTATTCATGATGTTTTGTAACGATTTTTGACACACTTAATTATATATAATGCACACAGATGAACCGGCAATGGATGTACGGTGACAGACACACCTCCCAAAAGCGTCCGGGTTGAAATATGGCTTTCAAATTAAGTTCCGAATTAGTAGATGCCATTAAGGGCGTGCATGATTTTCTCGATGTGGCTGAGGCAAACAAGTACAATGGTTTTATGTGTTGTCCATGCCCCATATGTGGGAATACGAAGTCTTACTCTGACCGGAAAATCCTTCACACCCACCTGCTTTACAAGGGTTTCATGCCACACTATAATGTTTGGACGAGGCACAGAGAAATAGGGGTTATGATGGAAGACGGCGAAGAAGAAGAGTACGATGACAACTATGTGCCCCCTGAATACGGTGATGCTACTGAACATCAAGAGGAACCAAACAATGTGCACGATGATGCTGCAACAGGCGAAGTTGCTGAAGATCAAGAGGAACCAGACGATGTGCCCGATGATGATGATCTCTGCCGGGTCATTGTCGATGCAAGGACGCAATGCGAAAGTCAAAAGGAGAAGCTGAAGTTCGATCGCATGTTAGATGATCACAAAAAAGTGTTGTACCCCAATTGCGAAGATGGCAACACAAAGCTCGGTACCGTACTGGAATTGCTGCAGTGGAAGGCAGAGAATGCTGTGCCTGACAAAGGATTTGAGAAGCTACTAAAAATATTGAAGAAGAAGCTTTCAAATGATAACGAATTGCCCGACAGTACATACACAACAAAGAAGGTCGTATGCCCTCTAGGATTGGAGGTGCAGAAGATACATGCATGCCCTAATGACTGCATCCTCTACCGCGGTGCGTACAAGGATCTGAAAGCATGCCCGGTATGCGGTGCATTACGATATAAGATCAGACGAGATTACCCTGGTGATGTTGACGGCGAGCCCCCCAGGAAGAGGGTTCCTGCGAAGGTGATGTGGTAAGCTCCTATAATACCACGGTTGAAACGTCTGTTCAGAAACGGAGAGTATGACAAGTTGATGCGATGGCATAGTGAGGACCGTAAGAAAGACGGGAAGTTGAGAGCACCCGCTGACGGGTCGCAGTAAACAAAAATCGAGAGAAAGTATTGGGATGAGTTTGCAAGTGACCCAAGGGACGTATGGTTTGCTTTAAGCGCGAACGACATTAATCCTTTCGGGGAGCAGAGCAGCAATCACAGCACCTGGCCCGTGACTCTATGTATGTATAACCTTTCTCCTTGGATGTGCATGAAGCGGAAGTTCATTATAATGCCAGTTCTCATCCAAGGCCCTAAATAACTCGGCAATGACATTGATGTGTACCTAAGGCCATTAGTTGAAGAACTTTTACAGCTATGGAATGGAAACAGTGTACGTACGTGGGATAAGCACAAACAGGAGGAATTTGACCTAAAGGCGTTGCTGTTCATGACCGTCAATTATTGGCCCGCTCTCAGTAACCATTCAGGACAGACAAACAAGGGATACCACGCATGCACGCACTGTTTACTTGACACCGATAGTATATACCTGGGAAGCTGCAGGAAGAATGTGTACCTGGGCCATCGTCGATTTCTTCCGACCAACCATCAATGTCGAAAGAAAGGCAAGCATTTCAAAGGCGAGGCAGATCACCGAAAGAAGCCCGCCATGCGTACCGGTGATGACGTACTTGCTATGGTCAATGATTTACACGTAATCTTTGAAAAGGGTCCCGGCGCACTAGTTGTTCCGAATGACACTGAGGGACACGCACCCATGTGGAAGAACAAAACTATATTTTGGGACCTACCATACTGGAAAGACCTAGAGGTCCGCTCTTCAATCGACGTGATGCACGTGACGAAGAACCTTTGCATGAACCTGCTAGGCTTCTTGGGCGTGTATGGAAAGACAAAAGATACACCTGAGGCACGGGAGGACCTGCAACGTTTGCACGAAAAAGAAGGCATGCCTCTGAAGCAGTATGAAGGTCCTGCCAGCTACGCTCTTACTAAAGAAGAGAAAGAAATCTTCTTTGAATGTCGCTTTCAAGATGAAGGTCCCGACTCGCTTCTCGTCGAATATAAAGGGAATAATAAATATGCCAGAGAAAAAGTTCCAGAACCTAAAGTCTCATGACTGCCACGTGATTATGACGCAACTGCTTCTGGTTGCATTGAGGAGGCTTCTACCGGAAAAAGTCCGATTAGCCATTGTGAAGCTATGTGCAATCCTCAATGCAATCTCTCAGAAGGTGATTGATCCAGAAATCATACCAAGGCTAAGGTGTTATGTGGCGCAATGTCTTGTCAGTTTTGAGCTGGTGTTCCCACCATCCTTCTTCAGTATCATGATGCACGTCCTAGTTCATGTAGTCGACGAGATTGTCATTCTGGGGCCCGTATTTCTACACAATATGTTCCCCTTTGACAGGTTCATGGGAGTCCTAAAGAAATATGTCCGTAACCGTGCTAGGCTAGAAGGAAGCACCTCCATGGGCCATCAAACAGAGGATGTCATCGGGTTTTGTGTTGACTTCATTCCTGGCCTTAAGAAGATAGGTCTCCCTAAATCGCGGTATGAGGGGAGACTGACCGAAAAGGCACGCTTGGAAGGACTCAATAATATGCAGGACGGATATTCTTGGTCTCAAGCACACTACAGCTTCTGAGAACTCTATCTTGGTGACCTCAGTATGTCGATGAACACAAGAACGATCTGCGCTCCAAACACCGGAGCAAAGGCGACGATTGGATTACATGTGAACACATCAGACTTTCAGCAGTTGGTTGGAAACACGTCTCAGAGGTGACAACACTATTTGTGATGAGCTGTACTTGTTATCCAGGGGACCATCTTTGACTGTATTGATTTACAAAGGATACGAAATAAATGGGAATACATTTTACACGATTGACCAAGATGAAAAGAGCACCAACCAAAACAGCGGTGTCCGCTTTGATGCAACAACCGAGAGGGGAAAGGACACATATTATTGTTACATAGTGGACATATGGGAACTTGACTATGGACATGATTTTAAGGTCCCTTTGTTTAAGTGCAAATGGGTCAATCTGTCAGGAGGCGGGGTACAGGTAGACCCATAGTACGGAATGACAACAGTGGATCTGAAAAATCTTAGGTACACTGACGAACCGTTCGTCCTAGCCAATGATGTGGCACATGTTATCTATGTGAAGGACATGTCTACCAGACCGAGAAAAAGAAAAGATAAGGAAGCGAATACATCATATGATGAGCCAAAGCGCCACATAGTTCTTTCAAGAAAAAGGGACATCGTGAGAGTGGAGGGCAAGACGGACATGTCTGAAGATTATGAAAAGTTTCATGAAATTCCTCCCTTCAAAGTCAAGGTTGACCCAAGCATCTTGATAAACGATGAAGATTATCCATGGTTACGGCGCAATAAGCAAATGAGACAAGCGAAGTAAAAGTAAAGACTTTCTCCCGCAACTATTATGATGATACCATGCCAACTTTGTAACAGACCAGTATGATACCATTGTCTGTTTTGTACATGCACATGCTATGTGGGTGAAATTATGATACCATGCCAACTTTCAACTTTTTCAGAGTTCATTTGAAATGCTTTAATGTCTTATGATTCGGCCCTCATAATACCATTAATCCCGGTTCGCTCCTTGTCAACTATGTTCTCACCAAGAACACTCTCAAGAGGGCAGCCACGTGGGCCATTGGTCCCGGTTCGTCTGGACCTTTTGGTCCCGGTTCCACGCAAGAACCGAGACCAATGCGCCTCACCCCTGGCCCATGACCGTTAGTCCCGGTTTGTGCCAAAAACTGGGACTAAAGGGCTGGTCCTCGTTGCGCTCAGAGTTTAGTCCCACCTTGCCAACCGAAGGGCGCTCACACCGGTTTATAAGCCCGTCCCTCTTTGCCTTGTTGAGCTCCTCTCAAAGTGAAAATAGATGCCCCTATACAGGGAATTTGACCTAAATTCATAGTGAATTTCTCTGAAATTCATAGAAATTTATTATGAATTTAGATTGAATTTTCTCTATAGGCGCATCTATGTTCATTTTTTTAGTAAAGTTAATCACAAACTTGTGATTCACACAAATTTCAAAGAATTCAAATTTTAACTATTCAATTTTGAAAACTGATGGCACTAACAGAAAGTTTATAATTTTTCTAAAACTAATGGCACTAACAGAAAGTTTATAATTTTGCTGACCTAAAAGCAAAAAGAATTAAAAAATAAAGCAAAAAACAAAAGAAAATAAATAATGCAGACAACAAAACAAAAAAGTGGAAACAAAATAAAAATAGAAACAATAAGTATTTTTTTGTAATTAGAAACAAAATAAAATAAATAAAGCAACAAAGAAAAAAAAAACAAAAAAGTATTTTCAAATTTGAAAACTAATGGCACTAACAGAAAGTTTATAATTTTTCCGAAACTAAAAGAAAAAAGAATTAAAAATAATGCAGAAAACAAAAGAAAATAAATAATGCAGAAAACAAAACAAAAAACTGGAAAAAAATATCAACAATAAGTATTTTGTTGTAAGTAGAAACAAAATAATATAAATAAAGCAAGAAAGAAAACAAAAAAACAAAAAAAGTATTTTCAAATTTGAAAACTAATGGCACTAACAGAAAGTTTATAATTTTTCTAAAACTAAAAGCAAATAGAATTCAAAAATAAAGCAAAAACTAAAAGAAAATAAATAATGCTGAAAACAGAACAAAAAACTGGGAAAAAATAAAAATAACACCAATAAGTAAAGAAAAAAAACAAAAAAGTGCCTCCTACTGGGCCCACGCCATGAATACGACTAGAAACCCTACCATGGGCCAGGATTCTGACCCGCATGAGGCCCAGTAGGCCCACAGGCAGATAAGTGACTTTAGGCCCGTAAGCCTGCATTTGAGAGGAGCTCGAAGTGGTGAGCGCAGCAGCGCTTATAAACCACTGTCGAGCCCTCTCGGCTAGCGAGGTGGGACTAAACATCCCACCGCACCGCGCCAGTTCCAGCACAAGGCCTTTGGTCCCGGTTGGTGCCACCAACCGGGACTAAAGGGGTGCATTGGTACCGTTCAGAAGACAAACCGGGACCAATGCCTCTTTAAATCGATTGGTGCCACCAACCGACCAAAGGCCGCCGCTTCCCGCATTTTGGGCTGCTGAAAAGAGGCCTTTGGTCCCGGTTGGTGGCACCAACCGGGACTAAAGGGTGCATTAGTCCCTAAAGGCTTTGCTATATAAGCAGCACTTTGCAGTTTCGACCAAATCCCCCACTTCTCCCCCGACGCCTCCTGCTCCTCCTCGTCGCCGTCGCCGCCTGACGCCCCTGCTCCACCTTGCCGTCGCCGCCGCCACCGACGCCGTCAGGATGCTCGCCTTCGCCGTCGCCGCCGCCACCGACGCTGTCAGGCTGCTCGCCTTCGCCGTCGCCGCCGCCACCTTTGAGCACAACCTGCTCTGGCGCCCTCCGTCCGCGCCCTGCACCCCATCTCTGTGCCGCCCAGCGCCGCCGCCTGCCTCTTGCGATCGCCATGCGCCTCCGCCGCCCCTGCCTGCATTTTTCACAGCATTTTTCATAGCATCTTTTTGTATTTTTTTGTGTATACGTGGTTGTATGTGTATATATGTGTGTACATATTGATAGTATTTTTTTCATCAATGTATTTTTTTTGTCAATTTATGTATAAGTTCATATATATAGATTATTTTAGTTTAGAATTTTGATCAGGAAAATTTCAGATGTGTAATTATATTTATTCATAAAAATATGTTCATATATATAGATTATTTATATGTGTAGTTAATTTATATGATTAGGAAAATGTAGAGTGAAAACGAAAACAAACATATAAGGAAAAACGAAGGAAAAAATGAAGAAGGAAAAGAAAACCGCCCGGCTCGGCCATCAGCGCATTTTCATAAAGTGTTTCCACCGCATTTTATGGATATATGTACGTATGTCGTGTCGATATAAACTCCCGATAACTTCAACACGTGGGGGAGGGGTCGATATACCCCCTCCCGATAACTTCAACACGAGGGGGTCGACATACCCCCTCCTGATAACTTCAACACGTGGGGGGGGGTCGATATACCCCCTCCCCGTTACTATTATTTTTCCATGTACGTATGTCGTCGTTGTCGATATAAACCCCTCCCGATAACTTCAACACGTGGGGGGGGGGGGGTTGATATACCCCCTCCCGATAACTTCAACACGTGGGGGGGGGTCGTATACCCCTTCCCCGATAATATTATTTTCCCATATACGTATGTCGTCGTTGTCGATATAAACCCCTCCCGATAACTTCAACACGTCGGGGGGGGGGGGTTCCATATACCCCCTCCCCGATAACATTATTTTCCCGTGTATGTATCTCGTCGTTGACGATATTACCCCCTTGAAGCGTTGTCGAGACCACCCGAAACCCTAGAGAAGCAGCGTCGAGGCCACTAATTAATATGATTCCTTATTGTGATTAGCTAGCTAGTTCTACGTTTGCCACTAATATATCCATCTGTCATGTTTGAATAATAATTGCCATGTTGTAAATATTTGTAGAAACTATGGACACCGCCCGAGACGAAGCAACAGAAGCGGTGTTGGGGGACATAATCGCACAAGGAAGTGATGTCGTCTTCTCGTTTCTGAATGACACCGATGGTCTGGAACGACAGGGTGAAGAAGCAGGCTATGATTATGATGACTCCTTTGACCCATCATTTCTGTTGAGTTTCATTCATATATATGTATTAACCCCCTTCCTCAAATTAGGATTGGCAGATGCGGAATGAACTCCTACCACAAGATCGCATGAAAGCAATTTAAGAGGAATTGGCGGGATTATTTCTGGACCACGTCATTAATAAAGCCGGAGAATACCATGTGGAAGTTGATTTCAATTGCTAGGGGATTGTAAGAGATCTTACATATTGTATATGTATGTAGCCAGTAGCGTCGGATAGATAATACGAAAACTTGTTGTTCGACCAATCTCTCGGAGAAGGAGAGGTCGATCGATCACTTCTCTCGGTATGCATGACGAACTTCTGTACTTAATGGTTTCCTTCATTTTCTTACTAGCTAGCGTGTCGAGGGCCTCTCTATGTATAGCATACGTAGTGTCGATCAAGCACGGAGATAAGAGAGGACACTTATCCCTATTAATTAGCTAGCTAACACAATATATGAAACACCTAAATTAACCCCCAAACCCCCCCCCCCTTTCAAAAAAAAAACAAAAACCACAGCCCCTGAAATGCTGACGCGTGGATGCCTATTGGTCCCGGTTGGTGCCACCAACCGGGACGAAAGGCCTCCTGCGTGGGCTCCGTGCACCGGCCACGTGGAGGCCCATCTGTCCCGGTTCTGGACTGAACCGGGACTGAAGGGCCAGGGCATTAGTAACGACCCTTTAGTCCCGGTCCAGGAACCGGGACAAAAGGCCCTTACCAACCGGGACTAATGGTGGTTTATCTATCAGTGTATCGTCCGATCTAGAAAGCAAGCTCCTAGGGTTTCTCCCGAAGCAGCAAGAGTGATTCGACAGTAGTTACAAGACGATGCCTTCGTCAAGGTAACACAACAGAACTTCTGCATCGTCCGCCGTCGGCTCATTTTTCACCGGCAACTATGTCCTTCCTACTCGCAGCCGGGACTAGATTACAAATCTCGAGATCCGATCACCCAGCCTCAGGTCGGCCACCTATGACATAGGAGATGACCACTACCGCCATAATCCTTGTGATGCGACGCAGACCCGGAGTGCTTCGGCGAGTCATCGCCGAATCCAATGAGACGCAGTAGTTTGAGGATGTAACGGCAGCCTCCCGCATAGACACGAAGGTCCTTGATCGAGCCCGGGACGCGCCCCAGCCGCCGCTGCCGCCGTCACCTACTAATCCTGCCGGCTGCAGCCAAGACCCCCCTCCCCCCTCGTGCCCCGGCCGCCGCTGCCCACCATCCTCGTTGGGAGGGATATCCAAATCAGGCCGCCGCCACCTCAGATCTCGGGACGCCAGAGGTGTTCCGCCGCTGCCGCACCACAGGGCCTTCGCCTAGCGATGTTGCCGACCGTGGCAGAAGGAGTGAGATGCGCGGGGAGCCGAGCGGAGGTCGGCGACGGTGCTCGTGCTCATGGGTGGCCCTGTATTTCGTTTGGTCCAATGGAGAAAGACAAACGCACGAGACGGAACCAATGGACTTCCTACGTTCAATCCGGAGCTTTTTGAGTTGGATGTGTAGAACTGCACGCACCAGCCAGTTCACCCAAAGCCTCAAACTGATGTGGAAAGATAAGCTATGTATTTATACGTCAACAGGATGAAGAAACAGAGTATGCATCCTGGGATTTAGTGCAGCGGATGCCAGGAGATTAAAGAAACAAGTCACCCCATATAGGTGTATCCGTGTATGTATAATTCACGATTTTCCTCTCGGTTTCATTTATACTATGTTTCGTAAGGAAATCAATCTGGTGGAATTTCGATGGTGCACCCAACAAACGTGTTGTATGCAGATGCTTTTTCCAGAGCAGCGGTTGCTTATAATAATATTCTGTACCTGTCAAAAAATAATAATAATCTGCTACCCCTCTTGGAAATGGACAACGCTAACGCCCACACGTGTGGTGGGAGCCAAACCCGCACACACGCCCTATAACATATAGACTATGCCATGTCACCGCATGCATGCATGTGGAATTTTTTTTTGGATTTTCAGTTTTTAAAATGTTTTATCTCTTAAATGAAAAATCCGATTGAAGATCCGTTTTCACCATTAAATCCCTCGCGACGAGATCTTCAAAACTAGATCCCATATCAATATATTTCGACGAATTTTTTTTGGTTAAAAGTTGCCATGTCTATTGCACATGAATTGCCATGATGTTTACACTAAAGTTGCCATGTTATGTTTCAGCTATTTTCTTCTATATTAAAAAGTAAATTTTGACATATTATAAAATGAAGAATTAAGAAACTAGACTTGCCATGCACCATAAACTAAAATTGCCATGATACATGAACTTAAAATTGCCATGGTTCATGCAAAAAAATATTTTCATGATCAAAGTACTGGAATTGCCATCATCAAAATCTAAAATTGCCATGATCTATAAACTAAAATTGGCACATGGCAACTTTAGTTTAAGCACCATGACAACTACAGTGTAAACATCATGGCAACTTTTGGGCAAAAAAAAATTTCGTCGAAACATATCAACATGGGGTCTAGTTTTGAAAATCTTATCGAGACGGATTTAATGGTGAAAACGGATTTTTAATTCGCTTTTATAATTAGGAGATAAAACATTTTTAAGCTAAAAACCAAAAAGATTTCTGCTGATGTCATCTATTCATACGTGGCAAAATGAGTGGTGATGGAGGCGTGTGGGCGATGTGCAAACGCCCACAATGTGGGCATTAGTTTTTCCGCTGGAAATATAATGATCGGCTAATTGCTGGGTGGATACGTAATAATTTGATGGGAAGCCCGGCGTATCTTACTAGGGCTAGTACTCTTGGCTTCTTTATACCCAGCTCGATCCCCTCTTTGCCCTGAACCAAAACCAAAGACACGGACATCAAGCTGCAAGTGGACAGACGGCCATGTCGGACGCCTCGTCCAACATGCTAGAAGATGTCGACCTCCTCATTGAGATCCTCCTACGTGTTGGCTCTCCTACCAACCTGGTCCGCGCCGCCATTGTCTGCAAGCGCTGGTACCACCATGCCTGCAATTCTCGGTTAGTCCACCGTTTTCACGAGCTTAACCCGCCTCGCCTCCTCGGCTTCTACTTCCAGGCCATGAGGGCTCACACGGCTCCACGTTTCATTCCGATGCTACCGCAGCCCGGAGAGCTCGCGTCCGTCATCCGTCATGAAAATTTGAGCCTGGAGAGCTACCACAATAGCTTCGTCATGGATTATCGGAACGGTAGAGTCTTAATCTGGTACAACTGTGGAACCTACCAGACACTTCAAGTGCAAAGCTTCCTGCGCGCTTGTAGGGGCATGGGCATCATACCAGAACTTCCCCGCTACAACGATGGATCATACCGTGCTTACAGTAGAATTCTCTCCGATGAAAAAGGAAAAGGCTTGTCCTACCTCTATTTGTTGGTGCAGCCCAACTGGGATAGTATGGAATCTAGTGTACGTGTTCATGTATTGCAAGATGGTGTCTGGTCCATGCACACGTCGGTTGCAAGCCAACTCATTCGTCCAGGGTCAAAAATATATCCAGTGGCTATCCAAAATAAAATATATATCGGGTCCTTGACATATATTATTGTCTTGGATTTGATGTCGTCATGTCTCTCCACAATTCAGCTCCCAAAAGGGGTGGATTTCGGTGATAGACGCACTGTGTTGTCACGGACCGACGATTCTTCCGGTGTATATCTCATCCATGTGATAGAGTTTCGACTTCACATCTGGATCCACAACAGCGACAACTGGTTTTTGGTGGGGATCATTTGTTTGCGCGAGAAGTTTTTTAATTTGAGGATGTTAGATCACACATTTGATGATGATTGTACTGCTCATGTGCACATACTAGGGGTGGGGGACAATGCTGCATTTGTGTTCTTGACAGCGGGTCGATGCGTACTCTTTCTGGATATAAAATGCGGCACACTTCGTAAAGTGCATGAGATGGCAAATGATGATATATCTATCAATGATATATATCCTTTTATGATGATCTGGCCTCCCACATTCCCTGAGCTCAAGAATGATTCTGCAAGGTTTGTCTTGTCGACTTTAGATGACATAGGTTTATTGTTGTTGTTGAACTTACACTTGTTTGCATTGTGCACCGCATTAATATTTTAGGTTTGGCTACTCTTTTTGCCACCTGCTACACACTTAGTTGAATCTTGTAGCTGAACATAATCCATATTGGCATTGATGCATAGCTATGCTCGATAATTCTGGTTAATGGATCATCAACCATCAATCTGCTTGGTGTACCTATGGCATGGTCTTAGTTTTATGTTCGATTCCACAAACCATTTAGACATTTGTGAATGCTTGTTGTAAGGTGGTTTAGGAACACTTGTGTACAACGGTCATAATGTATGATATTCATACATGCTTAGGATATGGCATTGCTCTTACATTAATGACTAAGAAACAAGTTTGTGCATATTGTGCCAATTACTTGTAATGTAAGTATGTACTGTTCAATATATTTCCATCCTTGGTACCAATAAACAACAAGGCTCGACAGTAGCTCCCTCGGTGTTAAGAAGGTAACATTACTTGGATGAACAATCACAACCAGATAAATGCAATATTGTGCGTGTTATGCTTCATCTCAATTATTAACTGTGATTTGCCATGTGGATGTATTTATATTCATGCTAGATCATGCTCCTCACATGATTATAGTGGTGGAATAAACACGGGCAATCTTACGTTTATATATCTACTATAATTTAGATAGAACAGGTGTCAAATTATATATCACAATGGTATTTTGTGCAAGTATTATTCACCCTCATTTGGGAAATTATTCATGCCACAGAACATACCAACTATCGTGCACGTGGTTTTTGAACAATAACATTACTTCTACTACTATTGCGCATACAGTTTAATCTTGTGTTAGTTGATTATCTCTATCTTAATTATTGCCCTTGCTTGGTCTAACAGAAAAGTCACGTGATGAGGAAAGAGATCAATGTTCTTGGACAACATATGTTAGTGACAAGTGCTACATCAAGGAACAACATGATTGTGATGTATTAGCAACCCATTTATAGGTAGTAGTAGAAACTATCCTAGAGGGAGGAAAGATGTCCAGAAGAAGACTTTGTGCGGGTTTCTTATCGGGGTGAATGAATCACAAAAGTTAGTTCCAATCTATATTGCATCGACCAGGGATGCTAACTAGAGATGGTTGTTAATGTTTCTTTTTCGTATTGAGATGTTTGTTTCGAAGCAAGACCTCTAATGTATAAATTTTCTTGCGTCATGTCCCATGGTGTTCACTTGTTATGGTGTGCTGATTGGTTCTGTAAACCTAGCTAGATCCCCTAGGTTTATTTATTTCATACTATTTTCAGCTAGTAAACAAATCAGGAGCAGGGCTTTGTTTCAGTTTGATCCGAGCAAGGACGACACTATCGCCACTGTTTCCCAGTTTCTGCCCCATTCTGTGAGAAAGAGTTATAATATATCCCACTGTCGAAGCTCCGTGCTTCTTCAACTTTTAAAGAAGGTTGGTGACACAGAGCACAATATATACTATTGAAATTTTTGTTTGGAAAGAAGAATGGTTCTGTCTGCAATACACAAATTTTTTTCCTATTAGGTCTCTCTGGTGTGTCCTTCGCTTGCTAGTTGCCAAAGAGTCGCCTGTGAAGATGTGAAGAAATTGCAGCATGGTTTTGTTTACCTCCAGGGAATGACAACTAATAACTGGACCCTGTATAACATCGACGGCCATTCCCTGCAAAAGAAGAAAAAAGTCACCGGCCATTATCTTACTGCTAGTGTCAGCGGCTTTCTTGTTATTTTTCCTCTTTAAAAGTGCGGCTTTCTTGGTGGAGTACATGAAGATCATGATACAAGTGTTGTAATAAACAGCAAACCAGGCTTAGGTTGCTTTTTTTCGCGTGCAGAGTGGCTGGCTACTCTTCCTTGTACAACAAACTTTTCGCCCTACAAACATCATTAAAGTTTGTGCTTCTATTTAATACGGCCTGGTTCAAATTTCAAGCGGTGGTTAACTGAATTCTACTTCTAGAATGCATATACCAGGTAGAGCATATGCTAAAGGCCTTTTAGAACCTGGGTGTCGGGACTCCCTTTTATCATGAACGTCCATACAGAGTACCGATCATTGAGATCGGTGTCATGTCTTGGACCACCAGGCTGATTAGCAGACTAGGTGAATAGTAGGAGCATCTCTAGCAGACCCCTTAAAGTCGCGACCCTTAAATGACAGATAAGGACCGGAAAACACGTTTTAAAGGCCGAAATCGTAAAACTGCAGAAAACCAATTGACCACAATTTTGACAAATAAAACACAAATTCCGCAAATAGAGTTTGGCGACATTTGAGCATTGGTTTCATGCCACAACCCAAAATACATCGCATCCATCATCATCATCACAAGATGAAATCTTTGCCGCCACCCTTCACACCACCACTTGTCGAACCGCCATGCGCACTGAACCTTGGCACCACATTGCCTCTTGCCGCTAGCCTCCTCCTCACTAAGATCTCCAACCTTGCTATGTCATGCCATTCTTTGGTGAGCTCGTCCATGTCATTTTGATTCAGCATCAACATCATGATCTTGTTCTCCTTTTGAACGAACTTGGCCATGGTTTGTTCTCCTCAGCCATGACTCTTCTCTCCTAGATAGTTGCCACTTCTCTTGCTTCTCTAGAATCTTCTTGTCAGCCAACTCTTTCTTTGCCTCCAAGGTCTTAATCACCAATGCCTCATTGGACTTGACCATGTGATATATCTTGTCCCGCACGTTTGATGCCTCCACTTAATTCCCTCTTGATCTTGTCCTTGGCCTTCTTTTTTCCATCAGGCTTGTTCTTGTTTAGTGGACCATCATCCATCTTGGTGAGTGCACTTCTCTTCGGTGGGGATTCTTTGTCAATCAACTTCCACTTCTCGCAATCTTGAAGAAGTATCCAACAATGCTCTTGTTGAAATAACTTGCGACAGGAGCTCCCATGTCCTTGTACCTTTCTTGTGCAATTTTTTCCTACAAAATGAAAACAATCTCAAATTATGCAACCACTCCAACGGCTACAAATGATTTGCACAACTTGGAACGTGAAAACAAACTCACATAATCGGATTCGAGGGTACGAATTGTTGCAAGCAAGCAGCCCAACAGCTACAAATTGGTTGGATCACACCTGGCCCAACGACCTTGGAGTGACCTAAAGGTGCGTGGCGTCCTATTGGGATACCTCTCCATCATGCGGAGGAACTGATCCTCTATCCTTTGCAATACCGCATGGTGGTTTGTCAGCACCGATGCACGCATCAAGTGACACCGATTGCCAAGCCTTGATCAAGATTTGATCTTCCAATTGCATGTAGTTCTTCGATCTTGCGTGAATTTTTGCTTGCACTTCCACAAACACCGCCTCCTCAACCTCCTCCACCTCATCTTATTCCTCACCGTGACCGTGCATGCCACCATCCATCTCACTGTATCCGTAATCAGCGATCGGGGCTTGATCGATGTCGACGGTGTTGTTGTCCAACAACAAGTGCACAAACTCGACAGTCGCGTCGTGCGAACCGGCGCTACAATTTTTCTCAACAAGTCAAGAACAAGCGCACTGGCGAAAACTGAAAAAACAAGAAGAAATCGAAACACCATACCTTGCACCCATTTCGTCGAACACCTCGGTGGTGGCGGCAGGAGTGTCTTCGGCGGAAATCCTCGGGGTAGCTCTTGCCAGGGCAATCGGTGGAGTTGTTGGCCGGGTAGCTCTTGATTTGGGCTTCTTACATTTCACACCCGAAACCATCCATTTCTTCGCCGGCGCGGGCCTTCCCGGCGGTGCGGCAGCTGAGGCTGGCGTGCGTGCGAGAGCCGCCCTGAATGACGATGTTGCCCTACCGCTTGCTGGGTGGCGTGGTGGAGCCTTGAACGGCGACGGGCGCGACATGACCGGCTGAGAGATCTGCCAGAGGGGTTGGCATGTGGATGATATATACGGTGACGGGCGACGACAGGTAGGCTTCCATGCACTACTAGGGAAAAGCCTAGCAGCAGCGCGGGTTTTGGGCCTATCAGTAGCGCGGGCACAAGCGCTACTGATAAGGCGCTACAGCTAATGCTTAGCAATAGCGCGGCTTGACGCACGCTACTGCTAACTTGACTTACTAGCAGCGGTTCTTTAGAACATCGCTGCTGTTAATTAGTAGTAGCGCTTCTCCTAACCCGCGCTACTACTACTATTTAGTATTTTATTTCTTTTCTATTTCATGTTGTATTCATACACCTTTACACAAGTTTTCACATCATAATGAGTTATTACATCATGGGGTGAAAGAATCGTGGACTAGTTTCAAGTGGATGTCCATCCACTTGAAACTAATCCATGTTCTTTCACCCAATGATATAATAATATCATCATCATCATCATCATATCATTAACAACTTAGCATCATAATACATCATTGTCATATAACACCTCCTCAATATCATCGTTTTCATCATTGACATCACATAACACCTCCTCAAGATCATCATTATCAACTCTAACACATTACCACATAATAAACATATTGTACCTCATAGGACCTATTACATTCGATTAAGACCTACTACATTTTCTAAGGTAAAATAACAAAAACAAGATAGCCCCGACTCTCCATTATGGAGAATGGAGATTAGCCTGTCTCCCATTCTTGCCTTTCGCTGAATGTTACTTCCAAGAACCTCCTTGCGAATGTCCATACATTTCTTCCATTCTCTCGATGATCATGTGTTCACGGTTTTAGAAACCGATATGCACAGTGAGCTCCCTAGATTTACCGGCAAGTATGTTCAGAATCGAGAGGCGACCATGCAGACACATCGATGAGGCACACAATCCATCGGGAGTTTCTGTTGAAAAACATAATAATAACTTTGTAGTTAGCAATGATGTACTAGTTTTAGAAGTATGAAAAAATGCACGAATGTCGTAATAGTAAAAAATCTTACCAGGGTATCTCGGAGAAGTTATCGTTGTTCAACACATGCACTAGTGGCACGTATTCACCATAATTTGGAGGAGTTCGATAATAGGCATTGTAATTCTCAAGAAGAGTACAAAATGCGATCGATGATTTTTCTCCTTATATGTTAATTGGGTGCCTTGATTGTAGTGGGTTTTATCTACCATCTTCCGCACAGTCTTTGAAGAATCAAAATAAGCTGTCAATGGAAATAAGCTATCAACTATTTTGAAATAAAGAATATAAATTAGTTAATAACTATGTTTGATAAACTCACATAGCGGTACAATCGGCAGCGTATCAACAAGGACCCAAATGTCCATATTGTCTTCCTCGCTGTCAGGATCACCAAGATCCATGGTGATAATCATACCCTCATCAAAACCATACATTTTGCAAAGTGCTTCCCAATTTTGGCAACCAAAATGGGTTACGCTCTGAGCATTATACATATTTACTTCAAAATCCATATCATGATGGGTCCTTAGGTGTATTTTCTTTGTTTCAAAATTTTCATGGTCTTCAAAACCCATCCTCTCCAAGACATAGCGTCTTGCATGGCATGGGATAAGCTAGTCGAATTGTAAAATATGAAAATTAGACGTTGAAATAGTTGAAGTCATGCTTAATGGAGAAAAAACTATTGTCGCTGCTATGCATCAGTATGAACATCGCAGGTCTCCTCGAGCTTAATGCTGAAGCGGCGATCGTCGTCCAGCCGAACGAACCTGTCGCACATACCTCGATCGTCGTGGCACCAGCTACACTCCCCCGAGAGACCGTCGTCGTCCGAGTACGACATTTCCTACAATCATAATTCAAAGATTAAACTTGTACATATTCTAGCACAAGTCATGTCAGAATTCACGACAAAATCCGGCATGACCTTTGCTAAAAAAGGACATATCGAGCGCCTGAAATTTGCCGGAACGGAAATTAATCAACACTCCGACAAAACATAGGCCACTCGGAGATGTAAACTGAACATGAACGGCCACTTGGGCAACCACATATCCTATTTGAGCAACAACACAAAATATACAAGGATATTTGGCTGGTCTCACCTCGATGTCGGAGGGGGTACGTCGGTGACTGGATGACGGCGGGGTTGTCGAGGGGTCGGTGACGGGGACGACGGAGGTCACCTGAAACCATATAAGTTATCACTAGCAACAAAACATGTTCAACTAGTTTTATTAATTCAACTAGTTCTTACTAAATATAAACTTACTATAAATAGAAAAAAAACTAGTTCTTTCTAAACATAAAGTAGTTCAACTAGTTATATTAATTATCTTACTAAAAATAGATTAGTTCAGTTATTCAACTAGTTCAACTAGTTTATTAACTTACTAAACTAGTTCAACTACAACTAAAGTAGTTCAACTACCACTACTACTACTAAAAATCTAGTACTAACTAAGCTAAATTAACATCTACTACTACTAAATTAACATCTAGTACTAGCTAACCCTAAATTAACATCTACTACTAAATCTAGTACTAACTAGTGGCAGGGGTGGGGCGACGGAGAGGTAGCTAGGGCGGCGAGGTCGAGGGCGGTGGGAGGCGGGCTGTCAGGAGGAGGAGGAGGGTCGGCCACAGGCGGATGGAGGAGGCGGCAAGGAGGAGGAGGGCGGGCAGCGGAGGGGAGGATGTGCGAGGAGGATGGAGGAGGGACGGAAGGAGGAGTACGGCGGCGATTTAACGGCAAGCGGGCGGCGGACGATTTACGACGCTGCGGTTGAAGCGGGTAGAGTGAGAGTGATCGAGGGCGGTCCTCCCGTGGGGATAAGGTAGGGATAGTTGTAGCGCGTTCTGCAAAAAGCGCTACAGCTAACGCAAGTAGCAGTAGCGCTCTACAGTGTAACGCGCTACTGCTATAGCTAGCGGGGGGCCAAGGTCATGGCAACTATAGCAGTAGCGCCAGATTCCCCAACGCGCCATCGCTACTTCCAAGTCGATAGCGTTTATAGACACGCTGCTGCTAAGTAGCAGTAGCGTGGTATTTTGAAGCGCGCTGCAGATAAGATTCTGTGTATAGGCTTTTCCCTAGTAGTGATGGCGGCGATGGGAGCTCGATGACGGTGGATGGAAGGGAAAGCGGGAACTGCCGCGCGAAAATATCCCTCCCGCCAAATAGCGCTGCCGGTAGGGGTGAAGCTCGGGTCGGCCTCCCACCCCATCTATCTAAAGGTTGAGGGTGAAGATTTGCCGGGCCCCGCAATTATTTTTAGAGACTGCGGTCCAATACGGTTTCTTTTCGGGCCACTTATTTCAACTAAAACCGTAAACTGACGGTTATTATGCAGGTCGGCGCAATATAACTGGAAGAGAATGGAACTACGTTGCACGTACATGTATTGCAAGATGGCGTCTGGTGCATGGACACCTCTGTCACATTGCTCCAAGTTCGAATGTTAGTCTCTTGCTTGTCCACAATAAAATATACATCGGGTCCATCACATCTATTGTTGTCTTGGATTTGACACTCTCACATGTCTCCACAATTCAGCTCCCACAAGTGTTTTCACGGAATGATGATGATTCCGGTGTATATCTCATCCATGTGAACAAGCTTCAACTTCACATCTGGATCCACAAGAGCGACAATTGGTTGTTGGTTGTTGGTGGGCACCATTTGTTTGCACGAGATGTTTGATAAGTTGAGGATGTGGGATCACACATTATATGATGAGTGTACTGCTGATGTGCACATAAGGGGGGTTGGAGACAATGTTGTATTTGTGTTCTTGATAACGGGCCGATGCATACTCTTCCTAGATATTAAATGTGCTTCCTAGATATTAAATGTGGGACACTTCGTAAAGTGCATGATATGCGGATGGTAGATTTCTGAGTGATATCTATCCTTTGATGATGATTTGGCCTCCCACATTCCCTTTGCTTAAGAGACAAGAATGATCCTGGAAGGCTTGTCTTTTGGACATTTAGGTTTGGCTACTTTGTTTTGCAACATACTCCACACTTTGGTTGGCTAATCTGGCATTGCGGTACCATGTAGGCAACTGATGGATGTAACCAGATACTGCTGAAGTGGATCTATACGTTTTGGCCCCAGAAACCCTGCTAAAGAGAATGAAATATGTGATCCATTTGAAGAAGATTCCACACCACAATTGACCCTTCCTTCCCCAGTGTGTCTCATGCCCAGTGGTCCGAAACTACTAGAGGTTCTTAGAAGAACAAACCCCAGCAGGATCTCTTCCTGTGTTTCCGCCTCCCATGTCCGGACCGAAATGGTTCTCACTTGCAGAAAGAAAAAGGTCTGCGAAGCACTAAAGGTCCTCTTATACAGTGACTACCATGCATTCAAACCCATATAGTAGACTGGTAACTAGGTTGGATGAATGCTAAAGTACTTTATTGCTAGCTGCAACCCATAGTACCTTTTTATGTTGGGATTTTTTTTTTGAAAGGGAGGAAGACCCCCGGCCTCTGCATATGGATGATGCATGCATCCATTTTATTAATTATTCACAAATGACCTTACAAAGAAATACAACAGTAAGTCTGAAGCCACCGTCAAGGCAACATCTGTCGCTACTCCTATCCAGTTGATGAAAGGATGCTGATAGTCCGGGCCTAATACCACAGACCTCGCAACCAAGCCTAACATCTAAAACCTAAGGCCCAACCAAGCCACTTGCCGGGTTCATCTTCAGAGTTGTACTCACGCATCAACCTTGCTGGCTATAGCTACCGTCGATGCCACCACGACGCCCAACAGAACTACCTCCTGCGCACGAACAGCTGAGCACGTTGCGGTCGCCACCGGTACACCTCAGCATCATGCCGCCAAGTACCACCAGCTGACACAGCTTGAAGTCTCCGCAAGATCTATCGTCCGTAGCACCTACCGACCAGGCATGACAAAGCATAGCACCTGTCTGTCAGGCATGACTTGACATCTCCACCAAAGCACCATGCAAGACAACGCCGCTCCACCTCCTGCCTCTGACTTCCAGTGCTGCTACACAAACGATAATTCCAAGAGAGAAACGACACCGTAGTACTGCCATCGTTTGATCTGGAAGACCAGATCCTAGGGTTTCCCCAGAGCAGTACGAGTGGGTCGACAGTAGTCAAACGATGATGCCTTCATCAAGGTAATGATGCAGAGCGCCACCATCGCCTGCCGTCGGCTCGGTTTTCACTGGCAACTATGTCTCCCCGAGCCGCAACCGGTACTAGATGATCGATCTGGAGATCCGGACACCCAACCTTAGGCCGACCACCTCTGGCAAACGAGATGACCACCACCACTGGCTACACCAGCCAGATCAGATCTGACCGAGGTGCCTCCATGCCGCCCACCAGGCCCTCCACGCGGTCGCCGATCCGAAGCTGGATGACGCGCCGCCATGATATAAGTCGCCGCTACCCGAGCCAGGCAAGCTGCAACCTGCCGCCGCCCGTGACCAGGCTGCCCGACGCGCCGCAGTCGTCATCACCCGCCATAGGGCCATCCAATGCCATCGCCGCCGCGGCCATCGTCGCCGCCGCCAGATCTGCTGCGCCTCCGCATGCACAAGGGCTCCTCGCCACTCGTAGGACGGAGGAGAGAGGATGTTCCGTGCCACCGCCGTCGGCCCCCGGGGCGCATCCCAGTGGCGTCCTCCGGAGGCGGCGGGGTGAGGGAACGTGGATTTGGGAGCGGGGGTGGCTAGGGCTGGAGACCCGCCCGAGTCGCCCGAGCGGGAGCGATGCGGGGGGCTGGAGATGACCGCTAGATGGTCAGAGTAGACCCCAAGGAGATAGTTCGGTCATATTAAATAAAGACATTTTTAAACTTCAAGCTACGCATGAGAATTGGTTTTGCTAAACTTACGTGAAAATTATGCTCAAGATAATTTTTTTTATAAACTTTATGCGTGAGAATGTTAACGCTTGTCTGTTTTCTGAATGCTGCTTAGTGGATCTTTTTTTCTTGAACACAAGTGGCTTGTGCAATTTACACGGTCAGGTAAGCTTGTAGTTATGCATGAACTGTCATTTATTTATTTTTTTGCCAAACAAAACTGTCATTTTCCCCTTTTATACTACAAATGGCTATTCCAGGATGACAGTGGGTATGAACAGAGTTTTGTTTTGCTCTGCAATATGAAGTCATTTAACCTACTACTTGCTGGACACGGTGATTATTTTGATTTTTGTGCATATAACATTTGGTTGACAAATGAAACTAAAACCATCTCCTATGTTTCCATGTGAAGATAAAACATGATATGAGAAAGCTTTTGGATGGTCAGCAACAAGGGCAACATCAAAGAAGAGTAGTGAGCTGCATTTCCTCTGTATGCAGTATTAAAAACTGTAGTAGAGTCTGACAACCAACATTAACCTCTGATACTTACTACTCACACATGATCTTAGATTGATAAGGTTGATCTTAAGTCTGAATTTATTTTTGCCAGTCAATTAGTGTACACGGCCGGATGAAAATACATCCATTTGGTTGTTACTAATAAGCTATGCAGCTTTAAACATACCATTCAGTAGGACCAATGCATTAACCAGAGCCTATGCAAAGTAACCAGGGCATGAGGGTATCAACTCCCACAAACACCATACATAACAAGCAAGCGCATCAACCATAAGACTGACGACGCAAGCCGATACCAGGTGTGATAGCTATTAAAGTAATGGCTTGCTCCGCAGTCTGCGCCAAAGTAATGCTTGTGGGCCGTGCTGGTGGTTAGGCTGGTTGTAATAGGGAGTATCATATACTAGTATCATGCGTATGATACTACCTCCATAATGCATAGTATCATAAGTTAGTATCTTAGGTTGTCTTATTAATTGCCATGCATAACACAAAGGAGTACAACATTTAATATGATACGGTATCATGATATGATATCACACCCTCTCTTTCCTCATTTAATTGTGTGCCACATCTCCTAGAAAGTCTAGTTGGCATGCATGATACCGCTTATGATACTCCCATTACGACCAGCCTTAGATTTTGCGTGTGGACCATCCGAGATTTGACATGACGTACAGTAGACACCCACGGGCGTACAAGTTGTCATACGGCCGCATGGCCGGGTACAGCGAGCTACGCCGCGCGCACTAGAGTTCCCATCTTACTCTTTTCTAAAAAGGTGTATAGACAAATAAGGGCCGTTGATGTGTCTAGGGGTTGTTCCGAAGACGAAGTGTTATGTGATAAGTAATTCGGGGCGGAGCAGAGCAACATCCCGGGGAGAGCAGAGGGAGTAGCAGGACCAAGTGGCAAAGGCAAGCTAGACGAGGAGCAGAGCAGCACCAAGTGCGGGGAGATGAGCCGGCAGAGGAGGAGACCACTAACAACATGAATTGCTTGATGTACCTCGCCATGGGAGGAGTAGAGCAGCAACAGCTGGCAGCAGGATGTTTCTGGTGGCCACCGGCAGTGACGCGGATGGATGTTGGACTGGAGAGCTCGTTCTAGAGTGAGGTTTCAGCAAACCCTCTAGACGGAACACCTGACAATGAGCCTTTACAAAATATTTAGTTGCTTGACTAGTTGAGTAGTTGATCGACTACCTGGACGAACTGAGTTGAGCCGCCTAGTCGCACGACTCATAGTCCTTGATTACAGGAAGAGGCCAGTTATCCTTACCATATTGCTTGCTAATGATCTGCTAATGTATTCAAGCCGCCGGCCTTCTTTTTTTGCGGAATTGCTTGTTCTGAACTTTAACCATGTTTCCACGATTTTGGTGATTGCAAACTGGTCAGCTAACTTGGTTGGATTAGTTTAACCTGGAGCGTAGGTGGCTACCTAGCAAAAAATTTAATCACTCTTGTTGCATTTGCTTGTTCCTGTTCAATGGGAAAAATACTCTCACCTGACTTGACTCCTGCGTGGTTGCACCTAAAATAAAATAAATAATACCTTGCCATAGACGGCCTAAATCAAATGGAGCACATGGTAATTTAGATGGTTTATCTACTGGTCCACCGAGACAAGTGTAAATATTGATTTATGTCTGGTTTGTATTCTCTTGTGGTAAATTATTGCATTCCTCGTTGACCGTTGACAGGCATATGGCCTTGTACTACCTCCAGTTTGTCCTAAGTCAAATTATCCTAAATTTAACCAAATTTACAAGGAAGGGTATTAGTATCTACAACACGACAGCGGTAATTTATAAAAATAAATTTCATAATGTTCTAGTGGTGCTCATTTGGTATCGTATTATACGCCAGCAGAAATGTCTTACACCAGCCGTCCAGCAGAAAAGTCTTGACTGGGATTGCATCATTGCATTTGTTTCTTGTTGTAGATATTACAAGTGTGTCCAGGGCCGGCCCATAGGCCAAGCAAAAGGGGCGACCGCCCCGGGCCCCAAGAGGGGATGGGCCCAACTAAAACTTACATTAGTAAGATCTATTCAAGTATACATTACATCTGAAAGATTATTAAATTGATAAAATAAAGCCTGAATTTGCAGAAGCATAAGTTCACACCACATACTGATAAGTTATACCACGCTTAGGCAAATCAATCTGACTCGCAGAGTTGAGTTTAAATACATTAGTCTCTATTTACGATGCATGTTTTAGTATCATAATGAAAATTATGATATCTGAACTTCAGTGTTTAAACCAATACATAATTTTAATCCCATAAACGTGTAAGCATCTCATTTGCACCAAACCAAACCAAGTGAATCTGGACGAGCATGTTAGGTAATCGAATCATGTGTAAAAGTATAATGAACAACATTTTTGGTTCTTCGAATTACTAAACCGAACATGCAAGCCACATTTTCTATGCCCTAGAAGTTTCCATTATTACGACTACCTAATATACACTAGAAATCGCTATAAAAATATTTGTTACTGTGTCTATAATTTATAAATATCTATCATATATTCAATATAATATTAAAAGATATATGAACACACGCATGTATATGCAAATGTGCATACACTACATCGTTTATGCAGTATTACAAAAATAAATATGAAAGATTGTCTTAGCAATAAAGAAAAGTTTTGGTACATCATAAATTATTAATTTTGTAAAATTAAAATTTTCAATTATATACATTACAAATGCGTACCAATTAATAATTTAAATGTTATGTGAAAAACATTTTATGTGGCTAAGTACTAAAAAAATATTAATTACAACTGTAATATGGTACACATAGTTTAAAATAAGTATAAAAGTTTAATATGAAAAAAATTACATCGCCCCGGGCCCAAAAATACATTGGACCGGCTCTGAGTGTGTCTACCCAGCTACTTGTTGTATTTACAAACTCCCATCTTACGACAACTATTTTTTCTTCCTATTTAGTACTGCCAGCTATGTAAATCAGAGTGTATTTTCAGTTCGCCCTTTGTAACAAAGACACAAGGCATGAACTAATACAAAGAGTGAATCCAACTTGGTAGTTGTAGTTCCCTTGATTCAATCTAACTACCTACTAGGTTCACACAATTTTCATACTACTGACTTTACGTGCCATTTGAGTTCATCAACACATTATTCTTTTACGCCTGGGTACATAAGATGCACGTAATAGAGCTTACAACTCTGCTTGTTCATCATCCATCAGGAATTCATTCTCTTATGCATGGTAACAACTCCTTAATCAACAAGCACAAGTACATTTTGGATTGTGTACCATGCATGGTCGTCTGTGTCAACTGAAATATAATCATAAAATAAACCATAATAGAAAAAATTAACTTGGATAATTTTTTTATGGTTCTAGACTTGTCCAAGAATCAGAAAGTGGGACAAATTCTATAACTTACTTTTTTGTTATATCAAACAGCTTTGATTCATAAAGCATTTATTTTGATGTTATATACCAGCCTAATGTAATATACAAAGCAAACTACGTTTTCATTGTTTTATTTTAACAACTCACTCTAATGCTACAAAGAAAAATATTTTTTCTTTGATGGTACATTTTAGTTTTTGGAACTAAAAATTCTGGTGTCACCGGAACAAGATCTCCAGATAATTCATGGTCACAAATACCGATCATGAGCCCTATAGTAATACTGACTACTGTGTTCTCTGCCATGGAGATTAATAAAGATTGGCGAAGATTGCCCACTGCGCCATGGAGATCAACTGTCGCTCTGTTTGTGAACCCGCCTTGGACACCGTAGACTAATGTTAAGGCCTGCAAGTTGACTAGGCAAAATGCAGAAGGTGGGGCTATAATGAGGGTGAAGGTGTGTAGAGCTACATCGACAGATGGGCTGCGTAAGGGAAAGGGTGGGAGTCGAAGATCTTCACTGGATAGGTGGATAAAAGATTTCTCTAAAAGGTGGTTGCAAAATTTCTGTAAAAGACTCGACATAACCTATGACTCTTTCTTTCCTTATGTCTCTCATGCCTATATATTCTCGAAGTGGTTTTTGTTTGAAAACAAACAAAGTGGGAATGTTGTGTCACCGACTTTCTCGCATACTTATAGGGGTAGATACTATTGGGAGAATTTAGACAGATTTTGGCACACAAAAAAAGAGATAGAACAATACATGAAGACCTGTCTGATGATGTATGAAAAGTTTCAGATGGATATATATAGACCTTGGGGTTCCTTAGCTAATACTCCTTCCGTCCGAAAATACTTGTCATCAAAATGGATAAAAAGGGGTGTATCTAGAACTAAAATGCGTCTAAATACATCTATTTTTATTCATTTTGATGACAAGTATTTCCGAACGGAGGGAGTAAAAGTGGATAATTTAAACCCCTAACTCTCTTCAAAATTAATTGCTCAACATGTTATTTTTGTGACAAAAGAGGTTCATGAATCATGAGATAATAAATAACTAAAATGGGCAGTTATGTTTCTAGCTCAACTGCTCATCTGGGCACCCGGCTAAACAATCTCTGCCACATGGAGGAACAAAGTTGACATTGTCATACCCTCCGGACAGGCCCAACTAGAGCATGCCATCACTGAGCACCATTTGAGCATTCTTTAGTCATTTCACTGAATCATTATCCAAATCTGGTCAAAATCACTATCAAACTTTAATGTTCTATAGTTTTTTCTAATCTTTTTTCTGGTCAGTTGCCTTAATCATGAATGTTCCAAATCTAAATATACATGTGTCTTGTTTACTGCCTATTTTTTAGATTTTCGCCTGATTAGCCATCATGGTTCATGCTTGTCTTTGAAGGTATGATTGTACTTATCATTTCACGTACAGTTCTAATACTCCAAGTGATGGAGCATCTGCATGTCATCTCAGATACTTATGCTCTTTGTGCATTCCTCATTTGAAGCTTGCTTACAGGGAAAGGTCAACACCTGACTGCATCTAGTATCATTTTATTTCAGCTTCAGCACAAACAGCTAGAATGACAACATCTTGGGCTACGTGCATCTTGACATGTCCCACATACCATTACTAATCTCTTCAGCTACTTTGTACTTACTGGTGCGCACGTTGGTTCAACTTTCCAGTCAATCACCCATCCTCCAATTATTTCAAGCCAAGCACGCTTTACCTTGTGATTTTTTTCGAACGGGCTCCCAAAAAAGAAGGTGCACCTTGTTGATATGAGTAGTCTACCATTCCTATTAAACTGGGATGTCACACCAATCCTCCTCAAGAGCTAGAACAACCTCCCATTACTAGGGAAAAGCTTATACATAGAATCTTAACAGTAGCGCCTGTTAAAAGAAAGCGCTACTGCTACTTACCCGTAGCGCGTGCACGTGAACGGCGCTACAAATATGGGTTTAGCAGTAGCGCTTCTTCTGGGGAAAGCACTACTACGAAAATTCCCATTACTAAGCTGGTAGTCTACAAATAGTAGTAGCGATCCTCGGTAAACCGCGCTACCGCTAAGATTATTGTACCAACGTGTTTCCAGGAAAAAGCGCTACTACTAATGAAAAGAAAAAAATGAAAAGAAAATAGAAAAATATATGAAAATGAAATAAATATAAAATGGACAATGGAAAAAAGAAAATGTAAAGAAAAATAAAATAAAAAGAAAAATAAAGGAGAAATGCATAGCAGTAGCGAGTATTCAGAACAGACGCTATAGGTAATATAGTAGCAGTGCTTTTTGTAAACCCCCGCGATAGAAAGGGAAAATGAAAAAAGAAAAGAAAAAGGAAAATAAATAGCTATAGCAGTACCGCGTCTTGCAAAAAGAGCTAAAGCTAATTTATCTATAGCGCTTTTTGCCTACTAGCGCTATCGCCACGTTTGACTTAACCCACGCGCGATTTCTCTCCCCCCGGCCACCAGTTATCCCCCAAATCCCACGCCACACTTTGCCGCTGTCTCCCCACTTCGCCGTCGTCCCACTATGCCGCCGTCTCCTGCCGCCCCCCGCAGCCACCAGAGCCGCGCACCGTCGACGCCATCGGAGCTGCCCCCAACGCCACCGGAGCCGCGCGGCCTCATAAACGCCACCGGAGCCGCCCTCGCTGCCACCGAAGCCACCATCGACGCCCCTGCCTCCCTCGCCGTTACCGGAGACGCCCCTGCCTCCCTCGCCACCAACGGAACAATCTTCTATAGGCCCCCACACTCCTCTGTCTCTCATGCATAGCACAACCATTTGAAAGAGAACTAGCTAGCTAGGTTATGTTGGGGAACACAGTAATTTCAAAAAAATTCCTACGATCACAGAAGATCTATCTAGGTGATTCATAGCAACGAGAGGGAAGAGTGTTGTCTACGTACCCTTGTAGACCGAAAGCGGAAGCATTATGACAACGCGGTTGATGTAGTCGTACGTCTTCACGATCGATCGATCCTAGCACCGAAGGTACGGCACCTCCGTGATCTGCACACGCTTAGCTCGGGGACATCCCGCAAACTCTAGATCCAGCCGAGGTCTAGGGAGAGTTTCGTCAACACGACGGCATGGTGACGGTGATGATGAAGTTACCGGTGCAGGGCTTCTCCTAAGCACTACGACGATATGACCGAGGTGTGTAACTGTGGAGGGGGGCACCACACACGGCTAAAACAATTGTCAACTTGTGTGTTCTATGGTGCCCCTGCCCCCGTATGTAAAGGAGCAAGGAGGGAGGCCGGCCGGCCCTTGTAGGGCGCGCCCCAAGTAGGATTCCTACTAGGAATGCTATTCCTGATAGGTTTCCAACTTGGGGAAGGGAGGGGGAAGGAAGGAGAGGGACAGAGGGAAGGCAAGGCCCCCCCCTTCCTTGTCCTATTCGGACTCAGGGGGAGGGGGGTGCGGCCTGCCCTGGCCGGCCCCTCTCTTTCTCCACTAGGGCCCCTCGAGGCCCATTAGTTCCCCAGGGGGTTCCGGTAACCCTCCGACAATCCGATTTTATCCGAAACTTCTCCCGAACACTTCCGTTGTCCGAATATAGTCGTCCAATATATCTATCTTTATATTCGACCATTTAGAGACTCCTAGTCATGTTCGTGATCACATCCGGGACTCCGAACAATCTTCGGTACAACATATCACATAAACTCATAATACCAATCGTCATCGAACGTTAAGCATGCGGACCCTACGGGTTCGAGAACTATGTAGACATGACCGATACACGTCTCCGGTCAATAACCAATAGCGGAACGTGGGTGCTTATATTGGTTCCTAATATTCTACGAAGATCTTTATCGGTCAAACCGCATAACAACATACGTTGTTCCCTTTGTCATCGGTATGTTACTTGCCCGAGATTTGATCGTCGGTATCTCAATACCTAGTCCAATTCTTTACCGGCAATTCTCTTTATTCATTCCGTAATACTTCATCCCACAACTAACTCATTTGTCACAATGCTTGCAAGGCTTATAGTGATGACTATTACCGAGAGGGCCCAGAGATACGTCTCCAAAACACGGAGTGACAAATCCTTACCTTGATCTATGCCAACCCAGCGAACCCCTTCGGAAACACCTATATAGCACCTTTATAATCACCCTTTTAAGTTGTGACGTTTGGTAGCACACAAAGTGTTCCTCCGGTATTCGAGAGTTGCATAATATCAGTAGTCATGAAGAAAGCAGTAGCAATGAAACTGACACGATCATAATGCTGAGCTAACGGATGGGTCATGTCCATCACATCATTCTCCTAATGATGTGATCCCGTTCATCAAATGACAACACATGTCTATGGTTAGGAAACGTAACTATCTTAGATTAACGAGCTAGTCAAGTAGAGGCATACTGGGGTCTATGCCCGAAAAGAATCAGCCACTCCAGTCGCGCAACACGTGGAGCCTTAGCATTCCATTACATTATTTTTTCAACAACGGGTAAATTTTATTTGCTTAAGATGGAGCATCAAAGGGATACAAAACATATTAATCAAACACCCGGCCTGTGCATAGCTACGATGCACACAACCAACACGAACGCAGGCACATAAAGAAACAACCAAACAAATAGCAAACTCATATAAGACCAAAGCTGCATGGAGAGGAAAAAATAAAACCCAAAGCAATCCGATCAACGATATGCAAACTACAGAAATTGTCATATCCGCACCAACCATCTCATGTCACCACATGGACGACTAGATTTTTCAACAGTAACGCGTTCTAGAAGGGAGCGACGTTGAAGCACCGTCGTCGTCAGATCCAACCATCAAAGGTCAGAATCTAAGTTTTCAACTTGAAGAACCAATCCGATCATATCCAAGCAATACCTTTAACAAGGTAACGATATAAAACATCGTCATTGCCAGGTATATCCATCAAGAAGACCTAGGCCTTCACCCCAAAACTCGAAACCGGGTGCTTGCGTAGCCCCTCCATTGACGTTAGTGGCGGAGCCAAGATTGGAGCAGGACTGGGGCCTAAATTTTTTTTCCAGCACGAGGGGAAAACTTCCTTACACACTAATTTCCCAAATGTTGGCATACCAGTTTTTGGCATCAAACCAATCATGCTATAAAACATCCATACTGACATACTAATATGCACATGCATACACTAATACACCCAAGACACCAAACTATTACAACGAAAGGTGATCTGTGCCCACTAATGTAACTGAAATATCTTTCCCTTTTTGTTTCTATACATCATATGTTTCATTACCCACAAAAACAACATATTTAGTACAACACTACATTTCTGAACATAGATAGTAAAAAGAAATTTCCACCGCGAAATCATAAGCTTCGCAAGCATTCCGTCCAACATAAACATCCAATCCCTTAAAAAGAGAATACACACCTGATTTACAGACTAGTAAGGGGGAAAAAGGCTGTTCATGTCGTTGTCCATTTCACCTCCCGTTCCATGAACCACACATGCAAAAGCACACCAGAATCCTCACATTAGAAGACACATGACCCGAAATTGAACACAAACGAAAGGAGCTCTCCTTCAAATACCTGCATCATGGTAAGAGCTTCATAGTCGGTCGAGGGGTGCTGCCGTGCTGGGGATTGAGGTGGCCCTGGGAGGACGGCCGGAGACATACTATGGACGGAAACTATAGCCAGCAGCCGTATGCTGGGGCTGCGCACTCACGCAAGTCGACGGCACTAGGCGGAAACCAATCAACCAGAGGTGCTCAGAAGTGGGGAGGCCGGGATGACAGCTGGTAGAGGACGGCTGCGGAAAGAGAACAGCTGAGCAGGGAGGTGGCGGCGTGGCGCGGCCGCACGAATGTTGGAGGTTGTGAGCTAGATCGTGCATCGTGCCCATGCCTGCGTGGGGTGACGGAGTGCTACATGGATCAGTCATCGGTGTGAGCCAGTATGTCTGGGCCTTCGTCTGTGCTGCATTGCAGATGGGCTATACCCCGGGCCTATATGAAAATCTATCTACTCCTAGGTAATACAGTAGCTAGGAAAACGACCACGCCCCGGGCCTGGGCCCTTGGTGCCCGGGCCCTGGCTCCGCCCCTGATTGACCTTACTTTTGTGCTACTGCGACCAATTTTTTCGCGATCCCAGCGGCTGCAGCGCCGCCACATAACCAACCCTCTGCTTGAAGCCGTCATTCATAGTTTGCATCTCCTTACAGAGGTCAGCTACCGGGTCTAGAGAGATGAACCTTCATGAATACCTTTCGATTGCCATTACAATCCGTCCCAAGTCCGCCGCGCATGTCAGAGTGCCGCTTGATCGACTACGGCTAATAGCGGAAGAAAACATCGCTGGCTACCACCTCACCGGAGAGAGCCCTACCCAGGCCCGTCGGTCGAGAGGCCGATGTGGTCGAAGCCAGAGCATGAAATGCAGATCAACATTGCCTGCGCGAAGCCCAGTCCTGCTTGACCCAAGATCGACCCCATAGACCTCCATCGCCACAGCCTAACCGCCTTTGGGGAAGCACTCCCGGGAGCATCAGATCTCGGCGGATGATGTCAGACAAAACTGCTCCCTGGCCATGTTGCCTCGTACCGCGTCGCCCAAGAACATTGCAGCTTCAGATCAGAGCGTCGCTGCCTCGTGCACACCAGCCACCAGCCATTCCAGCATGAATTAAGGTCGCCCCACCGCCGCCAACCCATGCCAGCCGCCCGCCGAAGCACATCTGGCACCAGCTCCGCCGTCTTCCATAGAATCCAGCCAAGGAACCCAGTCGCCATGGACGTGCAAGCCCCATGCCGAGAGAGAGAAGGCAAGCCAGGAGAATGCCCCACTGCCGCCGTCCTTGGACCCGCCTGGCTTCGTCGGCAGGGCCTCAAGCTGTGGCGAACCGCGAGACTGGAGGGGCGCCAGGAGGACGGCTGTGTAAGGGCGATGGATGGCCTCCCATGCCGCCAGGAGACGATGCGGGGGTGATCCACTTTTCTCATACGCATCTATTCTGGGGCGATCCACCCAAATTTTGAAAGGTTCATCCTAATTTCCTAGACAAACAAGGTGATAGAATACAATTTCAGTCTGAATTTCCATGCAAAACAACTTACAAGCACTCGTTCGATTGTTTCCGAACTCTATTCATCAATGGTGTACACTCACATTCCTAACGCTGAAGCGATGGCGACCGCATCGAGCGCTGATGGATTTTATTATAGGATGTGTCTAGCACGGCTGATTAGCTCGTTGATATCAAGATAGGCCAGAGGATGTAGCCTGGTGAAGGGAATTGGGCGTGATTCAGTTTGTTGTGCTGCCTTCAATGGTTACTTTGCAAGTAAGAGGGCTGGAGGCAGGCACTTCATTGCAAACAATTCTACAACTGAGCAGATAGGCACGATTTAGATGGAATTATTCAAAATGAGAGGATACTGTGGTAAATCATCCGTGTTGGATTCCAAAGATAAGACACCGATATGTGATAGACAGTGGTCGAAAATCAGATGTGACTAGTGACAGTTCCTTTCCGAGAGCCTCCCATGACCAACAGGTCATGGCCAACTCTATGCCCTCCCAGTCACCCTTCCCTCCCCAGAGTCGCTATTTGCTTTCACCACTCCCAGTCATATCAAATGCATGCAATGCCACCACGAGAAGAAGGCAAAAGGTGGAAATCAAAGCATACGAAGGTGTGACGGATATATCTAGGCGCTCGCACATGCGCCGTACTAATCCAACTACCCCGGTCCCACTAATCTTTATCTTTACCTAATATTAAAGGGACTATTGTTTCTCCATTTTTTTTTGTCATCTGGTCCGTTTCGTACGTCGTCCCTTTTTTTGGTCTGTCCTTTGCGTTAAAAAATATATTCCGTTGTTTTAGGCCTAAAAAAGACGTGTGTCATGCAGAATTCAAACCCGAGCACAAGCAGAATAAGCCCACATGCACTAACCAGCTAACCGTCCCAAACTAATATGTTGTTTAGCACTAGTGGAAAAGGGGGCAATGGTCCAGGCCAGGTCAGCCCATTAGTCCCGGTTCAATCCAGAACCGGTACTAATGAGGGCATTAGTCCCGGTTCGTGAGCCCAGGGGTCATGTGGGCCATTTGTCCCGGTTCGTCTGGACCTTTTAGTCTCGGTTGGTGCCACGAACCGGGACTAAAGGATGCGATGCCCATTAGTACCGGTTCGTGGCACCAACCGGAACTAAAGGTTAGACCTTTAGTCCCGGTTCGAGCCACGAACCGGTACTAATAGGGTTTGAGGCATTAATACCGGTTCATGGCACGAACCGGTACTAAAGGTCCCATTTTCAAACTCTACCCCCCCCCCCCTTGGATCGCCTTATCAGTTTAAAAAAAATAAAAGAAAATGATGAAAATGTCAAAAAAATAAAAGAAAATAAGTTTCCTCTGTGATATGTGGTCTAGTTGTTGGGAAAAATTTGCAAATGTGAATTTTGACTTTATTTACAAAATCTCTCTAGAATTTAGTAAAATGGGCATAACTTTTGCATACTAACTCGGATGAAAAAGTTTTTTATATGAAAAATCATCTACTCGGAAAGTTACATCCAAATTTAACTGGGGGTACCCCGTTAAACATTTTCAAAATCCTCAAAAACCTAACAGAAAAAAGTTATGGGGCTTTTAAGATCTAGAGTGGAAAAAATTGAAAAAATTACAAACTGTGGTCAAACAATGGTCGAACTAATTATTCTAGAATATTAGTGTTACTAAATAATTATTTCAGTTATTTTGAATTTTGGTCAAATCTGGTCAAACTGTGGTCAAACAATGGTCAAACAAATTATTCAAGAAATATTAGTATTACTAAATAATTATTGTTTTTTAAAACAATAGTTTCAAACTCAAACAGTGAAATGTGTCACTTCATGCTCAAGCAAAATTTCTGAGGGTTAATAGGATTGACATCTTACTATTGTCGGAAAACAACAAGTGCGACTTGGAAGCGAGGAGAATAGAACCCGGAAGTTAAGCGTGCTCAGGATGGGGGAGTGGGAGGATGGGTGACCGTTCGGGAAGTTAGATGATTTGGAATGATGAGGGGTGATTAGAGGATAAATTAAGCAGTAACGAGGGGTGGTGATTAGAGATTAGAGGTTAAAAAAATTCAAAAATTTAAAAATAATGATTTGGAATGATTAGGGGTGATTAGAGGATAAATTAAGCAGTAATGAGGGGTGGTGATTAGAGATTAGAGGTTAAAAAAATCAAAAATTTAAAAATAAAAAAGATTCAAAAAAAATCGCTAGATTTCCTTTAGTCGCGGTTGGTGTTACCAACCTGGACTAAAGGTGGAGCTCCACGTGGCCGCGGCCTTTAGTCCCGGTCCTTACCAACCGGGACAAAAGCCCCTTTTTCTACTAGTGTAGAAGACTCCCGATATTTATCTTTACCTAATAATAAAGAGAATTGGGTTTCCGTCGTCCGTCGTCGCTAGCAATTTTGCATAGAAGTCCTCGTGTTTTGTGAAAATTCAACCCGCAGTCCCTTTTCTCATTAATCTAAGAAAACGTTACACTTCTTATCCAGACGCGGCGCCGTTGCGACCCCGTCCGCCGCCGCGAGTCCTCTCTGGCCGCCTCCGCCGACCGCCGTAACCTTCTCAATCTCCCGTGTCGTGATTTAGTACCACCTCGCTCCTCTGCATCCACTTCAATCAATTTATATACACAGGCTACTCTTCCGCATTAGAAATCAAGAAGCTTA
This sequence comes from Aegilops speltoides, assembly GCA_021437245.1. Classification (NCBI taxonomy): domain Eukaryota; kingdom Viridiplantae; phylum Streptophyta; class Magnoliopsida; order Poales; family Poaceae; genus Aegilops; species Aegilops speltoides. The sequence goes on from CM038146.1 coordinate 56,934,030, forward strand.
CGAGGGGAACAGAATGAAGGAAGTAATCCCGCAAGAGGGAAGGTGGAGCGAAGGGAACTCCAAATCAGACAAGCACAAAGATGTATAGAGGCGAAGTCGCAATGGCCGGCGTTGGTGCGACGGAGGCAGTTCTGAGCTCCATGGGGGCGGCACCATTCGAGAAAGAAGAGAGAGGGTGTGAGGAGAGAGAGGAGATCGATGGCAGGATGGAAGGGAGAAGCGCCAGGAGGTTGGCTCACCGGCGGGGGGTCTGCTGCTGCTGCAAATCGAACCCCAGATCCACGCACCCCTTGAGTTCCTCCAGGTCGTCATCCATCAGGCTCCTGGTACGCCCCAAGTTGGAATCCCTGGCGCCTGCTCTGGCACCGTCCGGGATCCCGCCTTCCCCGGCGAGCACCACCGGTCGCGCCCTCCGTGGCCACGCCGCCTCCCACTGCACACTACACCACACCTCCTCTGCCTCCGGGCCGTTCTTGACCCAGCTGCAGGGAGCATGAGGTGGACACGGAGGAGGTAGCTGCCGTCGTCGTTGTCGCGGACTCGTCGAGGTCGGAGCCAGTGTTGCACACCATGGCGGGCCCTGCCCTGCGGCGATTGTTGAGCTCGCTTGCCTGCTTGCTTGCTCTTCTCACGCGTCTTGCTCTCTATGTAGCTCTGCGCATATGGGTGAAGTATAGATGCAGATAGATGGGGATGAGAAAAGAGAGATGCAGATAGAGGTGGAGACGAATGGATAAGATTGTGCTTGTCTAGCGGTGGAGGTGGAGCGAAGCGGTGGAGGCGTACATGTGTATGTGGTAGGCCGCCCGACCACACGTGATGGGGATTGGGGTGGAGACGAATGGATTTTTTAGAGGGGGATGGGGGAGTACTCGTGCCGGGCCAACTGGTTTATCACCGGTTAAACACAGGACTATGGATGGACGGTTGCATCAGGAGATAGTATAAACATTTTTCTTGCGTTTGGGTCAAGCCTTAATAGTGCAAAAAGAAATATGGGAACTGAAATATAATCTTCCAAATCAAACAACCTTGGAGAAAAAAACTACATAATGAAAATCACTAAAAATCAAATCTTTTGATAATTTTATAAAATACTATAAATGAATTAGTAAACTCTAGAAGAGTATTTAAGAAACATTCTATGTTTCTCCCGCTAAAAGACTATTCCATGAACGGAAATCCGCTGGTGCTGCTGGGAGCGCGCGCTCCTGCCACCGAAAAATATTTTTTAAAGTGTGAAAAAAATTCCAAACAAAAGTTCGGCCCATATATCTCGACATTATATGTGTGCACGTCAAGTTTCGGAGAAAACCGACATTTTTTGTGGCTAACTTGTTATTTTTTTGCGAAACGACTTCGTGAGCATGTAAAATATCAAAATGTACACGCCAAATTTTTGTTTAGTATTTTGTAACATTTTCAAATTTGTTTAAAACACATTTTAAAAATCAGGAGCGCACGCTCGCATGTGCCAAAACGCCATTCTCATTACATGCACCACTACTCTTTTATTTAATGAAGTAGGGAGTTTAAGTATGCACCAGTGAAGGACGTTAGGGTGGCAACACAACCGTATATGCACCTTATAGAGATGAGGGTAATCTAGATCTGAATAAAAATGAAGCATAGCGGCACGTGAAGCAAGTTTTATAAAAAAAGTCCGCCTGTTGCAACGCACAGGCATATGTACTAGTGTATTATAAAATTCGATGCAGTATCCTGAACCAACACAATATCCATCGTAGCTCACCTTCCCAAACTAATATGTTGTTTAGAAGCCTCCCGATGTTTATGTGTTATAAAACTCGATGCAGTATCCTGAACCAACACAATATCCATCGTAGGCTATGCTTCGTTGCGAAAATCTTTTCGATCGTACATCGCGTCCCAGTACGTGGAATGCTAGGAAACCTCAAAGCAAAACTTAAGAAAAAATATCTTTCCACGTACACGAGCGAACGACAATCATATTCCTATACAACTGGGAAAAGAATTCCTTCCTACAGAGGATGACGAGACGCTATAAAATAAAAAATATTTCCCTCTATTTTTTGTCACTCTCCGGCGGAACAAGTTACCTAACCGGCTGTTGGTATACAAGTCAGAGGCCGGGACGACTCGATCTGCAGCCTCGTGGGGAAGAGGAGGAGCAGGCGTTGCATCTCGACCAGAGCCGGTCCAATGTATTTTTGGGCCCGGGGCGATGTATTTTCTTCATATTAAACTTTTACTTATTTTAAACTAAGTGTACCATATTACAGTTGTAATCAATATTTTTTTTATTATTTAGCCACATAAAATGTTTTGAAATAGCATTTATATTATTAATTGGTACGCATCTGTAATGTATATAATTGAAAATTTTAATTTTAAAAAATGAAAAATTTATGATGTACCAAAACTTTTCTTTATTGCTAAGTCAATCTTTCATATTTATTTTTCTAATACTGCATAAACGATGTAGTGTATGCACATTTGCATATACATGCGTGTGTTCATATATATTTTTTAACATTATATTGAATATTACGATAGATATTTATAAATTATGGACACACTAACAAATATTTTTATAGCGATTTCTACTGTATATTAGGCAGTCATATTCATAGAAACTTCTAGGGCATAACAAATGTGGATTGCATCTTCGATCTAGTAATTCGAAGAACCAAAAATGTTGTTGATTATACTTTTACACATGATTCGACTACCTAACATGCTCGTCCAGATTCACTTGGTTTGGTTTGGTGCAAATGAGATGCCTACACGTTTATCGAATTAATTTTTTTTTGGTTTAAACAATGAAATTCAGATATCATAATTTTCATTATGATACACTAATGTACTTGAACTCAACTCCGCCAGTCATATTGGTTTGCCTAAGCGTGGTATAACTTATCAGTATGTGGTGTGAACTTATGCTTCTGCAAATTGAGGCTCTATTTTATCAATTTAAAAATCTTTCATACGTAATGTATACTTGAATAGATCTTATTAATGTAAGTTTTAGTTGGGCCCCTCCCCTCTTGGGGCCCGGGGCGGTCGCCCCTTTTGCCTGGCCTATGGGCCGGCCCTGATCTCGACATGTTAGTGGGAGACCTGCCGGCGAATAGCGTGAAGCGCGAAGGTTGATCTGTAGGAAACATGCACTGGCCGGCGAGTATCGGCGACCGATCCCCTCACAGACCTTGCACCGGTGTGTAGTGATGTGGCCACATATGATGGGCACTGTCTGGTAGTGCCTCATGAGGGCGACATGATTTTCCCGAAGTGCATCCATGCTGGTGCGGTCATAGCCCTGCTCCTCTTCGAGGCCTCGCGGCTCTCACTACTAGGGAAAAGCCTATACACAGAATCTTACCTGCAGCGCTCTTCAAAATACCACGCTACTGCTACTTAGCAGCAGCGCGTGTCTGCCAAACGCGCTACTGACTTGGAAGTAGCAGTAGCGCGTTTGTAGCTTACGGCGCTACTGCTATAGTTGCCATGACCTTGGCTCCCCCGCTAGCTATAGCAGTAGCGCACTATATTGTAGAGCGCTACTACTACTTAGGTTAGCTGTAGCGCGTTTTGTCAAACGCGCTACAACTATCCATACCTTATCCACGGGAGGACCGGCCCCTTCTCACTCACACTCTCACTCTCGCCCGCGTCAACCGTCGTCGTCCGTCGTCGCCGCCGCCGCCTTCGTTCATCCGCCGCCGAGGTACTCCCCTCCTTCCGTCCCTCCTCCATCCTCCTCGCACATCCACCCTCCGCCTGCGGCCGCCCTTCCCTCCTCCGCCGCCGCCCTCCTCCCTCCGCATGCGGCCGCCCCTCCTCCCTCCTCCGCCGGCAGCCCTCCTCCCACCGCCCTCGACCTCGCCGCCCCTAGCTACCTCTCCGTCGCCCCCCACCCCCTGCCACTAGTTAGTACTCCCTCCTTTCCGGTTTATAAGGCTCAATTCAAAAATCTCACCAACCAAGGTAGATGGTGAGTGGTGGAATACTTTTTGTAGTTTGCAAAAGCACCCAATTAATGCTCTTGTTTTCCTCAAAAAATTATGTTTACCAGTGCATTAATTACAATGCATGCATGCATAAAGTACATGCATTGGTCAATTTTATCTTAACACTTGCATGCAATGATTTAATGCACCTTGAAATCTGAACATGTGATGAAGAACAACCAAATTGAGCCTTATAAAATGGGAAAACTAAAATTTTGAGATAAGCCCTATAAACCGGAAAGGAGGGAGTACTAGATTTAGTAGTAGTAGATGTTAATTTAGGGTTAGCTAGTACTAGATGTTAATTTAGTAGTAGTAGATGTTAATTTAGCTTAGTTAGTACTAGATTTTTAGTAGTAGTAGTGGTAGTTGAACTACTTTAGTTGTAGTTGAACTAGTTTAGTAAGTAAATTAATAAACTAGTTGAACTAGTTGAATTAACAGAACTAATCTATTTTTAGTAAGATAATTAATATAACTAGTTGAACTACTTTATTTTTAGAAAGAACTAGTTTTTTCTATTTATAGTAAGTTTATATTTAGTAAGAACTAGTTGAATTAATAAAACTAGTTGAACATGTTTTGCTGCTAGTGATAACTTATATGGTTTCAGGTGACCTCCGTCATCCCCGTCACCGACCCCCTCCGACATCCCCGCCGTCATCCCAGTCACCGACGTAACCCCTCCGACATCGAGGTGAGACCAGCCAAATATCCTTGTATATCTTGTGTTGTTGCTCAAATAGGATATGTGGTTGCCCAAGTGGCCGTTCATGTTCAGTTTACATCTCCGAGTGGCCTATGTTTTGTCGGAGTGTTGATTAATTTCCGTTCCGGCAAATTTCAGGCGCTCGATATGTCCTTTTTTAGCAAAGGTCATGTTGGATTTTATCGTGAATTCTGACATGACTTGTGCTAGAATATGTACAAGTTTAATCTTTGAATTATGATTGTAGGTCATGTTGGAAGAAGAAGGCCAAGTCCGGCAAGGACAGCTCTGGTGCCCACTCCGACAAGCGCGCCTCCCCGGAGCGTTGCGCTGTCATCGAGGACGCGCCATCGAGCTCCACCGGCAAGTGCGAGAAGGCAAAGGCAGACCAACTAAAGACTAAGCCCGGCAAGAACGGCTCTGGTGTTCGCTCTGGCAAGCCCGCCTCTCCGGAGTGCCGCGCTGCTGTCGAGGACGCGCCATCGAGCTCTGCCAGCCAGTAAGGCAAAGAAAGTTGCCAAGCTTCAAACTTTTGAGTTGTGCTCTCCGAAATTCCGTACCTTGTATGAAGAACCCACGCAGAGGGGTCGAATCGTGGTTGGGTTGCGCCGTTGATCCGTTTCGAGTCCGCTCGACGGTAAAAAAAATAGGTACACTGCAACCAACCCGACGAGTTCTTCCCACCGGAGGCAACACCGCCAGCGGGCTGCTGATGTCCTGCACTCAGCAAGTGTGTTTGCGCCAGGGGGGTTCCTCGAAAGCGTGAGGATGAAAACATACAGGGGGGGGGGGGCGATCGGGGAAGAAGCACGGCCCCGACGGATTGCTGAAGGCAGAAAAGCTAAGTCACCCGAGTTTTTGTACAGAGCACTTCTTAGTCCTATGCTTTCCTATGTTATGTTCCTCGTGCGTTCGTCCTTTGTACGAAAAACCCGTGCGCGGAGGAGCCAACTCGTGGTTAAGTTGCGTCCTTGTTTTGTTTCCGAGTCCGCTCAACGATACAAGTGCACTGCAACTGGCCCGAGAAGGTTTCTTGCCGGAGACAACACCGCCAGCGGGCTGCTGACGTCCCGTACTCAGCAAGTGTGTTAGCGCCGGCAAGTTCCCTAGAAGCGTAGGGTAAAAACGTACAAAGGATATAACGAAGTGGAGGGCGTAACGTAGCAAGCCTTGCCGTAGGGCGCCCTTCGTATGAGAAACTTGTGCGCGGAGGAACTAACTCGCGGCTGAGTTGCGTCCTTGATTTGTTTCCGAGTCCGCTCAACAATTCAAGTGCGCTGCAACTAGCCCGAGAAGGTTTCTTGCCGGAAACAACACCGCCAGCGGGCTGCTGATGTTCCGTACTCAGCAAGTGTGTTAGCGCCGGCAAGTTCCCTAAAAACGTAGAGTGTAAACATACGAAGGGCAAAGCATGGCATCGCGTTGTAGAGTCGCACCATGAAAGAATAGCTTATTACAGCGCTGTCTCAGTTGTTTTCGTGGCTATAATCGCAGTGACAAGGAGAAGCCAGAGGGGCGCGCTGGCGCACGGGCCCCGGCAAGCCAGCTTCGCTGGGGGCTGCAAGTGCCGAAGCTCCTTCGCGACGGGCCAGGGCCCCCGGAGGCCGTGGCGTCGGCGACAAGGGCAAAAGAAGGCACACCAGCACCTGGATCTTGGCGGAGCCAGAGTTGCCGGAGGCTGAGAAGGCCAAGGTTCCCCCCCCCCCCGACAAGCTAATGTCGCCGGGGGGCTGCGGAGAGGTAGGTCAAGGAGGCCCCGGCAAGAGAAGCTTGCCGGGAAGGGCAAAAGGGGCGCCTAGGAGAGCTACGGGCGCCAGAAGACACCAAGAGAACTTCCGGGGCCGCCAGAGCTTGGCGGAGACGGAGGCGCCGAAGCGAGCTCAAGACGGGGTGGTGGGGCGTCGGACGCTGCCGAGGGCACCTCGCCTCGTACTTCGACTTGACGGCCTTGCCACCACCCCTCTTCCTCTTCCGCAGCCTCCCACGCGGCCGCCCAAGGAGACGGCCCGGGGAGTTCAGAAGGCCGGCGACCCGGATGATGGGGTCGCCGGTGGCGCGCGAGGCAGCGTCCGACGCCTAGTCGGACCCACCATCCTCGTCGTCGTCGCTGTCGCTCCCCTCCTCGTCACTCTTACTCGAGGAGGGGCCTTCGCTATCGGAGGAGCTGTCCACACAGCATCTCGCCCGGTGCCGAGTCCCGAAGACCTTGACGGCGCGAAGGTCGCCTCCATTAACTTAAAATGGAGGGTAAACCCCGCCGTCAAGCTGTGGATGCGGGCGAACGTCTTCCACCCTCGGTCGAAGTACATCACGCCGGGGGCTGGGGATACGACGCTCACTCGAGTGCCGCTGATCCCGCAGCCCCTCATGCGCAACTGCAGCATCTCGGGCGGATCCGGTTCCATCGCACTCGCGAACGGGGCCGGCAGCCGGAGGCGGCGACGAGGCACTCGGCGCAGCTTGATGAAGAACTCCCAGGGGTCGTCCCCAGTGTGGACCGCCTCAAGGAGAGGAGCTGCCGGCGGAGACGGGGGTGGCGCATCGCCCCGGCCGCCTCTCCCCCGAGCGCCTCGACCACGTCCTCGACCTCGTCCGCAGCCTCGCCCCCTCCCTCTCCCCCTCGTGGCCGGCTCCGCCACCACAGGTGCGAGATAGGGAGAGGCGCGCTGCCTGGAGGCGACCCTCGCTGCCACTGTTGAAGGACCAGGATTCCCTCCCTCCATGGCAGATGGGAGGAAGAGTAACGGAAGTGGAAGACGAAGGAAGAAGAGGAAGTGCGAGACTATTGTGCTCCCCTTCCGTCCCTTTTAAAGGGCGAGGTGGGGGCTCAGCCGCCCCGCTCAGCCAATCAGGGAGCAAGGAGGGCAGAGGAGCGGGGCCAACTCGCCATCTTCGCCCGTGACGGCTCGGTCTCCCACCTTCGCCGTCCACGACCCCCCACGGATGGGAGCCGCGTGGCGAAAAAGTGGAGCCGGAGCGACGGGTGAAATGACCTCGCCCTGCACCGTGATCACGGGGGTGGATGCCTTAGAGATCGCACGCGCCACCCACGTCTCCCACGACGCCGCAATCGACGCGTGCCGTTGCGAGGGAGCGCGGTGGAAGCGGAGCCCGATACTGTGCGGACCCAGGCCACGCGTGCCCGTGCACTGTTTTGGGCCTGGCCCAACAATGCTCGGCACCGTGTATGGCCCAGGCCCGGGGGCTCCTGTCGGTGTACTAAAGTAGGGGCACCTTAGTACCCCGAACTTGTGCACGGGCAGTCGCAGCACCCCCCGGCAAGGCTTGCCGGACGCCCGCCAAGGCCCTCCGCCGTTCCTTATTTACTGCCATTCAAGAACAAAGTACTAACCAGGAAAACGAAGGCCCCGGCAAGAAGAGCTTGCCGGGAAGGCCAACCGAGGCATCGCCAGAAGACTTGCCGCGGCGCCCCGCGCGTCCCGGCAAGGCCCGACGGCCGGCAAGCTTGCCGACACACAAGAGATGGGCCGCGGCAAGGCACTTGCCGCGGCAAGGCTGCCACCCAAACTCCAGCGCACCCAGTGACGTGTCATCACAAGGCCATCCCAAGGGCACGTGGCGGGGCACTACGCAGCCATGCGGAGCGAGGTGGCGAACGGAGCTGACAGAGACGCCATCGTGGCAACCGGTGGCTCACTTAACGGTCACTCCTCCTGCACTGTTGGGGCGACCGGACGGGCATTTAATGCCCTTGTCCCCTGCCGTCAGAGTTAGGTAGGGGCACTGTTGTGCACTGTTGTACCAACCCGCAATTTTACCTTTCTACCCCCTCTTCCTACGCTGCCACCTGTGGATGCCCCCTTCAGAGTATAAAAGGGAGGCCCATGCGCACGTAGAAGGGGTTCGATCCATTCGATACCCAGGACACCATATACGCTCGCACGCTCGAGCTAGATCAAATATAACCACCAAAGCAGCAGTAGGGGTTTTATCTCTCCGGAGAGCCCCGAAGCTGGGTAAAATCGCCCGTCTCCCCCGCGCGCTCGACCTCGATCTGCTCTGCGCACGACCCCCGCTCCCTTGCCGAACCAGAAGGGGCCCCCAGTGCCCCATAGGTGCTCGAGGCCACAGAGATACGCCCCGGCATATTACATCATTGCTAACTACGAAGTTATTATTATGTTTTTAACAGAAACTCCCGATGGATTGTGTGCCTCATCTGATGTCTCTGCATGGTCGCCTCTCAGTTCTGAACATCTTGCCTGTAAATCTCACGGAGCTCATCATGCATATCGGATTCTAAAACCCGTGAACACATGATCATCAGAGAATGGAAGAAATGTATGGACATTCGCAAGGAGGTTCTTGGAAGTAACATTCAGCGAAAGGCAAGAATGGGAGACAGGCTAATCTCCATTCTCCATAATGGAGAGTCGGGGGCTATCTTGTTTTTGTTATTTTACCTTAGAAAATGTAGTAGGTCTTAATCGAATGTAATAGGTCCTATGAGGTACAATATGTTTATTATGTGGTAATGTGTTAGAGTTGATAATGATGATCTTGAGGAGGTGTTATGTGATGTCAATAATGAAAAGCGATGATATTGAGGAGGTGTTATATGACAATGATGTATTATGATGCTAAGTTGTTAATGATATGATGATGATGATGATATTATTATATCATTGGGTGAAAGAACATGATTAGTTTCAAGTGGATGGACATCCACTTGAAACTAGTCCACGGTTCTTTCACCCCATGATGTAATAACTCATTATGATGTAAAAACAATCTCTAAATTCCTGTTGTATGAAAACTTGTGTAAAGGTGTATGAATACAACATGAAATAGAAAAGAAATAAAATACTAAATAATAGTAGTAGCGCGGGTTAGGAGAAGCGCTACTACTAATTAATAGTAGCGATGTTCTAAAGAACCGCTGCTACTAAGTCAATTTAGCAGTAGCGTGGGTCAAGCCGTGCTATTGCTAAGCATTAGCTGTAGCGCCTTATCAGTAGCGCCTCTGCCCGCGCTACTGATAGGCCCAAAACCCGCACTGCTGCTAGGCTTTTCCCTAGTAGTATCTGTGCCTCTCTTAGGACCGCTCCACCAGTCTCCTGCAAAGTGTGCGCGAGCGTGAGGCCGTCCCCAAAGGACCATATCTCAAACTACCTCGTGCCTGTGATGTGAGATCGGGCATTAAATATGCCAGCGTGTGCGTTCTCAAATTCACCTGTTTGAATGAATGCGTGGATGAACCAAAAGTTTGCTATTAATTTGCTATGCAAGGTGGAACAGATCTTTAGCATTGAGACGTATGGTTGGTTGTAGGTTAGTGCACCTAATTTGACTCTGCTATAACTGAGTACAAGATCGTACATAGAATCCTACGGTTTTCTACATTATGTTATTAACTAGCATTAGACATTTTCTATTGTAAGTTGATCATCATGAAAGTTATCTATATCTGTGTCTGGCAATCCTTTGTTTTTAGTCTTACTTTTTATCGGAAATTTGCAGTTGTCACGTTGACATCAAGATTGTGGAGATAGTTCCAGTTGATCTATTCATTGCACGTGCCCAAACCCCAATGTATCATGGTAACTGCTTCATTTTATTATATATATCTCAAGTTACAAACATTTATGAGATGAAATTGCATGCTACTTTTCTAAACACGGATATAAATTTTTTTGTATCGTATTAACTAAACCCATGCATTAATATATGATTGATTACAGTAAAAAATAACACATGTATATAGAGGATAAATGACAAACACAGATATAATTTTTTTGGCAATCGTATTAGCTAAAATCATGCATTAATACATGATCGATCATAGTAAAAAAAATTACATGTATATAGAGGATAAACGACAATCGGGATAGGGTGTTGTATTGAAATAGATGAGATGGACATGTTCGAGGAGGGGGTTTAAAACTATGCTTACTAGGCTATGGACATGTAGTATTTCTTTCACACATTGCAACACACAGGCATGTTTGCTATTCTAAAATATGTAATGGTAAAACAAACGGTGTATGTTTCAATACTAATTTTTTGAGCCACTATAATATCAAAGGGCTACAAGTTATGATATATATTATTTCTCCCGTTGCAACCCACGGGCATGTTTGCTAGTCGTACTCAAACAACATCAATCAAACAAGTTACATTCAAGTCTGATTCTTTGCTACTGAACATGCGCGCCCCCACATTGCTCACACACCAGACGACTTGGGCGGCCTGCTACCCTAGCTGCCACCAAGCCCCGATCTACTCCCTCCTCTCCTCCCGTCGCTGCCACATGATGCCGCCGGGCAAAGCCCAGGAGCAGATGGCTGCGGGCGGGGGTATCTCCTTCTCTCCCGCCGGTTGGGGTGGGGTGTGGCCCCAGTCTATGGAGACGTAGCTTGGTCGGGTCCTGCGGCGCGGCGGCGGGCGGCTCTAGCGACGGTCGGATCTCGGTTGGCCGGCGGTGGCATGGAGGGCCTGCCGGCCTGGTGGATATACTGGTTGTACGTGTGGTTCGGCCTCCGGTCAGATCTGATCTGACCAGTGCAGCCAGCTCCATGCGCGACGGCGGTGATCGGTGGCGGTCCCGTGCACACGAGCCTATATGGAGATTCCCAATGGATTCGAGTAAAAATCCTACACTTGGCTTATTGATAAGGCTGGCGATGGCAGTGTTTTCTCCGTCGTTCCCTTCTTGAAGGCATCGACATGGAGAAGCTCTAGACACCTATTTGCCATCTCTGGGGGAAACCCTAGATAGGTTGATCAGATGACGGCGGCGCTCTTGTGTCGTAAGCCTCTTGGGGGCGTCATTTTTGGAGGTATGCATAGGCTTGAGGGAGTAGTGGGCGTGATCTGCGGTGGAGTGGCGTTCCACGTGACGCATCGACGGCGTGAAGTCTCTGCGGCGTGGCGCGGCAGGGCCTCAACGACGGATGTGTGATGATGGAAGCGCGTAGGGAGGAAGTGTTTTCTGGCGCCATTGTGGCATCAGGCCTGGCCGGGTCGACGTGTCTTTATTTGCTCTGAAGATGGATCAATGGAAGACGGCGGCGATGACCTATAAGAGTGCATAGACTGGTTTGTTCCTCAGACCTATTATATGTGGCTTGGTTGAGTTCTCCGTCTTAGGCTTAGGTGAGAGGTCTGGTTATTTGGCTCACACTTTCTGCATCCCTTTAGATGGCGGATTCAGACATATTGATATATTACTTTGTAAGGTATTTGTGAATAATTAATAGAGTGGTTGCATGCATCTCCGAGATGCAGAGGCCGGGGGTCATCATCAATTTCAAAAAAAAAATCAAAAAAAGAAGAAGTTAAATATATGCTCATATGTTTGCTGGAATTAGTGAATTACTTTTACTACTGCTGCACACTTAAACTTACAAACATGCACTCTCATTTCTCTTCATGTTAGAATGATGATTATCTCCATCTTGACCATTGATTGTTTTGCTTGGCTTGAAATAGAAATACCATGTGAAGAACACAATTAGGAAGTTCTACGTCAGTGACAAGGGCGCGATCAAGGAGCAGTAGCATGTCATTTTTTTAAACTTCTGTACATTGATTTATTGACGACCTATTCAGGAACTATCTGTACCTAGTACAAGAAATCGTCGTATAAGTCAGGGGGTCCAAAACAAGAATACACAATTGTGGTAAGTAGTCTTTTGTAGCTCTGCACTCTAGACAATTTACATGTAGTACGGTACAAACTTCAGATTCAGAGTTTGTTTGAAATAGCTGAGATGGAATTTTTAGCAATAGCTAGGGACTTGGGACTTGCTATATGCAGATTAGGTATCCATGTAACTTAATTCCTACTCCCTCCGTCCCCAAATATAAGTCTTTTTAGAGATTCCAACAAAGGTCTACATACGGAGCAAAATGAGTGAATCTACACTCTAAATTATGTCTACATACATCCGTATGCTGTAGTTCATTTGATATGTCTAAGAGGACTTATATTTAGGAATGGAGGGAGTACTTTTCTTGTCTCTGCATGTCGTGGGTCCCCGTCCCCGCAGCAGTCGCCATGGACCGGGTACTTCGCCCCCTTCGGCATGGCGTTGCCGGGCCCCCGCCCTGGCTGGGTCCCTCCCAACGCTGCTGGCGTCCTTGGCCCTCGCCCGGCGTCCACTCTCAGGCTTACCCCCTGATGTACTCTGGCGCGCCGCCGACGGGCTCTTCGGCGTTCCCGCTCGGCGCTCTTGGCTGGGATCACGCCGCCCTGCTTCATCACGCCTACAGCCAGCAGGGGCTGCTCCATCCGAGCCCAGACTGGATTCTTGATTCCGGTGCTGCCACACATGTCACAGGCAACGCAGGTAATCTCTCCTCGTTTCGTTCTTTTCCCAAGCACAATTCTTCTAGCATAATTGTCGGCAATGGTGATCGCTTACCCATCACTGGCATCGGCTCCACCACTCTTCCCCCACCCACCTCACCCTCAACGATATTCTAGTCTGTCCCTCTATTGTTCAAGATCTCATCTCTGTACATAAAATATCTCGTGATAATAATGTTTCTGTTGAGTTTAACCCGCTCGGTTTCTCTGTGAAGGCCTTCCCAACCAAGACTCCTCTACTGACGTCCAGTAGCCCCGGCCCGCTTTATCCCTTCTATGGCAAGCACACTCCAGGCGGCACCGCATTCTTCAGCACCTCCGGCGATCTATGGCACCAACGTCTTGGCCATCCGGGCAAGATGTCCTTAGCTTGTCTTTCCAAAGATTTCCTTCCAGATTGTAATAATTCTGCTAGTTCCCCTTGTCCTGCGTGTCAGCTTGGACGACAGCCGCGCTTAGCTTTTTCTTCTTCTTCTCAAAATTGTACTAGTGCTTCATTTCAAATTATTCATTGTGATCTATGGACCGCTCCGGTTGTGAGTTTTTCCGGCTATAAATATTATCTTATCGTGCTTTACGACTTTTCCCATTATTCTTGGTCTTTTCCCTTGCGACATAAATCTGAAACTTCCCCCACTCTTCAGCGTTTCTTTACCTATATTCTTACTCAATTCCACACTCTTATTAAGTGTATGCAGTGTGATAACGACGGCGAATTTATCAATACGGCTCTTTGCACATTCTTTTCCAACCACGGCATAGTCTACCGCCTTTCCTGCCCCCACACCTCTCCACAAAATGGCAAGGCCGAGCGCATGATACGAACCACTAATGATGTTATTCGCACCCTTCTTCTCCATGCATCTCTCCCTCCACCGTTTTGGGTCGAGGCCTTACGTACCGCCACTCATCTCCTCAATCGTCGTCCATCCACCCGTACCACGCCACACACCCCTTACTTTCTCCTCACCGGCGTCCAACCCCGCTACGATCATCTCCGTGTCTTCGGCTGCTTATGCTACCCCAACCTTTACGCCACTAGCCCTCACAAACTCGCCCCCCGCTCCACACGCTGCGTTTTCCTCGGCTACCCATTAGAGCATAAAGGTTATCGCTGTTTCGACCTCACCTCCCGACGAGTCATCATCTCTCGGCATGTGATTTTCGATGAAACCACCTTTCCTTATACGCCTCCCTCACCATCGGCTATAGCCACACCGTCCGCACCAGATCCCGCCCCTGCTCCACTGCCTCCGCGTGCAATCTGCTCCGGGATCGCCTCCCCCACCTGCGGCCCCATGCCATCCACCTCGCCCACCGTACCACCCAATCATGCGTCGAATCCGTGCTCCCGCTCCCCCACCGAGCCGACCGCCTCTGCCAGTCCACCCAGCGCGCGCCACGCGGCCCACTCCCGCTCGCCCGCTACTGATTCCTCTACCTCCCCCTCATCCGATTCCATCGGATCGCGCCCCCCTAGCCCCCTCGGATCTGTCGCGGATCCCGCATCCTCCTCGACTGCCTCTTTTGCTTCGGACCCCAGCACATCTACTCCGCATTCCGTGCCATCCACCCCAAGCCCGCCACGTCGTCCTGTCGTTCCCGTCGCGCCTCCCGCCAACTCACATAAAATGATAACCCGCGCAAAATGAGGCTTCGCCCAACCACGTCGCTTATTTACGCTGACTACTTCTCCTGCTATTTCACCCCTTCCTTCCTCCTATAAAACTGCTTTAAAGGATCACCATTGGTACAATGCTATGCTAGATGAATATACTGGTTTTCTAAAGAACGATACGTGGCAGCTGATTCCTCGTCCTGCAGGTGTTAATGTGGTCACCGGAAAATGGATCTTCCGCCACAAGTTCACTCCGGATGGTTCGCTCTCTCGCTACAAGGCGCGTTGGGTTCTTCGTGGATTCACCCAACAGGAGGGTGTTGACTATACGAAGACTTTTAGCCCGGTTGTCAAACCGGCTACGATACGCGTCGTCCTCAGCATCGCCACCGCGCACTCCTGGCCCATTCATCAACTTGATGTCAAAAACGCGTTTCTTCACGATGATCTTGGTGAAACGGTCTACTGCACTCAACCGTCGGGATTCATTGATTCCTCTCGTCCCACTCACGTTTGCCTACTCAAGAAATCCCTCTACGGTTTGAAACAGGCTCCGCGCACTTGGTTTCTTCGTTTTCAATCCTATCTTCTTTCCAAGGGGTTTGTTTCCTCCAAGTGTGACCCGTCACTCTTTATCTTTCACCATGGCTCTTCGGTTGCATATCTGCTTCTCTATGTAGATGATATTATCCTCACAGCCAACAATACCACCACTCTTCATTCTATCATCTCTTCCCTCAAAACCGAATTCGCCATGTCGGATCTTGGTGATCTCCACCATTTCCATGGCGTTAATGTCACCCGCAACATCTGCGGCCTGTTTCTCTCCCAGCAACAGTACGTGCTTGAACTTCTGGAGCGTGCAAATATGCTCAACTGCAACCCCATTTCCACTCCCATCGACACCAAAGCCAAACTTCCTGCCCATGATGGTGCTCCTCTTTCCAACCCCACTCTCTACCGAAGCCTCGCAGGTGCCCTACAATACATTACCTTAACTCGCCCCGACATATCTTATGCCGTCCAGCATGCTTGCCTATTCATGCATGCCCCCCTGCACCACCCACTTTCAGTTGCTCAAACGCATCCTACGCTACCTGCAGGGCACTTCCCACTTCGGCTTACAGCTCTACAACTCACCCTCCCATGAGCTTATTGCTTATTCCGACGCGATTGGGCCGGTTGCCCGGACACTCGGAAGTCTACCTCCGGCTTTTGTGTCTTCCTTGGTTCAAATTTGGTCTCCTGGTCCTCGAAACGGCAGCCTACGGTCTCATGTTCGAGTGCAGAGGCCGAATATCGCGCGGTGGCCAACTGTGTCGCTGAAACTACCTGGCTACGCCAACTTTTACAGGAGCTTCGGCGGCCCCCGGCTAGCGCCACAGTAGTGTACTGTGACAATATTAGTGCCACATACCTATCCTGCAATCCCGTCCAACACCAGCGCACCAAACATGTGGAGATCGACCTGCATTTCGTTCGGGATCGTGTTGCTTTGGGTGAGGCCAGAGTTCTTCACGTTCCTTCTGCATCCCAGTATGCCGACATCTTCACGAAGGGCCTCCCATCTGCGGTCTTCACTGATTTTCGATCCAGTCTGAACATCCATCCGGGCGGAGTTCCGACTGCGGGGTGGTGTTAACGTGCTGTATTTGTACTGCATTCTTGTACTCTGACTAACCGTTGTAATAGTTGTTGTACTATCCCTAGTTTCTAGGATCACCAATAGTCCTCCCTTCGTGGCCTGCGTGCCTCATTGTACGGGAGACGTTGGGTTCTCTTTCTCCTATAAGAGTGTACTCTGTAACTCATTATGATCAAGGCAATACAACAGCACAGTGAGCAGATCTCCCTTTAGCTATGTTAGTATCTTCACTCATCATTTTTTGTTGTGCTTTGTAATTAGTTTTGTTCGAACATATTTAAAACGGCTTGGCAGTGTTCACGGACTACTGATGGTGTTGGAGGGCAGGGTATCAGCGTGCCGCAAAATTGCTTTCTTTCCAATAGATGTCAGACTACATTGTACCTCCTTTTCTGCTATAGAATTAAGTTCTCCCACCGTACATTGATCAGGCTGTAGTTGATAAGCTATTGTTGCATTGGTATTCTAATTTAATGATTTTCTGAATTCCCATGTTTTATCTCTATTTGTGTTTTTTCGAAACTACTTTACGAATGATGTTTCACATAGATTAAGTGTTACCCAGAAATTTCACAGTTTATATATTGCTTTCGGAATTATTTGTCCGTGTAGCTGCAGAGAACAGAAACAATGATTTCTTACTAATTGGTTTGGTGTTTTCCTTGATAGAAAATAACATAATAATTGTAAGTTTCACTTCATATCTACTCAATTAGCTACAGAGTATTTATTACCATTAATTGCGAGCACTACAATTTTATGTTTTTTAATAACAAATTGGCCCTTCCACATAAATATCAACACAATTAGATATGATATTCATGTATGAATTGGAATGGTAAACCAATAAACTGCAGCAAAAGTCGACCAAACAAACAAATGAATAGTTGGATTAATAATTCTAGAAAGTTCACCTGATATTTTCGTACAACTTTATGTTCGAATTTCACTTTTCCCTCAATGACATCCCTTATATTTATATAACACTTTCATCATTCCTTTCTGAAATATAGAGAATCCGAAAACATTAATGAATGACAAAACAGAAAGAAAACTAAAATTATACCCCTTCCGTCCAATAAGATAAAATGTTATTATACAACCAATGTACTCTTATATAGGTTCTAATAACATATTATATTACAGGACGGAGGGAGGATTATCTTCGAACGATTCATTTTCACATTGTATATCAGCAACACCATAATAGTTAAACAATATAAAAATCTCTAGCCCGTGCAGGTGCACGGGTTGATGACTAGTTAGTACTAGTTATAGTTAGATGATTTGGTGTCCTGTTGCAATACTAGTGAGGTACGTCAGCAATACCTTTGTATGACTACGTTGTAGGATTTGGAGTCCAGCTAGGAATTTGCTTGGTTGTCTAGGCGGGGGCTAGGATTAGTACTCTGAGTCGGTCATGTGGTTTGAGTTGGTTAGCTTTTGTCTAGGCCGTGCGTATATATACGCAGCTAGGGCATAGCTTTGTACCACTGTGAGAAAAAAGGAAAAAAACTGCAAGCCTGGCTGTTTATTTATGTATATCCATGGTGACCACGTTGCCGCATGCGTCGTGGCCGCGTCAAGTCTGGTACCATGGCTGCAGCCTGAGCTGAGAAGCGAAAGAGAAGACTACGTATGGGAGTTTATTTGGCTGGCCGCGTCCGACCGGGACACCTATCTCTGCTCCTGTAAACGTAGTTTATTTATTCAGTTCGGCTATACTAGCAAAAGAGCCCGTGCGTTGCAACGGGAGAAAAAAACACACACTCTAAACCCAATAACCATAATATGTTCATGCCCTTTATTTTAGCGAGGCATCATTTTTGTGTTGCCGCTTATCCTCCTTTTCATCTTCAATGGCCTTGGTGTTCACACAAACCAAAGTGTGTTTGAATGCTGTTTTTCTCCTGCCAGTTTGTTCAGAGGTGCTCATGTGTGGTTATCGATGTTTTCTTTCGTCTCTTTATGATTTTAATGGTTGTTTATTTGCAATCCAGATCGTCGCAGATTTAAAGAAAAAGCGGGCGTGCCCTATAGGTTACAAGTTTGCTTTTAAAATAATATTTTAAAATATTTAATAGGTAAAAATAACATCATATTCAAATTCTACATATTTTTCTATTTAAATTTCATATATAACATGTTAAAATCAGAGTTACGGTTTAATAGATATGGATAATTAAGAAAAATATTTGTTTGACTTAAATATCTTCCAAAATAATATTTAAAAAATATTTAACAAACAAAATAACATCATATTCAGATTCTACACATTTTTCTAATCAATTTTCATATATAACATGTTAAAATCGGAGTTACGGTTTAAAAGATATGGATAATTTAGAAAAAACATGTGTTTGACCTGTATATGATCGGCGGGTGAATTATCTAACACGTCAGGGGGGTTTCCGTAAAAACGTAAAATAACGGTTCGGTTAAGACTTAAGTGTGTACTGCGGGTTAATTCATAGAAAACGCAGGGGGTTTTCTGCAAAAGTGCATGACGGACCGCCGAATCCCAATTTGCTTTATTATTAGGTAGAGATAGATATCTATCTAAGCTAATTAGACAAAGACCGTGCACATAAGGCCATCGGGACACGAATCCTTCCCCGCACAGAACTCGCCTTCTAGAGCCACCCGCAAACATGGCAAACGACGGCGATGCCATGTCTCGGACTCAGACAAGAGGCCGGCGGCAACAACACCAAACGCTGCCGTTCGATGTGCTCGTGGACATTGCCACTCGCACTGACCCGGCCACCCTTGTGCGCAGCGCCGCCACCTGCATCGATCTGCGCTGCCGCATCAAGGACAATCCCGGCCTCCATGGGCGCCTCCGCCTTCGACACGGCGACCGCTTTGTGCTCCCCTTACTGCGCGGCCACCTCATCCGAGGGTACCCGTACGATGGCCGGGGCAGGCGCAAGAAAAAGGAGGAGCTGTTCCTCATAGACACCTCAGAGGCAGACGCCACCAAGCTGCACAGAGTCACGGACACAACAGACGCCACCAAGCTTCACAGAGTCACCAGTGCCAGCAGCTTCCCCCTAGCGTCACGCGACGGCCTTATCCTCACCCGTGTAGACCAAGAGCTCCGTGTGTCCGACCCAGCCACCGGCAGCAGCCAAACCCTGCCATCACAACCAGTGTTCCCTGTGGTTGTGGGCCGTCCGGCGACTAGTGAGGTAGGTTATGCCTTGCTCGTCGGCGATAATGATGATGAGGGTGTGACTGCTGTTGGATGGCATTTCCAAGTGGTCATGGCGTACGTAGAGCTGTCACAACACCGCCGATTCCTACAGCTCCAGACTTTCTCGTCGGAGCACGACGCATGGGGCCCCTACACCGAGATCCGTGCTCCTATCCTCCATGGCAGTCACTTGCAAGAAGGCATTGGCAGGGCCTTGGTCATCGACAACACTGTGTATTGGTCGTTCATGACCGACACCCGGGCCTATGTCCTCAAGCTGCATGTCAAAGCTGAGACGATGGTGATGATGCTCCTAGAGAGCTTCCTCCATAGCAGGTGGCACAACCAAATCCTAGCGACGTTATCGGCAGGTGGAAGCCCGATCATGTTAGTCGCGGATGGCAACAAGGTGTTGGCTTGGGCGCAGTCAAAGCAAACAGGGAAGTGGCAACAGAGACCACATGTGGTAATTGAGGCGGACGCAATCTCGCGGTTTCTAGACAATGTGGATGGAGAAAACAAACATCTACCAAGGCCAAGCCATCTCGATCTATTGTCATTCGCCGATAGGAGCGGCACCGTGCTCATCAAGTCATGCAACGGTTTGTTCTGGCTTGACCTACAATCCATGGATATCGTAAGGTGGTTCTCGGATGATGGTGGTCCGGATATGCTTGAGAATATCCCATATGAGATAAATTTGGCGGATTGGGTTCCAACATTCAATAGTAGCTTGTGATTCGTTTTAGTTTCCAGTTCGAGTCTGAACTACATGTATTTACATACCTCGATCGTTCAGCAACTCTGCATGCAAGCATGTGTACCAGACTTCGTTGAGACAAATAATTTCATTTTACTAGTTTTATTTGCCTCGGGTTGTTGTGTCGTCGTAATTTAGCTCTATGGTTTTATCCTGCTAAAAACCGTCTACTCCCTCGTTCATACACAATCTCTAATCAGAGTTTTTACCCTTAATTGCACCTTTTTGGGGGTCCGGTTTCCCTTTTAAATTAGGTCAATTCTCCTTCAATAATATTAAAGGTGGCTATGGTCGGTTGCGTGGTCTTTTTGTCGAGTGCCTTCTTCCCCAGTCATCGCTCCACCCCACCCCAATTATCATTCGCGGACACACCTTCGCCTGCCACCCAGAGGGGTGGGGGTAAGAAAGGCTGCGCACCGCCGTGCTCGAGCTGCCGCTACAGCAACTGCCCGGACCATCCCTCTAAAATCCCTCACACTCTTCATGCCGGTACCGCGACACACCAAACCTGTTTACTTTATTATCAACCAAAAAAGTGCATTTTCTGTGATTGTTGAGAAGAAGATGTTGAACCAGTTCTAGTGACATGTGCAATATCTAGCTAAGCAACCATAGGATGTAACAGTACCGCGTTAAGTTTTAGTCTTCTTATACAGTCAGCAAAAGTATTCTGACGCATATAGATTCAATTGAAGTCTACTTTCTCTATTGTTGAAGTTTAAAAGGGAAACCTTTCCTTCTGGCTGGCCGGCCGAAGTTCGGCCAGCCATGCGCAAGTCCTTCGTTCCGGTTGAAGGAGAGTTGGGACCAACATACATGCGATTCTCTTCCATGTTTTATTTGCGCTTGAGAATATTCTCCTTCACTACCCGCATCACGTGTGGGTTGTGTTTCGTGAAAAGAGCTAAGCCTAGACCTATGTCATGTGGGTCAGGAACAGATGTGTTACAATCGGAAACATCGGATCTTGGAATAGACCTATTATTTATTGCGTTTACTGGGTTTTGAACCCTGAACCTCTTGGTTGTAAGTTTATGCACCTAACTAATTCACCCATCAGTCCGAACTAATGGAGAGAGGTGGGCAATATATTTCAACATTACCAACTCAGTCGTGGGCCTCTCCCTACACTAGTGCAGAACAGGGCATTAGCACCGGTTCGTAAGGACCTATAGTGCCGGTTACATAACCGGCACTAATTTGTGGTCACTAAAGCCCCCCCCCCTTTAGCACCGGTTCAGCACGAACCGGTGCTAAAGGGCAACCACGTGGCACTAGCTGGCTCAGGGGCACAGAACCCTTTAGTACGGTTGGTAACACCAACCGGTACTATAAGGTTTGGAGGGTTTTGGTTTTATGATTTCTTTTCATTTAATTTTGTGTTTCTATTTTAGTTCTTTTTAGTTTGCTGGTATTTTACGATACTACACATTGTACACGTTATGCATATATATATATATATATATATATATATATATATATATATATATATATATATATATATATATATATATATATATATATATATATATATATATATATATATATATATATATATATATATTATTTCTAGTAGAACCAATCATGCATATATATATCACATCAATGTCTCACAAATTAAACCACCATATTAATTAATTCACACATATACACATGTACAGATATATACAATTTCTCCTACATATGAATGTTTGCCTTGAGCCAGTCTAATTGGTGCATTGAACACGATGACAATTGAAAGTGGTTTTCATTGGGGCGGTGGCGGGTAATAGAATTCTCCATTCGGATTTATGACCTCGTCGAGCAAAAATCCCGCTATTTCCTCTTGAAGTGCTTCTCGCGCTCCGTTTCTATGAGCTTCTCCGCACCTCTTTGAACTGTTAAGAAGGAGATCAATATGCATGTGTATTAGTTGTGTGACTAGCTAGATATCGATAATGGTGTAAAATTGTGAATAGTGTTACGACAAGCGTACCCATTGCTGTCTTTGAGATCTGCCCTTTCGGACGCCATCATGCGAATATTCTCGCAAACGCAGAATGCACAGATCGATACCCTGCGCCGCTTGAGGGCCTTTACGAGAATGGAATTTGATCAGATAAAAATTAATCAAGCATGATAATTAAAGAGATGGCAGCTAGCTAGCTAGCTAGCTAGTACTATAATTACTTACCTTGGGTGAAACCATTCAAGCTTTTGTTTCCATTAGCGGGCGTGACGCTGATGAATCTTGCCCAAGCCCTGCCCGCCGACAAAGAAAATGAATAAAGGGTTATTAAATAGTTCATATCATGAAATGATGAACTAAATAGGCGAGATATATAGTTAATAATGATTGAAATTACCTGTTGACTATCCCATACAAGATGTTAAAGTCAGTTTTTTAGACTAGTGAGTCCGATTACTTCAACTGTTCGGCGTCAACTTTAATGATACACAAGACCGATGAAATCTGCATATGCACACGTTTACATGTCTTAATTAAGCGGGCATATGTTAGCAAAAACATGTAGCTATAGCTAGTAGGCAAAAACAGAGAATTTGTAGTACAAGGCAGTGTGACTCACCCAAAGTGGTAAGGAAGTAGTATATCTTCATTGTATTTGAGGCGCTTCAAGAACTCTAGCATGCTGTCCTCTACTTCCTTTGCATGATGTTCATTTATCGTCCATGTGAATTGATTAACGGTGTTTGGGTCAATGAACCCAGTGCCATAGCGTCCACCTTTTCTCATTTCATATATCTTCATCCTGCATAATACCACAGAAAAGAATATATATAGTGAGTATAATTACAGGTAATGATTGATCTCAAAGATCACTACAGCTAGCTTGAGACTTAAATTATAGAAAGAAATCACTTACAGACAATAGCAACTGACGATAGATTTGTCGAGTGCTTCCTTATTGTATAACTGAAACAGTTCTAAATACTCAACAGACCCATCTTTCTCATGGTAGTAATGGTCCTCCTTGACATTCACCATGAGGGACACTCGATCTGAAATCTTGGTCATGTTCATGTACCATTGATGCAATTCATACATTCTCGTTGGGAGGTTCTTGACCTTGTCTGGCGCGACCAAAGGTTGGCCCAGACATATTGCCGTTTTACTTCATCCTCTCTAAGCAAAGGCATGGGCTCGATCTCGAGGAGTTGTCCAACAGTGATGTTGAGAACTTCAGCCTGCATTATATGCTCCTCCGTTATTACCACATTGCCCACCTCGGGAACATGCACTGTTTGCCCACAATAATATTGGGGGCGCGTACTGTCACCTGTTGTTGGCACAACAAGCGAGGGGATCGATTGCGCCGCCTGTTCTCCCAGCTAGGGAATGGTTTTCCCGCATTTTTTGGCAGCTGCTTCTTGTTTGCTCGATCCCGATGTAGACGTGCTCGCCTCCCTTTTTAGACGTGCTCGATTTAACTTCCTGATGTGGCGCTCATAGTCTGTGTCAACAGGCTTGGAAGCTGGTGGTTGAGCCATACGAATGAAGTGGTCAATCGTTTCCTCAGGCACTTTCTCCCTTGGCGGCGGTGGCGGTTTCGGTGCAAAATGGGCTTCCACCTCGGCCTTCGATATGGCTGTGATTTCCTCCTCGGACTTGTCATAAGACCTCTGCGGAAGAGGCTTGAGGCTTGCACCATATTTATACCGCTTGCCTCCACTGTACTTCCAGCTGTACTACCTCGACTCGTCTGACTCGCACGAGCTGCGGGGTGTCTCTGCGATTCCGAGGCGGCGGAGATGGTGACGGACTGAGTTGGACGAGGAGGAGGAGTGGCTGAGGTTGTGCGGACTTGGAGGAGGAGTGGGCGTATTCTGTGTGGCGGACTTGGAGGATTGTCGACACTTTGCGGACTTGGAGGAGGAGGATTGTCCGACACTTTGCGGACTTGGAGGCGGAGTCTGCTGACTCGGTGGCGGACTTCGACGAGGACTCGGGTGACGCGGTGTGGGTGGCCTTGGAAAGATGATGCAATCCTTTTTCCATAGGATGATCGATGTTTGGCCTCTCCTAAGCGCTCGCCGTCACCTCCAGCAATGTCAAGCTGTAGCCCGAATATGGGTCCAGCACATAATCAACCACGACACGAGCATAGCCCGCTGAATCGGGTTGCCATGGAAGGTTGCCTCGGGGATTTGTGAAAGCGAGCCGTCCGCCACCTTCATGGATATGTTCTTCATTTTGTAGTGTAGCTCGCAGATTAGTGTTCTCCGTGATGTCATCCACGGGTATCTACCAACATTGGGTCGTCAGGGACGGAACCCACGCTGCTTCTCGGCATGGATGGGCTGGTGCTATCCAATGCTGGATCATCCGCTAGCTGCTGCAGCTGTTGAGACCCCCTTTGATGGGTAAGTGAGTCGATCTGCTCCTGCTGCCGCTGGAATTTGTTGCCAATTCCGCTTGACTTGCTTCTAGGCCTTGAAGGCGTTCATAGTCCCTTTCTCTGCTCCTCCTCCATCTTCCTCTTCTTCTCCTCCACAATCTTCTTTCTCGCACGGGTTCTATAGTCGGTGTTCCAGTCTGAAAACCCCTCATACCACGGAATAGCGCCCTTGCCTCGTGTTCTTCCCGGGTGTTCAGGATTTCCCAGGGCACGCGTAAGCTCGTCGTTCTCTCTGTTGGGCTGGAACACCCCCGTTCGTGCCTCTTCTATTGCAACAAGTATCGCATCGTCGGCTCCATTCAGACTTGCCCTCGTCGAAACTTTTCCTGTCTCCCGGTCCAACTCCCCCCCATGCGCATAGAACCAAGTCCTGACCCTGGCGGGTCAGCTCTTAGTAACCGGAGTGACACCTGCATCCTCCATCTCTTTCTCAGACTTATCCCACTTAGGCATTGCCACCGCATAGCCACCTGGCCCCAGCTTATGGAACTTATCCTTCTTTTCGGCATTCTTCTTGTTTATTCTCGACCGTTCCTTAGCTAATTCCGAATCCTTGAATTTCACGAAATCGGCCCAATGATCACGTTGGTTCTCCAGTGTTCCCTTGAATACTGGAGTCTTCCTTCCTCCGCTGACGTACTTGTTCCATTCACCATTCTTGTAGTTCTTGAATGCATTCGCCATCATCTTAAGAGCAGCCTCTTTGACTTTCTGCACATACATACGTGAAGTGATCGGTAGGGTGAAATGTTCCATGAGAGTATCCCAAAGCAGATCTTTTGATTTTTGTCGACATAAGTAACATCTGGGCGTGGCTTTCTTTGGCGCCCTCCATTCTTGAAGTTTGATCGGGAGTTGGTCCTTCACAAGAACTCCGACCGCGAACGAACTTGTTCGCAATCTTCTTAGGCGCTATTGGTTTGCCGATGCGGTCGCATGCCTCGATATTGTACTTTCGCCCGGCTTCAACTTTTGTTCGGGCCTCGTTTAATCATTTTTTCTGAAGATTTGCTCGATCCGGATGGCTGAAAGAACAAAGATCGATTCGTTAATATATCTTCAAGACATTTAAAACATGTGATGATCACCAGATGCCTGCTTATATAAATATATATATACCTCGTCGGTGTTTGTTGTTTCAGGATCATGTTCTTCGTCATCGTCATAATCATTCATGACTTCGTCGTGATCGAATATCATATCACCCTCTCCGGTGTTGTTTAGAAATTCGGAGCCGTCATAATCTTCTTCATTTTGATTATCATCTGCCCCATAATATAGAAAAGTACATCACTGGCTATTAGCTAATAAAGATCGAATACTACAGAAGAATCTAGGACACTCGCGGTTCCTCCGGCGCGGGCAGTGGACACCCAAAGAGAAGGAACCCTCACAGGATCATAGCTGAAGTGAGATCCCCGAAGATACTGCCACGTATTGGAGAACCTGCCGCCCTCTAACACAACCATGTAGCGATGGACGTGCTCGTCCTCCTCCCTGACACGGCGACGTACCACCTCCGGCGGGGCCGGGTCCCTCCGCACCGAAACTGGCCCACGCGAACGCCACCAAACGAGATCAGGGTCGACGATGGACCCTTGGTCGGGTTCCTCATCAAGCGGCGCCCTCAAGCAGCACCTCCAGTGCCAGCCAGTGAGCCAGTCCGGACATGGGTCGGCTGGGCGTCGTCGCCAGACGGGTCGACGGCGAGGATGCGGGCGGGCATCGTCGAGAACAAATACTAGCTATATGCCATAAAAAGTAACATTTTTTAATGATTGGATTTTGATAACTAAAATTTCTAACATTTCTATATATATAACTAACATTTCTATAACATTTCTAACAATGCTATATATAACTAACATTTCTATAACATTTCTAATATTTTAGAACTAAAAACAGAAAAAAATTATAACATTTCTATATATATAACTAACATTTTTATAACTATTTCTATAACTAAAAAACAGAAAAATTTCTAACAATTCTAACTTTTTATAACTATATATTTCTATAACTAAAAATAGAAAAATTTCTACAATTTCAAACATTTCTAACAAATCTAACAATTCTAACATTTCTAACTATTTCTAAAAACAGAAAAATTTCTACAATTTCAAACATTTCTAATAAATCTAACAATTTCAAACATTTCTAACAATTCTAACAATTCTAACAATGTATGTGTGTGTGTGTATGCGCTCACCGGCGGCTAAGCGAGAGGCGACAAGTATGGGCATGGGAGACGGCTGACAGTAGCAGGCGACGACAGGCGGCGACGACGGGCGGCAGCAGGGCAGAGACGTCTGCAGAGGCGGCGGCAGGGCGGCGGCAGGGGCGGGCGGCGGCGACGACGGGACGGGCGGCGACGACGGGACGGGCGGCGGCGAAGAGGCGGCGGCGGTGCAGAGGAGAAAAAGCGAGAGGAGATGAAAGCGGCGAAATGTTGAAGTGTTTAGTTATATAGAAGGCACCTTTAGTACCGGTTGGTGCCACCAACCGTACTAAAGGTCTGTTTGGGCCGAGGCCAAGCGGCGAAGCGACCCCCTTTAGTACGGGTCGTGGCACAAACCGGTACTAAAGGCCCCCTTTAGTACGGTTTGTGCCACGACCCGTACTAAAGTCTTGTGCGCGCCGATCTTGATCTTGACAAGTTTAGTCCCACCTCGCTAGTCGAGGGCTACCTGACTGGTTTATAAGCCCAGTCGGTAGCTCTCTCGAGCTCCTCTCCTATTCAGGCCTCTGGGCCTACTGTCCTCCTCGCCTTGTGGGCCTCTTGGGCCTTGGCCTGCATCCTGGCCCAATGAAAGGTTGTATCACTGGTCGTATGCAGGCCGCTTTGGCCCAGTAGGCGGGCTTCTTTTGCTTTATTTTTTTTGTTTTATTTATTTTTGAGTTGTTTTTTGTTGTATTTAGAGTTTCTTTGTGAATATTTTTGCTTTAGGTACAAAAAATTACAAACTTTCTCTTAGTACCGGTAGATTTCAAATTTGAATAGTTTAAATTTTGAATTATTTGAAATTTGTGTGAATCACTAGTTTGTGAATAACTTAACTTTGAAAAAAGTTTTTCCAGTGATTCTTTTTTCTTATGTTCAATATTAGTGTGTTTTATCATTATATTCAATTTAGTAATGCTTAGGTTATTTAAAAAATGAAATGCCTTTGTAACAGTTCAGTTTTCATCGGAAACCCTGATACTTCGAAAGAGATTGTCCATTTTGTACACGAAGTGCATCCAGTTTTTGTCGTAACCCTCTCTACTTTCTTGCACATGCTATTTATATGAAATTATGATACCATGCCAACTTTCAACCTTTTCTGAGTTCATTTGAATTGCTTTTCAATTTCAGGGTCATTTAGTTGGAAAAAAAATCAGTAAATGCATGAAAAGAATTTGTTTGCACATAAAATTTCTTCGCGTTTCAAATGCCAAAACACATAACAACCCTAACTATTACAGACATTCCCTCCTGGGTGTGAAACACAGAAGAAAGTGATGATAGTGAAGCCGATCACATCCCAGATCTTTGGGTGTGAAACTTTTTCTTCGCGTGTGTCCCTTTGCGCCGTAACCATGGAAAATCTTCATCATTTAACGGGATGCTCGGGTCAATATTCATTGTGAATGGAGCAATTTCATCAAACTTTTCATAATCTTCTGACTTGTCTGTCTTGTCATCCACTCCCACGATGTTTCTCTTCCCAGAAAGAACTATGTGCCGCTTTGGCTCATCGTACGATGCATTCGCTTCCTTATCTTTTCTTTTTCTTGGCTTGGTAGACATGTCCTTCACATAGAAAACCTGTGCCACATCATTGGCTAGGACGAATGGTTAAATCGCATACATAAGATTGTTGAGATCCACTTGTTGTCATTCCGTCATTGCGGGTCTTCCGTTACCCGCCTCGTGTCATATTGACCCATTTGCACGAAACAAAGGGACCTTTAAACCACGTCGATAGTCAAGTTCCCATATGTCATGTATATAACCATAATATGTTTCCTTTCCGTCTTGGTTTACGCATCAAAGCGGACACCACTGTTTTGGTTGGTGCTCTTCTTATCTTGGGCAATCGTGTAAAATGTATTACCATTTATCTCGTACCCTTTGAAAGTCATTATATTGAAGATGGTAGCGGGACAGCAAGTACAGGTCATCTTCAATAGAGGTGGCATGCATGGTGCGTGTACGCAACCAGTTAGCGAAACTCTGGTTTGTTCACGTGTAATCCACTCATCGAGACCGCTCCGGGTGTTTGGGCGTAGCAAATTCTTGTGTTCATCCATATACGGAGCCACCAAGGTGGAATTCAGTAGAAGCTGTGTAGTGTGCTTGATGAAGAGAATGTCCGTCCATACATATTATTTGTTCCCCTCCTAGCGTGCCTTTTCCATCGATCGCCCTTATGCGCGATTCAGAACACCAATCGGCTTAAGGTCAGGAATAAAGTCAATACAAAACTCAATGACCTCCTCATTTTGATGGCCCTGGAGATGCTTCCTTACGGCCTAGCACGGTTATGAACATATTTCTTTAAGACTCCCATGAACCTTTCAAAGGGAACATATTGTGTAGAAATACGGGACCCAAAGCGTTAATCTCTTCGCATAGGTGAACTAGGGCGTGCGTCATGATGTTGAAGAAGGATGGTGGGAACACCAACTCGAAGCCCGACAAGACATTGCACCAAATCATTCTCGTAACCTTGGTATGATTTCGGATCGATTACCTTCGAGAGATTGCATTGAGAAATGCACATAGCTTCACAATGGCTAATCGAGCGTTTTCGGTAGAAGCCCCTCAATGCAACGGAAGCAGTTGCGTCATAATCACGTGGCAGTCATGAGACTTTAGATTACGGAACTTTTCTCTGCCATGTTTATTATTCCCTTTATATTCGACGAAGCGAGACGGTACCTTAATATTGAGCAGGCATTCAAAGAAGATTTCCTTCTCTTCTTTGGTAAGGCGTAGCTTGCATGACCACGATGTATGCCATCTTCTCCGTGCATACGTTGCTGGTCCTCCGTGCCTCGGTGTATCTTTTGTCTTCCCATACACGCCCAAGAAGCCAAGCAGGGTCACGCAAAGATTCTTCGTGGCGTGCATCACGTCGATTGCGGAGAGCGGACCTCTAGGTCTTTCAATATGGCAGGTCCCAAAATATAGATTTCTTCTTCCACATGGGTGCGCGTCCGTCCGCGTCCTTCGGAACAGGTTGTCCGCCAAGACCCTTTCCAAATATCACCTTCAAATCCTTGACCATATCATGTACATCAGCACCAGTACGATGGCGAGGCTTCGTCCGGTGATCCGCCTCACCTTTGAAATGCTTGCCTTTCTTTCTTACGGGATGCCTGCTCGGAAGAAATCGACGATGTCCCAGGTACACATTCTTCTTACAACTATTCAAATATATACTGTCGGTATAGCGCAATGCACCACATACCGGGCAAGCGTTCAAATCCTCGTACTCACCGCGGTACAGGATGCAATCATTAGGGCATGCATGTATCTTTTGCACCTCTAACCCTAGAGGGCAGACAGCCTTCTTTGCTTCGTACGTACTCTCGGGAAATTCGTTGTCCTTTGGAAGCATATCCTTTATCATTACCAGCAACTTTCCAAATCCCTTGTCAGATACACCATTCTCTGCCTTCCATTGCAGCAATTCGATGTGGTGCCCAGCTTTTTCTTGTCACCCTCGCAATTGGGTACAACAATTTTTGTGATCCTCTAACATGCACCGCAACTTCTTCTTCTCCAAATCACTTGCGCGAGTTTCTCTTTGCATCGGCAATGGCCCGACCTAGATCATCAGCGGGCTCATCGATGCCTCTTCTTCAACTTCTTCCCGCATTGCCGGCTCAGCTTCTTCCCGCATTACCGGCTCAGCTTCTCCCCCCATTGTTGTATCATCGTATTTAGGGAACTCATGGCCAGGATAGCTGTCGTCGTCCTCTTCTTCTTCATTGTCTTCCATCATAACCCCTCTTTCTCCGTGCTTGGTCCAAACATTATAGTGGGGCATGAAACCGGACTCAAACAGGTGGACGTGAATGGTTCTTGACGTAAAGTAATTGTGACCATTCTTACAGACACCACATGGACAAGGCATAAAACCATCTGCCCGCTTGTTTGCCTCAGCCGCAAGCGAGAAAAGTATGCTGCGCCCTCAACGAACTGGGGTGAGCATCGGTCATCGTACATCCATTGCGGCTCATCTTCATTACACAACACCGAATAGACCAAATTAATACAAGTTCATACATAAAGTTCATACAACACTTAAATGCAACAAACAAATAACTCTCTAGCTAAAGCATTTAAATGCAACAACAAATGCGATCAAGATCGCAACTAAGGTAACAATTGATCCAACAGCATAATGATACCAAGCCTCACTATCGATGGCATATTTTCTAATCTTTCTATTCTTCAAGCGCATTTTCTCCATCTTGATCTTGTGATCATCGCGACATCGGCAACATGCAACTCCAATTCCATCTTCTCCCCTCAATTCTTTTCAATTTTTCTTTCAAGTACTCGTTTTCTCTTTCAACTAAATTTAACCTCTCGACAATAGGGTCGGTTGGAATTTCGGTTCACATAACTCCTAGATAAAAATATCTATGTCAACTTGATGGGCATAATTTGTCATAAACACGAAATGCAACTAATAGTTTTAAAGAGAATATACCACATCCGAATCATAACACGGACGAGGGCCGACGGGACGGATATCAAAACCATGGCACTATGTATAACAAACAACGACGGGTAAGATAATTATTACACGATTAACTATATATCCAAATCACACAAACATCAATTTTTATATAAAATTACATGAACAAGAGGCTCACCACAAGGTGGTGCGGTGACGAGACGGTCTTGAGGCGATCGGCGGTGGTTCTGACGGAGATTTAGAAGGCACTAAGTAAACCACACCTAAATATGCAAACTAAGTGTTATTTTTGACCTCAAATTGCATATAAATCAAATACTAGCACATATATATATTTCCTCCCAAATTGCTAAACTCACAAATTAGTAACAATATAAAGCATTGCAAGAGCTAATCTAGCAATGAGAGATGAAAGGACAAAGTTGCTAACCTTTGTGATCATTTGAATGGATGGGGGCCTTCAAATCTTGACAAATTTTAGGCAAAATGTGTGATGAGCTCGAGAGGAAGAGGGGAAGAACAGAGAGGAGAGGGGAAAGGGGAAGAACAGAGCGAGCTTGGGTGGACGAAGGGTTTATGTAGGACGACCTTTAGTACCGGTTCGTGCCAAGAACCGGTACTAAAGGTGCTGGAGGGGGCCCAGACTGACAACATCCTGCCACCACTCTCATTAGTACCGGTTCGTGGCACAAACCGGTGCTAAAGGTTAGCCACGAACCGGTACTAATGAGAGCGGCCCGGCTAGCCGTTGGAACCGGCACTAATGTATACATTAGTGCCGGCTCTAATACAAACCGGCACTAATGTGCTTCACATTTGACCCTTTTTCTACTAGTGCTATCCGGCCGCATATATAATGAAGACGTTGACAGACTTGACCGACACCTAGTCAGATGGGCACCGCTAGGCGCCGGCGCACCGGCCGAAATTTTCGGCCGGTCAACGCCCTAGCGTTGGATACAAACACACGTGACCGTCAGATCTAGAGAAAAAAAAATAAAATATCCCCTCCTCGCTCGAACACAACTCCATGAACCTCCCGCACCTCGCACTAGCAACTCGCTGAGCTGCTCGTCGGTGTGCTCGCCGGAGCCGCTCGTCGGCGCGCTCGCTGGAGCCGCTCTCCGGGTTCCATAACGGCCGGTCACCAACAGATTGCAGCTCTAATCCCCTCCCTCGGTTGCTTCCAGCTTGCGATTCACCATGGTTGCAGCATCCCCTGATCGATGTCACCGCCTCAGGCTCGCCGCGGCCGTCGGCTTGCATCTGGTGTCCTACAGAAACTGAAAACAAAACAAAATCCTTGAAGCAAAATATTACTAGGTTCCAGCAAGAAAAAGCTCCAGTTCCAGCATAGCAAATTCAGTAGCAGAAAAAGCTCCAATGGTCAGTTGTAGCAAAAAAGAAACAGGTTCCAGCAAAAGAATAGATCGCTTCCAGCAAAAACAAATTCAGAGGAGAAGAGCTCTAGGGTCGATTGCAGCAAAAATATAAGGTAGTTCCAGCAAAATAATATGCCGGTTCCAGCAAAAAAAACACCTCGCAACCAACCGAGGGCTGACAATGTCGCCAAAAATCATGCCTCGCCACCGGCGGTCACGAAACAAAAACATCTCAGCGATCCAGCAAAAACACTTACGGTTGTAGCAAAAAAAAGAAAAGAAGACGACGCCAGCAAAAACGACAGGTTCACCTTGCAGCTCCATCGGACCTGGTTGCAGCTCCGCCGGACAACGCTTCCAGCTTTTCTCGGCCATGGTTGTAGCACCCCCTCGCCAGCATGTAGGAGCCTTGCAGCTCCGCTGTGCCGTGGTTCCAGCTTTCTCCGACCACGGTTGCAGCTCCGTGAAACTACCGTTGCAGCACCGCCGAGCCAATCCACGCCGGCGGGCCACATAGCTTGCGGTTGCCGGCCGCGCTGCCAGTCGTGCTCGTGATACGCCGTCGTCAGGTGCCTTTGTAGCACAACCCCCGCCATCTACTCGCAGCGCGCGCCCTGCCGTCGCCCACCAAAACATCACGCCCCCCTCCCCACTTCGCCATGGATAAGAGCTCGTCGGGAGGTACAAATGGCTGCGAGGCGTTCGAGACGGGGATGCAACAGAAGAAAGGGGATTGAGGAAGAGAGAGAGGATGAGGAAGAGATAAGGCGGGGATAGATCGTGTGTGGGTCCCGCGATGCACGTGGCTCCCTGTACTCTTCCTGTCACGAGCGGGTGTGGATGTGTGTCGTGGTTTCTCGTGCGAGCGAGGTGCGACCGGCCCAAGTTTCGGCCGGCGCACCGTTCCCAAACATTTACCTAGTCAGATTGCATCTGCTCTGCCTCCTCGCGCACAAACCTTCGTTGTTTCTCTCGCTGGCGATGCTTCTTGTGATCCCATCTCATTAAGCACGCGCACAACTGTACGGGAGAGTAGGCCTCTGGAATAGTGTCGATTGTGATCCTGCAGTGGGAGAAGGGTGGTCAGGTTTTTGTTTTGCATCTCACTCGTGATTGCTCGCTCATGGAGCAACGAGGCAGTTATTCCAGATTTATGCTCTCCAAATTTTTCTGTATCTTTTCCGCTCAATTGCCTGAATCATGCATGTACAGAATCAAAATGTCTGAATTGTTCGAAGGTAGGAGTTTACAAGATTTATCATCTTAGAGGTCTAATTATACACTCGAGTTTGGACATTGTGAACTGTTGAGAATATTTACCCGGCAATGCTACACGTACAAAGAGTTTACAGGCTTTTACAGGGTGGGTTAGTTTTCATTGGCCAACAGATGAGCGGGACGACCCACCCCCCCGAAAATCAGGAGGGGAGAGGTTTGTGATTGGTTGTTAGATGAAAACAGTTTACAGGCTTTTACAAATCTTTGTATGTCTAGCATTTTTGATATTTACCGCAGCTAGCAACTTAAATAAAGGCGCTCCTTATCTGAACTTTTCAGAGCTGACCAAGTGAAGCAATCTAGAAAAACTACAGGTCCTAACTGTGCTCACCTTTGCCTCTGCCGTTTTCTTTCCACTTCAGCACCAACACCTGGAATTTCCACAAATACTGTACATCACTAGTAGAGCAAACACAACACTGCTGCGCAAGCCGATCAGACAATATCACCAATAATCTCTCCCTAATCTCTCCCTAATAATAAAGCACGGATTGGGTCTCCGGGTTCACCGTCACAATACGCTTTCTTCCTGTGAATTTACGCTTTCAGTTTTTTCTTCAACACGTCCATATAATTTTGGCAAAATCCAATGTGGTACTAATATCCGTCCGTCAAAACGGCTGGCTGCCCTTTTATACATACAAACGTACGTGTCGTGTCAAAGTCATGTACTACTACTAGAAAACCGGCTGCCCTTTTTTACGTACAAAAAGTATGTGTCCTGTCAA
Organism: Aegilops speltoides; assembly: GCA_021437245.1. Lineage (NCBI taxonomy): Eukaryota > Viridiplantae > Streptophyta > Magnoliopsida > Poales > Poaceae > Aegilops > Aegilops speltoides. Next base: position 56,968,762 of record CM038146.1, read on the forward strand.
AATCATGTACTACTACTAGAAAACCAATTAAATAAGAAAACAAAGAAACTCACGATCAGGACTTCCAGTCGAACCTTCCTAACCCTCCCATATATACGATGCCCGGGATCACGTGCTCTCCTATATCTAGGCGAGACATCGAGACCTCGCATCGAGGAAAAGCAGCGCCGAGTCCGAGGAAGCACGCTGGGCGTCCTTGGTCTTCCTCCCGATCGAGATCGGCCACGGTGTTGCCCGAAGTCGTGTGCATGACTTCCTTGATCTCTCAAGATGCGTATGTCTGTTACCCTGCTCTCACGTCATCGACTCGATCGGCTCCAGAGCTGGATCGTCTCCTGTGATAGATCGCAATGCCGGCAAAGGTCCCAAGAACGCCTGCCGGAGTTTGCTCCCGATCGAGCTCTACCAGTACCCGTTCACCCCATGCGATTTCTCCGCCGAGCGTCTCCTCCGCTCAGCGCCGCCCCCACTGGAGACTCCCGCTCCCGCCTGGCGCGTCCGTCATCCGCGATCGGGCTCTTCGCTACCGGCACCGGCCATCAGTAGGTCGCCGCCTACCAACCTCACGCATCGATCATCCTCCACTCATTGCTCCCTTCATTGGCAGTTGCAGCCGTATGTTCTCGCTGTTCGTCATGGTGCAGTGTTGAAGGTGTTCCGGGAGCCGCTGGCTGGCGCGGAAGGAAGCGTCTCGCCGGTGTACCACTCCATCGCCTATCAATGGCACCACCAAGGTATGTTGATCGAGGTCGAGGTTCACACAACATTGTGAAATCAGAGATAGAGTCGTGTGCTTGGTGTAGTGGAGTGGCCCGTAACTCTGAACGTTGTTCCAGCTTTCCTTTTCTTTCATATACTTCCGAAGCAGGTAGAAGAGCGTCGATCCCAATTTTCATGTTCTAACCTTGCTATGAGTTGTAGAAGAGTGTGAACTACATCCTGGTAAGGTGATGGCTATTCATGCAGGATGCAGCAGCAGCAGCATGCAGGGACGGATGAAAGTAAGTAGCAGACTAGCACTTTGCACGTCTCATGATTCTCCCTGATTGGTGATGACAAATCTTTGACTGAATATTGCATCAGTAATGTATCCGTTCAGCAATCCTTCTGTTATTGTTGCTGCTCCGGCCTATGAAGGTATCTGTCCATGCATATCTTCTTGATGAACAGACATAAAATCTTGGATGCCCATAAATATTTTAGAAAACATGGGTAGTGGGAATCACCTCCTTTTACTTAACATATATGTACATACAAGTTTTTTTGGCTTTTATATGCTTCAGCTGCAGTGCCAACTGGGTGAGACTTCGCGGCAATGACATGAACGCAATTGGAGTGTCTGGTAAGAAGAAATCCCGACAGATTTTATGCATGAAAAAATAATTCTAACCCGCATGAGCAGACAGGGCCAAGCAAAGGTTGCATGGACGTGTGAATTAGTCTTCAAGTCTCCTATATATGCTTCAAAGAAAAACTCTACAATACAATGCAAACCTATATATACTTGGCATCAGTGAGATCCATAGATTTGCTAGGTAAGTACAAAGCCACGAATTTTCATGTAGCTATGTGAATTTGTGCTGTTTTCCATATGTATTTCCTTAAGACAACAAAGCATCCTACTTTTGAGTCTATAAGTTAGTTTATGAGTTGATCCAGTGCCAAACACAGTTCAGTTGAACATGTTTGTTACAACATTTTATGACATGGCGTGAATTTTGAAGAATTAAATGCCGGGGTAGATCGAAATATTATAGTATGTCTTTTAAAAAACGTTTTTTGAAATTCAGAATAATTCTTTGAATTATCAATTTTTTTGACAACCAAGATATTTTTTCAAAAATGTGAACATTGCTTCAGTTTGTCAAATTTTTTGAAAAAGAGTGTAAATAAATTTTAAAAATCATGAGATGAGATGTGAACAAATGTGGTCATAACCATTGGAGAATATGATTTTTTTTCTCCCGGTGCAACGCACGGGCCCTTTTGCTAGTAATAATAAAGCACGGATTGGGTCTCCGGGTTCACCGTCGCAATACGCTTTCTTCTCATGTCATAATACGCTTTTACAATTTGTTCCTACATTACATGAAATATGTGAGGTGGTACTAATTTATGGAGCCACGTTTCGTTAAAAAAGTAGCAGCTTGGCTGGGCCTGCGTTCCTCGGCCCATTGAGAAAAAATAGAGTGCTAGGCCTATGAAGTTCTAGGCCTATAAATGGCAACGGGCTTAAAAAAATAGAGTGCTAGGCCTTTGCTGGGCCGCAAGCCGCGTGGGAAAAAATAGATAGCGCTCGGGGTGATCTGGTGAGCATCCATATTTTATGTTAGATTAGTCCCACATCGTTCATTTAGATCAATCCGTAGCCCTTTATATACGGAGAAATTCTCCTGTATGACCAGCAAGTTTCCTAAGAAAGGTTAACGTCAGAGCGGACAAGGTAATGATAGCGTAGAACCCTTTTTGCATCAAGTAGAGCGACTACTTCCAAGGGTGTCTCACATGGAATTACGAAACCGTAAGAATCAAACTGAGCAAAATGAAACAAAATAAGAATTCAACCTAAGCACATGAAACTACATGTAATGATGAAAACGAACACATCGTGAGGAAAACGTACAATTAAACTTCGTGAAACTGAAGAACTCTAAATAAACACAACAAATAAAAATAAATCCTCTTTATTTATGTAAATAAATGAGCGAGCCAACGTAAGAACCAAACAATTAGCCAAAATCAACACAAGGCCCTTTTTGTCGTTGCATACAAAACTTCTATAGTGTCTAAATCACTGTTCAAGAAAATGTTCCGATTCAGCGATTTATCGTCCTATTTATCATTATTCGTGGGGTGACAGATAAGATTTTGTCATATCTTCACCATTTATCGTTTGGGCCGATTTATCACTCTAACAAGCGATTTATCAGGAATCTACCGATAAATCGGGCCTATTCCTAGAACTATGTGTGGAAGTACTATGCTTATTTGTGTTTTTTGGATGTTGTTACCTAATATGTATTCTTGTCCTTTTTTTTGTTTGTCACATTAAAGTATTGAAAGCCAAGTAATGAAGGTAACACTTTTGTCCCATTTTTTCGTTAAATATATCATTAGTGCTGGGACCCGGGAGTTGCAGAAAAATGCTCAATTAATAGTCGACCGATAAAATACTAATTCCTAGCTGACAGAAACGCTAACGATAAGCGATATCCTCAACATTGCTCTAAATAAGATGTGCTTTTATGATAGATTTCAACATTTGTACCAATACATACACCACAACATAAAACATAACAGTTTTGCTAAGTATCAGTCGATTGAGACTTGGTTATGTCTTAGGCGATACTATATCCGTTTGATCTTGCATGGAGTTCCGTGCAATTTTCCTCTTTTTATTTTTCCGTTTTCTTTTTGTATACTATATCACTTGTGTGAGACTTAGCTAAGTCTCAGTTGACTGAGACCTAGCCACACAGAAAACATAAAGCGAACAAGCAACAACTGAATAATTAGTCAGATAATTATGAGATAACTTTAATATCATTGCATTAAAAAAATCTCATGTAAAGTATCAAGAGTAGCCATGTGGACACAGAGCGCTGCATGTTCTTTTACATGTTTTTAAAAAGTAGCATGATCATAAAAGAAATCAGGTGTCATTGTCAGAGCAATGAGCAATAAGCCAACTAGACCAGAATTTTTCTTTTACTGAGAATCAGTCGAATAGGACTCAAGAAGGTGCGAATTGTGTAGTACACATGTGCGTGAGAACAACTCGCATGTGAGATCTAAGTGATATTTGTGTATAAAGAGCAATGTTGTCCTTGAAATTTAATGTCAGCCAAAAAACAAGGAATATCATGCAGAGCCACATTTTCACAATTGCTCATCTCTGGTAATTTTTAAAAAACGAAACTTATTACTTTGCATCACACATCATACGGTAGTTTCAACATGTTTTTATTCAGCAAGAGTTGGATATGCAGAAACATCTGAGTATAACGGGTCTTGCCCAGAGCATCTCACATGTCCCATCAACATATCCCTCCTTGTGGCAGGCCGATACACATTCATCCTGATGGCAATCTCTGTTATAGCTCTCGCTGGCCTTCCTGCAAGTCTTGGCATCAGAGCCTACAAAACAGAGAACACGATACGTTGTATGAAAAAAATCCTATAGTGTTCTACTAAGATACAAGATAATATATGAGGCACGGAGTATGAATTTCACATATGACTAGCAAATGTATAGATGATGCATTGAGGAAGTTCTTGTTCTTTAAATGATATATTGATACAAAACTTACCAGGAGACAAGAGGAGTAGCACGAGAAATAGCAAGCATAGCAGGCTTTGAACCTTGAGGACTCCCATGTCTCAGCGATTATGAAGAAACGAAGAAATGTAAGTGACCACAAAACTGATGCACATCAAAATAATCTATGCCATCTCTTATAGCCATGGATGATGTGGTCTATTGGGAAACTAAGGAAATCTTAATGGAAAATTAATGGAAAACATTTTATTGGGTGGTCATAATTAGCATATATGGATGTGTGATCCTATATACTCGCTCCGTCCTCATTAATATGCCACAATTATCATTAATTAAGATTTAATTTTCCTTCCTATTCTCACGGGTGTGAAACGGTTTCCTTTCCTGAGCCAATGCATGCAGAGAAATAAGCGGCTATTTCAAGAAGAAAATTAACCCCGTAATTGACACAGGCAATTATTAAGCACATAAGGGCATGTATAGTGGTTGATAAGACAGTCTTATCTTAAACTTTGCATTTTTTTTAGAAATAACAATAAAAGCCTGGCTACAATAGGATATCTCTTTTTTTTTAGAAAAGGAGGCTTACCTCCGACCTCTGCATCAATCGATGCATGCAGGCATCACAATGGCATATCTCACAGCCTTATCTCAAAAATTAGTTGTTTCTAAAAACATGATGAGACATATTATATTGTGCTGAGAGATCATCTCTTAACATTAATGCAGCAACCTGCTATACAAATGGTTTGTAATCCCTTTCCGTGATGGTATTTTAAACCGTCACCTTGCCTGTGTGTGCGATGGGGGGGGGGGGAGGGGTCCTTCTCACACAACCCAGAAACCATCGGGGATAGGTCCTCCAGTTACACTACCATGGAAAAAGAGCTCGTGTGCGATCGGGCGAGCCATCGCATACAAATATACAGGCTCAGTTGTTTCCGTTTGTACGCACATCCCGCATAGTGAATCCCAGCCAGACGTTTATGTTTGTATGTACATCACACAGTGAATCCAAGACAAATGTTCCCGTTCATACGTACATCACACACAGTTTTCCCCATCACATCATTTGTGATAGCACTGCCATTGTTGACGATATTAATAATTTTATCGGTTGTGTTTATGAATGCATCATGCACTGTGCCTAGAAGAAGCTGTATCGGATAGGCTGTCCATCAGACACACTTTTTATGTGGAAAATATTTGTGCAAGGTGGGCTAACACAAACATTTTTCCAGAGGAAGTCATGTGTCATTGTTCATTGATCCTACAAATTTACTTCCTACAAACTTTGAGGGTTGTCTAAGGTCATCACCAAAGGTATTGTCCCAATAACCATTTGCAACTAGTAGAATGCCCGTTCGTTGCAATGGGCTGCATCGACAATTTTTTTTACCCTTAAAGGGCTCTCCTTTTCTTACTTTCTTGATTCTCCCAACTAAAATTATTTATCAGAGTGATATGTGAATTGATAAATTTATGACCATACTAAAATATTAAGAGCTAAAAACATATTTATCGAAGAACATTTCTAGACCACATTGGACATGAACGTTGTCGTGTCTAATAGGTTATGAACAAACACAATGATGTCTTATCACCAAATCCCATTTATATTTTAGGACGTGGTTGAAATTATAGCCTTATAGAAGAAAAAATATAAGAAATGTGCTACAAAATAACATCTTATGTTTAAAGCCATAAAAACGAAACCAGATTTTTTTCGGCGAGCCATCGCACCCCCACCCACACCTGTCAACCCTTTTCCTGCCTTCGACTATGACGCCACTCCTCGAGCAACGTTGGATATTCATCAAATGGTTGTTGTTTGTCTTCTACCTCATGCTTCTTCCTCGTTAACAGCAAACCACCACCCGCCAATCTGCTAGCTGCGGCCGCCACCCCCGACCATCCCTCTGAACCAGCCTAGCGACCAGATTTTTCCGGTGAACCGCCGCACCCCTACGAACCTTCTTCCTCGCCTCCGACTATGACACCACTCCTCACTACCGCTCGAAGTGTCGTCCTTGTCTCCAACGAGGTCCTGGCTCGGCCTCGCAGTGCAAACGACGCCTTCGGCATCGCCGTTGTAGCTCGTAGTGCCATCATCGACTTTGGCCTCAGGTTGCACTTGTGTTCAACTTGCACTGATTCAAAATTGAATCGACTTACGAATAACTCATGCACAACATTAATCATGTCTAACTTGTTACCTTTAGACACTCACATGGACATCACATTTCTCCCATTGCCCGTGCATTGCAACGGGAGCAGACTTATTCTGGTGATTTAACAGTGATGTTACTTAAATCTATCTGCCACCAATACAATGTTGGCATCACCGTACCCAACTCGCAATCTCTTCTATCCATGCCCACATTCAACCAGAATGGTAATAGTCAATTTCAAACATAAACATTAATCTAAATTAACTAAACTGTACTTGATATTGACCTAAAATAAGAAGCCAAAATATCAAACTTCCTAAATTAAAAAGCTAACCATGAATTTATAAGAGAGTACGAAATCAGTCGACAAAAATTCTCAAGAAGCGCCTCCACCCTGTCCTTCTCCCTCTTTCTAGCCATATCCCTCTTTCACCCCTCTTCTCTCTTCTCTCATCCATCCACTTCCTTTTCACATCCATCTGCGCTCTGCAACCTTCTTCCTTTCCTAAAGGAAAACGGATAATAAAATGAAAGGTAAAAAACGCATCAACATGGAGTCCCAAAGCTGAAAAAACATTATGTAATAAAATAGATGCATGTAACATTAAAAAATGCAGACACCAATAGAGCAAGCCTCTGAGTAACTAATAGGTTGTTGTATCAACTACTTGCATGTATACATGAATTCAAATTAAATTTCTAAGGAAGGAAAGCAGCTTGTGGGGCTTACCTTTATTGTCCTATCAGCAGAACCAAGACAAAACCATTTGTTCCCTGGATCAAATGCTACAGATCGCACCCTTCCCAAATGACCACTAAATGACCTGTATGACCGGAATAGAAAATGTATTTATCGCTTAGTGAATACTAAGATGCTCTCATAGACCAGTACAATTCCAAGAAAATATGCAAAAGAATCTAGAAGATTTAACTATTGCGGCCTCACCCGACCCCAGGCCCTCAAGGCCTCCGCTAAGCTCTCCCACCTCAAATCACCCGCCAAGCCCGACGCCATGCTCGCCTTCCTCGCTGGCCTCGGCCTCTCCGGCGCAGACGTCGCTGTCCTCATCGGCAAGGACCTGCAGTTCATAAGCGCCAAAGTGGACAAGACCCTGGCCCCCGTCGTCGCCGGGCTCACAGGCCTCAGCCTCTCGTGTTCTGACATCGCACGCCTGGTCTCGCTCTCCCTCGCCCACTTTGGCTGTATATCCATCGTCTCAAATCTGTGCCGTGCCATCCTTCTGTGCTTGCCACCTGGAGTATTTGATGCCACGGTAGATTCCCTGCTACTGCTAAGCTAATGATAGACGATTTGGTTGGTTTCAGAGACATAAGCGGCATACATAACTGTGACGGCCGGCCCGGGGCGTCTTTCTCCATCCTCAAAACACAGGCATCGTCTTTGCTGCCGTCAAATCCACCTGCAAACGGCCGAACTGCGTTAAGCGCTTGCTAGGATTGGATTACCATGTACAAGTGTGCATACAGACTGAACGTGCAAAGGTGAGGTGGTTGTACTTGCTAGGATCAAACTGCATGCAGGCACTTGCACGTTCAATTTGTAGAGCTGTTCATTAAGTGAATTTACAGACAAGACATGGTTTTGCCTAGGAAAATAAACACTTTGCTCGGCTCACTCTTCTATCCATGACCTTCCTCTTTATGTGGTGTCTCTGTTCCAAGCAAAATAGAACAAGAATCAGGACTGAGACAATTAGGCCTGTCAAGATCTAGCATGGGAAGTCGAGAGCTTGATCTCGTTCCCTTTGAGATGGCGCTATCTCATCCCCCCTCACTCCCTCCTTCTCCTTCTCCTCCCCCTCCCTCGGTCTCTCGGCCCATTAATAAATATAAATAAATAAAATATTATGGTATCAAACCCACATTTTTTTATTGACGTCGTATTTCTAGTATTTATTGATACATTTCTTTCGGACCTCCTAATTAATTATCTACCACTAGCTAGATTCTTTTTGATGGATGGATCTTATTTTCCTCAACCACAGTAAAACTTTTATTGTGGTATAATTTCCAAGAGATAAAGTCAATGGAAATTTTTATATAAAATATTCCATAGAGACTTTTTCAAGAAAGAACAAAGTGTCATCAGAATACAACAAACAATCCATGATTGCAATACCGCCAAGGATTTCCATCCTCCAATTTTTCTATGGAAATCTTTTTAGTCAAAGAAGCCCTAGAAGTGGGGAGGGAGGCACCACATGGGAAGATGATAGCCACCTTTAATGTAGTATCGTACCGACAGGATGCACTCCACGTTATCACCACCTTCATCAACGCTTTGGTCTTTCCCTTGGAACATTAGGTCACCATATTCTGAATTTGCGTGGTATTCTTCCTCGAACTCTTGGTCCTCTTTGCTATCTCAATGTGATTGTTCGAGTAGTATATGTGGTTTCTTTCTACATGTCCCCGGCCACCAGCCGGCATTTGCACCACCATGGAGGAGCATAGTTGCCCCAAGAACAACGCGCAATCCCCCAAGCTACCCACCTCCTCCCACTCATATTTGCGTGCATCATCGTCAACATTTGTGACTTGAAACACCTTAAAGAAAGGCTTGCAGTTTCGCAACCATTGACTCATAACTGCCACCGCTAGCTTACCATTCAACTCGCATATGTATGAGGTTTCGTCCAAGAACCAACTCGTACAAATAGGATCACCGCCCCTTTGGACGTCCATCGGGTAGGCGGCGGTAACTATCGATGCACCATCTTCATTAACGCCAATGTCAAACGGGTACAATGTCTTGCTATGTGCTAGGCCATAAAGTTTCCCACGGTAGAATATGATGTCCCCAACTGGCTCCATGTCACATCCTTGTATGGTCCATCCTCCGTACGAACAGCCTATCTTACACAACGCGACCTTGCGCCCAGCAGTCATGGCGACAAGAATGCAGCCACCTGTAGTGGGAACCTCAGAAAATATTATTTTCCAGATGAAGTCTTGTTCATCATGGCCAGTCAATCGAAAATTCCGCTGCTTCTCGGACAGAGGCACCTCAACACCGGCGAAGAGGTTCACAATCAGGAACTTGGTCGATCCTTCTACAGCGCCCATCCATCCTGCATCGTAGTAGGATCTTGATCTTTCAATTGCCGCGATCCATTCGTCGTCGTACGAACCTCCGATGAACTGCATGTTGTGCAGCTTGCTTGGGATTGGAACCTGAAAAACACCACCTTTGTTAGAATAAATCCGAGGCGTTCCGTCGATCTACCGAGGACCAAGCAATCACACGAGGCACGACACCGAGATTTGTTAACGAGGTTCACCGATATGGCTACATCCCCGGGGCATGACTACGGGCGCTCCTCCCCATGACACCTCTACAATACCGCACTCCGGCCGCCCGGGCGTCGGCACACGCGCCGGCTCCCCCGCGTGCCCGTGACAGTATGTTGGCATAGGTTACATTGTGTGTATACCCCCGATATATATGAGAGGCCTAGGATACATTGTGTGTATACAACTGTCCTATTAGGACACAACTCATACCCTGTCTACACATAGTCCAAAACCAAGTCCAAGTGTAACCTAACTTGTACATTAATATTTGACACAATTCTAACAAACTCCACCTTGGCGAATATTCTTCACCACTTTGGATTCATCCATGCGTCGAACCTCCATGTACATTGGACTTGAGATATGCCATGAGCACCGCTGCTACTCCCAAACTCCATGTGACTCCACCTGCAACTGTAGTCCCTTCTCTTCTTCTTCACAGTCAACACTCGAGCAAAATTATGTTCCTCATTACTCTACTTTGTGCTCCAAACTTTAGGACAATCCGTTCAGCACCAACACACACCGACCACTGTCTGCATGAAAGTGAACAACTCACTTATTGAACGCTACATAAGAGTTACGAACTCAAAGTCACCGCTCTTTTTGGACTGTTTGTCTGAAACTTGAAGGAATTTCACCGTCGCCCTGTGTCACCCTGAGTCAAATTCGCAGTTGTCTCACCCTTTTCCCGGATAGTCTCTGACATGTCCCACTGCTATAGCACTTCGCCTCCTTCTGTACTTGTCATCCGCATTTTGCCATGTGTATTGAACACCAAAGAATATACGACCATGTACTCTCTCAGTTTTTGACAATTTCAGACTTTCCGCCACTTTCTCAGATTCCCTATGGTCCACTCTCATCCATCTGACATGTCAAACTCGATAGATCTAGTCACCAACTTAAACCTGGTACTCGCCAACACTGCTTCAGTACCCCCTGCACAATTTGTCTGACCACATGTCTGACCACCAGTGCCTTTGCACGTCGCTGTGTCCCGTACTTACAGAGAACCACCGATCATCACCGACCGATGCCGAGTATCACGTCTCCATCAGACCACTGGTACCCAGTCCAATCCACGTGTCTCTCGCTTTCCTGCTGAAATAGGCTTCGACTCTCCTTTAACTTACGCCGTAGCCCCTCCATCAGCTCAGAGTGAAGTCATCCATGAGACTCGAACTCCGCCTTCAACATGACTCCATGTTGGTTATACGTGCCACCCTCCCTCACCCTGTCGACTCCAAGCTCTCATGTGCACCGTCTTGAATCAACCCTACGCCATAGTCTGTCGAAGCCGCACAAGCCCCCAGGCCTGCACCACGTGTTTCCACGCCCCAGAAGTCGGCCACCATCAGCATCACGCTCCTATGTCATCAACGCTGAAATGACCACTGTCTTCTGCTTTTGACCAACATCCATGTCGATCCATCAGACTGTCCAGTCCAACCTAGCTGAATTATCTGTCTGCAACCATGCTTCACCCTGCGTCGTGCCCGCCTCGCACAACTGTGCATTGCCTTGACGCCCTGTGTCTGCATGATCCTGTCACGGCATGCTCCACACTCCTCCAAGTCTTATTCGCACGTCGCCAACCTCACCACGCGCAGCACGAACCCTCACGCTATCATCCCAGTACACATAAAGTGTACAAAGAAATAAAGCCAAAATCCACCACATAAGCCTTCCTGTACGCACTTAATCGTGAAGATCAAAAGATCCAAAATCTCCAACTTCATCATGTGCTCCTGTAGGCTGTAGGTCCATTAGGCTTCCTATCATGACTAGCCTTAGCCTGTTACGTAGCTTCCTTTTTTTTCATCCTACAAATCTCTTGCTTTGCCTTTTCCACGTGCCTCTGGACTACGTCGATTCCTTGCCACGATGCCACAACCTGCACAACCGGCCCCAGCACTTTTTTTTAGCTGCGCCCCAGCACCTATATCACGCCTGCCTGCAGCGCCGCCAGCCCACCAGCCGGCCTTGCTCATCCTGCTAGCTGGGCCGAGGCTGCCTCATCCATGCATTGCACGCCCCGGTGTCCGCCTTGCCTTTGAATCAGTCTGGATCAATTGAGACGCCGCCGCCGCTGCACGCTTGCACAATTCCGAGACATGCTTGCTCCGCCCGCTGCCCGGGTTGCACACGCACCTGCATCGCTGCCCTAGCATGTCACGCCATGTGTGTGCGATCCGCTGAATCGATCTGCTGCAGCCACGTTATCTGATCCGACCAGCTGCCTTGCCCTGCGCTGCTTGCACGCGTCCCCATCGGATCCAACCGATCTCACCGAAACCCCTCGTACAAAACACGCCGCCGGCTGCAAAACACATCTAGCCTAGATCCACATGTTTTCAACTGCTTCTAATCCGTTGTAGAATTTCCTCGCCAAGCATCGATCGACCGACGTCCAGTACCAACGATCTTCTCAACGAACCGCAACCTCCGAACAACCTAGCTCATGATACCATTTGTTAAAATAAATTTGAGGCGCTCCGTCGATCTACCGAGAACCAAGCAATCACGAGGCACGACACCGAGATTTGATAACGAGGTTTGCCGATATGGCTACATCTCCGGGGCATTGACTACGGGCGCTCCTTCCCATGACACCGCTACAATACCGCACTCCGGCCGTCCGGGCGCCGGCACACGCCACCGGCTCCCCCGCGTGCCCGTGCTATTATGTTGGCATATGTTACATCGTGTATCTACCTCCGATATATATGGGAGACCTAGGATACAAGTCTCCTATTAGGACACAACTTCTATCCTATCTACACACAGTCCAAAACAAAGTCCAACTGTAATCTAACTTGTACAATAATATTCGACACAATTATAACAGCCTTCCTCGGGGCAGTAGATCAACCGCTTCTCATTGAAGGTGCCCCCTCCACAAGTGAGAGGAGCAACATAGGGAGTGCCGCGGCGTTGGGTGCTGCAACGCGGCAGCGCGCCATGACCTGCAGACGGCGGTGAAGCATATACGGCCGAGCTGTGAGGTGACTCTCTGGCGGACCATGCTGAGGAGGTCGTCGAGGAGGTTTGACTAGTCCACTGGCGAAGGCGAGCACCATTCTGGTTTCGTGCCCATGGTGCCGTCAGGGTTGGTCATCTGTAGTAGTTGTAGTTTAAGCGTGACGTAGAGTCCTAGACAGAGTTGTAAACTGGACTGGTGGCTTGACAGCCAATAATCGATAATTACAGGAGTAATAAATAGGAATAAATTAAATAAAGTATTGATATAATTGAAATTGCGGAAAAAAATACCAATTTACTAAAAAAAGAAAAAAAATATCTAATCGAAATCGAAAGATTTTTTTTTTAAGATTAAACAAAAGGGTTCGCAAATAAAAGCGCTAGTGCCACAACTAGTCCATAAATTGTTTTTTTAGCATCAGTACAGACACAAACGCTCCTATACACGCGCACACATTCATCCCTATGAACGCACACACGCACACCCTACACCTATGAGCACCTCCGAGAGACCGAGCCGGCATATCATATTGAGATTTACGAAGTCAGATTTACGAAGTCACGGTAGGCGCCTCGTCATCGACGGGAATGTCTCCTCCCACTGAAAGCGCATCGCCGGAAATCCTGAAATAAATCCAGGAATAATGCGAGCACCAGGATTTGAACCCTGGTGGGTTGAGGATACCACTGTCCACCTAACCAACTCAACCATAGGTTGATTCGCAACTAGTCCATAAATTGTTGATTAAGCTGCCTTGGCTGCCTGTTCGGCTAGCTTGCACGTACGTGCCGCTCATGGGTGTTTGATCTAATCTAGGGAACAAAAACCAAAAATCTACGCAAATGTTAACGCCCACATGTGTGGGCGTTTGCACATTGCCCACATGTGTGGGCGTTTGCACATCGCCCACATGCCTCCATCACCACTCATTTTGCCATGTATGAATAGATGACATCAGCAGAATTTTTTTTGGTTTTCGGCTTAAAAATGTTGTATCTCCTAAATAAAAAAGCGAACTAAAAAACCGTTTTCACCATTAAATCCGTCTCGACGAGATTTTCAAAACTAGACCCCATGTTGATATGTTTCGACGATTTTTTTTTGCCAGAAGTTGCCACGATGTTTATACTGCAGTTGCCGTAGGGCTTAAACTATAGTTGCCATGTGGCAATTTTAGTTTGTATATCATGGCAATTTTAGTATTTTGATGATGGCAACTCCAGTACTTTGACCATGAAAATTATTTTTTGTATGAACCATGGCAATTTTACGTGCATGTATCATGGCAATTTTAGTTTATGGTTCATGGCAAGTCTAGTTTCTTAATTCCCCGTTTTATAAATGTCAAAATTTACTTTTAAATGTAGAAGAAAATAGCTGAAACATATCATGACAACTTCAGTGTAAACATTATGGCAATTCATATGCAATAGACATGGCAACTTTTAATCCAAAAAAAATTCATCAAAACATATCAACATGGGATCTAGTTTCGAAGATCTTATCGCGAGGGATTTAATGGTGAAAATGGATTTTCAATCGGATTTTTCGTTTAAGAGATAAAACATTTTAAAAATTGAAAATCCAAAAAGATTCCTGCATGCATGCATGCGATGACGTGGCAATCTGTTTACATTAAAGACATGTGGTGCGTCTCCCTTCCTGCCACACGTGTGACAGTTAGCGCGACCCAAAATCTATTGCTGTGTACATACAGATAGAGGATCGACCACGTGTCCGGCAACATCTCTAGTTAATATACAATTACAAAAACCCAAGTCATACCAAAATATCCCCAAATCCTACTTATATCAACTAGGATACACATCTATGATCTGGGCTAATTATACAGCATCCATCGGGACGCGACGGGATCTCACCCTGTACTGAGCTTGCTTCTAGAGCCACCCATCAAGGAATCGACCATGGCAGGCGGTGGCACCAAGTCGCGAACCCAAGCTGCAAGAGGGCGGAGGTAGAAGGCAGCGTCCCTGCCGTTGGACGTGCTGGTGGACATTGCGGCGCGCACCGACCCGGCCACCCTCGTGCGCTGTGTCGCCTCGTGCGTGGACATGCGCTGCCGCGTCAAGGAATACATTAGCCTCCATGGCCCCCTCCGCCTCCAGCACGGCGACCGCTTCGTGCTCCCCCTCCTGCGCGGCAATTTGATCTACCAGTCCCATGTCTCGCCCAAGCCCGAGGAGGAGCTGTTTCTGGTGGACACCAGCGCGCCGGATGCCACCAAGCTCCGCATGGCCAACCGCGGAGGCTTTCCCCTCTCGTCACGCGATGGGCTCGTCCTCGCCCGTGTGGGCTTGGCACAAGAGCTCCGCGTGTGTAACCCAGCCACCGGCAGGAGTCTGACCCTACCATCCGAATAGGCGTTCCCAAGGACGACTGGGGTAAATTATGTATTGCTCGTCCGTGGCGATGATAACGGGGCCACCTCTGTTGGCCGGCATTTCCAAGTGGTCAAGGCATATCTAGAGATGTCACAGTACGGCGGCAACCTGCAGCTCCAGACCTTCTCGTCGGAGCAAGGCATGTGGGGCCTCTACACCAATACCTATCTACCTAACCTATTTGGCAACCACTTGCAACAAAGCCTCGGCAAGGCCCTGGTCACCGGCGCCACTGTCCACTGGTTGTGCCTGACTGACACCGGGTCCCATGTCCTGAAGCTCCATGTCAGAGCGGCAAAGGTGATGGTGAGGATGCTCCCAAAAGGGTTCCCACACCACGTACAACACCAAAAACTTCTAGCAACATCGTCGGCCGGTCGCGATGTGCTCGTGCTCGTCGCTGAAGAGGACAAGATATCGGCATGGGCACAATCAAAGCATACAGGAAAGTGGCAGCAACGGCCACATGTGGTGATCAGCATGACGGAGAAAATTTCGCGGTTCCTTGACAAGGCAGGCGCTAGTTGCATTCCGCCGACGAACCCCGTCCAATTCAAGCTAATCTGGTTCGTCGAGAAGAGCGGTACCGTGCTCATCAACACATGCCGCGGTTTCTTTTGGCTCGACCTGCAGTCCATGGAGATTGTGAGGTGGTTCTTGGATCATAGGATCCCATACTCTACCCATAATATCCCATATGAGATGAGTTTGACGGCTTGGGTTCCAACATTCAGTAGCACTTTGTGATTAATCCGTTCAGGTTCTTGTTCCATTCTCAACTTCATTATCAACTATAGAAGCACACATTTTCCTAGTTTTATTTGCCAATTAGTGAGGAAATTGATGTCCAATCAGAACTGTTTGAACCACTGCATGCTGAAGATTCATGAAATGAATGTAGATACATCATGATTTTGCATAATTCCTAGCCGACGGGTTCTGTGACTGGTCATAGGATGTCGTCGCCTTGGAAGGGAAATGACTGACCGCCTGCTGCCGCACTAAGTTGCTGCTGGTCAAGACCTCCAGGTATGGAGGAAGTATAATTCGCTGCTGATTATTGTGGTAAAGCTGTGATCTGCATATTGTTATATATCAAACTGGTGCTGGTTTATGATGACGATTCCAAGTTAATTCTACGATTAGGTCGGTTTATGGCAAAGACGTGATGGTTTATTATTTCTTAGATACACATGTTTCGCGATCGACATCGCGATCAGGTATATGCCTAAGCCACCCATTGGGTCAGAATATATCACTGGGCTGCAACCTTCAATTATGGCCTCAGATATATTTATTGTGTACCAGAAAATCATATATTTTATATGGTGAATCATCCTTTGTTTTCAAAAGAAATGCTATATTCTTTTTTGTGTGCTTCAGAGTAACCGAGCAGAGCAAACATAATGCTATAAAGTACTCCCGCCGTGCCAAAATTATTTCTGGAAAGAGGGAGTATCATAATACTAGTTTGTCATGGTATTAAAATATGATTTGTTTGGTGCTCTCAACAAAGTGCATGAGACGGAGACGCCTATTATGGTGCATTGCGGCCTTCACAATACTGTACCTGCACTTAGTTTTTTTCTGAAACCAAATCGTCTAGTATTAACTTAGCAGTAGCAGAAGATCAAGCATGCCACAAACCACTAGTAGAAAAGGGGGCAATGGTCCAGGCCGGTCCAGCCCATTAGTCCCGGTTCAATCCAGAACCAGGACCAATGGGGGCATTCGACCCGGTTCTTGAGCCCCGGGGACCAGCCGGGCCACGTGCGCCATTGGTCCCGGTTCGTCTGGACCTTTTGGTCCCGGTTGGAGGGACGAACCGGGACCAATAGGCCTCGCTCCTGGCCCACCACCATTGGTCCCGGTTAGTGGCACGAACCGAGACCAAAGGCAAACCTTTAGTCCCGGTTCATGCGACCAACCGGGACCAATGGTGGTGCCTATATATACCCCCTCGCGCAAGAGCAGAGCACACTGCTCTATTTTTTCTGGCCGAGGGGGAGAGGGCTTGGTGGTGCTTTAGCTCACCTCATATGCACACAAGGTGTTCGATGGAATGCCCGAGCCACACTACTTAAGGTTTCTCCTCTCCAAGCTCGACCGCCAAGCTTCATTTTCCACAATATTTGTCTAGGTTTAGCGGTCCATCACGCCCCGTCCCCGTCTTTAGCGACGTCGATCACCCGCGCCGATCTCATCGCCGGCACCACCGTTGTGAGCCTCTTGTTCTTATCTTCTTTCTGAAAGGAAAAATATTCTTACTTGTATATTTAGATAGATATCTTGTATTATTTTCTTACTTTTATTATTGCATCTTATATAGTGCGATGGTTTTGGTATCCGCCCCCGTCGGCCCTCGTCCTATCTATGATTCGGATGTGGTATATATTATCTTTTCATAACTATTGGTTCATTTATTGTTTATGACAATTATGCCGACCAATGTGACATAGATTTTATTTATCTAGGAGGTTGTTGAACCGGAAATTCCAACCGACCCTATTGTCGAGAGGTTAAATTTAGTTGAAGAAGAAAACAATTTCTTGAAGGAAAAAATTAGAAAAATTGAGGAGGAGAAGATGATATTGGAGTTGCATGTTGCGGTTGTCGTCGATGATCACAAGATCAAGATGGATGCAATGCGCTTGAAGATTAGAAAGATTAGAAAATATGCCATTCATACCGAGGCTTGGTATCATTATGCCGTTGGATCAGTTGTTACATTGGTTGCAATTATGATCGCATTTGTTTTCGAATTGAAATGTTTTACATAGTTTCAGTGTATGGTTTAATTAATTTAGATGCTCTGCAGAGCTTTATGTTCTTAAATGAGAACTATGTATGTACTTTGGTTTTAATGTGATGATGAACTTCTATTAATTTGGTCACTTCATTATAATGCACGCAGATGAACCGGCAATGGATGTACGGTTCAAGACACACCTTCGAGTACATTAAGGGCGTGCATGATTTTCTCGAAGTGGCTGAGGCAAACAAGCAGAATGGTTTTATGTGTTGTCCATGCCCTATATGTGGGAATACGAAGTCTTACTCTGACCGGAAAATTCTCCACACCCACCTGCTTTACAAGGGCTTCTTGCCACACTATAATGTTTGGACGAGGCACGGAGAAATAGGGGTTATGATGGAAGACGGCGAAGAAGAAGAGTACGATGACAACTATGTGCCCCCTGAATACGGTGATGATCCTGAAGATCGAGAGGAACAAGACGATGTGCACGATGATGCTGCAACGGGCGAAGCTGCTGAAAATCAAGAGGAACCAGACGAGGTGCCCGATGATGATGATCTCCGCCGGGTCATTGTCAATGCAAGGACGCAATGCGAAAGTCAAAAGGAGAAGCTGAAGTCCGATCGCATGCTAGAGGACCACAAAAAAGGGTTGTACCCCAATTGCGAAGATGGCAACACAAAGCTCGGTACCGATCGAATTGCTGCGGTGGAAGGCGAGAATCTGTGCTCGACAAAGGATTTGAGAAGCTACTGAAAATATTGAAGAAGAAGCTTCCAAAGGATAACGAATTGCCCGACAGTACATACGCAGCAAAGAAGGTCGTATGCCCTCTAGGATTGGAGGTGCAGAAGATACATGCATGCCCGAATGACTGCATCCTCTACCGCGGTGCGTACAAGGATCTGAACGCATGCCCGGTATGCGGTGCATTACGGTATAAGATCAGACGAGATGACCCTGGTGATGTTGACGACAAGCCCTCCAGGAAGAGGGTTCCTATGAAGGTGATGTGGTATGCTCCTATAATACCACGGTTGAAACGTCTGTTCAGAAACAGAGAGCATGCCAAGTTGATGCGATGGCACAGTGACGACCGTAAGAAAGACGGAAGTTGAGAGCACCACGACGGGTCGCAGTGGCGAAAAATCGAGAGAAAGTACTGGGATGAGTTTGCAAGTGAGCCAAGGAACGTATGGTTTGCTTTAAGCGCGGATCGCATTAATCCTTTCGGGGAGCCGAGCAGCAATCACAGCACCTGGCCCGTGACTCTATGTATGTATAACCTTCCTCCTTGGATGTGCATGAAGCGGAAGTTCATTATGATGCCAGTTCTCATCCAACGCCCTAAGCAACCCGGCAATGACATTGATGTGTACCTAAGGCCATTAGTTGAAGAACTTTTACAGCTGTGGAATGGAAACGGTGTACGTACGTGGGATGAGCACAAACAGGAGGAATTTAACCTAAAGGCGTTGCTGTTCGTGACCATCAACGATTGGCCCGCTCTAAGTAACCTTTCAGGACAGACAAACAAGGGATACCATGCCTATGCACGCACTGCTTACTTGACACCGATAGTATATACCTGGCAAGCTGCAGGAAGAATGTGTACCTGGGCCATCGTCGATTTCTTCCAACCAACCATCAATATCGAAAGAAAGGCAAGCATTTCAAAGGCGAGGCAGATCACCGGAAGAAGCCCGCCATGCGTACCGGTGATCACGTACTTGCTATGGTCAATAATTTACCCCTAATCTTTGGAAAGGGTCCCGGCGGACTAGCTGTTCCGAGTGACGCTGGGGGACACACACCCATGTGGAAGAAGAAATCTATATTTTGGGACCTACCCTACTGGAAAGACCTAGAGGTCTGCTCTTTGATCGACGTGATGCACGTGACGAAGAACCTTTGCGTGAACCTGCTAGGCTTCTTGGGCGTGTATGGGAAGACAAAAGATACAGCTGAGGCACGGGAGGACCTGCAACGTTTGCACGAAAAATACGGCATGCCTCCAAAGCAGTATGAAGGTCCTGCTTAGTATGAAGGTCTCGACTGGCTTCTCGTCGAATATAAAAGGAATAATAAATATGGCAGAGAAAAAGTTTCAGAACCTAAAGTCTCATGACTGCCACGTGATTATGACGCAACTGCTTCCGGTTGCATTGAGGGGGCTTCTACCGAAAAACGCCCGATTAGCCATTGTGAAGCTATGTGCATTCCTCAATGCAATCTCTCAGAAGGTGATCGATCCAGAAATCATACCAAGGCTAAGGAGTGATGTGGTGCAATGTCTTTTCAGTTTCAAGCTAGTGTTCCCACCATCCTTCTTCAATATCATGATGCACGTCCTAGTTCATCTAGTTGACGAGATTGTCATTCTGGGCCCCGTATTTCTACACAATATGTACCCCTTTGAGAGGTTCATGGAGTCCTAAAGAAATATGTCCGTAATCGTGCTAGGCCGAAGGAAGCATCTCCATGGGCCATCGACGAGAGGATGTCATCGGGTTTTGTGTTGACTTCATTCCTGGCCTTAAGAAGATAGGTCTCCCTAAATCGCGGTATGAGGGGAGACCGACTTGAAAAGGCACGCTTGGAAGGACTCAATAATATGCAGGGACGGATATTCTTGGTCTCAAGCACACTACAGCTTCTACTGAACTCTACCCTGGTGACCCGTATGTTGATGAACACAAGAACGATCAGTGCTCCAAACACCGGAGCAAAGGCGACGATCGGATTACATGTGAACGCATCAGGACTTTCAGCAGTTCGTTGGAAGCACGTATCAGAGGTGACAACACTGTTTGTGATGAGCTGTACTTGTTATCCAGGGGACCATCTTCGACTGTTACGATTTGGAAAGGATACGAGATAAATGGGAATACATTTTGCACGATGGACCAAGATCAAAAGAGCACCAACCAAAACAGCGGTGTCCGCTTTGATGCAACAACCGAGAGGGGAAATGACACATATTATGGTTACATAGTGGACATATGGGAACTTGACTACGGACATGATTTTAAGGTCCCTTTGTTTAAGTGCAAATGGGTCAATCTGTCAGGAGGCGGGGTACATGTAGACAGACAGTACGGAATGACAACATTGGATATGAAAAATCTTGGGTACACCGACAAACCGTTCGTCTAGCCAATGATGTGGCACAGGTTATCTATGTGAAGGACATGTCTACCAGACCGAGAAAGAGAAAAGATAAGGAAGCGAATACATCATACAATGGGCCAAAGCGCCACATAGTTCTTTCAGGAAAAAGGGACATCGTGGGAGTGAAGGACAAGACAGACGTATCTGAAGATTATGAAAAGTTTCATGAAATTCCTCCCTTTAAAGTCAAGGCTGACCCCAGCATCCTGATAAACGATGAAGATTATCCATGGTTACGGCGTAATAAGCAAATGACACAAGCGAAGAAAAAGTGAAGACTTTCTCCATAACTATTATGATGATACCATGCCAACTTTGTGGCGATTTAGTATGATACCATTGTCCGTTTTGTACATGCACATGCTATGTGTGGGTCAATTTATGATACCATGCCAACTTTCAACTTTTTCAGAGTTCATTTGAAATGCTTTAATGTCTTATGGTTCGACCCTCGTAATAATTAAAAATAGCAACAATAAGTATTTTGTTGTAAGTAGAAACAAAATAAAATAAATAAATCAAGAAAGAAAACAAAGAACAAAAAAAGTGTTTTCAAATTTGAAAAGTAATGGCACTAACAGAAAGTTTATAATTTTCCTAAAACTAAAAGCAAAAAGAATTAAAAAAATAAAGCAAAAAACAAAAGAAAATAAATAATGCAGAAAAGAAAACAAAAAAAACAACAATAAGTATTTTGTTGTAAGTAGAAACAAAATAAAATAAATAAAGCAAGAAAGAAAACAAAAAAAGTGTTTTCAAATTTGAAAAGTAATGGCACTAACAGAAAGTTTATAATTTTCCTAAAACTAAAAGCAAAAAGAATTAAAAAATAAAGCAAAAAACAAAAGAAAATAAATAATGCAGAAAACAAAACAAAAAACTGGGAAAAAAATAAAAATAGCAACAATAAGTAAAGAAAACAAAAAAACAAAAAAAAATGCCACCTACTGGGCCCACACGGCCTGAATACGACTTGAATCCCTACTTTGAGCAAGGATTCAGGTCCGTAGTAGGCCCAGAAGGCCCATCAGGCAAAGCAGTAGATAGTAGGCCCGTAAGCCTGCAATGGAGAGGAGCTCGAGAGGGGTGCGGCAGTGGGGCTTATAAACCACTGCGCGCCCCTCTCAACTAGCGAGGTGGGACTAAACTTTGGCCTCGATGCGGGCAGCACAGGGGCCTTTGGTGCCGGTTGGTGGCACTAACCGGGACCAAGCCCCCCCCCTTTAGTCCCGGTTGGTGCCACCAACCGGGACCAAAGGCCCCTTGTGCTGCCCGAATCGGGGCCAAAGTTTAGTCCCACCTCGCTAGTTGAGAGGGGCGCGCAGTGGTTTATAAGCCCCACTGCCGCAACCGGGACTAAAGGCCGCAGCTTCCCGCCCTTTGGGCTGCCGAAAAGAGGCCTTTGGTCCCGGTTGGTCGCACCAACCGGGACTCCCGGTTGATGCCACCAACCGGGACCAATGCTCCTTGTATATAAGTAGCACCGCAGTTTTGCGAGTTTATCGCCACAGTTGCCCCCGACGACGCCGAGCACATCGTCGCCGCCAGTTGCCCCGACGCCGCCCGTCGCCCGCCGTCGCGCGTCGCCGTCGCCCGCGCCGTCGTCGTCGCTGCCTCCCCGAGCCAGCGCCCGCCGTCGTCGCCGCCAGCTGCCCGTCGCCGTCGCCGCCCCAGCGCCCGCTTCGCCCTGCCCGTTGCCGTCGCCCGCCCCAGCGCCACCACTGGCTGTGAGCCTCCGCGCCGCACCGGCTCTGTTTTTTTTTCATTTTTATTAGTTTAATTTTTTTGTTCATATATATATAATGTATATGTGTATGTATGTGGCTATGTGTATGTAGATGTTCAAAAATTGTTCAGAGTATGTTTTTGTTCATATATGCATTTTTTGTTCATATGTGTATTAATGTTTTCATATATGCAAAAGATAGATTTTAGAAAAGATAGATTTTTGGTGATATTAATTATTGTAGAATATGCAAATGTTTGTATATTCATATGAACAATGCATTAGGCAAAACCTTTGTTTTTTTTCAAATTTTCTATTTGAACATTTTTTAAAACAAGCAATACTAAAAGAATGAGAGGAAAAGGAAAATAAGAAGAGGAAGAAAGGAGAAAAGAGGAGAGGAAGAAGAGGAGAAATAAATAAGAAGAGGAAAAAGAAGAAAAGAATAGGAGAAGAAGAAAGGAATAAAGGAGAAAGAAGAAAAAATAGAAGAAAAAATTCTATTTTTTCTTCTCTCCTCTATTCCTTTCTTCTTCTCTCTTTTTTTCTTGTTTTTCTTCTTCTTCTTCTTCTTCTTTCTTCTTTCTTTTCTTCCTTTTCTTAATTATTTTCCTTTCTCGAGGGAGAAGAAGAAAAAGAAGAGGAGAAGAAGAAAGAAAGGAATATAGGAGAAAGAAGAAACTTCAACACGAGCTAGGGGGTGGTACCGATACCCCCTCCCCGATAACTCTCGAGGACACCCAAACCCTAGAGAGAAAACGATGTTGGTCTCCTACCCCCTCCCGCCGTGCCCCTACCCGACAAATTAACTCTCTCGTGGCCACCCAAATTTATCAAGTTAAAAGAGCGTTGTCGTTGAGGCCACCCCAAACCCTTGAAGCGTTGTGTCGAGGCGACCCCAAACCCTAGAGAAGCAGCGTCGAGGCCACTAACATGATTCCTTATTGTGATTAGCTAGCTAGTTCCACGTTTGCCACTAATATATATATATATATATATATATATATATATATATATATATATATATATATATCCATCTGTACCATGTTTGAATAATAATTGACATGTTGTAAATATTTGCAGAAACTATGGAGCACTCCCGAGACGAAGAAACAGAAGCGATGTTGGGGGACATAATCGCAAATGGAAGTGATGATGTTGCGTCATTTCTCATCGACACCGATGGTCAGCTGGAAGGAGTGGATGAAGAAGAGGGCTATGTTTATGATGGCTTCGACCCATTAATGCCGGTACAAGAGGAGCACTATGTTCATGATGGCTCCGGTGACACAATGGAGGTAGAAGAAGGAGATCATGCTGACTGCTCCGGTCACCGAACTGAGTCCGGCCAGGTATATATATATATTAGTTAAGCCTGTGCTGACTAGTTAATTGATGCATCCATTGTTTGGGTATATGTACACATATTAATTACTGTCGTCTTTCTTCCTTATAATTTCTAGCCCTCCGGATCGAGCACAACTTCGGTAAGGAGACGAGGCCCGAAGAAAAAGTTGAGCTCGGATGAAAAGTTTGATATCATAGAAATCGCGCCCGACGGCGAACCGATTGAACCCATCCGGACAAGGAAGGAATTTTCTTCTCGGTCACGGGGTTCTTGTTAGGGACAAGATCCCGATCAGCATCCAACAATGGTATAAGCACTGCTAAGGATGAAGACCACGAGGTGTCTTATGTCAATGATATGCGTAAAGAAGATCTTTGGACTGAGCTGAAGGCAAATTTCACCCTACCGCCAGAGGAGGATCCGGAGAAGCCAGTTAAAGAGCAATTAATCAAGTCTTGTGCTCTTAAGAAGATGGCAAGCCTAATGAGGAGGTGGAGGAAAGAGCTGAACCAGTTTGTCGAGAAAAAAAGACACCAGAATACATCGGCAAATAGGAGAAGATCAAAGATCACTGGCCCGCATTTGTGGACCACAAGACATCGGAAAAGAGTAAGAAGATGTTGGAGACAAACAAGAAAAATTCTGCGAAGAAGAAGCTTCACCATCGCACGGGGTCAGGTGACTACCTCAAAGCCCGGCCTAAGTGGTCCAAGGTTGAGCATGATCTGCTTGAAAAAGGGATCGAACCAGAGATAACGCGCTGGCCAGACCGTTGCCGGACTTGGTTCTTCGGGGCTGGCGGAACCTTGGACCCTGTAACAGGGAAGTGTCAGTGGACGGACGAGCCACTGCAAACACCAGTCAAGAACCTTCGACACTATATCAATGCAGTGCAGCGAGGGATGTTCCTTCCAAATAGGGAGAAGGACGAGCTCACAATGGCCCTTGGGAATCCCAAGCACCCTGGAGGGACACGAGGCACGCCAGGCTCCATTTCGTGGAAGGTTGGTTTTCCGGACGCAGGGGGTTACAAAACCCACGAGAGGAGGAAGAAACTGCAGCAGGACCAAATGCAGGCGCTGCACGAAAGGGTAATGGTGCTAGAGAAACGAGAAGAGGTACGAGAAGCAGCAGATCGCAACAAACGACCTGCCGAAGCTTCCCCGGCTACCCGCCATCTCAGCGGAGAAGCAGCGTGGCTTCCACCGAGCTGCTTCGGCGGAGCATGTCTTGACGGCTCTGCCAGCTATCCCGTGGATGGTATCACGGAGTCTCAAAATTGCCACATTATGGCGCGATGGATGAATTTGAAGGTCAAGGCGGTTGTTGGCCAAGTTTATCCTAGTGGACCCGCACAACTTATCACTGCCACCGATTCCAAAAGGATTTGCTAAGGTGATGGTGGATGAAATAACGGAGGATTTGAGGACCTCGTGCTTGAGCATCCTACGGTGAAGGGAGACTAGGCTGGGTTCTCGCTCAAGACTCCATGCCTATGGCGGAAGGAGCTCATCAACCTTCAGAACTGGACGCCTCCGCCTCCTCCTCCTCCCCCGGCGAGTCAGGGCACTCCGCCTCCTCCACCGCCTCCTCCTCTGGCGAGTGACGATCAGGGCACGCGTGGCGGCACACCGCCTCCTCCTCCGGCGAGTGACGATCAGGGCACGCGTGGCGGCACTCCGCCTCCTTCTCCGGCGCGTGGCGGCACTCCGCCTCCTCCTTCTCCGCCTCGCCAGCAAGGGCGGAAGAGACCCGCCGCCGCCCCGGCTGCTCCGGCGTGTCGTAGTCCTTCTCCTCCGCCTTGTAAGCAAGCACGAAAGAAGATAGACTCCGCAGCCGCTCCGTCTGCTCCGGCGTCTAGCAGCACAAGAAGAGAGAGGCAATACAGATACGGTCCACCTCTAAAGCCTCTAGAGAAGTTATCGTACGAGAGGACCAAGGAGGAAAATAATACGATCGTGCAGGCCCACGTGAAGGAGTTCTTTGAAGGGGTGAAAGCAAAGAGACATCCACCTCCGGAGGAGAAGGTAGATCCGGTGAAAGCAAAGCGCACTCTCGATGCCCTGAGGAAACCACCAAAGTCTCCGCCGAGAACCAACTATGAGCGCATTACTGAACAGACATATCTCCAAGCCAAGCGGTCAGGAACTACTGTCAGTGCTAAAAGGTCAAAAGAACAACGAGCAAAGGGGAAAAAAATTGCCCAGCTCGGTGAACAAGCACAACAATCTTGCCCCCCGCTCAATGTGCCTAATCCTCCGGGGACGGTGGCCGGTCATGGCAATCTTGAAGATTACCTGCCTGATGATGCACTTCCTGATTTCATCGAGGTGGACGTATTCAGATACGAGTACGGGAAGCCTCTCGTCAAAGATGAAAAATCTCTGACAACAATGATGCGAAGATTCCATAGTTGGTACATGAAAACCCGCAGAGAGTCTGAGGGAACGAACAGTTTGTATGTGAACATTAAAGAGGAGCACGACGTCGTTTCAAATGATCTGTTGTGTGTTCCACTTGAGGAGTTCTTCGAGTTCTTCAATCAAAAGGCCCTCGATAAATTAATGGTCTTTTGCTACTGCCTGTAAGTACTATTTCTGTCATTAAGTCTATATATAGCTCGGCTCTTTCATTGCATGTATTTATAATTAATTATCCTCAATATATTATGCAGATTGAAGATCGTCGAGTGCAAAAAACAAGAAATTTATGATATTGTGTTCATTAACACAAATATCATAGATGTATTTCTGGTTGAAAAGAACGTCAAGAGGCCGAGGACAACTTGCTACAATCGTTGATCAAAAATCAAAACAAAGATACCATACTCTTTCCTTACAACGGCCCGTGAGTATTCTTTGTCGTGTGCATATTCGGTTTCCTTATTACTCGGCGAGGTTAATGTAATTGATGAGTTATGCATGCGCTTGCAGTACCACTATATTCTTACGTAGATTAAGCTTGAGCGTGGACTAGTAACCGTCTTAGACTCAAGGCGGAAAGATCCCAACACCTATGCGGACATGACTGAAATGCTCAGCAAGTAAGTTCAATCGATCATTATCGCACCATATTGGCAACTTTTGTTCATTTCTGATATCTCAAGTAATAATAATTATTTTCTTTGTCTTGCAGGGTTTGGAAACAGTTCACCGCACAAGCTCCGGACTGCGAAGGAGCTGCGATATGTATACCAAAGTAAGTACTACTGGCTAGCTAGTTGCGCGCATCTCCCGTTGATTCTATAGCTATCACTAGTGGAAAAACAGGCTTTCCGTCCAGCCCCATAAGTCGCGAAGCTGTAGGAACCGCGACCAATGGGACCTTTAGTCATGATTACGAGGTGAACCGCGACCAAAGGCCCGGCTGTAGGAACCGCGACCAAAGGCCTGGGCCAGGCGCTCGGTGGCCCACGTGAGGGCTTTAGTCATGGTTGGCCAGACAACCACGACTAAAGGCCTTCGGCACCTTTAGTCACGGTTTGCCGTGCCAACCGCGACTAAAGCCCTCCCCTATATATACCCATCCAGCAGCCAACACTTAGCCATTTGGAGCCATTCTCTTCACAAGTGGGTGTAGGTTTGCTTTTGGTTCCTCTTATGCACATAAGGTGTTTGATGAAATGCATGCCCCAAGAGCATGAAACAAACATGACATGAAGTGTTGGAGCCACACTCTTGATCGCGGTTAGCAACTTGATGAACCTTTGATGTGTCAATATGCATGTGTGTAGTTCATAACAAATGCATGATGGTTAATTATATATTTTATATTATAATAATGCAGATGAATCGGCAATGGATGTACGGTAACCGACTCTCCGCGAGTTCACTACGGGTTTGAAAGATTTCCTCGTAGTGGCTAATGCGAACAAGCGGGGGTTTTGTTATCTGTCCATGTGTTATCTGTAAGAATGAGAAGGTTACTCTTCCTCAAGAGTTGTTCACATGCATCCGCTTGAAGGGTTTCATGCCAAGCTATAATTGTTGGACCAAGCATGGAGAAAGAGGGGTTATAATGGAAGAAGATGAAGAAGGGATGATTTCATCGATGAAAGCTATCTTGCTCATTTGGTGATACTTTCATGGAGGATCTTTGAAGGTGAAGGGAAGGTGAAGAAGAGGCACGTGATGATCCGTTGATGATCTTGGTCGGACCATTGCTTGATGATGCACGGAGACGCTGAAACCGAAAAGGAGAGGGAGAATTTGGATCGCATGTTAGAGGATCACAGAAAGGCGCTGTACCGGATGCGATGATGGTCGAAAAAGCTGGGCTGCATAATGGATTTGCTGAAATGGAAGGCAGAGGCAGGTGTAGCTGACTCGGCATTTGAAAACTTGCTGAAAATGTTGAAGAATATGTTTCCAAAGGATAACGAGTTGCCCTTGATCGTCTGAAGCAAAGAAGGTTATCGCCCTCTAGGTTTAGAGGTTCGAAGATACATGCATGCATCAACGATCGCATCCTCTACCATGTGAATCGAGAATTTGAATGAATGCCGGTATGCCTTGCATTGCGTTATAAGATCGAGGCGATGACCACGGTGAGCGATGTTGAGGGCGAAACCGGAAGAGGGTTCCCGCCAAGGTGATGTGGTATGCTCCTATAATACCACGGTTGAAACGTCTGTTCATGAACAAAGAGCATGCCAAGTTGTTGCGATGGCACAAAGAGGAACGTAAGTCGGACGGGAGTTGAGACACACCGCAGATGGAACGCAATGGAGAAAGATCGACGGATGGTTCAGAGATTTTGCGGTGACGCAAGGAACATAAGATTTGCTCTAAGCACGGATGGCATGAATCCTTTTGGCGAGCGAGCTCCAGCCATAGCACTGCCCGTGACTCTATGCATCTACAACCTTCCTCCTTGGTTGTGCATGAAGCGGAAGTTCATTATGATGCGGTGCTCATCCAAGGTCCGAAGCAACCCGCAACGACATCGATGTGTACCTAAGGCCATTAGTTGATGAACTTTTACAGCTGTGGGGTGGTGTCCGTGTGTGGGATGAGCACAAACAAGAGGAATTTGACCTCTGACGTTGCTTTTCGTAACCATCAACGATTGGCCTGCTCTTAGTAACCTTTCGGACTGTCAAATAAGGGATACAATGCATGCACGCACTGCTTACATGAGACCGAAAGTGTACATTTGCCAAATTGTAAGAAGAACGTGTACCTTGGGCATCGTCGATTTCTTCCGAAAATTCATCCGATGAAAGAAAGGCAAGCATTACAACGGCAAGGCAGATCACCGGCGAAGCTGCGGAACACTGCGGTGCTGAGGTATTTGATATGGTCAAGGATTTGAAAGTCATCTTTGGAAAGGGTCTGGCGGACAATCAGTTCGAAGGGAGCCGACGGGCACGCAGCCATGTGGAAGAAGAAATCTATATTCGGGAGCTAGAATATTGGAAAGTCCTAGATGTCCGCTCTGCAATCGGCGTGATGCACGTTACGAAGAATATTTGCGTGAACCTCCTAAGCTTCTTGGGCGTGTATGGGAAGACAAATGATACAAAGGAAGCACGGCGGGACCAGCAACGTTTGAAAGACCACGATGATAGGCATCCGGAATGGTTTCAAGGTCGTGCCAGCTACGCTCGACCAAAGAAGAGAAGGTCATCTTTTTGAATGCTGAGCAGTATGAAGGTCCCGTCTGGATTCTCGTCAATATAAAGGGAATAATAAACATGGCGGAGAAAAAGTTCCAAAACACGAAGTCTCACGATCGCCACGTGATTATGGCGCAATTGCTTCCGATTGCTTTGAGGGGCTCTGCGGAAAATGTTCGATTAGCCATTGTGAAGCTATGTGCATTCCTCAATGCAATCTCTCGAAGGTAATCAATCCGAAGTTCTACCACAGTTCTGAGCGATGTGATCCAATGTCTTGTCGGTTTGAGTTGGTGTTCCGCCATCCTTCTTCAATATTATGACGCACCTCCTGGTTCACCTAGTCGAAGAGATTTCCGTTCTCGGTCCTGTATTTCTACACAATATGTTCCCCTTGAGAGGTTCATGGGAGTATTAAAGAAATATGTTCAGTAACCGTGCTAGGCGAAGGAAGCATCGCCAAGGGCTATGGAAATGAGGAGGTAATTGAGTTTTGTGTTGACTTTGTTCCGACCTTAAGCCGATTGGTCTTCCTCGATCGCGCACGAGGGGAGACTAAGTGGAAAAACACGATCGGAAGGAAATCAACGATATGTATGGACGGCCATTCTCGATGAAGCACACCACCTTTGTCTTGACCAATTCCAACTTGGTGGCTCCGTGCTTTGAGAAACACAAGAATATTTTACGCTTCGGACAACCCGGGAAGCTGAATCTGGATTAGGAAGGCCCACATGGAGACTTTCGGCAGTTGGTTGAGAAAACATTTAATGAATGACAATGATGTTGTAGATCAGTTTGTACATGTTGGCCAAGACACCATCTTCGACTATAACGACTTTCCAAGGGTGCGAGATAAATGGGAATACATTTTACACGATCGCCCAAGATAAAAAGAGCACCAACCAAAACAGTGGTGTCGCTTTGATGCAGCAACCGAGAATGGGCAAAAGGTCACATATTATGGTTACATAGAGGAGATATGGGAACTTGACTATGGACCCTCCTTTAAGGTCCCTTTGTTCCGGTGCAAATGGTTCAAGCTAACGGGAGGTGGGGTAAAGGTGGACCAGCAATACGGAATGACAATGGTGGATTTCAACAATCTTGGTTACCTTGACGAACCATTCGTCCTAGCGAAAGATGTCGCTCGGGTTTTCTATGTGAAGGACATGAGTAGCAAACCGAGGAAGCGGAAAGATAAGAAAACGATCGATTACATCATGCGATGATTCAAAGCGCCACATTGTTCTTTCGGGAAAAGAAACATTGTGGGAGTGGAGGACAAAAGATGACATGTCGAAGATTATAATATGTTTGCTGAAATTCCGCCCTTCAAAGTGAACACCGACCCAAGCATTAAGTTAAATGATGAGGATGCTCCATGGATACGGCACAATCGTAAGCAAGCGAGGGACACAAGGGAAGAATTGATGTGTAATAATTTATTATACCAAACTTTGTATTTGGTCGATGAACTGAATGATGTATCAAACCTTTTGTCAAACCTTCAAGGATTAGTTTTATTTTCTGATTTTTCGATATATAATTGTATTTTAAGATTTTAAAATGAATTAGTTTTATTTTTCTGATTTTAAAAGGAAAAAGGAAGAAGAAGAAAGAAGGAAAAGGAAAAAAACAGAAGAAAAAACAGAAGAAAAAAGGAAAAACAGAAGAAAAAAACAAGCGAGAAGAAAAAGGAAAAACAGAAGAAAAAACAAGCAGAAGAAAAACATAAGAAAAAAACAAGCAGAAGAAAAGCAGAAGAAAAAAAGGAAAAAGGAAGAAAGGAAGAAAAAAAGAAGAAAAACAGGAAAAAGGAAGAAACAAGCAGAAGAAAAAAAAAGAAGAAAAAAGGAAGAAAAAAAAGAAGAAAAACAAGAATTTAAAATGAATTAGTTTTATTTTCTGATTTTTTGATATATAATTGTATTTTAAGATTTTAATAACATAAATAAATAAGTAATTAGAAACTTTAATAGCAAAAATAATTATCATAAAGTAAAATAAATAAGTAACTAGAAACAAAATAAAATAAAATAAATAAGTTTTTTGTTGTAAGTAGAAACAAAACAAAATAAATAAAGCAAAAATGAAAACAAAAAACAGGCAAAAAATAAAAAAATATGCCACCTACTGGGCCACCACGGCCTGAATACGACTAGAAACCCATTAATGGGCCAGATTCAGAGCCCTTGAAGGCCCAATAGGCCTGAGCTCATAATAATGAGAATAGGCCCGTAAGCTTGCATTTGAGAGGAGCTCGAAGTGGTGGCGCAGCGCTTATAAACCACTGTCGAAGCCTCTCGGCTAGCGAGTGGGACTAAACATCCCACCGCAGCGCCAGTTCAAAGACGGACCTTTAGTCCCGGCCGGGAGGCGGGCAGCGACTAAAGGTTACCCTTTAGTCGCGGTTGTTATCCCAACCGCGACTAAAGGGTCTTTTCTGTGAGAGCAGGCGGCGGCAAAACCCTTTAGTCGCGGTTGGGAGGCGGACCGCGACTAAAAGTACCTTTTAATCGCGGTCCGCCTCCCCAACCGCGACTAAAGGTTCGTCTATAAATCTGACTTAGCAGTTTGCCTCCCATTCGCCTCTCTCGGCCTTGGCGCTGCCCTCGCCGCCGATCGGCGCCGACGCCGACGCCTTGCGCTGCCCAGCGCCGACGCCGACGCCAGCGACGCCTGCGCGCCGCCGCCCGTCCCGATGGCGCCGCCGCCCGTCCCGATGGCGCCGCCTGCCCTTTGCGCCCGCGGTGCCTGCGCCCTTGCCGCCGCCCGCCGCCGCCGCCGCCGCCGCGCCCGTGCCTGCGCCCTTGCCGCGCCGCCGCCGCCCGCCGCCCGCCACCCGCCGCCCGCCGCTGGCCACTGCTGCCGCCTCCTCAACAAAGAAGAAGAAGAAAGAAGAAGAAAAGGAAGAAGAAGAAGAAAGAAAAAGGAAAAGGAAGAAGAAGAAAGAAGAAGAAAGAAGAAGAAAGGAAAAGGAAGAAGAAGAAAGAAAAGAAAAAGGAAAAGGAAGAAGAAGAAAAGGAAAAAGGAAAAGGAATTTTTTTTTTTTTTTTTTTTGTTCTTTTAATTTTAACTAGTTAATTAGTTTAACAAAAGCGGTAAATAACTTAAAACCTAAACCCCAAAAAACAAAAACAACAGAAAACCGCCAAAGAAAAACAAAAAGGAAAATTGAAGAAGAAGAAAGAAGAAGAAAGAAGAAGAAAGGAAAAGGAAGAAGAAGAAAGAAAAGAAAAGGAAAAGGAAGAAGAAGAAAAGGAAAAGGAAAAGGAATTTTTCTTTTTTTTTTTTTTTGTTCTTTTTAATTTTAACTAGTTAATTAGTTTAACAAAAACGGTAAATAACTTAAAACCCTAAACCCCAAAAACAAAAAACAACAGAAAACCGGCCAAAGAAAAACAAAAAAATAAAATGGAGGGGGCGGCGAGGGGGCGGCGATGCGCGCGGTGTTTTTTTGGGATCGAGAGGGGGCGGCGAGGGTTATACATGTGTGTTGTCCTCGCCTCCCTCTCCGTGACGCCGTCGTCTGCCGCCCCGTCTCGCGCTCTACCGCGACACCCTCTCCCACCCCTTCCTCGCCCCCTCCTTTTGCCACCGCCCTTTCGCCACCGCCACCGCCACCGCCCCCCTTCTTCACTTAATTAATTTGTTTTTACTACATGTTTTCAGGACTGACATAATGGCGGACGATAGAGCTGACCCGATTATGGACAACTATGATCCGGACGGTGAAGCACATATGTTCGGCATCATAAACGGCGATATTCAATATGTGCCGACCGGAGAAGAAGAAGATGATATCTCTTCTTATCTGAACCTTGACGGTGAAGATGAAGGGCGCCGTCAGCAAGATGATGCCGAAGAAACGTCGATAAACGACGATCTTCAAATGGAAGTAGCAACCACCTCCGGCGCCGAGGTATATATATACATTGAGCCTCGGTGATACAAACTAACTGATTTGAATAGATATGTGTACTAACGCGCGACTCTCTTTCTTATTTTAGCCCTCGGCGGATCGTCGAAACAATCGAGTGCGTAAATCAAGCGTGGCGCAACCAAGACGATGAAACCAGGAGAAACATGCACCATCCAGGTTGTCGATGTGCAACCGGCAGGCAGCTGGAGCCCGCAAGAACGCCACCAAGTTTGTCACCAATGCGGAGCCATTGTTAGAGACAACGTCTCGATCACCGTCGAGAGTGGAATGAGCCAAAGAAGGCACGAATTGATGGTTTCACTTTTGTCGATAAGAGAACAAAAAAAGATTGCTTCAAGAAGCTTATGGAACATTTCGTTCTACCTCCGGAATACAACAAATTCGATGAGGAGGGTAACAAGATTGAGGAAAACAAGGAGAGGAGGAGGCTAGTCAAACAGTTCGCTCTTCATAAGATGGCCGACGCATTCAGGAAATTCAAGCAAAATCTAGCCCGTGACTTTGTCAAGCAGAACAAGACTCCGGATTTCGTAGGACAATATGAGAAGCGAAAGATGATTGGCCAGAATTTGTGAAGCAAAAGAAATCGGAGCAGTTCATTCAAATATCGAAACAAAATAAGGAAAATGCGGCTAAGAAGGAGTACAATCATGTTATGGGGCCAGGAGGGTATCGCATTTGGGTGCCTAGGTTCGAGAAGAAGGAGAACGAGCTGAGGGCGCGAGGAATCCGTCCAGTGCGGAGGATGGGACCCAAGGGCCAAAAGCTGGTGAAATGCGGGCATGGGGAACGCTCAACCCGGAGGCGAGGGAGTGTGTTTACAGGGCAAATTAATTAAACCCACCCAAGCCCTTATTGGCGCAATGAAGGATGCTCAACAGGGAAGATCAAGTTCAACAGAGAGAACGACGCTACGACAAAAGCCCTCGGGAATCCTGAACACGGAGGGCGTGTACGAGGCATGGGGCACATTCCGTGGAAAATAGGGTTCCCCGAGCGATGACCCGTCGATTCTGAAGCCGTAAGAGAAAGATGGATCGGGAAGCAGATGTTGTGGCGCGGTTGGCATCGGAAATGGAAGTGATGAAGAAAACCATGAGTGTACTAGTAGCGAAAGAGATTCAGCTCGGGTGCAGCATGAAGATCATCCGGCGGATCTCGGAAGCCAGCAGCGGAGAAGCAGCGTGGCTTCCACGGAGGCCCCACCGGCTGGTGCGGATGCACCGACGATCGAAATTACTGCACCGGAGCCTCGGTGGTCGAAATTACTGCACCGGAGCCTCCTCGCTACCCGTGGGCGATATAAAGGAGATGAAAGAATGTCATCTGTATTATCCTATCGGGAACATGTCCATGAAGGTAGCCATCGGCGTGCTTTACCATGTTTACGAGCACTCCACCACAACAACCCCATTAAAGATGGCTATGCTCGTGTCACGGTGGAGGACATAGTCCAAGGGTTTGAGGACACGGAGATTGAAATTGCTACACGAAGGGGAGAAAAGACTTGGAGATGTCAAGCGCCATTACATTCTATGGCAAAAGAAGTTTATCAAGTTTCAGCGAGGCGCCAAGGACAACAAGTCCACCCCTACGGTGGTGGTGGTGGCGGTGGCGGTGGTGGTGGTGGTGGTGGTGGTGGCGGTTCACCTACACCTCCGTCACATCAGCCGACGCCGCCCCGATCCTACGTCCGCGGGTGATCATCCGCCGCCCCGATCCTCGTCCGGCGGGTGATCGACGCCGCCCCCAATCCACCTATGGCAAAGAAGCGAAGCAGTCTGGATTATTAACCCGGACCCTTATGTACCTAAGACCACAAAGGTACCGGAGCCATCATCAAGCCTCTCCCCACAAGGCCTTGGGAGCGTAGTGCCGAGGAAGTCGGACAGCGCTGCTGCTGATTTGGAGAAATGGAAGGCGGACTGCAAGAAGAAAAGAGAGCCCGAGCCCAAGCCAGTATTTTCGATGAGCAAAAGAAGTGGGCTAAGTCATTTTTGAGCACACCGTCCCAAGTCCGAAGAATCGCCTACCGACTATGCACGTGAACTTGCAGGCAGGCATTCATGTTCAAGGAGAACCAAGAGCGGAGAAGGCGAAAGTATAAAAAGCGGAAACAAGTTGCCCAGCTCGGGAACAAAGTAAACAATCGATTGCCCGCTTATAGTGGAAGCCTTCGTCCGGATGCCCCGAGATCATACAAGCTGCAAAGACCTGAGGATTAGTATGTGAGTGCGAGAACAAGCGCCAACTTAGGTATTACTCTTCGTGAACTATTAGACCTTGATGAGTTGCCAGTGAAGGAGGTAGTAATTACATATGTCAAGAATGGGCCTCTCGTCGAGCCTGCTTGAGAAAAGGATCTACGACCAAATGAAACGTCTGCTGAATTGGTACAAGGGTTACATAAAAATAAAAACGCCAAAGATTATATTTATGCGGAAGTTAGACATGAGCATCACTTCAAACATTACTATGTACAAGTTGAACTGAGTGAATTGTTCCAGCTTTTCAATCTGCTTGAGCTCGACAAATCTATCATCGGTTGCTACGTTACGTAAGTGATTTATTAATTTCTACCCCATCTCGTTCATATTGCCTGCACTATATATATGTCCTAACTATATTGTTGTGTCCTCTATTATACATGCAGAATGAAGATTAAGGAATGCGAGTAAGGAACATCCATGATGTTGGGTTCATTGACCCACACATCGTTAATGATATTGTGTTGAAGCATTACCCCGCCGACGTGGAGGCGGACTGTGGCGATTTCTTAAAGCAGGAACTCAAAAGTGATATTCTATTTCCTTACCATTTTGGGTGAGTGTTTACATCTTGAGCACATTCTCTTTTGTTTACTCCATGCATGGTATGTGGCGGCTAATCGATGAGTTATGCATGACGATGTGCATGTATCGTGTTCGCAGGTTCCACTTTGGATTCTGCTAGTAATTAAAGTTAACACCTCGAATGTCTCGCCCACGACTCTCGGATAAGGATCCAAAGCTTTGGGCCGACATCAGAAAAATGCTGCAGAAGTAATTATTTTCATTCATTTGCGCTCTATATCGATCGGCCTATTTCGTTCATTTCCTAATATCAAGTAACTAATAACTCTCTTGTTCATTTAATTTTCTTTGCCTCGTAGGGTTTGGAGACGGTTCGTAGATACAAAGGTCGGTGAATTCAAAAAAGAGCTAGAATTCAAAAGGGTAAAGACTAAGACTGGGGATATTCAGCCACCGTTGACCAATCTATGTGCATACTTTGTCTGTGAGATGATCCGGAGATACACCTCTGAGCGGGTTGATCCGAGTGATACCAATGCTAAGAGGAATAACCTCCGGTGGATGCTTAGTCCAGAAGCTCGCTTCCGACCACTTCAAGAGGAACTAGCTGGATGGTTCAACAGGGAAGTCCTCCATCCTAAAGGAGAACACTATCACGAGGACGTAGAACTTTATATGGATTAAATCATGTATGGAAACTTGTTCAAAATTGTATATGGTCATCCGATGATATTGAATATATATTGTATATTCCTCTTGAATTCTTTTGGTTCTAATTTCAAATTTATTTGAAATTGTACATTCATATGCATGTATGTAGTACCGTAGAATATATGAAACTCCTTCAAAATTAAAATAAAGCACAAAAGAATTAAAACAATACAAATTAAGCAGAAAACAGGTTTAGGGGGCTAAAACCCTAAACTGCTGGCGGCCTTTTAGTCGCGGTTGGCAAGAACCGCGACTAAAGGTCCTCCTTGACGGCCGCCTGGCGCCCGTGGGACGGGCCTTTAGTCGCGGTTCTTAAGCAGCCGCGACTAAAGGTGGGGGGCTTTAGTCGCGCTTTGCTGGTCGCGGTTGCGCAGCCGCGACTAATGGCAGTTGCGAACCGCGACCAAAGGCCTTTTTTCCACCAGTGTATACTTTCATCAATGCCATTTATAATGCTTCATTATTAGTTTGATTGACCTCTATTTCTCGTAAAGTGCTTGTGGCAGGAGAAAGGGAATGATATCTGTGGATACTACGTGTGCGAGTTCATCCACAACGCGACTTTGAAAAACAAGCGGGGCTACTCTAGAAGACAATATGAAGTGCGTAAGCAATAATATTCACAATTTCATTTTATTACACCATCATTTCTGCTGAGTTTCATTCATATATATGTATTAATTAACCCCCTGCTTCAAATTAATTAGACGTGGCAGATGCGGGATGACCTCCTAGAACCAGATCGCATGAAAGCAATTCAAGAGGAATTGGCAGGATTCTTTCTTAAACACGTCATTAGTAAAGCCGGAGAATACCATGTGGAAGTTGATTTCAAATGCTAGGGGTTTGTAATTAAGAGATCTTATACATATTGTACATGTATGTAGCCAGTAAAAAACTTGTCGTTTGACCAATCTCTCGGAGAAAGAGAGGTCGATCGATCACTTCTCTCGGTATGCATGACGAACTTCTGTACTGAATGGTTCTCTCGATCACTTATGTATATATACTACGTAGCGTCGACCAAGCACGGACATAAGAGAGGACACTTCTCTTTATTAATTAGCTAGCTAACACAATATACGAAACACCTAAATTAACCCCCCAAAACCCCCAACCCCCCTCCTTTCAAAAAAAACAAAACCCCAGCCACTGGAATGCAGACGCGTGAATGCCTTTTGGGCCCGGTTGGAGCCACCAACCGGGACCAAAGGCCCCCTGACTGGGCTCGGCGCACAGGGTCACATGGAGGCACATTGGTCCCGGTTCGTGTTTGAACCGGGACTAATGGGTGGATGTGTTAGTAAAGACCCATTAGTCCCGGTTCCTGAACCGGGACTAAAGGCCCTTACGAACCGGGACTAATGGGTGGTTTTCAGTGAAAGGTACTACAAGAGATGAAATTAACCCATCTTTCGACTTATCGAGCATAAAATTTTCTTTCTTTCCAATTGTTGAGCTAATGCTGGGTCTTTTGTTTCACTAGACTACTGACTATAAAAATCGTCATATGCCCAGTCAAGTAAACGAGGGAACCTATTTGTTCTAATTAATGAAGGGATATGAAGCTATGTAAGCTGTATACCTGTAACGAATGTCTTGCTTTATCTTTTGATTTCAGGGAATATTCGCTCTATCTGTTTTTTCTGAATGAATATTCGTTCTGTCTTTCAGGAAAGGACTAAGTTGCATATTGTAGCCAGTTTCGAGCACATCGGAAGCTAGTTACAGTCTGTACCGGACTAGGATATAGTATAGTATCAATGAATCATTACTGTTTGCCATATGTCAGGAAGAAGAACTGAACTGTATATGATGGGTAATCTGCTTCTGCTGTAGGTTTGTGGTTCCACTGTTTCTGCAGATCTATGCTTGTTGGCATTTGCAGAAGGCACTCTGTTAAATAACAAGAACAAGAACACAAACACTTGTTAAAAACCTAAGCTTGGTTCTCTGTGGATCTCAAGATAGTGGTCAGAAAAGTTTTTTTTTGAAAGGAGGCAAAAGATTTGCCTGATATATTAATTAAGAGAGAAGAAAGAGTTTGAGGGATTACAACACCGCCTTACAAAGGGACTACTCTCCCGGCATGATTGAACTCAACTTCTTAGCACCGGCGGCGACCCAAAGTGCCGCCTCCTCTTTGATGAGGGCTAGAACTACAAATGGCGGGGCATTTTTGTGGCGAAACACCCTCGCATTACGTTCGTTCCAGATGGCCCAAGAGGTGAGCAATGTGAGGGAGGCCACCACCTTCCTGTTGGGTACGGAGTAGTCGGACAGCGCGATCCACCACTCCTTGGCGGATTCAAAGTGCTGCCAGCTTGTGGTATCAATGCTTTCAATCTGCAACCACCCCTTGATCATGTTCCATACCCGCACTAGTAGAAAACCACCAATCAGTCCCGGTTCGTAAGGGCCTTTAGTCCCGGTTCGGGAACCGGGTCTAATGGGTCGTTACTAATACCTCAACCCATTAGTCCCGGTTCAAACACGAACCGGGACCAATGAGCCTCCACGTGGCCCTGTGCGCCGAGCCCAGTCAGGGGGCCTTTGGTCCCGGTTGGTGGCTCCAACCGGGACCAAAAGGCGCCCACGTGTCTGCATTCCAAATGGCCTGGTTTTTGTTTTTTTTGAAAGGAGGGGGTTGGGGGTTTTGGGGGGGTTAATTTAGGTGTTTATGTTAGCTAGCTAATTAATAGAGAGAAGTGTCCTCTCTTAATTATGTCCGTGCTTGCTCGACGCTATGTAGTAAATATACATAAGTGATCGAGAGAACCATTCAGTACAGAAGTTCGTCATGCATACCGAGAGAAGTGATCGATCGACCTCTCCTTCTACGAGATTGGTCGAACAACAAGTTTTACTGGCTACATACATGTACAATCTATATAAGATCTCTTAATTACAAACCACTAGCATTTGAATTCAAGTTCCACATGGTATTCTCGGCTTTCTTGATGACGTGTTCAAGAAAGAATCCCGCCAATTCCTCTTGAATTGCTTTCATGCGGTCGGTGGTAGGAGTTCATCCGCATCTGCCAAGTCTAATTAATTTGAAGAAGGGGTTAATTAATACATATATATGAATGAAACTCAACAGAAATGATGGTGTAATAAAATGAAATTATGAATATTATTGCTTACGCACTTCATATTGTCTTCTAGAGTAGCCCCGCTTGTTTTTCAATGTCGCGTTGTGGATGAACTCGCACACGTAGTATCCACAGAAATCATTCCCTTCCTCCTGCCACAAGCACTTTACGAGAAATAGAGGTCAATCAAACTGATAATGAAGCATTATATAAATGGCATTGATGAAAGTATAGCTATAGAATCAACGGAGATGCGCGCCAGATAGTACTTACTCTCGGTATGTATATCGCAGCTCCTTGGCAGTCCCGAGCTTGTGCGGTGAACTGTTTCCAAACCCTGCAAGACAAAGAAAATATTTGTTATTACTTGAGATATCAGGAAATGAACAAAAAGTTGCCGATATGGTGCGATAATGATCGATTGAACTTACTTGCTGAGCATTTCAGTCATGTCCGCATAGGTGCTGGGATCTTTCCGTCCGAGTCTAAGACGGTTACTAGTCCACGCTCAAGCTTAATCTCCGAAGAATATAGTGGTACCTGCACGCATGCATAACTCATCAATTACATTAACCTCGCCGAGTAATATGGAAAACCGAATATGCACACGACAAGTAACACTCACGGGCCGTGGTAAGGAAAGAGTATGGTATCTTTGTTTTGATTTTTGATCAATAATTGTAGCAAGTTGTCCTCGGCCTCTTGGCGTGCTTTTCAACCAGAAAAACATCTATGATATTTGTGTTAATGAACCCAATATCATAGATTTCATTTTTTGCACTCGACGATCTTCAATCTGCATAATATATTGAGGATAATTAATTATAAATACATGCAATGAAAGAGCCGAGCTATATATAAAGACTAATGACAGAAATAGTACTTACAGGCAGTAGCAAAAGACCATTAATTTATCGAGGGCCTTTTGATTGAAGAACACGAAGAACTCCTCAAATGGAATAGACAACAGATCATTTGAAACGAGGTCGTGCTCCTCTTTAATATTCAGATACAAAGTGTTCGTCCCCTCAGACTCTCTGCGGGTTTTCATGTACCAACTGTGGAATCTTCGCATCATTGTTGTCAGAGACTTTTCATCTTTGACGAGAGGCTTCCGTACTCAGATTCTGAATAAGTCCACCTCCATGAAATCAGGAAGTGCATCGTCAGGCAGGTAATCTTCAAGATTGCCATAACCGGCCACCGTCCCCGGAGGATTAGACACATTCAGCGGGGGGCACGATTGCTGTGCTTGTTCGCCGAGCTGGGCAATTTTTTTCCCCTTTGCCCGTTGTTCTTTTAACCTTTATCGGTGATAGTAGTTCCCACCGCTTGGCTTGGAGATATGTCTGCTCAAGAATGCGCTCATAGTTGGTTCTCGGCGGAGACTTTGGTGGTTTCCTCAGGGCATTGAGAGTGCGCTTTGCTTTCACCGGATTGACCTTCTCCTCCGGAGGTGGATGTATCTTTGCTTTAACCCCTTCAAAGAACTCCTTCACTTGGGTCTGCACGATCGTATCGTTTTCCTCCTTGCTCCTCTCATACGGTAACTTCTCTACATGCTTTAGAGGTGGACCGTATCTGTATTGCCTCTCTCTTCTTGTCCTGCTAGACGCCGGAGCAGACGGAGCGGCTGCGGCGTCTGTCTTCCTTCGTGCTTGCTTACGAGGCGGAGGAGAAGGACTACGACGCATCGGAGCAGCCGGGGGGGCGGGTCTCTTCCGCCCTTGCTGGCGAGGCGGAGAAGGAGGAGGCGGAGTGCCGCCACGCCGGAGAAGGGGCGGAGTGCCGCCACGCTGCCTGATCTTCACTCACGGAGGAGGAGGCGGTGGAGGAGGCGGAGTGCCGCCATGCGTGCCTCGATCGTCACTCGCGGGAGGAGGAGGCGGTGGAGGAGGCGGAGTGCCCGACTCGCGGATGAGGAGCAGGAGGCGGAGGCGCCCAGATTGAGAAGGTCGATGAGCTCCTTCCGCCATAGGCATGGAGTCTTGAGCAGAACCCAGCCTAGTCTCCCTTCACCGGTAGGGTGCTCAAGCTCGAGGTCCTCAAATCCTCCGTTATTTCATCCACCATCACCTTAGCAAATCCTTCCGAATCGGGTGGCGGTGATAAGTTGTGCCGGGTCCACTAGGATAAACTTGGACAACAGCCGCCTTGACCTTCAAATTCATGCATCGCCCCATAATGTGGCAATTTTGAGACTCGTGATACCATCCACGGATAGCTGGCAGGAGCCGTCAAGACATGCTCCGGCTGAAGCAGCTTGGTGGAAGCAACGCTGCTTCTGCGCTGAGATGGCGGGTAGCCGGGGAAGCTTCGGCATGTCGTTTGTTGCGATCTGCTGCTTCTCGTTCCTCTTCTCGATCCTCTAGCCCCATTACCCTTCCAAGCAGCGCCTGCATTTGGTCATGCTCCACTTTCTTCCTCCTCTCGTGGGTTTTGTAACCCCCTGCGTCCGAAAACCAACCTTCCACGGAAGCGAGCCCTGGCGTGCCTCGTGTCCGTCCGTGGTGCTCGGGATTCCCAAGG
Source organism: Aegilops speltoides (assembly GCA_021437245.1). Lineage (NCBI taxonomy): Eukaryota > Viridiplantae > Streptophyta > Magnoliopsida > Poales > Poaceae > Aegilops > Aegilops speltoides. The sequence continues at coordinate 57,011,608 of CM038146.1, forward strand.
GCCATTGTGAGCTCGTCCTTCTCCTGTTTGGAAGGAACGTCCCTCGCTGCGCAAAGCATCAATATATTGTCGAAGTTTCTTGACTGGTGTTTGCAGTTGCTCGTTTGTCCACTGACACTGGCCTGTTAAAGGGTCCAAGGTTCCGCCAGCCCCGAAGAACCAAGTCCGGCAACGGTCTGGCCAGCGCATCGTCTCTGGTTCGATCCCTTTTCAAGCAGATCATGCTCAGCCTTGGACCACTTAGGCGGGCTTTGAGGTAGCCACCGACCCGTGCGATGGTGAAGCGTCTTCTTCGCAGCATTTTTCTTGTTTGTCTCCGACATCTTCTTACTCTTTTCCGATGTCATGTGGGCCACAAATGCGGGCGATGATCTTTGATCTTCTCATATTTGCCGATGAATTCTGGTGTCTCTTTTTCTTGACAAACTGGTTCAGCTCTTTCCTCCACCTCCTCATTAGGCCAGCCATCTTCTTAAGAGCACAAGACTTGATTAATTGCTCTTTAACTGGCTTCTCCGGATCCTCCTCTGGCGGTAGGGTGAAATTTGCCTTCAGCTCATTCCAAAGATCTTCTTTCTGCATATCATTGACATAAGACACCTCAGCGTCTTCATCCTTAGCAGGCTTATACCATTCTTTGGATCTTGATCGGGATCTGTCCCTAACAAGAACCCCGTGACCGAGCAGAAAATGCCTTCTTTGTCGGTTGGGTTCAATCGGTTCGCCGTCGGCGCGATTTCTATGATCTCAAACTTTTCATCCGAGCTCAACTTTTCTTGGGCCTCGTCTCCGTCGAAGTTGTGCTCGATCCGGAGGGCTAGAAATTATAAGGAAGAAAGACGACAATACTTAATATGTGTACATATACCAAAACAATGGATGCATCAATTAACTTGTCAAGACGGGCTTAACTAATATATATATACCTGGCGGACTCGGTTCGGTGACTCGGCTCGCACGGTCTCCTTCGTCTTGTACCTCCATTGTGTCACCGAGCCATCATGAACATAGTCCTCCTCTTGTACCGCATTAATGAGTCGAAGCCATCATAATCATAGCCCTCTTCTTCATCCATCGACCAACGGTGTCGATGAGAAATGAAGCAACATCATCACTTCCATTTGCGATTATTTCCCCAACATCGCTTCTGCTTTCTTCGTCTCGGGAGTGCTCCATAGTTTCGCAAATATTGACAACATGTCAATTATTATTCAACATCGTTTTCTCTCTAGGGTTTGGGTGTCCTCGAGAGTTTTGGTTGAGCGAGAGGGCCGAGGGGCTGCTGCAGTTGTATCTAGAGGGGTTAATTATATCGACAACGACGCGACATACATATACATATCGGGAGGGGTATCGGTACCACCCCTCGTGTTTAAGTTTCTTCTTTCTCCTTTCCTTTCTTTCTTCTTCTCCTCTTCTTTTCTTCTTCTCCCTCGAGAAAGGAAAATAATTAAGGAAAAGGAAGAAAAGAGGAAGAAGGAAGAAGGAAGAAGAAGAAGAAGTAAAGAAGAAAAAAAGAGGAGAAGAAGAAAGGAATAGAGGAGAAGAAGAAAAATAGAATTTCTCCTTTCTCCTCTATTCCTTTCTTCTTCTCTCTTCTTTTTCTTCTTTTTCCTCTTCTTATTTATTTCTCCTCTTCTTCCTCTCCTCTTTTCTCCTTTCTTCCTCTTCTTATTTTCCTTTTCCTCTCATTCTTTTAGTATTGCTTGTTTTAAAAAAATGTTCAAATAGAAAATTCCAAAAAAAACAAAGGTTTTGCCTAATGCATTGTTCATATGAATATACCAACATTTGCATATTCTACAATAATTAATATCAACAAAAAAATCTGTGAACAGAAAAAAAACGAACTTTTCTAAAATCTATCTTTTGCATATATATAGCCACATATGAACAGAGCCGCATATATACATACACATATATGAACAGAAAAAAACTAATAAAAATGAAACATATACATAACATATATGAACATATATACATACACATACACATATATGCATTATATGAACAGAAAAAAAACTAATAAAATGAAACATATACATAACATATATGAACATATACATACACATACACATATATGCATTATATGAAACGAAAAAAAACTAATAAAATGAAACATATACATAACATATATGAACATATATACATACACATACACATATATATGCATTATATGAACAGAAAAAAACTAAAATAATAAAATGAAAAAAAAGAGCCTGGCGGTGGCGGCGGCTCACAGCTGTGGCGGAATGATGGCTGGGCGGGCGACGGCGGCGGCGACGGCGACGGGGCTGGGCTCGGGCGACGGCAGCGACGGCGGAACCTGGCGGCGACAAGCAGAGCTCTGGCGGCGGCGACGGCGAAGCTTGGCTCGGGGAGGACGGCGACGACGACGGCGCGCGGCGGCGGCGGCGGCGGCGGCGGCGGCGGGAGCGGCGGGCGGCGTCGGGGCAACTGGCGGCGTCGATGCGTTCGGCGTCGTCGTCGGGGGCAATGTGGTGATGAACGCAAAACGCAAAGTGCCACTTATATACAAGGCGCATTGGTCGGTTGGTGGCACCAACCGTGACTAATGCCACCTTTAGTCCGGTTAGAGCCACCAACGGGACCAAAAGCCTCAATTCGGCAGCCCAAAGGCGGGAAGCTGCGACCTATGGTCCCGGTTGGTGGCTACAACCGACTAAAGCCCCTTTAGTCCCGGTTGGTGCCAAGAATCGGGACCAAAGGCCTGCGTTGCCTGCGTCGGGGCCAAAGTTTAGTCCCACTCGCTAGTTGAGAGGGGCGCAGTGGTTTATAAGCCCCACCGCTGCTCCCTCTTGAACTCCTTTGAACTGCAGGCTTATGGGCCTACTTGCTCCTTCGTTGCTGTTGGACCTTCGGGGCCTTCAAGGGCTGAATCACGGCCCAAATAGGGATACTGTCGTATTCAGGCCGTGGCGGCCCAGTAGGTGGCATTTTTTTTTCTTGCTTTATTTAATTTATTTTGTTTCTACTTACAACAAAATACTTATTGTTGTTTTTTGTTTTGTTTTCTGCATTATTTATTTTCTTTTGTTTTTGCTCTATTTTTAAATCTTTTGCTTCTAGTTTTAGGAAAATTATAAACTTTGTGTTAGTGCCATTACTAATTTTCAAATTTGAAAACACTTTTTTTTGTTTTCTTTCTTGCTTTATTTAATTTATTTTGTTTCTACTTACAACAAAATACTTATTGTTGTTTTTTTGTTTTGTTTTCTGCATTATTTATTTTCTTTTGTTTTTGCTCTATTTTTAAATCTTTTTGCTTCTAGTTTTAGGAAAATTATAAACTTTCTGTTAGTGCCATTACTAATTTTCAAATTTGAAAACACTTTTTTTTGTTTTCTTTCTTGCTTTATTTAATTTATTTTGTTTCTACTTACAACAAAATACTTATTGTTGTTTTTTGTTTTGTTTTCTGCATTATTTATTTTCTTTTGTTTTTGCTCTATTTTTAAATCTTTTTGCTTCTAGTTTTAGGAAAATTATAAACTTTCTGTTAGTGCCATTACTAATTTTCAAATTTGAAAACACTTTTTTTGTTTTCTTTCTTGCTTTATTTAATTTATTTTGTTTCTACTTACAACAAAATACTTATTGTTGCTATTTTTAATTATTACGAGGGCGAACCATAAGACATTGCAAATGAACTCTGAAAAAGTTGAAAGTTGGCATGGTATCATAAATTGACCCACACATAGCATGTGCATGTACAAAACGAAAAATGGTATCATACTCATCGGTTACAATATAATGGTATCATAAGCGAACAATAGTTGCGGAGAAAGTCTTCACTTTTTCTTCGCTTGTGACATTTGCTTATTGCGCCGTAACCATGGATAATCTTCATCGTTTATCAGGATCTTTGGGGTCAGCCTTGACTTTAAAGGGAGGAATTTCATGAAACTTTTCATAATCTTGAGACATGTCATCTTGTCCTCCACTCCCACGATGTCCCTTTTTCTGAAAGAACTATGTGGCGCTTTGGCTCATCGTATGATGTATTTGCTTCCTTATCTTTTCTCTTTCTCGGTCTCTTGGACATGTCCTTCACATAGATAACCTGTGCCACATCATTGGCTAGGACGAACGGTTCGTCGGTTGTACCCAAGATTTTTCAGATCCTTGTTGTCATTCCGTACTGTGGGTCTACCTATACCCCGCCTCCTGACAGATTGACCCATTTGCACTTAAACAAAGGGACCTTAAAATCATGTCCGTAGTCAAGTTCTCATATGTCCACTATGTAACCATAATATGTGTCCTTTCCCCTCTCGGTTGTTGCATCAAAGCGGACACCGCTGTTTTGGTTGGTGCTCTTTTGATCTTGGTCAATCGTGTAAAATGTATTCCCATTTATCTCGTATCCTTTCCAAATCAATACGGTCAAAGATGGTCCCCTGGATAACAAGTACAGCTCCTCACAAACAGTCTGTCACCTCGACACGTGCTTCCAACCAACTGCTGAAAGTCTGATGTGTTCACATGTAATCCAGTCGTCGCACTGCTCCGGGTGTTTGAAGCGCAGACTGTTCTTGTGTTCATCGACATACGGGGTCACCAAGCGCAGACTGCTCCAGGTGTCCGCGTCGCATCATAATGAACTTCCGCTTCATGCACATCCAAGGAGGAAGGTTATACATACATAGAGTCACGGGCCAGGTGCTGTGATTGCTGCTCTGCTCCCCGAAAGGATTAATGCCATCCGCGCTTAAAGCAAACCATACGTTCCTTGGCTCACTTGCAAACTCATCCCAGTACTTTCTCTCGATTTTTCTCCACTGCGACCCGTCGTGGGTGCTCTCAACTTCCGTCTTTCTTACGGTCCTCAACGTGCCATCGCATCAACTTGGCATGCTCTCCGTTTACGAGCAGACGTTTCAACCGTGGTATTATAGGAGCATACCACATCACCTTCGCAGAACCCTCTTCCGGGGCTCGCCGTCAACATCACCGTGGTCATCTCGTCGATCTTATACCGTAATGCACCGCGATACGGGCATGCGTTCAGATCCTTGTACGCACCATGGTAGAGGATGCGATCATTAGGGCATGCATGTATCTTCTGCACCTCCAATCCTAGAGGGCATACGACCTTCTTTGCTGCGTATGTCTTTGTCGGGCAATTCGTTATCCTTTGGAAGCTTCTTCTTCAATATTTTAAGTAGCTTCTCAAATCCTTTATCGAGCACAGCATTCTCTGCCTTCCACTACAGCAATTCCAAAGACGGTACCTAGCTTTGTGTTGCCATTTTCGCAATTGGGGTACAACCCTTTTTGTGGTCCTCTAGCATGCGATCGAACTTCATCTTCTCTTTTGACTTTCGCATTGCGTCCTTGCATCGACAATGACCGGCGGAGATCATCATCATCGGGCACATCATCTGGTTCCTCTTGATCTTCAGCAGCTTCTCCGTTGCAGCATCATCGCACATCGTCTGGTTCCTCTTGATCTTACGGAGCATCACCGTATTCGGGGGCACATAGTTGTCATCGTACTCTTCTTCTTCGCCGTCTTCCATCATAACCCCTATTTCTCCGTGCCTCGTCCAAACATTATAGTGTGGCATGAAACCCTTGTAAAGCGGTGGGTGTGCAGGATTTTCCGGTCGAGTAAGACTTCGTATTCCACATATAGGGCATGGACAACACATAAAACCATTCTCGCTTGTTTGCCTCAGCCACTTGAGAAAATTATGCACGCCTTAATGTACTCGGAGGTGTGTCTTAAACCGTACATCCATTGCGGTTCATCTGTGTGCATTATATATAATTAAGTGTGTCAAAAATCATTAGAGAGATCATGAATAGATAATTAATTAAGTGACCAAATTAATAGAAGTTCATCATCACATTAAAACCAAAGTACATACATAGTTCTCATCTAACAACATAAAGCTCTGCAGAGCATCTAAATTAATTAAACCATACACTGAAACTATGTAAAACATTTCAATGCGAAAACAAATGCGATCATAATCGCAACCAATGTAACAACCGATCCAACGACATAATGATACCAAGCCTCGGTATGAATGGCATATTTTCTAATCTTTCTAATCTTCAAGCGCATTGCATCCATCTTGATCTTGTGATCATCGGCGACATCCGCAACATGCAACTCCAATATCATCTTCTCCTCCTCAATTTTTCTAATTTTTCCTTCAACAAATTGTTTTCTTCTTCAACTAAATTTAACCTCTCGACAATAGGGTCGGTTGGAATTTCGGTTCAACAACCTCCTAGATGAATAAAATCTATGTCACGTTGGTCGGCATAATTGTCATAAATAATAAATGAACCAATAGTTATGAAAAGATAATATATACCACATCCGAATCATAGAGCAGGACGAGGGCCGACGGGGCGGATACCAAAACCATCGCACTATATAAGATGCAATAATAAAAGTAAGAAAATTATACAAGTATATATCTATCTAAACATACAAATAAGAATATTTTACCTTTCGGAAAGAAGATAAGAACAAGAGGCTCACCACGGTGGTGCCGCCGATGAGATCGGTGCGGGTGATCGACGACGTTGAAGACGGGGATGGGGCGTGACGGACCGCTAAACCTAGACAAATATGGAGGAAAATGGAGCTTGGCGGTCGAGCTTGGAGAGGAGAAACCTTAAGTAGTGTGGCTCGGGCATTCCATCGAACACCTTGTGTGCATATGAGGTGAGCTAGAGCACCACCAAGCCCTCTCCCCTCGGCCGAAAAAAAAGAGCGGTGTGCTCTGCTCTTGCACGGGGTATATATAGGCACCACCATTGGTCCCGGTTGGTCGCATCGAACCGGGACTAAGGGATTTCCTTTGGTCCCGGTTCGTGCCACGAACCGGGACGAATGGTTGTGGGCCAGGCGGGGATCATTGGTCCCGGTTCATCCCACCAACCGGGACCAAAAGGTCCAGAAGAACCGGGACCAATGGCCCACGTGGCCCGGCCGGCCCCCGGGGCTCACGAACCGGGTCCGATGCCCCCATTGGTCCCGGTTCTGGATTGAACCGGGACTAATGGGCTGGACCGGCCTGGACCATTGCCCCCTTTTCTACTAGTGCCGGATGGTGAACCGACATTGGAAGAGAAGGTGATCCACTGTTTCCTGCTCACGCCTACAGAGGGGGCAAAGGCCACAGAGTGGTCAGAAAAGTGAAAGCTAAGGATGTAGAGTCCAGTTAGGTTAGGTGTTAATTATTGAATGGATGTACAGGGCAAAGCTGGCATTTAGGTTCTGGAAATGCATGCTTCAAACAAATGACAAAAGATGTACGCCCTCCGTTTCTAAATACGGAATATAAGACCTTGTAGAGTTCCAATATAGACTACATATGGATGTATATAGACGTATTTTACATTGTAGATTCACTCATTTTGCTCCATATGTAGTCCATATTGAAATCTCTAAAAGGGCTTATATTAGGAACAGAGAGAGTATACACAAAGTTCCTTTGTAGGCCGAGCTCCACAGTCCCTCTTATTTGGGCTGTTGGTTTGTATCAAGATTGGTGCAAAAAGAAGCCTCGCGCGCGGGGCAGCTGTTGGTTGCAGTGTCATTAGAGCATCTCCAGCCGCGCCCCCAACAAGATCCCCCAGGCGATTTTTCAGCCGCGGGCGCCAAAATTCGGCCCAGTCGCGCCCTCAAGGGCCCAGTTTTCGCCGGCTCGGGCTGAAATTGGCGCCGGCACGCCCAACACGAACCCGGCGCGCTGGGGGGCGCTCGGGGGCACCGGGCGAATCGTTTTTGGCGCGAAGAGCCGCGGGCCCCCTTGCCAGCGACTCGACTCTCTTCTCGCCGCTTCGTCGTCCTCATCGTATCGTTTCCCGTGGCGAATGCCAAAGCTGCGCGCGCTGCCGCGCCGGTCAGCCTCCATTGATGCCTCACGGGCGGCGCAGTGAAGGCCGGGCGACGCGCGTACCCTCGCCCACCACGCCTCCCGCCACGCGTAACGCGCCGGCCATGCGTACTACGCCGCGCCTCCGCCTATATAAGCCGACCACCAGCGCGCCGGAGACACGCACAGATCCTCCACGCCGACGCGCCCATTTCTCCCCCTTCCTCCCTCCCCTCCTCTTGCCGTCTTCAGTTCAGAAGAATGGCCGAGAGCTTCCCAGGCGACGGTGCGGCGGTGAATGGCTTCGGGCGCAGCCATCTTCACGAGGACGAGGCTCGCCTCCTTCTCGAGGCCAAGTACCCGGCCCCGCCAGACATGCGGGTGCCCGAGGCGTGGAGGATCAGCGCCGGTGGCGTGCGGTGCCACCACCACCCACCGGGGTGGCGCGGTGTGCGGAGATCGCACGTATGCACGCGTCCCTGCCGCGGGCGGCGAGGGAAGGCCCGCGGTACACCCCAGGCAGCCCGCTCTGGGAGCTCTACTTCCGCCACCGCCACGCCGAACAGCTCGAGGCGACGAACGGCGTCGTGCCCTCCGGCAGGCTCAACTCCGAGGGCCGGCGCCGGTGGTGGGGCGTGCCCGGTCGCACGTTGGAGGCCGTCCTTGAGTACATCGAGGGCGGCAACACGCCGCGCCTCGAGTACCCCGCTCCCCCGTCCTTCTCACGCCGCCGTGGGAGCTCCTGGACGCCGAGGCGCATGGAGCGGCCCGGGGCGTCCTCCTCCTCGTCCGGCCGCTCGTCCGGATCTCCCGGCCTCCACCCCATCAAGACGGAGCCCCAGAACACCCCTGTCAGCGCGCGCACCCGCAGCTCTGGCGTCCACATCGGCGGCTCCACCCCCCCTCCGGCCGCTTCGTCCTCGTCGAGCCCAAGCCGGAGCCCGGCCTCCCTGCGGAGTACGAGGAGATAGCCCGGCGTGGCTTCTCCGACGAGGACGCCCTACAGTAGGCGCGGGACAATTACCTCCGCGACGAGATGGTCCGGCAGCGCCAGGCCCTGGAGGAGATAGAAGCCCGCAAGCGTGGACGCGAGGACAAGCACGTCGTCGTTATCCTCGACAGCGACGACGACGAGGACGCCCCCGGACCGTCCAACCCGCCGCGCCAACCGGGGGAGGGATGCAGCAGGGACGGAGGGCGGCGGAGGCGGCGGCGACAACGACGACAACGACGGTGACGATGGTGACTACACGCAGTTCTACAGCCACCTCGGCATGTATAACTGCAAGGGCGGGCGCGGGCGGCGGGGAGCGGCGAGGTAGACGGCGAGGAGCGGCGATGGAGATGCCAAGGAGCAGCCCCTAGTAGTTTTTTTTTTCTTTTTTTGTAAAATATGTTTAAATTGAACGAACTCGCCGATGTTTTCGTTAAATTTGAGCCGTGTTTGCGCCGTATTTAAGTTTTTCAAAAAATGTGGGTGCCGTGACTGGGGGGCATCACGCCCCTAGCGCGCCGTTTAGCGCGGGGGCGATTTTTTGCCCCTCCTGAAGGCCAACGGCTGGAGATGCTCTTAGCAGGTGTTGTCCCATCCTGTCACATGCAGCTCCCGTCCTCTCACATGCAGCTCACTGCTCACCTGGTCACATGCAGAGAAAGCCAGGGCTGCTCATGATGCATCCTAGATGGGAGAGAGGCGAGGATGACTAGAGAGAGAGAGAATTGGAGGTGAAATCTATTATTTGCAAGTCTCAGATTTTTGCAAAATCTCAAATGGCAGAGAGAAGAGAGAGGCGAGAGAGAAGAGAAAATGAAGACAAATTCTGCATGTGAGAAATTTTGTTTTTACTGAGTTAAGAAAGCGATGAAGACGAAATCTGTATGTGAAGAAGCGTGTGCTTGCATGTAAGATTGCATTTAAAAGAGAGAAAATGAGAAGAGAGAGAGCGCGCTCTTGTGAAAAAGGCTATGGTGTGCATGCATGCATGTCAGGAGGAGACTTTACTGAGAGAAAGGGACAGCGGTAGCGGCTCACATGTGCACATAAAAAACAGAGCCTACTGAGCTATCATGTGTGCCTACTACTGCTAATCACCTTGTATGGTTCCAAAATAATCTATCACGAGCACGGAGCTCAGAGGTATTGAACGGGATGGATAGAGGGTTCCGTGGAGCTCGAGCTACAAAAAACCGCATTTGAGTATATTAGTATATGTACTACTAGAAAGAGCAGAATATCAGTAAAGAAATTCGTGACTTCTAAATTGAGTATTCACAAGAACACAATAAACAATTAAAGCTTCAAAGAGCAGGGCTTCAGTAATTCAGTATCTGCAGTTTCTTCACACACCACTCTTCTCTTTGGCTAGCAAGAAAGTACGCTGCCATTTCCATTTCTATTCTCATCACCGTCACCACAAGCAAAGAACTCACCACAAATTCCTACTAAACTGAAGCTTTGTTAAAAAAACATTCTTAGTTGCAAACACAAAATTTCAGATGTACTAGTATACACTCCCTCCGTCACAAAATAACAGCATATATACACCAGAATCTAGAAAAGTACACCTGTAAGTGATTATCAGCAGATACACAAGCAAGTCAAAACTTGAGCTATAAGACATAACACACGCAGCCGGCAGGAAAACAAGTAAACGATTGCTTCAAATAGGAGATGTACTGCAGAGTGGTTCAGACAAATGAGTGGCAAAACTCCGAAATAGCGCTTCATAGAAAAGATTGAAGAACAAAGAAAACCAGTGAATAAATAGCTTCGATATGACTGGAATAATATAAATCTAATGATGAGTTAGTCTCGGTACTCGCTGTGTGATTGAGTGCCTCAATGGAGATTCATTAGCTTGAACATGTAGACCTTTAATACGCCAGATATTTATTTCATTATCTAAAACAAAAGAAGGCAGCTCATTTTTCCAAAACTAATTGAATAATATTTCTCCTAAATGCTTCTTGAAGTTCAACCATGATCATTAAGTCTACAGAACATGTATATTACCATCTAAAAGAACATGGGTAGTCTCTCCTCCTTTTTTAGGGCTTGAGACCGGCTCTCAATTTTGCAACAAAAAAACCAGGCACCAAATTCATAAATCAGTCTGACTTTTTTCCGATAAAGGGTGGATTTTATTAGCTTAAAATGGAGCATCAAGAGGATACAAACATAATGAACACACACCCGGCCTCTGCATAACTAGATGCACACAGCCAACACAAACACACACAAAAAACACGTCAGCAAATAGCAAAGTCATCTAAGACCAAAGCTATGCGTAGGCGATGAAAAATAAAATAAAAAACATCAAACCGATCAGATTCGCGATCGACAAACTACAACAATGACCATATCCGCACCAATCATCTCATGACAACACACATACGACCAGATTCTTCAACAACAACGCCTTTAGGAAGGGAGCGACACTAAACCGCCGCCGTCGCCGGATCCAACCATGCAAGGCCAGAATCTAGGTTTTCACCCTGAAGAAACAGTCCTAGCATATCCGAGCAATGCTTTCAACAAGGTAACGACATAAAAATATCGCCATTGCCAGGTAAAACCAACATAGTTCAGACCTAGGTTTTCACCGCGGAGCTCGAGACCGGGTGCTCGAGTAGCACCACCATCAAGTTTGTTATGGTTTGTCTCCACCACTTTTCCATGATCCCAGCAGCTGCATGTGGTGTGGACCACCGCCGCCGCACACACATTCCTCTGCGTCAAACCGTTGTCGATAGTTTGTAACTGCCCGTCGAAGTCAACCATCAGATCTGAAAGAAGAAACCCTCACAGAGACCTTTCGATGGCTACCTCATGGAGCTTCGTCAGGATGAAGCCTGGCTGTGAGGTCGCCCAAAGCTAGGAAGCCGACACTCCTAAAGTGTTTCATGGCCATGCAACGGACTAGCAACACCTCCAGGCAGAACCATCCGTAAGCTAGCTACGCCTCCACACCACCATTGAGGGGAACATGGTGTCACCCAACCAGATGAGGAGGCACGAGGCGCTGCCCATAGGGCAGATCGACCAGATCAAAGACAACAGATCGGAGCCGGCCAGGGCAGAAGACTCAACGCGAGGCAAAGAATCGCACGACCGACCCGCCATGGCTGCCGCAGACTCCCAGCTTTGATGTGTGCAAGAGCCGCACGCGTCTCATGATCAAGAGGAGCAGGCCACGCCGCCACCGTGCTCGCCAGCAGAAGACTCAACACGAGGCAAAGAATCGCATGACCAACCCGCCATGGCTGCCGCAGACTCCCAGTTTGATGTGTGCAAGAGCCGCACCCGTCTCATAAATCAGTCTGACTAAGCTACTGGGTTGACAAAATATTCTCTTACTGAGTTTACTTGCAGCTTGAGGTTCATCAACACATCATTCTATTACCCCTGGTATATAAGACCCATCTACCAGCGCTTAAAACTCTGCTTGTTCATCATTCGTCACTACTTCATTCTCGTGGTAGCAAGTACCAACTCTTGAATCAACCTCCCTGGGAGAAAAAAACCTCCTGAATCAACCAGCACAAATGCACTTTGGGCTGTCCACCATGTATGAACTTCTGTGTGGAGCAGAAAATACGTAGGCTCAAAGAGACATTTCAGTTTTACAATTGAAATAGAGCTAGATAATTAAAATTAACTGAAACATATTTTCAGTAATGGTGAACAAAAAGACTAATTCCACAAATACCACAAAGAACAACAAGAGCAATTCCACAAATACCATACAGACCAACAAGACCAATTCCGCAAATACAGCAAACACAACACTACAACGCAAGTGGACCATACAACAGACCTCGGTCCCAATCAGTCATGATACGTAGGATAGTGGTAGGTGCATTACGGTTACATAGCATCCTAATTAATCTTTAAAAGTTATAACAAAGATGATTACTAGAACTGCAAGTAAGGAAATGTAACTCTCGTCTCTTCCTTGCTGGAGCCATCCAAAAGCTCCAATATATCCTTGTTCTTCACATGGCATTCATGTTTCAGAGAAAGCAGAGGTTCAGGATAGTATCCATTTGTTTTGCCACATTTACACATCAACATAACAGATGAACTAACAAGAAAAGTGGATATAACAATGACAGTCAATATAATTTCTGTTGTGCCCAGAAATCGAAATAATGAATTTGGTTCAGAACTATAGTTTCTTTTTTTTCTCAACTAGCCAGTACAAATTAAATGCCTTCATGTCCAAAATGGACGTAATTCCACTTAATATTTTGTATTCAAATAAAATAAACACTGATCATACAAGCAGAAATGTGACACAAACTCAAATTACCCACTTTTAGCTTGGACTAGCCACTATGATATATCAGAATCACAAATCATGTATCAGCTCAAGCATACCCCGCGCACCTACGTTCTGCTTGTGTTCAAAAAGAATTATACGATTCCCTCAGTAACATTCAGGAAAAAACAAGTGTTATTAATCTCACATGGCTATGGTTCAGAGTTCAAAGGCACATAGCTGCTGATTTAGAATTCAAAGGTATGTACCAGAAAATTACACAGTTACTATATTCAAGAAACAGGAAGTCAAAATTCCATGCTCGTTGGGTTTGCAATAATATAACAAGACAAGAAAAATAGAGTGCAATATATATGTTAACAAGATTAAGCATCTTTCAGCTCTTATACAGTGGGCAACATGATAACAAAACTAGGAGTACTTTTGTAGGCCCAACATGCTATAAACACTTGAAAATCAAAATAATCAAATTGGTACAGAAACATATGCTCTTATCAAAAACTACTTGAATGCCCTCATATTTCAGACCCACTTGTTTCCATTTCAGTAAAAGAAAACTAATCATACAAGAAGAAGTGCATCACACATGTGCAGTCTACCCACTGTCACCTTGGACTAACCACTTGTTGTTTAAGAGGAAATTTTCATGGTCTCAACAAGAGCAATATACAGGTGATCTAATGTCGAAAAAGCAGACCTTGAAGGGTCATCCTTGAGCACAGGGTATATTCGTGGCTTTATGCAGCGCCTTTCTCGTGACGTCCATATAGAGTGTGCATCCAGTCATCCACAAGAACACATATTCAGCATTGTCTCCCACCACAATTATCTGCACATTGGCACTATGCTTGTCCTCAAGCGTGTTATTTAACATCCTCAAACAAACGGTATCAACCAACAACCAATTATCCCCCTTGGTGTGCCAGATGTGAAGTTGAAATTCATTGACATGGACAAGATATACGCCGGAAGCATCATCAGCTGGTGACAACATGGTCCTGAAATAGTTATACCTAACTCCGTGTGGCAGCTGAATTGTGGAGAAACTTGAGGTCGTCATATCCAAGACAATAATGTCGTCACTGTTGCCGGGCAGCATATAGAGTTTGTTGCCAACGAGCACAACTTTCGGTTCAATAAGCATAAGATGGGGCTGGCACGTGGCCGAGGTATGAAGGCACCAAATACGATCTTGCAACACATCCACACGCACCAGGAACTTCCCCGAATCCTTGGTACCCAACACATACAGGTAGGACAAGCCACCTTTGCCGTCTTCTTTCAAGAGCATTGAACCGAACCATTTGATATTGCGGTCCACGCATGGGAATGGTGGGACGGTGGGCATACCTCTCTCAGGACACAGCGGGTGGTGCACCCCAAGTGTCAATTTTGTTCCTCTGTTGTTGCGCCTGGTGAAGGCGGCGCCATTCTGGAAGTGCTTGATCTGCACACTGCCGTCATCATCACTGAACCTGTAGTCCGCAAGGTGACGGATGACGGTGGCAAGCTCTTGGAGCTGATATAGCATCGGCACAGGGCGGGGAGCAGAAAGGTCTGCGCGTAGAATCCACATCTCTATCTGCCCCCTCTCTCTCTCCGCCCGCGCCGAGCCGCCGCCTCGCCCGCGTGGCGCCGCCGCCCGCGCCACCCACGCCGCCACGCCGCCCAGCAGCCCGGTGACCCCTTCCCTGCCGCCCGCGCCATCCCGTTATCGCGCCGCCGCCCGCCCACCCCGTGCCGATCCACCGCCCCCATGCCACCCACGTGGCCACGGCACCCTCCTCCACCCCGCGCCCCGCGCCCCTCTGCTCCACCACGCGCCGCCCGCCGCTCGGCGCCCCTCCTCCACCGGCGGCCCGGCGCCCTCTGCTCCACCATCGCGCCGCCGCCCGCTCGGCGCCCTCCTCCACCCGGCCGCCTGGCGCCTCTCCACCACCGCGGTCGCCCCACCCCTCCGGCGCCCCCTCCTCCACCCGGTGAGACCTCTTGTATTTTTTTTTCTTATTTTGTTTCTGTATTTTAAGTTTAGTTTAGGTTTACTTTAGGTTTGGTTTAGTTTAGGTTTACTTTAGTTTAGGTTTAGAGCAGAGAGCCTTATATTGCAGTGCAAGAATTGATTATGATAGCTCATCCAGACTTGGAAGTTTTAGGGTCCGTGCGAGTAGAACCTGATAGCTAGATTGACTCTGCTAGCTTGCTGATACACACCAGTAGCTCAAGATGCATAGCCTGCTACTGAAATGCGGTGCTGGTGCACTTATGTGAAGCATGGTGTATAATCCAGCTGCTGATCACACACCTGAGTATGCGGTCCTGGCAAGTGGCAACATCATTGTTGAGGTGTGTGTGCCTCAAACTCGTATGTTAGTTGCGTCTTCTGTGATCATAGCACGGCAAGTATAAGATTGCAGTATGCGGTCCAACTAAGGGTAATGTGATGTGGTACTTGTTCTGATTTGCATACAAAGTAAATTGATTTTAGGACACTACCCTTAGTTTCTGATTTGAGGTATGTTTGTTTGATTGGTGTGTGGCACCTAGAGCCACCTAAAATATGGTTCAACTATGATTGTTGCCACAAGTATTCCAATGTGATCACACCACCTAAAATAAGAAGAAGAAGATAATTAAAGAGGAGGAAGAAGAAGTTTATTTTTTCCCTATTTTTAGATTACTAAGCTCTTTTTTTCAACATTTTCAGTTTTCTTTCACGTCTAAAGAAATCCCTAGTTTCGAAGGGTGCCAATTGCCATTGCCAACTAACCTAACAAATTAATTAAGTGTTGTTGATGTTGTTGAGGTATTCATTCAATCATTATATTAATTTCTAATCTCATAGCATGGATGGGCAGCCCAGATAACATCCTCGCATGCCATCATGTCCCAAAATTTTGCATCCAATAGATAGATTCTAATAGTTTCCAGAGACTCATTAATATCAAGCTTAGGTGGCATAGATTTGATCTTAAGGGAATCAATCTCATGAACAATTCTACCAACGTTCCTAGCCACATCATTAAACTTTGCAATTTTTCTCTACCATATCATTGAGAATCTTTTGAGAATTGATAAAATCTTTAATATTTTTCTCAAGATCAGAGGTCATCTAATTATAATTTACATAAGAATCATTGTAGGAATTACCATACACTAGTAGAAAACGGGCCTTTAGTCACGGTTCCAGAGGACGTTTAGTGCCGGTTCTGGAACCGAGACTAAAGGGTCGAGATTAAAACCCAAACCTTTAGTCCCGGTTTTCTTAGGAACCGGGACTAAAGGAGCTCCACGTGGCCACTATCTGGAGCTCCACCTTTAGTCCAAGTTGGTAACACCAACAGGGACTAAATGAAACTTTTTTGAAATTTTGTTTTCCTGAATTTCTTTGAAAAAAATGATTTTTTTTCTTATTTTCAAATTTCTGAATTATTTGTGAATTTAATCTCTAACAACCCACTATAATCACCCCTCATTGCTCAATTCTGGACCACTCATTCCAAATCATCTAACTTTCCGGCATGTCACCCATCCTCACACTACTCCAGCCTAAGCACGCCACTCATTCCAATATTAAGCTGTCAAACCTACTTACCCTTAGCAGTTGAACTTGAGCATTAAGCACCGTTTGAGTTTGAAACTATTATTTATTAACACTAATATTTCTTGAATAAATAGTTTGGCCACAGTTTGACCAAAAGTCAAAAAACAAAAAATAATTGTTTATTAACACTAATATTTCTTGAATAAATAGTTTGACCATAGTTTGACCACAGTTTAACCAGATTTGACGAAAAGTCAAAAAACTGAAATTTGAGCATATCTTTTTTTCCATTCAGAATTTGAGGATTCTAAAAATTAGCAAGCAGGCTTACGGCCGTCATAATCGGATGCGGATTTTCGTGGTGAGTTTTTGATATATTATGCGGGTTTTTTGACATCGTGTGTAAAAGATATGACCGTTTTACTTAAAACCTTTTTGCAAAACATGTCCAAATTTAAGTTTTTTAATTTTCCTAACTAGTAGATGTAGTAACATAACATCTTGAAGGATTTTAATTTTTGAACTATTTTGTTTTTTACAAAACTGGAAAGGCAATACAGGGGGGATGGGGAGGGGTAGAGTTTGAACATTTAGTCCTGGTTTGTGACACAAACCGGGACTAAAGGGCATCGCACCCTTTAGTCCCAGTTTGTGTCTCAAAACCGGAACTAAAGGTCCCATTTGAACTGGGACTAATGCCTTCACGACGCCTTAGCCGCTCGAACCGGGACTAATGCTCACATTAGTCCCGGTTCGTGATTCAACCAAGACTAATGTGTACATTGAGCTGTGACCAAAGCCCTGTTTTCTACTAGTGATCATTATTCAAGGAATTACTAGGAAACGCCCTAGTTGTGCCTATACGCGTTGTTAGCAAAATTGTTCCTACCAGCAAAATTCACATCCATAGGTTCATTATTATTCTCAATCAAA
Organism: Aegilops speltoides; assembly: GCA_021437245.1. Classification (NCBI taxonomy): domain Eukaryota; kingdom Viridiplantae; phylum Streptophyta; class Magnoliopsida; order Poales; family Poaceae; genus Aegilops; species Aegilops speltoides. The sequence goes on from CM038146.1 coordinate 57,029,226, forward strand.
GTAGATAAGGGCCTTGCCGCCGCTGATGCCAGCCGAGCTTCACCCGGTGGCACCCGCCGGCGACCTCTAGGAGGAGGAGATGTGGGGGTGGGCGAGACGAAGGTCGGGATCTGGGTCGCCCCGCCGCCGCTCGCGGTAGTGACAAGGGCGAGAGGAGGGGAAAAAGGAGAAGCGTTTGTTTGTACATGTATTATTTATAATACAGGAATATTCTATCATTATCTTTGTATTTTTTACTGTGATTATAAGTTACATAGTTTCACCAAACTAACATTTCAAAATGAGCCACGGTGACTGCAGTCCAAGCATGTAAGAGCATCTCCAGCCGTTGGCCCCCCCAGGACGCACAAAAATCGCCCCCTGGGGGCGAGGCGGCGATACACTCGTCGCTGGGGGCGGTTTTTCGCCCAGTCGTCGCCCCCAGGCGCCGAAATTGGCCCACTTTGCAGCCCAATTTCGGCGAATAAACGGCCCATATGGGCGAGAATAGGCCCATATTCGGCGTGGTTTCGCCGTGTCTTGGCGTTCAATTATCAACATAATTATTCCTTATCACATATTTCATCACGGAAAAATCAAATACTTCAACAAAATAGTACAACAACAAATAGTTAAATACAAATTATATAGTTCAACAAATAAAAACTCGTATTTCATCACGCGTTGTCCCCCTTGAGCCTCCATAGGCGCTCAATCAGATTTTTCTACAGTTGATGATGCACCTATGGGTCTCGGATCTCTTGACGCATACTGAGATAGGCAGTCCAAGTTATCGGTAGCTAGTGATCAACTTCGGCTAGAGGACCCTGCCTGTAGTATGGTTCAGTGTCAAACACTGGGTCTTCTTGCTTGCTCTCGATGATCATGTTGTGCAAGATGACACAGCAAGTCATGATCTCCGACATTTGATCTTTCGACCAGGTCTGGGCGGGGTACCGAACAACAGCGAATCGAGATTGGAGCACACCAAATGCCCGCTCGACATCCTTTCGCAAGCCTCCTGAAGCTTCGCAAACCAGCGTTCTTGCCTCCGGCACGAGGTTTGAGATCGTCTTCACAAATGTCGACCATCTCGGTAGATGCCGTCAGCTAGATAGTACCCTTGTTGTATTGGTGCCCATTGATCTCGAAGTTCACGGAGGAGAATGGCCCTCAACGAGCTTGGCAAAAACAGAGAGCACCTTTGCAGCACGTTGATGTCATTGTGAGTTCTGGCATACCATAGAAGGAGTGCCAAATCCAGAGGTCCTGTGTGGCTACCGCCTCAAGCACCACACTGCAACCGCCTTTGGCGCCTTTGTACATCCTCTGCCAACCAAATGGGCAGTTCTTCCATTTCCAATGCATGCAGTCGATGCTTCCAAGCATCCCAGGAAATCCTCTTGCTGCATTCTGGGCTAGGATCCGAGCAGTGTCTTCCGCATTGGGTGCTCTCAAGTATTGTGGCCCAAACACTACCACCACTGCCCGATAGAACTTGTAGAAACACTCTATGCTGGTGGACTCGGCCATGCGCCCATAGTCGTCGAGTGAATCACTGGGAGCTCCATATGCAAGCATCCTCATCGCTGTCGTGCACTTTTGGATGGAGGTGAATCCAAGAGCGCCAGTGCAATCCATCTTGCACTTGAAGTAGTTGTCGAACTCCCGGATGGGATTCACAATCCTGAGGAAGAGCTTTCGGCTCATCCGATAACGGCGCCGAAATGTTCTCTCGCCATGAAGTGGAGCATCGGCGAAGTAGTCGGAGTAGAGCATGCGATAGCCTTGCGAGCGATGCGGTTCTTTGCTTTCACCAGCCTTGGCGCCGAGCCACCTCTACGCGGCTTTTCATTGCTCGCCAGCAGCTGGGCGAGGGCGGCGAGCACCATCAGATGCTCTTCTTCCTGGACGTCGGCCGCGGCTTCCTCCTCCAGGAGCGCGGCGAGCTCTTCCTCCTCAACGGAGTCCATCGCCGAGTCAGTCAAAACGCCGAACACCTTGCGCTTGGTGGGCGTTTACCCGCCGTTAAACCGCGCCTCCGCGGCCGGAAACGGCGGCGGCAGCGGTGCTGCGGGAGGGGCTGCCGCGGCGAAGCACGGCGGGGAATGGCTATCTAGCGGAGTAGGCCGGCGCCCGTCGCCGGGATACAGCTAGTGGTGGCCGAGGGCGCGGGGGATGCAAGGCGAGTCGGGGGAAGGAAAACTTGACTTTTCCCCTGTCGGTGTGGGCCAAGCGTGCTTTTCCTAGCGCCGAGCCCCTAACGGCTCCCCAGAGCGCCGGGTTCAGCCTGTGATCGCGGGCGAAAAAAGGTCCAGCGGCGATTTTGGCGCCTGGGCGCGATGGGCGCCAAGGCGCCGCGCGAAAAAATCGCCTGGGGAGGCCTTCTTGGGGGCGCGGCTGGAGATGCCTAAGCCCTGTGTGTTTTTTTGCTATTTAGCTGATTAGTGTTAGTTATCGTAAATGAAATTTTCTCTACAAAAAATGTTAAGGTAAGTGAATGTTTTAAAAAAAGATATCAAAATGGTTAACAGTCTGTTCTTGATATTCACCCTTACCTTGCTCTCCCATGAGAATTTTTTCTACCTCTTACTTAGCAGTTCTGATGACTACGGGTTGCATTTTTTTCCGCCGAAACAGCATACTTTATTTAATTAACAACGTTTATCTATATCTATACTTCTATACTACTATTAAACAATCAAACTATTTCTTTCATAAAGCCACACAACAAATGTACCCAGGCTGATTAGCACCGCTAGATTAAACCCACTAAATCAAATCTAATGGTTACAATTTATTTAATCCCGAGTCAAATGTGTGGTTAGCAATTTAGAATGACTGAACGCACTACACCGGCGGAGGAATATTCCACGCGCTGCCTCCTGCTAATGTCACCAATCACCACAATCACGCTAATCCCACCAATCACGTTACTCCCTCCATGTCAATTCCTCCCCTACCAAAAATCTCTACCACTCCCACAGGAGGGACGCACGCGAACGTACGGAGTCATCACCAACCGCTCCTCCCCTTCTCCCTCTCTCTCCACGCCCACGCGACGCGATGCATCCTGGATCGGAGGAATCGAACGTCGCCGCTCCGCCATGTTTCGTTCAGGAGTCGAAACAGCGTCTGCTGGTTGTACCCCAGCGACGACTTGAGCGTCTTGGAGTAGATGCTGCAGATGTAGGTCGCCCCCGACGCCGTGAGGATCGCGAAGCTGGCGAACACCGTGAACCACCTCCCCACGGCCGCCTGCCGCGCGAACCACGGCGTGAAGATGACGCGGAGCGGGCCCTTCGGCGCCGCAGCCGGCGACCCGCCGCCGCTGCCGGCGACCGCGTCGAACACCATGGCGCCCGGCGTGGAAGGCTGCCTTTTCCTTTTCTGTTGCTGCTTGTTTCAGCCTTCGGGGGTTGGTTGGTGTTTGGTGCTGTACTATAGGTTCTGTGGCTAGAACAGCCAAATTTGGAGTAGTTGGTTGTGCGTTCGAACCTTGAAAGGCACTTTTTTTTCTAAAATTTTCCTTTGTACTGTTTCGTGACAGGTGGCCCCAAGCAGCATATATGGCTACAGGCCGGAATTGAAACATATAGGCATGCCGAGACAAGTTCCGTCATCAATTTTCTGTATTTTTCAACATGTGACACCAAACTGCACATCCTGTGCAACTTCATGTACCACCAGTTCATTTATCTCGAAACTAATATATAGATCTACAACCTGTATGACTTAATTGGAGGACAGCTCGTATGTCTATGTTGCCCGTAATTAATGTAATAGATCGATCTACAGACTGTATGAGTTAATTGGAGAACAACCAATTGGTACGCTGCTGTACTGCTTTAATTTGCACAATGACACATGAACCTATTTATAACCAGCAAGCAACAAGGCAGCAAGCACACATGAACCTCCGTTGCTTATGCTGACATCCCTTTCTCTTAGGTTTTGCGACTAGCTAGCAACTCCCATTATTTTCGGGCACCCAAATGGTTGTCACAGGAATGTTGGCACAGTCCCAACCTTAACGACGCAACCGTCGAGTACTTTCCGACGATGCACGCGTACAAGCTACCGCGGCCGATTACTTTCCGGCCGGTTGAGCGGAGACTCGCCGTACGCAGACGCAAACGGCAAGAGGTACACGTACCAAACGAAGCAGCCTAGCTAGCTGCTGGATAGATTTGCCAGAGCCTAGCTAGCTAGCTTAACAAACGGGATTAGCACAACTCGGCGAAACTACACGCACGCGAAAACACTTGGACGCTGATGGATTGCAACAACAGGAGCGTGTCGCTCCTGGGAATTTCTATTGCTTTGATCTGAGTTCGGTACGTGTACCTCTTGCCGTTTGCGTCTGCGTACGGCGAGTCTCCGCTCAACCGGCCGGAAAGTAATCGGCCGCGGTAGCTTGTACGCGTGCATCGTCGGAAAGTACTCGATGGTTGCGTCGTTAAGGGTGGGACTGTGCCAACAATTGGTATCTAGAGCTTTGGTATTGACGTGATTCTCGGAAAGCAATCGAAGGATCATGTCGACCACGGGCAAGGAGATCGTGACGGCGGCAGCAGGAGCACCGATGCCGATGGTGGGGGGATCGCAATTTCCCCGTCTGGATCGAGAGGACTACGCACTATGGGCGATGAACATGGAGGTCGAGATGGAGGGAGCCGAGTTCTGGGAAGCTGTCGACCCCGGCGGCGCCGAGTACGCGAAGGGCGCGGCGAAGTACCGGATTGATCGTCAGGCGTTAACGGCAATCTACTCCGCCATGCCGAAGGATGTGCTGCAACACCTCGTCGGAAAGAACTCGGCGAAGGAGGCATGGGAGACCATCAAGATCCTGCACCAGGGTCATGACCGTGTCAAGGAAGCACACCTTCAGTCCCTAATGAGGAGCTACGAGTGCCTGAAGATGGATGAAAGTGAGACGGTTGATCAGTTTGCCGCCCGTCTCAAGACCCTCGTCAACGGCATACGCAGCTATGGTTCAACCCTAGAAGAAATTGCGATCGTCCCGCAATTTTTGCGCGCCGCGCCGGCACGCTACATTCAGATCGTCACGTCGATCGAGCAATGTCTCGACCTGAAGACTCTCACGGTCGAGGATCTCGTCGGAAGGTTCAAGGCCCACGACGAGAGAATTCGTCTCAGTTTCGGCGATGCGGAGGCGAGTGAGCACCTGATGTTGACAAAGGCGCAATTTACCGCCCTGTTGAAAGAAAAGCAAGGCGGATCCACGAGCAGCGGCAAGAAGAAGGGGAAAGGGAAGCAGCGCTCTGCGAGAACGAACTTCGCCGACTCGGATGACGAGACTGCACCCGAACCACCGAGGAGGAAGTTTGACATCACAAAAGTAAGGTGTTATAAGTGTGGCCTCCTCGGGCACTTCAAGGCTGACTGCGAGGAAACACCAAAGCAACGGGCGCTCATGGCCGAGGAAGGATACGATGGGGATATGATGCTGATGTGCGAGCTAGTGGACGAGGAGGATCCAGATGATCTTGGTCAGCTGGACATGGGTCCGGTCAGTGCATCCGCGCCATTAAACCCAGGCGATGTTGTGGCGCCAGAAGACCATGACATAAGGCGTGATGGTGTGGTCATGCCAGTAAAACCAGGCGGAGTCATGGGGCCCGAAGTCCATGACACAAGGCGTAATGGTGTGGTTATGCCGGTAAAACCAGGCGAATTCGTGGCGCCAGAAGACCATGATGCAAGGCGTGACGGTGTGGTCATGCTAGCAACAGGCGAAGACGTGGCGCTAGAAGACCATGACACAATACGGTATGATGTGGTCACGCTAGAAGACGGCGAAGACGTGTCGCCAGAAGAACACGACGCGAGGTGTGATAGAGTGGTCACCCCAGAAGAACGAGACACGTCGCGAGCTGCACTTGGACCAGACGAGTGCGGCGCATATGCTGACGGAGCAGACATCGCGAGTCACGACGGATCCGACGTGGCGAGTCCAGATACTACAGGCGTTGCATGCATTGCATCGAGCGGCAAACTAGCCAGCCCGCGCGAGCACGCAGCCGAGACGAGGCACGACAGCTACGAGGCTGGTATAGCTCTACTGACTAGCATGTGCAACCCAGCGGACAGGCTGGTTGATGGTCGCCCATCTAGCAGTCCGTCTATAGTATGTGTCTCACAAAGGAGCAAACCACCACATCCCAAAATAGGGAGAGAAGGGAGGCAAAGCCCAGAAAATTTGCATGGTGCATCTGGCCTAGAAACCAGTGCAGAAAGGAGTTCACCATCACGTGAAGGATCAGATGATGGGAACAACGCAGAGAAAGGAGACGGGCAGCAGCAATGCAGCCCAGCAAGCGGCAGGCTCCTAAGCCTAGTAAAAGAAGCAAAAACACCAGTAAGCGGGGGAATTTGGCAATTCCGCAATTCCAGAAGCAAGTGTTTCTTTTCCAATAGCGTACGGACGAAACTTATTGGATCTCTCTCAAAAGGAAGAACTTCAAATAAATTCGGTGAAGACGAGAAGTGAGGACATCGTGCTTAGGGGGTGATTGTTGGAAATAACCACGATGTGTGGCCTAGTCCGGCTTGGACTTGGGACAGTCACCTAATAGTAGTAGGATTAGATGCCCTAACCGTGTAGGTTAGCTTGTCTTAGTCCTAACTATTATATATAGCTAACTATGCCCCTTGTAACTTGTAACCAGATCAATACAAAGTAAACAACGGGAGCGACACGCTCCCGTGGCCATCAACTCTCGCTCCTCGTGTGTTGTTCTCGCGTATACGTACGTCTGCGTATCCGGCGAATCGATCAAGCAGCTTGCTAGCTAGCTTTGCTACGTTGCTAGCTAGGTGGGTTTTACCTCTGGTGAATAATCCATCAAGTCAGCTCCTGCACTTGTGTGTCTCAGGTGATATTACGTACGTGTAGTCGTACGGCCGGAAAGAACTCGGCTGATTCGACGACTACGGGTGAGCTCTCGACGGAAAGTACTCGTCTACGAGCGACGTACGTTGGGCCTGTGCCAACAAGGAATAGGTTTGGGAGTTGTCGACAAGTTACACACGTAGGTGATGTGAGGCATCGTCGCTCCAGGGCCAACTCAAAAGCTTGCCGTCCCAATCACAGGACGACCTGCAGAACTGTGCCTTCTAACTTAGTGTAATGCAGAAACGCAGAAGATGTATTAAGCGGATAGACATGTTAATTATCTGTCTTATATATTTTAGTTCTTCTCTCTTCGTAGCGCAACAGTTTTTATGATTTGATTTCACTCTTAGGCTGAGCAAAGAAGGATTGCTACTGCAAGTCAGAAATATCATCACATAGATTAACTTTCTCTATGGATGCACAAACAGAAGTTAGAAGCAATTGTAAGATGAGCTAGTTGAAGATGTTAATGTGCTCTGCTTTATCTTTGGGTCTATTTTTACATACCAAGCTTTCAGCTCCATGTTCCATTATCATGATACTGGAACAGAAATTCGCGGTTCTGAAAAAACAAAGTAGTCTTCCGTCTCGCTTTACAGATAAAGCAATCATCATGTGTATATACCTAGCATATTGGGGGCAAGCCCATCTTGGTGGAGTTCACACGTATGCCGCCCTACAAGGGCTCCAACACCCAGACAGTTAGGTTCTTTACGGTGAAACTAACCAATGGTATCGTATAATCCTAAATTTATTTCATACTTCCAGTTATGTTCGCTCAGTGGGAGGAGTCGTTCCTGTCGATTAGGGAGCGCTGATGTTGACTTCATCAATCTCAAGATATTTTAGAAGTATTCATAGGGGTAGGACGTGCAATCATAGAAACGAGTGTATATACATGTACTTGACCATCGTTGATTGTACTGCGTTAAAAAACATGGGCACAGGGGCAGGCAGCAAAACGCTAGGAAGTGTGCGCCACCTCTAACCGCAGCTCCAAAACTCCAAGGGAAACATCATCCCCATCATCGCTGACACTCCACTAAGGATTCTGGATGTATCTTCAAAATAAGATTTTTCATGTGGAGTTTACATCGAAAGTGTTACTTCAATTATGTGCACAAATGAACCCAAATTTCGAAATAATAGTAAAAGTCAAAAAATCTATTTTTTATTGTGGGTGAACATCAATAACGTCCTGCATAAATTTGCCATGAAAAAACATCAGTTAAATCAATGTATGTTGCTGTTATTAATTCCAGCTCGATTCCTACTTCCAGGCATGTGGGATGTCAAAGTTCCTTTAAAGATTAAGGTGTTTATGTGCTTTCTACATAAACAAGTTATCTTAACAAAGGACAATTTAACAAAGCGCAATTGGACAGGTCATACTAGGTGTAGTTTCTGTGATCAGGATGAAACCATTAAGCATTTATTCTTTGATTGCCCACTAGCTAGAATTCTTTGGACAACTGTTCATTTTGCTTTCAATATTACTCCACCAAATTCGGCGAACATGATTTTTGGAGCTTGGCTTAACAGGGTAGAGCCCGGGTTAGCTAAACATATTCGCGTGGGGGTGTGCGCCTTAGTGTGGGCGCTTTGGAATTGCAGAAATGATCTTGTTTTTAACAGAACAACAAACATTCATGTTTTGCAGGTTATCTTCAGAGCCACGGCACTTATCCGTTCCTGGTCGCTACTCACTCCGACGGAGGCCAGGGAGCTTTTGGTTACTGGTGTTATCCGATGGGAGACGGTAGCTCGGGATATTTTCAGCCGGTTTGGATGGCGGTCATGTAATAGGATAGGCAATTAGTTTACCTGTCTTTTGTTGAGCCAACCGGCTGTGGTTTATCCTTTGTTGGGCTAGCTTATGTATCTAGCCTTTGGGTTCTGTGTGAGCCTTTTCGTCTTCTCTTTATTTTGCTACTACTAAGACTTCGAGACTTTGTGGATGATTTATTATTAATAAGATGGCCGTATGCATCATGCTGATGCAGAGGCCGGGGATACCCCCTTTTCGAAAAAAAAGAGGTGTGTGCCGAAAATACAAAAATGAGTGCTCCAAAATGCGTCCTTGTGGGCCTTAAGTATTGTTTTTTATGTATAGGCCTCAACTGATGTCATTTCAGGATGAATTTTTGCAGGATGTTTGAAAATTTGTTGTTGTTCACAAAAATAAATTCAGATTTTTTTTATTTCCTTAACTTTTTTTTACAAATTACTGGTCACGCGGGTGTATTTGAGCTCAGGAGCAGATAAAACCATGTCGAGTTTACATGTGCCTTTTTCTTCCTTACATGTGTTTCCATCTACATCTACTCAGGAGAAGTTCCTTGAGGTATTACCACATAAGCTATTGCGCAGCAGCATGTAGCGGCTTGGAGACCATGGACCGGGGAGATTTGGTGGCGAAGCCCTTGCCACCTGCAGTGGTTGGCCGGTGCATAATCTGCTGCTTCGGCTTGGGATGATCGAGAGGCGAAGATTGATCTGGCGGCGAAACATGTCCTAACGGCAAAGAAAGATCTGATGATTAAGCTCATGCCTAGGGCAAGGGATGGTCCGGCGGCTAAGAAAATTCCTCTGACATGGGTTAATTTGGCTGCAAAGCCTATGTCTCTGGTACAAGATTAGATACAACAGGTGACTCTACATTTCCCCTTGCCTTCCATTCCTACAATCTTTAAACTCTTACGCTACGGTTAAATAAGGAAAAATGACCACCAAGTTTTTCGTTACAATATTAGATAATGCTATATTGGGGAGTTCGAGAGAGCCTTGGCACAAGGAAGGTTGGTATCCATGGGAGAGACATCAATGTCTCCTTATTATAAATGAATAGTCCAAGATGTGCTCAGCCCTTAAGTTCTCTTACACATTGGATCCTCTGTGTTAAACTAGCACCTAGTACTTATATGTTCGAGTGAACCAATGTACAAAACGTGATTCTTACCTACTACCTCTCTCTCAGTTTACAGGACGTGCGCGTATCCCTAGGCCGTCAATTTGACCAACCTAATACAACTTATATATTACAAAAAGTATACCAATATAAACTTTAGATGTTCTATTTTTAAAAGATATAATTTTTGTGTTATATAGTTTATGTTAAGGTGATCAAATTTGACAACATAGGGATACGCGTAGGACTTGTAAACTGAAACGGAGGTAGTACTTGCCGACAATTGTTCCTCACACTCATGTGTGTGTGTGTGTGTGTGTGTGTGTGTGTGTGTGTGTGTGTGTGTGTGTGTGTGTGTGTGCGCGCGCTCTCCCCTACCTAGAGAAAACGCTCATAAATATGCCCATGTTTATGAAAAATTGACAAAGCATTTCACACAATGAATATATATTGTGCTCATGTTGTACTCTGGGAGGAAGTAGATATTTCCTTCAATTCGCATTCCATCTGAGTGTATGTGTATTGTTCGCATGCGTTGCAATCTGCTCTTGTCTAATTAGTCATGAGCTTTCGCTGTGGCTTCTAGAAAGAAAAATTGACAAATCTGGATTGCCAGCTAGGTGATGAAGACTGTTTAAAGAGTATGTTATGGCGTGATACTCAGTTGTCAGTTCCATATGGACTACCAAGTTTATTGTTTAAAGTGAGGGACGAGTGTGAAAGACCATGTTCTACACCAATTTGTTTTTATGAGCAGTAAACACCAAAATCTTTGAAGTAAGTACAGTACTGGGCATCATACTAGAACATACTCTTTAAGTTTCCTTCATAACACATTTGGTATTCATAAACGAAATTGCTTCACACACGATACACATGAACGATCTGCGAACGATGCGTTCTCTACGCATCAGCTAGAAAAAAAAACCAATCGCCTCCTGCGTTCACGGACGCGGTTGGAGCTGCCACATGGGATCGTCCATGAGTCGGCTGCTGGGTTGTCGTGTGTATAGCAGCGCTGTTCATAAAAGTGAGGATTTTTCTCTTTCCTACTATTTATGAGACCCATACTTATCATTGCACCACAATTTGTAATCCGTGCCATTTTTATTGTAGAACGTATATTATAATGTCCTTAAGCCAATATCTCGATACCAACCCGACCTACATATGAAAAATACTCATAATGATATGCTTGCCTATGGCATCTGAGCCCCACGCAAAGATTCCACCTTTCTGGAAAACATTTAGTCTTCTATCGGGCCTAGCTAAAATGTGATAGTTTCATTCAGAAAGCTATCAATATACCAAAATCAACACCCCTTGTGAAGTTTAATGGTTAGTTGCACCTCACATCTACAACGACTTTCAGGTCGTAGTCTACGAGTGCTGCCCTCTATAGTGAGGATCTTTTCCTCTCCTATCCCTGCTCAAGAACACACAAAACGCCTTAACAGCATTGTTTTTGGATTCTTCCCGTGCTTGACCTTCTCCTTTCTAATACTTAAACCATGGTCTTTCACATATTTGTTGTAGAACATATATGTATGTTCACTTGCAAAAGTCATACTCACTACCGTTTGGTAGCTATCCAAATTGTAGTTCACATAGTTAGATTTAATAAATTTTGAGTATGTATCCTCAAAATCATCATAATTTGCTTAGCCAAAATTCACATTGATGCCTTCCTGTTAAAAGTATGAAAAGAAAATATAATACTTGTTAGACAATTCATCGCTGCACAAATAATGACAAACATTAACTTAGATTTGAACTATGGGATTCATCTTCATCTATATATCCATGGTCATCTTTATAGGAACCAAGTGTGTTTCTTCAGATCCAAATCTTCTACAAAATCTCTGTATTCATTCCCAAAACTACGATAAAATATGTTCGTAGTTTGTCCCAAACCAGGACAAAGGGAAATATTTCATAGCACTTTTTACAAAATAACATGTTCTGTTAATGAAGAGAAAAACAACCCCAAATTCAAAGAGTAATCTTGCCTAAATGATTTCAATAGCAGGAGTGTTGATGTTAACTCACTAGATAAAGTAGTTAGACATTTTTTCGAAAAGGCGGATTACCCCTGGCCTCTACATCAAATTGATGAATACAACCATATATTATTAGACAAAGAAGCCACCAAGTAGATAGTTAGATACAAGTTTGACACTGTAAATTTTTTGTTCGATACATCGAATTGATGCATACAACCAAACATGTTGCAACCCTTTATTTCTTTGTTCTGTCGATTACCTATATGTTCTCTATGCTTCAAATTTTTGTGGTTATTTCTCTCACAAAATGCAAACTTTACCTTGTGTATGGGATTCATTTTTGGGGTTGAAGCTTATTTTACACTGTAAATTCTCTTTCAACGCATTTGACTTGATTATCTTGCGTCAGTTGTTCAAGCACAAAAATTAATTGATTCACCGAGAGTTCATACGTGTTCTTTTGCCATATTTTTAGCTAGGTGGTCATAGAATTTTTATGGACATTGTTTGTTTCCAAATGGGAATTAGTGCTTTTATTGCTAGACCGGTGTTTTGTTTTGATGATGATTAGACGGACAATGGAGAGAGAACTAGTTACAGCAGCTTAACACTAGAGCTGGAGGTTGCCATACCTTTCTCTACCTAGTACGTTTTTGTTTTTTATTTTTTATTTTTCAGGTATTATTCAATCTACTAGTACATATTTTCTGTCATTTGTCTGAAGCACCATAGTATGAGTTACACCTTTCCTTCCATGCGTCCTTGGAGGGGACAACTACCATCCAAGCGGTGATTGATACTGCGGTTAATATGATGAACCGAGCAATCGAACTATCAGACAATTTCGCCACTACATCCTTACTATCTCAACAATTTCTCGAAATCAGGAGCAAACTAAGCCCCAGATGCACCTAGCATCAGGACTGCATCCTCTTTTGTGTTCTTCTTTTGAATTTATGAATGTGTATCTACTCTTGTACTATGTACCTTCCAATGCACAGTCTATTTTCCGCGCGGGCCATTTACGTACTTTTGAATTATTGCAAATGATAACACTGAAGAACATGCTCCAGTTGTATAACTTGAACTAATCCAAGAGAAAACACTATTTCAGATGCTTCAGTTGTGGCCCCTCTAAACTCAAGACACACAAGTAAAGCTTTGTGATGGGCTCCCACTTTAGACAGTTCCTGCTACCAGCTGTGTGTTAGGATTAATCTTGATTATGTGTCCGCATTGTATTTTCGTTTAGCAAGTAGTCTAGTGTAGGTTAATGTTTGTCCCGTGAAGCTTCAGCGGAGACGTGAGGAGAAGGCGAAATGCCAAGGGGTCGTGCAATACGATGACGATGGCGAGATGCCGATGGCGGTGTGAGGCTGCAGTGTTGCGCGAGGCAGCGTGGCCGTGTGATGCGGCAAGTGCGACGAAGGCTAGAGCATGGGACTCTACGTGCATGTTGAGTTTGTTGTTGAGTTGGCCTAGTCCTTTGGCCGTTAAGAGGAGGTTGAGCAAGGGCCGGGCATAGGCGTGCATGTAGTAGTGATTAGGCTGCATGCATGAGTTTGTTAGCCGGTGCTGCAGGTCCTGCGGATATTCAACGAAAGTTGGGGTCGTCCGTGCAGTACTGGCCGTAGGAAAAGGTCATGTGTTAGTGGCCTGGGTTAGTGCGTGAGTGCATGGGTTAGTGGGTTAGTGTAGCCGGGTGTGGCGGCTGGCTTGGCAGGCCAGTCAATCACTTGTGTATATAAGCACTGCTTTGAGTTAATGAAAGAGTTGAGGCCGTGAGGGCTGCAGCCACAATGTAGTGTTTGTTTTCACCAAGGAGAGAGCCTCTTGGCAAAGCTAGCAGTTGGTTTCTCCCTTGGTGCATGTGTGCGTGCGTGTGTGTTCTCATATGTTCTTGAGAGATGAAGATAGAGAGAAACAACCAGGGAAAGAGAGAGGAAGCTGTGAGAGGCAGCACCAAGGTAGAAGAAGGAGTGGCGCTGCTCCGAGAGGAGGCGGCGCCAACAATTGGCATCAGAGCCCGTCGATCCGAGGCGGTGGCGGCGACACGGCGGACTCCATGTGAGGTGGAGGACGCCCGCGCGAGGAGGAGGCCGGTGGCGGCGCGATGCCGCTGGTGGCCGGTTGCGGTGCGATGCCGCAAGATGATGATGGTGTGGTGGTCGGCGTCGCGAGGACGTCATCCATGACAAGATGGTCCATGGTGACCGGCGCTGCGACGGCGTCGGCTGTGGCGCGACGGACTCCATGCGAGATGGAGGCCGACGACGCAAGAAGGAGGATGGTGGCCATGTTGTGCCGCTATGTGAAGATGGCGGTGCGAAGCTGCCACAAGAAGAGTCGGTGCGATGCCGACGACGGTGGTGTGATGCCATAGTCATCATGGAAAGTTGGTGTGAAGCCAACAAAAGTTGCGGTGCGATGCCGCTTGGAGGAGACGGCGTGGTGATCGGCGCTGCGACAGCATCGTCCACGTCAAGCGGCCGCCGCGTGCGGCAAGAGGACATAGTGATGGGCGCCGGCGATGCGATGGCGTCGGTCCATGGCAGCAGTGCGCAGCGCGCGATGGCGTCGTCAAGTGGCAGCGGTGAAGCCGCGTGAAGATTGAAGAATCAAGATTAGGATGGAAAATGTTAGGATTAATCTTGATTATGTGTCCGCATTGTATTTTCGTTTAGCAAGTAGTCTAGTGTAGGTTAATGTTTGTCCGTGAAGCTTCAGCGAGACGTGAGGAGAAGGCGAATGCCAAGGGTGCGTGCAATACGACGACGATGGCGAGATGCCGATGGCGGTGTGAGGCTGCGGTGTTGCGCGAGGCAGCGTGGCCGTGTGATGCGGCAAGTGCGACGAAGGCTGGGCGTGGGACTCTACGTGCATGTTGAGTTTGTTGTTGAGTTGGCCTAGTCCTTTGGCCGTTAAGAGGAGGTTGAGCAAGGGCGGGCATAGGCGTGCATGTAGTAGTGATTAGGCTGCATGCATGAGTTTGTTAGCCGGTGCTGCAGGTCCTGCGGATATTCAACGAAAGTTGGGGTAGTCCGTGCAGTACTGGCCGTAGGAAAAGGTCATGTGTTAGTGGCCTGGGTTAGTGCGTGAGTGCATGGGTTAGTGGGTTAGTGTAGCCGGGTGTGGCGGCTGGCTTGGCAGGCCAGTCAATCACTTGTGTATATAAGCACTGCTTTGAGTTAATGAAAGAGTTGAGGCCGTGAGGGCTGCAGCCACAATGTAGTGTTTGTTTTCACCAAGGAGAGAGCCTCTTTGCAAAGCTAGCAGTTGGTTTCTCCCTTGGTGCATGTGTGCGTGCGTGTGTGTTCTCATATGTTCTTGAGAGAAGAAGATAGAGAGAAACAACCAGGGAAAGAGAGAGGAAGCTGTGAGAGGCAGCACCAAGGTAGAAGAAGGAGTGGCGCTGCTCCGAGAGGAGGCGGCGCCAACAATTGGCATCAGAGCCCGTCGATCCGAGGCGGTGGCGGCGACACGGCGGACTCCATGTGAGGTGGAGGACGCCTGCACAGGAGGAGGCGGTGGCGGCGCGATGCCGCTGGTGGCGATTGCGGTGCGATGCCGCAAGATGATGATGGTGTGGTGGTCGGCGTCGCGAGGACGTCATCCATGACAAGATGGTCCATGGTGACCGGCGCTGCGACGGCGTCGGCTGTGGCGCGACGGACTCCATGCGAGATGGAGGCCGACGACGCAAGAAGGAGGATGGTGGCCATGTTGTGCCGCTATGTGAAGATGGCGGTGCGAAGCTGCCACAAGAAGAGTCGGTGCGATGCCGACGACGGTGGTGTGATGCCATAGTCATCATGGAAAGTTGGTGTGAAGCCAACAAAAGTTGCGGTGCGATGCCGCTTGGAGGAGACGGCGTGGTGATCGGCGCTGCGACAGCATCGTCCACGTCAAGAGGCGGCCGCCGCGTGCGGCAAGAGGACATAGTGATGGACGCCGGCGATGCGATGGCGTCGGTCCATGGCAAGGTGCGCAGCGCCGCGATGGCGTCGTCAAGTGGCAGCGGGTGAAGCCGCGTGAAGATTGAAGAATCAAGATTAGGATGGAAAATGTTAGGATTAATCTTGATTATGTGTCCGCATTGTATTTTCGTTTAGCAAGTAGTCTAGTGTAGGTTAATGTTTGTCCCGTGAAGCTTCAGCGGAGACGTGAGGAGAAGGCGAAATGCCAAGGGGTCGTGCAATCGACGACGATGGCGAGATGCCGATGGCGGTGTGAGGCTGCGGTGTTGCGCGAGGCAGCGTGGGGCGTGTGATGCGGCAAGTGCGACGAAGGCTGGGCGTGGGACTCTACGTGCATGTTGAGTTTGTTGTTGAGTTGGCCTAGTCCTTTGGCCGTTAAGAGGAGGTTGAGCAAGGGCGGGCATAGGCGTGCATGTAGTAGTGATTAGGCTGCATGCATGAGTTTGTTAGCCGGTGCTGCAGGTCCTGCGGATATTCAACGAAAGTTGGGGTCGTCCGTGCGATCTGGCCGTAGGAAAAGGTCATGTGTTAGTGGCCTGGGTTAGTGCGTGAGTGCATGGGTTAGTGGGTTAGTGTAGCCGGGTGTGGCGGCTGGCTTGGCAGGCCAGTCAATCACTTGTGTATATAAGCACTGCTTTGAGTTAATGAAAGAGTTGAGGCCGTGAGGGCTGCAGCCACAATGTAGTGTTTGTTTTCACCAAGGAGAGAGCCTCTTTGCAAAGCTAGCAGTTGGTTTCTCCCTTGGTGCATGTGTGCGTGCGTGTGTGTTCTCATATGTTCTTGAGAGAAGAAGATAGAGAGAAACAACCAGGGAAAGAGAGAGGAAGCTGTGAGAGGCAGCACCAAGGTAGAAGAAGGAGTGGCGCTGCTCCGAGAGGAGGCGGCGCCAACAATTGGCATCAGAGCCCGTCGATCCGAGGCGGTGGCGGCGACACGGCGGACTCCATGTGAGGTGGAGGACGCCCGCGCGAGGAGGAGGCCGGTGGCGGCGCGATGCCGCTGGTGGCCGGTTGCGGTGCGATGCCGCAAGATGATGATGGTGTGGTGGTCGGCGTCGCGAGGACGTCATCCATGACAAGATGGTCCATGGTGACCGGCGCTGCGACGGCGTCGGCTGTGGCGCGACGGACTCCATGCGAGATGGAGGCCGACGACGCAAGAAGGAGGATGGTGGCCATGTTGTGCCGCTATGTGAAGATGGCGGTGCGAAGCTGCCACAAGAAGAGTCGGTGCGATGCCGATGACGGTGGTGTGATGCCATAGTCATCATGGAAAGTTGGTGTGAAGCCAACAAAAGTTGCGGTGCGATGCCGCTTGGAGGAGACGGCGTGGTGATCGGCGCTGTGACAGCATCGTCCACGTCAAGAGGCGGCCGCCGCGTGCGGCAAGAGGACATAGTGATGGACGCCGGCGATGCGATGGCGTCGGTCCATGGCAAGGTGCGCAGCGCCGCGATGGCGTCGTCAAGTGGCAGCGGGTGAAGCCGCGTGAAGATTGAAGAATCAAGATTAGGATGGAAAATGTTAGGATTAATCTTGATTATGTGTCCGCATTGTATTTTCGTTTAGCAAGTAGTCTAGTGTAGGTTAATGTTTGTCCCGTGAAGCTTCAGCGGAGACGTGAGGAGAATGCGAATGCCAAGGGGTCGTGCAATACGACGACGATGGCGAGATGCCGATGGCGGTGTGAGGCTGCAGTGTTGCGCGAGGCAGCGTGGCGTGTGATGCGGCAAGTGCGACGAAGGCTGGGCGTGGGACTCTACGTGCATGTTGAGTTTGTTGTTGAGTTGGCCTAGTCCTTTGGCCGTTAAGAGGAGGTTGAGCAAGGGCCGGGCATAGGCGTGCATGTAGTAGTGATTAGGCTGCATGCATGAGTTTGTTAGCCGGTGCTGCAGGTCCTGCGGATATTCAACGAAAGTTGGGGTCGTCCGTGCAGATCTTGGCCGTAGGAAAAGGTCATGTGTTAGTGGCCTGGGTTAGTGCGTGAGTGCATGGGTTAGTGGGTTAGTGTAGCCGGGTGTGGCGGCTGGCTTGGCAGGCCAGTCAATCACTTGTGTATATAAGCACTGCTTTGAGTTAATGAAAGAGTTGAGGCCGTGAGGGCTGCAGCCACAATGTAGTGTTTGTTTTCACCAAGGAGAGAGCCTCTTGGCAAAGCTAGCAGTTTGTTTCTCCCTTGGTGCATGTGTGCGTGCGTGTGTGTTCTCATATGTTCTTGAGAGAAGAAGATAGAGAGAAACAACCAGGGAAAGAGAGAGGAAGCTGTGAGAGGCAGCACCAAGGTAGAAGAAGGAGTGGCGCTGCTCCGAGAGGAGGCGGCGCCAACAATTGGCATAAGAGCCCGTCGATCCGAGGCGGTGGCGGCGACACGGCGGACTCCATGTGAGGTGGAGGACGCCCGCGCGAGGAGGAGGCCGGTGGCGGCGCGATGCCGCTGGTGGCCGGTTGCGGTGCGATGCCGCAAGATGATGATGGTGTGGTGGTCGGCGTCGCGAGGACGTCATCCATGACAAGATGGTCCATGGTGACCGGCGCTGCGACGGCGTCGGCTGTGGCGCGACGGACTCCATGCGAGATGGAGGCCGACGACGCAAGAAGGAGGATGGTGGCCATGTTGTGCCGCTATGTGAAGATGGCGGTGCGAAGCTGCCACAAGAAGAGTCGGTGCGATGCCGACGACGGTGGTGTGATGCCATAGTCATCATGGAAAGTTGGTGTGAAGCCAACAAAAGTTGCGGTGCGATGCCGCTTGGAGGAGACGGCGTGGTGATCGGCGCTGCGACAGCATCGTCCACGACAAGAGGCGGCCGCCGCGTGCGGCAAGAGGACATAGTGATGGACGCCGGCGATGCGATGGCGTCGGTCCATGGCAAGGTGCGCAGCGCCGCGATGGCGTCGTCAAGTGGCAGCGGGTGAAGCCGCGTGAAGATTGAAGAATCAAGATTAGGATGGAAAATGTTAGGATTAATCTTGATTATGTGTCCGCATTGTATTTTCGTTTAGCAAGTAGTCTAGTGTAGGTTAATGTTTGTCCCGTGAAGCTTCAGCGGAGACGTGAGGAGAAGGCGAAATGCCAAGGGGTCGTGCAATACGACGACGATGGCGAGATGCCGATGGCGGTGTGAGGCTGCAGTGTTGCGCGAGGCAGCGTGGCCGTGTGATGCGGCAAGTGCGACGAAGGCTGGAGCGTGGGACTCTACGTGCATGTTGAGTTTGTTGTTGAGTTGGCCTAGTCCTTTGGCCGTTAAGAGGAGGTTGAGCAAGGGCCGGGCATAGGCGTGCATGTAGTAGTGATTAGGCTGCATGCATGAGTTTGTTAGCCGGTGCTGCAGGTCCTGCGGATATTCAACGAAAGTTGGGGTCGTCCGTGCAGTACTGGCCGTAGGAAAAGGTCATGTGTTAGTGGCCTGGGTTAGTGCGTGAGTGCATGGGTTAGTGGGTTAGAGTAGCCGGGTGTGGCGGCTGGCTTGGCAGGCCAGTCAATCACTTGTGTATATAAGCACTGCTTTGAGTTAATGAAAGAGTTGAGGCCGTGAGGGCTGCAGCCACAATGTAGTGTTTGTTTTCACCAAGGAGAGAGCCTCTTGGCAAAGCTAGCAGTTGGTTTCTCCCTTGGTGCAGGTGTGCGTGCGTGTGTGTTCTCATATGTTCTTGAGAGAAGAAGATAGAGAGAAACAACCAGGGAAAGAGAGAGGAAGCTATGAGAGGCAGCACCAAGGTAGAAGAAGGAGTGGCGCTGCTCCGAGAGGAGGCGGCGCCAACAATTGGCATCAGAGCCCGTCGATCCGAGGCGGTGGCGGCGACACGGCGGACTCCATGTGAGGTGGAGGACGCCCACGCGAGGAGGAGGCCGGTGGCGGCGCGATGCCGCTGGTGGCCGGTTGCGGTGCGATGCCGCAAGATGATGATGGTGTGGTGGTCGGCGTCGCGAGGACGTCATCCATGACAAGATGGTCCATGGTGACCGGCGCTGCGACGGCGTCGGCTGTGGCGCGACGGACTCCATGCGAGATGGAGGCCGACGACGCAAGAAGGAGGATGGTGGCCATGTTGTGCCGCTATGTGAAGATGGCGGTGCGAAGCTGCCACAAGAAGAGTCGGTGCGATGCCGGACGACGGTGGTGTGATGCCATAGTCATCATGGAAAGTTGGTGTGAAGCCAACAAAAGTTGCGGTGCGATGCCGCTTGGAGGAGACGGCGTGGTGATCGGCGCTGCGACAGCATCGTCCACGTCAAGAGGTGGCTGCCGCGTGCGGCAAGAGGACATAGTGATGGACGCCGGCGATGCGATGGCGTCGGTCCATGGCAAGGTGCGCAGCGCCGCGATGGCGTCGTCAAGTGGCAGCGGGTGAAGCCGCGTGAAGATTGAAGAATCAAGATTAGGATGGAAAATGTTAGGATTAATCTTGATTATGTGTCCGCATTGTATTTTCGTTTAGCAAGTAGTCTAGTGTAGGTTAATGTTTGTCCCGTGAAGCTTCAGCGGAGACGTGAGGAGAAGGCGAAATGCCAAGGGGTCGTGCAATACGACGACGATGGCGACATGCCGATGGCGGTGTGAGGCTGCAGTGTTGCGCGAGGCAGCGTGGCCGTGTGATGCGGCAAGTGCGACGAAGGCTGGAGCGTGGGACTCTACGTGCATGTTGAGTTTGTTGTTGAGTTGGCCTAGTCCTTTGGCCGTTAAGAGGAGGTTAAGCAAGGGCCGGGCATAGGCGTGCATGTAGTAGTGATTAGGCTGCATGCATGAGTTTGTTAGCCGGTGCTGCAGGTCCTGCGGATATTCAACGAAAGTTGGGGTCGTCCGTGCAGTACTGGCCGTAGGAAAAGGTCATGTGTTAGTGGCCTGGGTTAGTTCGTGAGTGCATGGGTTAGTGGGTTAGTGTAGCCGGGTGTGGCGGCTGGCTTGGCAGGTCAGTCAATCACTTGTGTATATAAGCACTGCTTTAAGTTAATGAAAGAGTTGAGGCCGTGAGGGCTGCAGCCACAATGTAGTGTTTGTTTTCACCAAGGAGAGAGCCTCTTGGCAAAGCTAGCAGTTGGTTTCTCCCTTGGTGCATGTGTGCGTGCGTGTGTGTTCTCATATGTTCTTGAGAGAAGAAGATAGAGAGAAACAACCAGGGAAAGAGAGAGGGAGCTGTGAGAGGCAGCACCAAGGTAGAAGAAGGAGTGGCGCTGCTCCGAGAGGAGGCGGCGCCAACAATTGGCATAAGAGCCCGTCGATCCGAGGCGATGGCGGCGACACGGCGGACTCCATGTGAGGTGGAGGACGCCCGCGCGAGGAGGAGGCGCGATGCCGCTGGTGGCCGGTTGCCGTGCGATGCCGCAAGATGATGATGGTGTGGTGGTCGGCGTCGTGAGGACGTCATCCATGACAAGATGGTCCATGGTGACCGGCGCTGCGACGGCGTCGGCTGTGGCGCGACGGACTCCATGCGAGATGGAGGCCGACGACGCAAGAAGGAGGATGGTGGCCATGTTGTGCCGCTATGTGAAGATGGCGGTGCGAAGCTGCCACAAGAAGAGTCGGTGCGATGCCGACGACGGTGGTGTGATGCCATAGTCATCATGGAAAGTTGGTGTGAAGCCAACAAAGTTGCGGTGCGATGCCGCTTGGAGGAGACGGCGTGGTGATCGGCGCGCGCGACAGCATCGCCCACGCTAAGAGGCGGCCGCCGCGTGCGGCAAGAGGACATAGTGATGGACGCCGCGATGCGATGGCGTCGGTCCATGGCAGGCGCAGCGCCGCGATGGCGTCGTCAAGTGGCAGCGGTGAAGCCGCGTGAAGATTGAAGAATCAAGATTAGGATGGAAAATGTTAGGATTAATCTTGATTATGTGTCCGCATTGTATTTTCGTTTAGCAAGTACTCTAGTGTAGGTTAATGTTTGTCCCGTGAAGCTTCAGCGGAGACGTGAGGAGAAGGCGAAATGCCAAGGGGTCGTGCAATACGACGACGATGGCAAGATGCCGATGGCGGTGTGAGGCTGCAGTGTTGCGCGAGGCAGCGTGGCCGTGTGATGCGGCAAGTGCGACGAAGGCTGGAGCGTGGGACTCTACGTGCATGTTGAGTTTGTTGTTGAGTTGGCCTAGTCCTTTGGCCGTTAAGAGGAGGTTGAGCAAGGGCCGGGCATAGGCGTGCATGTAGTAGTGATTAGGCTGCATGCATGAGTTTGTTAGCCGGTGCTGCAGGTCCTGCGGATATTCAACGAAAGTTGGGGTCGTCCGTGCAGTACTGGCCGTAGGAAAAGGTCATGTGTTAGTGGCCTGGGTTAGTGCGTGAGTGCATGGGTTAGTGGGTTAGTGTAGCCGGGTCTGGCAGCTGGCTTGGCAGGTCAGTCAATCACTTGTGTATATAAGCACTGCTTTGAGTTAATGAAAGAGTTGAGGTCGTGAGGGCTGCAGCCACAATGTAGTGTTTGTTTTCACCAAGGAGAGAGCCTCTTGGCAAAGCTAGCAGTTGGTTTCTCCCTTGGTGCATGTGTGCGTGCGTGTGTGTTCTCATATGTTCTTGAGAGAAGAAGATAGAGAGAAACAACCAGGGAAAGAGAGAGGGAGCTGTGAGAGGCAGCACCAAGGTAGAAGAAGGAGTGGCGCTGCTCCGAGAGGAGGCGGCGCCAACACTGTGAATGCAGTACAACTCACTACAACTCAACAGATCTATATGATGGCACCCTAGCTAATCATGGATATGGATACAATCGAACAAAATTCCTTGACATGCTTGCCCTTCACGTGACATTTTTGTTCCAAGTAAAAAGGAAAAACATAATAAGGATTAGATGGATGTAAGGTAAGTACGTATAAACTAATAAAACGAATCGGCAAGACATGTAGTTCTACAATGGCAGAAAGTAACGCGCACTAAAAAATCATATCAATTCATTTGAGGGATGTGGATGAAATACTTTGTATCCCAAAATTACATATTTTTCCTCCTTTATGACGACACTACCGGAATTAAAAATAATGCCGACGGCCCGCAGCCGTAGGCATAAGCCAAAAAACCATCGGCATAGGGCTATGCTGATGACTGTCGTCGGCATAGATACCTATACCGATGTTTCCCTGAGTCGTTGGCATAAAGAAACGGAGAGGGCATACGGGCCTTGTAGGGTGTGGTAAAAGTTTGAGCGTGATTTGCAGAAGCCTGATTGGAGGCCGCTTGTAAACTGCACCATCTCCGAGGTAGTATCTGGCTATCGAGAGGGAACGTGTCTAGTTTGTGAAAGAAGTGCACTGCCCGTTGTATCATTGACCTCCAAACTTCTCGTGCCCTCAAATGGAGGCGTTTGCATGGACGTGTCAGGACATGGCATTTTTCGGGCACGTATGCAATATTTGAGACATTTATGGCATCTGTAGGGTTCAATGTGGGAAATTGCAGATCGGCGTGATGCCCACCTGAAATGATGTCCAGAAGTGGTTTGTAAAATCATATATGGTGTCTTTGCGGAATATGTAGACGTAGTGCAACCAAAGGAGGGGCAGGACCCACCATCGGGGGGCAAATGTCCCTCAGCGGCATGCCAGATCTAGCCGTTAAAATCAACAGAAAATCGTATGGTGTCAGATATACTCGGCACCTTGCATGTTGTGATTATATAGCTCTTGTAGGGTATGGTAAAAAATTGAGCGCGTTTCAAATAAGCCTAATAGGAGGCCCTTAGTAAACTGCACCATCTACGAGATAGTATATGGCTATCGGGAGGGAACGTGCTCGGTTTGTGAAGGAAGTGTGTTGCCCATTGCTCTGTTAACCTCAAAACTTCTCGTGCTCTCAAATGGGGGCATTGCATGACACGTACCAGGAAATGTCATTTTGGGGAGCATGCTATATTTGAGACATTTATTGCAACAGTAGAGTTTCAATGCGGGAAATTGCAGATTTGCACGGCGGCAACCTGAAATGATGTCTAGAACTGGTTTGTAAAATCCTATATGATGTCTAACATAGTCAGAAACAAAAAAGCGAAGTAGATATTCATAATATGTGGAAAATTCTACCCCGAATCGATATATAATTTGTGTATGTTTAAGCTTAAATAAGTCAGATTTAAATTAATGAAATTTTAACTAAAATGGAAAAAAGTTTAAAATAAAATAAATAAATATGTAATCTATGCCGGCGGCATAGATTTGACACCTTGAGCAGGCCGTCGGAGCGTAGGTCACGAGGGCAGCCTATATGCCGACGGCCTTTCTATACCGACGGCAGTCGTCGGTACAGATGGAGTTATGCTGACGGCCTTTCTATGCCTACGACTGGCGTCATCATAGATGGAGATGTGCCGACGGTTTTTCCCAGGCCGTCGACATAGCTCAAACTATGCCGACTGTCGTGAGAAAAAGGTGTCGGCATAGTGAGTTACTCCGGTAGTCTAAAACTGTAACAAACATTACTCACATGGAAAGTCAAAGCCGCATAACAAATTGTACTGTTCATAAATCATCATCTGGTAGAAAGTATCTTGTAGAAAAGCTCTTTTTACGGTGATTGACGAGTTACAACTTGTAATTTCATGTAACTCCGCCTCTAATTTTTTCTGACCGTCAGATTTAGAAATCATTTAAAGATTTATTTGTTTGTAAAAAAGGTATAATCGTACTAAAGTTGTAACCCATTCACTTCTTCCACTCCCTTCATCAAAAGAGTAACTTCACGCATCCCCGATGCAGATGTATCCAACGGTCATCCCCAAGGGTCGTATAGTCGTCCCCGAGAGTCCCCGCCGCCGCCGTTTCGATCAAGAAATTCACCGGCGGCCACGATCCAGCCAAGCAGCACCGGTCCGCCTCCCTGGTGTTGCTCCTGCCACCAGGGTTCCGGCCCTCCCTGCCCCACCGCCAGCTGAGGCGCGCCGAGTCGGCCGAGCCCCCTTGCCCCCACCCCCTGCAGCGCCTCCCTTCGTCGAGCAGCCGGTGACGACCAGCAACACCGGCCATCAGTTCGTGGACAGGTAGGTTCTCCTCCCCCCCCCCCCACCCCATGGGTCTCAATCTGATTTATTTATTTTGCTCTGCTATTTGTGAATTTGCTGCTTCTGTGTTATGAGTGTTTCCCGTCTTGCGCTATCAATTGTACGTGTGATAGGTCAGAAGAGAAGGAATTGTTGGGCTGAAGCAGTTGGCGCACGGTCAGATGCCCACATCAAAAAACGGCATATAACACGCATGAAGCATTTGTGTCTGCAGCAATGAACAAATCTGCAAAGCCAAATTTGCGCTTGTGGTCCTATTTTCTGCTACATACCTTTGAACTATGAATCTGTAGTTATGTGAGATTGGTAAGCCTTATTTTTCCTGAATGGTACTGACTACTGAATGAATCTTATAATTCTTTCTTCAACACAAGCCGAATGTAGGTGCACGGGTATGCTTGAGGTGATCCATCATTTGTGATTCTGATATATCATACTGGCTAGTCCAAACTAACAGTGAGTAATTTGAGTTTGCGTCACATTTATCCTTCTATGATCATAATTTATTTTATTTGAATACAAAATATAAAATGGAAATACATTTAGGATATCAAGGCATTCAGTTTGTACTGCTGTAGCTAGTTGGAAAACAAGAAACTGTAGTTCTAAACCGAATTCAATATTTAGATTTCTGGGCACAACATAAACTATATTGACTATCGTTGTTATATCCACTTTTCCTGTTCGTTCATCCGTTATGTTAATGCTTAAAAGTGGAAAAACAAATGGATGCTATCGTGAACCTCCTCTGCTTTCTCTGAAACAGGGATGCCATGTGGAGAAAAAGGATATGTGGAAGCTTTTGGATGCTGACTAACAAAGGCTCCAGGAAGGAAGAGAAGAGAGTAGCATATCCTTGCAACTCTAGTAACTATCTTTGTATAGCTGGTCGAGTGTACCCACAAAAAAAAACTTGTGGAGTGTAATGGATTAATTAGGACGCTATGTAATCAGAGTACGTACCCCTATCCTATGCATCATGACTGACTGCGACCAAGGTCCGTGTTCTGTGAAGAAGACTCCCCGTTTGTATGTTTATTAGTGATATTGTCTGAGCCGCTTGTGCCGTATTGTTGTGCTTGCTCTACTACTTCTGTACATTATTTGTGAAATTGGTCTTCTTGTTCACCATTGCTGAAAATCTGTTTCATTTAGCGTATCCTTTTGAAGCTATATTTCAACTAGAATTGGTCGAGTCCTGCTCATTTTGATGCCAATGAACATTGTTTTCGCCCCAAATGCTTGTACAGAAGGAGCATAGTGTCGGTGTCAAAACCGGTGGATCTCGGGTAGGGGGTCCCTAACTGTGCGTCTAAGGCTAATGGTAACAGGAGGCAGGGGACACGATGTTTTACCCAGGTTCGGCCCTGTCGATGGAGGTAATACCCTACTTCCTACTTGATTGATCTTGATGATATGAGTATTACAAGAGTTGATATACCACGAGATCGTAGAGGCTAAACCCTAGAAGCTAGACTATGATTATGATTATCCTTGTCCTACGGACTAAACCCTTCGGTTTATATAGACATCGGAGGGGGCTAGGGTTACACAAAGTCAGTTACAGAGAAGGAAATCTACATATCCAAATATCCAAGCTTGCCTTCCACGCAAAGGAGAGTCCCATCCGGACACGGGACGAAGTCTTCAATCTTGTACCTTCATAGTCCAACAGTCCGGCCAAAGTATATAGTCCGGCTGTCCGAGGACCCCTTAATCCAGGACTCCCTCAGTAGCCCCTGAACCATGCTTCAATGAAGATGAGTCCGTCGCGCAAATTGTCTTCGGCATTGCAAGGCGGGTACTTCTCCAAATCCTCCAGAGCGTTGTTGTAATGAGCAGTGTCCGGCTTCTTATCAATGCCGCTCCTCGGCTTCTGTGTTTTAATTATGGTTGTTTACACGTGTCAAGCGCATGCGAGAGGTCGAGGGATTTTTACATTTGTCACCCCAACCATGCGAGTAAATCTTCTATAAAAGAGGCGAGGATTCTCAAATCCAAATCACACCATTTCCTCCCAGCGAGCTTTCATCAGACCGCACCTGAAAAAATCCTCACCACCATGGCCGGTCGTCGCGGTTCCACCTCTCGCTCCCATAGCACTAGGCCGGGCGAGTGGGAGAGATGTTCTGTTCCGCACAGCCGATTAGTAGACTTGCAGACCAAGAGGTTTCTCCCACCTGCATACATGGTCCCCGTCCGAGCTGGACTAGTCATCTATAATGGCGGGGAACAAGCGGAGAGCTTTCCAAACCCATCCAAGGGAGAGCGGGTGTGCTTCGTACCCTACTTGTTGAGGGGGCTCGAATTTCCAATCAATCCCTTCCTCCGCGGGCTTCTGGCGTTCTACGGCCTCCAGCTGCACACTTTTACCCCAGCCTCCATACTGCACATTGCATGCTATGTTGCCTTCTGCGAGCTTTTTCTGGGCTGCGAAGCTCATTTCGAGCTGTGGAAGAGGCTATTCAGCCTTGTACCCCACACTCAGGAGGGGTCGGTGTATCAAGTGGGCGGAGCCGAAATATGGCGCATCATCGGGACCGGATATCTATCCGGCACCCTGAAGAAGACATTCAAGGATTGGCCCTCGGAATGGTTCTACGTGGAGGACGTCCCTCTTCCATACCCTGTTCGAAAGGGCCTTCCGGAGTTCGTAAATGCCCCGCTGAAGAAACGCCACAGCTGGCGCCCCAGGAGCCCCCAGGAGGAAGATAACAAAGAGATCCTTTTCCTGATGGACAGGATAAATACATTTGACAAATCAAGACTGAAAATTATCGAAGTCATGTCCATATGTATAATGCGGGGAGTGCAGCTACTTCAATATCGGAGAAAACCCATGTGGCACTTTAATGGAGAAGATGATGCCACCCGCTGTGGCCGTAAAGGTCCGGACTCATCCGCTGCTCTAGCGAAGATACTGTCCGATTTGTTCAAGGGAGAAGAGGAGGAGTTCATCCATATCAAGCCACGAGATGGATTCTCCATGTACAACCCCCCAAGCTGGGTGAGTCACTATCTTTTATTCCAATCCTTCCCACATTTTTAGCATAGATGTTTAGTTCGTCAATTCATAGCAGGAACTGTGAAGCGCAATTAAGGATGTTCACAGCCCGTCTCCACAGCCAGAGGACCCTGACCGGGCTCTCGACCCCGGACTTGAAGAAGATTCGGATACGTTTGTGGAGCTTGTTGACAGGACATTTTACCAGCTGAGCCGCGATGGCGTGATGGTGGTCATCATAGCCGATTATCCTGGCCTACTCCCTGTATCCCAGGTAGGTAAAGCCACAATCCCGACTTCCAAAAAGGATTCCCTATTTACACTTGACCCACCGCACATGTATTGCGTCTAACAGGGAGGGCCATCGGGGCGCCAAGCTGAACCCGCGGTGACTCGTCAACAAGGGGAACCGAAGCCGGGTAGGCTTAAAAGAAAGGCGGTCAGGACCGAGACGCCGTTACAAAGGTATGTTTAAAAACCTTCCACGAAGTTATCATTGTTAAAATATAACGATGTCTTCTGCCTTTTGACAGAAAGAGCGCTCGCCGGACTGTATCCGGAGA
Organism: Aegilops speltoides; assembly: GCA_021437245.1. Lineage (NCBI taxonomy): Eukaryota > Viridiplantae > Streptophyta > Magnoliopsida > Poales > Poaceae > Aegilops > Aegilops speltoides. Next base: position 57,057,557 of record CM038146.1, read on the forward strand.
GCCTGCCGGTCACGCTTCCACCAGCCAGACTCAAGGGCGGAGGTCAACGTGGACGATCCTCCTACAGAGAATGCAGATAGATTTTCCGCTACCACTCCAAAGTGGAAAGCGCCATAAATCATAGGCGCCGACGGGCCGCACTATGCGAACCTAATTTCTCAGAAGAGGCGTTCGACGCCTTTAACTTGGGGGACGCGTACATCCAGGCAGCTCAAGGTGGCCTAGCCAGGGCCACGGACCAGTACGTGAAGGATATACGGGTAAGAAAATTTGATAAGTGTATATATCAGTAGCCCCTGACACTTGAAATAGTTGGCACAACTGATTTAAGGATCCTTGTGTGCATAGGTTCTGACAGAGAAAAATACCCAGCTATCCAAAGAGCTGGAGGAGTGCAAGACCCAACTACGGGCAGCAACCGCCGTGATGGAGGAGTCTATGAAGCCCCCATCTGGTAATATTTACATTTAAACAAGAATAATGTCATGGTATATACCAGTTTAAGTATTCGACAAGAATGTAATTCTAAAAAGAGAACTTGCAGACAATCCTGGAGGTAATCCGGAGATCGTACCGAAGGATGAGCAACATGTTCGGTGACAGCTGAAGGCTGGCCAGCGCGTGCTTACCAAGGTTATAAAGGAGAAAAATATTCTCCCGGACGCGAACGTCCGGCTGGACGTCGAATTGAAGGATGTTCGGGCCCAGCTTGCTGACTCCCTGAAGGAGAATAAGAAGCTTCGACGCGGTATATTTAGTAAGTGTTTTGACGAACCACTATGAAGTTCGGCGTAGAAGCATGCTAACAGAATTATGGCTGTAGGCCTGATGACAGGTCATCCTGAAGAGGTGATGCCTGGGTCTGCGGGCGATCTTCTGCCAGAGCTCTCACAACTGCACGAACAAGTTCGACAAGTGATGCGGGACATTGCCCAAGCCTTGTGGCCATCTGCCTCCCTTCCAGGAGGTATGGGTGAGCTGCTCAAGGGAGCGTGGCAGCGCTTCCGATTATGGAAGATATCTGCCTGCCCACAAGGCGCAAGGGAGGCCTGGGCGATGGTGAAGACGCGGTACACCAAGGCTGACCCGAACCATATGGCCGAGGTCGGACCTGTAGTGTCGGATGGGAAGGAGATCCCTGTACATCTGGTGTATGACCAAGTAGCATTAGCCGCTAAGTATTTCCAACAGGACTGTAGACTAGACAGCCTATTGGATGGTATAGAAGAAGAATTTAGTGAGTCTAAGTGACATTGTACTTCGAAGGACATATGTTGTACCTAGCCGGATTGTAAATCATTTGTCTTGGCCAACCTTTTCGCTTCAACCTCTGGACCCGACAGTCCGGAGTGTATCCAAATACCCGCTCGGTTATGTTAAAACCGGGGCACGCGTGGAAACCAGGCGTAGGGGTCATAAGTGCTTGAAAAGACAAGTACCCAACTAGTTATGTTATATTACATGGGTAGTAAGAAACATCTTCTAGGGAGAATAGTTCCGTTAAGGGTTCCTTTCCCTGGGTGGGCATGCATTGATATGCATGTCCGAACTGCAAAAATTTACGCATGATATAAGCATCTGGGGGCATGTTTTGTAATGGATAAAATACATCTTTTTTTCACCGACCGAATATTCTCTTAAGAACGCTAGCTTTCGGCTTCACCTAGTCTGAGGTGCACATCCGGCTGACCCGGCAGTAACAATCGCAGAGGTGCTCCCCTTATGCCCTAGCCGAATTAACGGGAACGTAGGGCATAAACACAAGAGCCAGGCAACCCAGCTTGGCTAAAACTTAAGTCATATCGATGCATATAGTGGTGAAAAAAGGCACATACGTAGAAGTGATGCATATGTGTTGGGCATGAAGCCCAGAAGACAAATAAGCTTCTGTATAAGAAGCCCCCAGGTATGATGAGCGCACATAGCACGACCAGAGTGTGCGGTCGAAGCATACTGAAGTAGAAAAGGCTATAAATGTAAAAGGAGAGAGGGGATATAATTGAAAAGGGAAGGCGGGGGTAAGGAGACAAATACGGAGTTCGGCACTAGGCATAGAATCTGCGGAGTCTGGACTCGTTCCATGGATTCGGCTCGAGTCGATTGTCTGATGCATCACGCAGACGATACGCACCTTCAGTGAGAACTTTGTTGATGATGAAGGGGCCCTCCCACTTGGGCTTGAGCTTGTCCTTTTTCTTCTCTGGTAGGCGTAGGACGAGTTCGCCAATGTTATAGGTTTTGGCCCGCACTTCTCTGCTTTGATAGCTTTGATCTTGTTGTTGACAGAATGCGGAACGGGCCTTCGCGATGTCGCGCTCCTCCTCCAGGGCATCTAAGTTGTCCTGCCGATCCAGCTCGGCTTCTCTCTCTTCGTACATGCGCACTCTAGGTGAATCATGGATGATATCGCAAGGTAGCACTGCCTCTGCGCCGTACACCATAAAAAATGGTGTGTATCCGGTTGTGCGATTCGGCGTGGTCCGCAGCCCCCATAATACGGAATCAAGCACCTCGACCTAGTGCGTATCTGATTCCTTCAAGGATCGCACTAGTCTGGGTTTGATGCCGCTCATAATAAGACTGTCCGCTCGTTCAACTTTACCGTTTATTTGGGGGTGATAGACAGAAGCGTAATCAAGTTTTATGCCCATTTTGCTGCACCAGGTTTTCACCTCATCGGCTGTAAAGTTAGAGCCGTTATCGGTGATGATGCTGTGGGGGATACCGTATCGGTGTACGACCCTGGATATGAAGTCTATCACTAGTCCGGATTCGGCCGTTTTAACTGGTTTGACTTCTATCCATTTGGTGAATTTATCGACCATGACCAACAGGTATTTCTTCTTATGGCTTCCTCCTTTAAGGGGTCCGACCATACCGAGCCCCGAGACCGCAAAGGGCCAAGTGATGGGGATTGTTTGGAGGACGGTGGGCGGCATATGGCTTTGATTTGCAAAAAGCTGGCAACCGACATAGTGTTGGACAAGGTCTTGTGCGTCTACCCGGGCTGTCGGCCAGTAGAAACCTGTACGGAAGGCCTTGCTTACGAGCGCCTGTGCTGCGGCATGGTGGCCGCCGAGTCCGGCATGAATTTCAACCAAGAGCTGCCGCCCTTCCTCTTCGGAGATGCACCTTTGGAGTACTACGGTTGCGCTTTTCTTATAAAGCTCTCCCTCGTGGACTTTGTAGGCTTTAGAGCGCCGCACAATGCAGCGTGCATCATTTTGGTCCTCCGGGAGTTCCTGCCTATTTAAGTAAGCTAGAAAGGGTTCTGTCCACGAGGCGATAACCGCCATGATCACGTGGGCGGAGGGTGTGATTTCGGTGGTGGAGCCTCCGATTACGTCAGATTGTTCGGGATCTAGGGTTGTATGCGGATCCGGATTAGTATTGCTGGACTCCCCTTCCCATACCACGGATGGCTTAAACAGCCTTTCCAAAAAGATATTTGGTGGGACGACGGGTCACGTTTAGCGTCGATACGGGCGAGAATATCCGCCGCTTGATTGTTTTCTCGAACCACATGGTGGAATTCGAGCCCCTCGAATCGAGCTGACATTGTGAGAACGGCATTACGGTAAGCCTCCATTTTCGGGTGCTTGGCATCAATGTCTCCATTTATTTGGGATATTGCAAGGTTTGAATCCCCGTGTACCTCAAGACGTTGAATGCCCATGGAGACTGCCATCCGAAGACCATGCAACAGAGTCTCATACTCTGCTGCATTGTTTGAATCTGTGTAAAGTATTTGGAGTACATATTGGACTATATCTCCAATGGGGGACGTCAGGACGACACCAGCCCTTAGACCATCTAGCATCTTAGAGCCATCAAAGTGCATGATCCAATTGGAGTATGTACGCGCCGTACTCTTTAGAGAGTTCGGCTTCTGTCCATTCGGCGACGAAGTCAGCCAGTACTTGCAACTTAATGGCCCGCCGTGGTTTGTATGTTATGTTGAACGGTAGGAGCTCGATAGCCCATTTTGCAATCTGGCCCGTGGCATCTCGGTTATTTATTATGTCATTAAGTGGTACTTCGGAGGCCACCGTGATTGAACACTCTTGGAAGTAGTGTCGTAGTTTCCGGGATGCCATGAAGACCGCGTATGCTATCTTTTGATAATGTGGGTACCGTGACTTGCATGGAGTGAGGATGGTGGATACTTAGTATACCGGTTTTTGTAATGGGAATTTATGTCCATCTGTCTCTCGTTTGACGACGAGCACTGCGCTTACAACCTGGTGTGTTGCAGCTATGTAGAGCAACATGGGTTCGCCGACATTTGGCCCTGCCAGAATAGGATTGGTGGCCAAGAGGGCTTTTATTTCCTCCAGCCTTGCCGTGGCCGCATCCGTCCACTCGAAGTGTTCGGTGCGTCGAAGAAGGCGATAAAGAGGTAGCGCCTTTTCTCCTAATCGGGAGATAAAGCGGCTAAGGGCGGCCACTCATCCAGTTAATTTCTGGATTTGCTTGAGGTCTGTTGGGGTAGCCAACAGTGACAGAGCTCAGATTTTAGCCGGATTTGCTTCGATTCCTCTATTAGAGACAATAAAGCCCAAGAGTTTTCCGGCTGGTACGCCGAAAACGCATTTCTCCGGGTTGAGCTTGATGTCGTATGTTCGGAGATTGTCGAACGTAAGCCTCCAGTCGTCTATTAATGATTCGACATGTCTGGTTTTAATGACCATGTCGTCTACGTAAGCCTCCACTGTTTTGCCGATTTGTGTTTCCAGGCATGTCAGAATCATGCGTTGATAGGTTGCACTGGCATTTTTGAGCCCGAAAGGCATGGTGTTAAAACAGAAGGGACCGTATGGGGTGATAAATGCCGTTGCGGCTTGATGGACCCCGCCATCTTCATTTGATGGTATCCAGAGTATGCGTACAGGAAACACAATGAATCGTGTCCTGCGGTAGCGTCGATAATTTGATTGATGCGGGGGAGGGGGAAGGGATCCTTAGGGAAAGCCTTATTAAGGTCTTTGAAATCGACGCATAGGCGCCAGGATTTGTCCTTCTTTGGTACCATCACCAGGTTTGCTAGCCAGTCCAGATGTTTTATTTCTCTAATGAAATCGGCCTCGAGTAGCTTGGCTAGATCTTCTCCCATGGCTTGTCGCTTGGGTTCTGAAAAGCGCCGAAGAGTCTACTTGACCGGCTTGTATCCCTTTAGTATGTTTAGGCTATGTTCGGCCAGCCTGCGTGGGATACCTGGCATGTCTGAAGGATTGCAGGCAAAAATGTCCCAATTCTTGCGCAGGAACTCTCGTAATGCGGCGTCTATTGTGGGTTTCAGCTGTGCCCCAATTGATGCTGTTTTTGTAGGGTCCGTTGGGTGGACTCCCTGTCCACTGCGGAACGCAGCGCAATTAACTCTTTGGCCGCGAGGGCTTCGGATAGTGCCTCCAGGGCTAGTGCGGAAGTTTTATTTTCGGCATGGAGTGCTATGTCCGAATCACTTGCTGGAGTGATAATCCCATTGGACCCCGGCATCTTGAGTTTCATGTACCCGTAATGGGGTATAGCTTGGAAGCTTGTGAATGCGTCTCGCCCCAAAAGGGCGTGGTATCCACTGGTAAACGGGGCCGCTTGGAATGTGATTTCTTCGGACCTATAATTCTCCGGTGTGCCCAATACCACATCCAATGTGATTTTCCCTGCGCATCGAGCCTCCGGACTAGGGATGATTCCCCTGAAGGTTGTGTTGCTCTGCTCAATGTGGCTCTTATCTATTTCCCTCTTGTTAAGAGTTTCCTCATAGATGAGGTATAATCCGCTGCCGCCGTCCATCAGCACTTTAGTAAGCCGGAATCCGTCCACTATTGGAGTAAGGACCAAATCGGCTGGTGCTCGGACTGTTCGGAATTGAGGTTCGTCGCTGGCGTTGAAGGTTATGGCCGTATCGTTCCATGGGTTTATTGCTGCGACGTGGCAGAATTCGGCGAGGCTGCAGAGCGCTCTCTTGTGCCTGTTGTTTGAGGCGAAAGTCTCGAAGATGGTTAGGACTTGTATTGTTATTTTCTGCGGGATGGTGCTCTACGGTATTGTTGATGATAAGGTCCTTGCCGCTTTTAGCCACCTGCCGGAGTATCCAACATGCTCTGAGGCTGTGTGTTGGTATGGTGTCCGGTGTGCTGTGAATTTTGCATGGCCTATTGAGCCATCCCTCCAGTACGGTTCCACGCCCTGTAGAGGGCTTTGCCTTCTTTGTAATTCTATTGGGTAACTTGTGAGAGCGCACCCTTTTAGTCCGGACGAGGGGTTTAGTTAGGGCCGAAGGATCCCAGAATTTTGTTTGGGTCTTCCAGGCGCTTTCCATTGCGCAGTACTTCTGTACTATGGCCGCCAGATCGGCAAAGTGTGCTATGTCACGGCGACTTATGGCATTGAGAATTCCCTTGTCCGTGCAATTTTTGCAAAAGAATGAGATTGCGTCTTCCTCGTGACAGTCCTTGACTTTGCTCATTACAAGGAGGAATCTAGCCCAGAAGTGGTGTACTATCTCTTGGGGCTCTTGTCTGATATGGGAAAGATCGCTTGCATCTGGGTGGGTGGGTGAAATTAAGTCCACGTCCTGACCCAATCTGGAACCCGAGGGCGAAGGAGCTCCTGAGCTTGGCGGCTCGGGCTCCAGGATATTGCCCAATATTCGTGGCCCGCTGTTCGATTCTATGTTCGGAGCCTGGGCCACGTTCTCCCGTAAACGGGTATCCGGTTCAGAGAGCTCGGGAATCCGGACATAGTTCGTCCTCAAAACAGAGGAAGAATTGCCGTTTTGTTCCTCGACCACCGCTATCTGATGGGTGACCGGCGGAGAGATAATCTCCCTTAGGTCGGGTTTATGCCCGATCCGATCATAATCAATTGAGACCCCTAGGGCGGCGATGCGATCCAAGAGCTCGTTAAAGGAGGAGAGCTCCGTTGGACCCATCTGCTCAGTGTATTCCGGGCTGACGTGGAGGTTGTTTTTGATGACCCGCGATGTCAACGTCGGCGCGACGGCCGAACGGAGAGTTTGGCCTACAGCCAAGGATCCTCCGGAGGTAATGTTATGCTTGATAATGAGGCGAGCCATCAAGCCTTATCGGGACGGCATAGTGGAACTCTCAATGAAAGCGCCAATGTCGGTGTCAAAACCGGCGGATCTCGGATAGGGGGTCCCGAACTATTCGTCTAAAGCTAATGGTAACAGGAGGTAGGGGACACGATGTTTTACCCAGGTTCGGGCCCTCTCGATGGAGGTAATACCCTACTTCCTGCTTGATTGATCTTGATGATATGAGTTTTTACAAGAGTTGATCTACCACGAGATCGTAGAGGCTAAGCCCTAGAAGCTAGCCTATGATTATGATTGTCCTTCTCCTACGGACTAAACCTTCCGGTTTATATGGACACCGGAGGGGGCTAGGGTTACACAGAGTCGGCTACAGAGAAGGAAATCTAAATATCCGAATATCCAAGCTTGCCTTCCATGCAAAGGAGAGTCCTATCCGGACACGGGACGAAATCTTCAACCTTGTACCTTCATAGTCCAACAGTCCGGCCAAAGTATATAGTCCGGCTGTCCGAGGACCCCTTAATCTAGGACTCCCTCACATAGGAACTCCACGTTGGGGTTATCCTTAGCTTGTTGATCGGTGATCATTTCAGTACTGGCTTGTCATGTACAGTGGTGAAAAATATCCTCTCATGTTATGTATCACTTATATCTATGTATAGTGGTTCAGTTTGACACACACCTTTAGTTCTGTTTGAAAATGATGGATGCATTTTCTCACGTACTCAAATATTTGTCGTACATATTGATGTACTATTTGCTGACCAGCATGTTCAGCTTCTTGCATAATTAGCGATGCTATGCAAGTCACTAATGGCGTGAGATCTATTTCCCATTTGTTTTGAAAATGGCTGATAAGCATTCAAATGGGGCTAAAGAATCTAGTCTTTGTATATTCTTGTAAACGTAGACTCACAATTGTTTCAAACAAAGGTAGCCCCAACCCTTCACCTCGGGTGCTCTGGAGCTCGCCACCAAACTGTCCACCACCCTGCGCCAATACGGTCTTGAAGCTTCCCACGCCGTCTCACCACGGCACTGCGAAGGGTCCCTGCACAACGAAGAAGAGGATCCAGGACTAGGGGCAGCAGCACCGTCGGCACGCGGGAGGGCCCAACCTCCACCGTCATCGACGACAACCGACCGGACGCGACAGCAGGAGCATACCAGGCCCATGGTACCATAGGCCCGGCCCTAGGAATAATGAATAAGTCATGGGCGTCAAGACGACACTATGTTAATTCCAGTTATATGTATCTTAGAGTACTGAACTTGGCACTGTCAGCTAGTATTGTTTGTATCAGGTATGGACTAGTACTGTTTGTAAACTATCTTGTGCTCCATTGAAAGTGAAATTTGCTATCTGGTATATTTTTGTGACCTATCCCTGTCAGCTATATTGTGAACTATCCTTGTGTTGCAATGGAAGTGAAATGTGCTATCTGATTGGTCATACCAAGGTACATGTACAGCTATATGATGGAAAATATGCATTTTGACAGATTATACACAGGTACATGTACAGTTAGACCTGTTAGAGTTAATTCAGCGTTGGAGTTAGGCTAACCAGCAGTCAGCTTTGTCATTAAGCTAACTACCTTACCAATTAGCATTTAGCGCTGTCCAAACGCTACACAGCGCCTGTTCATAGAACATATGCTACCTTGTAAACCGCCATTGAGGCATCTAGGCTATATATACCCCAACAATCAATCAATAGAATGACTCTTTTAATCTCAGTCCTTTACCCTTTAACAAGAACATCTTGTATCTGCATTTGACTGAATATGCAGTGAGTACATGTACAGTAATGATTTTTGAGACCAACTTGTATCTTCATGTACGTGTGCAATACTAATTTTTGACAGATTATAAATGCATGCACATGTGCAGTACTGACCTCTTGCACTGAACATGTACAGCAATGATTTTTGACAGATTTTTAACATGTATATGGAGTGAACTTTTGCACTCAACTCTTGACAGTACACATATATGAGGTGAACATATGGCCAGTAGAAAAGCGTAAGTTCTGAACCTGAACATTATAGCAGGTTTACAAATTTACTAGTCTTATGATCAGCACAATGATCATAAACAGAACATAGCCATTGCAAGTTGCAGCCTGGTCATAATCCGAAACACAGAAGTCATGAAGATCCCCATTTCTGTCTACAGATTTCTCCTCACCTAAATTCATCAAACATGGCAACATGCTAACCCCTCTATTTTCTTTGGCTTGTTTCTCCGAAATTGACATGAATGTAACCTTTTCTCCTCTGCCTTTGAACTACTTGCTACAGTTTGTGTCCTCTTGGTTACTCTGCGTGTCCCAAGTTTGTTGCCTTGCAGCCTCCTCACGAGTGAAAAAAGGGTTGTCTTTCCCTGAAACAGAGCAAAATTAAGAAGTCAGTCGCTCACATAAAAGAGAGCACGATCAAACATGCCAAGTGCTCATTCAGGAACCTACATTCAATAAATCCTAGCATAATGGGCGTGAAATTCCATCAAATCTAACAGAAGACCATAGGGGAACTAAAAATCAATACTTAATCCACTTTGGAATGACTTGGTCGTAACCAAAAACCATGCCGCACCTGGATAACTTTGACTCACCTAATGGACGACGACGGGTGACATTTGGGCGATGGGCGCTGCAGCGATGAGGAAGAGGCCTGGGCGCTGCGGCGGGAAGGAACACGGCTGGGCCACTGTTGGAGGTAGCCGGGGAGGTTGCTGGTCGGGGGTGAACCAGGCGGGGAGCCAACACGTCATCACTTGGTACGACGCCAGATCCGGCGGGGGAGGGGGCGGGATAGGAGGCGGCGGTCGCCGTCATCGCGGGAGAGGAGGTGGCGGTCGCCGGCATCGCAGGAGAGCATGGGGAATTTGAGTGCTGTTGTGAAGACTGGATCTACCGAGAATATTGCCATGGGGAATTTTAGTGACCGATTTACCCTTTCATTAGATGTAATTTCTCGTAATTTAAATTTTATAACTCACTGTAACTCCTAATTTCCCACTGTTAAATTTGGGTGGATGAACGGCTCATAAAATCGCCAATCACCGTAACAGTTGTACTGAAATTATACTCAACTGATGATAGTGAGAGGTCCCAACGATTTTAGAAACAAGCACGTATTTTTCTTATAATGAAGTTGAACATGCTCCTACAGTCCTACACCTTTGTAGTTCTTGAGAAAATAAAATGGACTAAAGAATCTATCATATGCCTATGACAATATCAACCCAGCAGTGGGATGGTTGATGAACCATTAACAAATCTAATGGAGAGCATGGCAGCAACAATCCAGGAAAACATAACACAAGAGACGGTTGAATGTGGCAGGATTGATTAATGTTGGCCCAGGATGATATGTGGGATCGTGTTGGATGGAGTTGTACTTGCATGTGCGATAACTGAGCAGATATGTGTACGAGTGTGTGCATTGACACAGTGCATGTGAGAGATCTAAACCTCTCCTTGTTCTATGATAGGTATCTCGTCACGCTGTGATAGGTGGGAGGGTAGAAGTGTTAGGTTTAATCTTGATTCGTGTATCCGCACATTTAGTTTTACTATGTGCATGTAGTTTAGACGGTAGTAAGGTTATGTAGGCCGGTGAAGCTTTGGTTGTGCGCGAAAGAGGCAAGATGCCGGGATGCGGTGCGATGCGGCAAGCACGGCGAGATGCCGACGGCAGTGTGAAGGTGCGGTGCTGCGTGAGGCAGCAAGGTCATGTGATGTGACAAGCGCATGGACGGCGAAGCGGGACCGGCTGGATGGATTGGTTAGATGCATGCAAGTGGTTAGCTAGCTTCATGGGTGAGTTTTTTAGTGGCCGGTTGTGATGGCCGAGTCATGCGTGTGTACGTGCTGGTGGCCAAGTGTGGGCGCGGAACCTGCTAGTGGGTTAGTGGATGGAGTCATGGATTAGTAGCGTGAGTGGTGGGTCAGCTTGTTACTGAGCTGCGTGTGTATATAAAGTGATCAGATGAATGAGAAAAATTCAAGGCCGTGAGGGCTGCGAGAAAGAATGTAGTGCATGTGTGTCTCATCGGGAGTAAAAGGCAAAGCTGGTTTTCTCCACGGTGAGGTGTGTGTATGTGTTCCATCCATGGTGTGTGTTCTTGAGACTAAGAGAGAAGAGAGAGTTGTGTGAGGCAACGTGAGGAAGAAGAAAAAGCGGCGCTATGAAGAGGCGGCGCCAACAAGAAGGTGAGCAAGCAAGCAGGGAAAGTTGGAGATCACGGTCATTGAGCTGGCCAGGAGGGCATTGGAAACCCTGCACCTGAAACTGAGCGACCCGCTCATGACGGAATATAATAGATGATGTTCTGGAGGATGTTCTACCATTAATTTTGAGCCTTCTTGGCATGGGAGGCATAGGGAAATGATACTACCTCTCACTCACTTTAGAGGGCGTGCACGTATCTCTAGGTCGTCAATTTGACCAACCTAATACAAGTCATATATTACAAAAAACATACCAATATAAACTTTAGATGTTCTATTTTCAAATGATATAATTTTTGTGTTATATAGTTTATATTAGGGTGATAAAATTGACAACCTAGGTATACGCGTAGGACTTATAAACTAAAATGGAGGTACTATGTTGGATATACTGCATTTATACCACTAGTAGAAAAAGAACCTATTGTCCCGGTTCGTAAGGGCCATTTGTCCCGGTTTTTGAACCGAGACTAACGTGTCGGTACTAATGCCCTATACCTTTAGTCCCGGTTCTTACATAAATCCGGATAGATGGGCCTGCACATGGCCGGTGCGGCGAGCCCAGGCAGGAGGCCCTTTGGTCCCGGTTGGTGACACCAACCGGGACCAATAGGCATCCACGCGTCAGCATTTCAGGTGTTGGGGTTTTTTTTGGGTCGCGCTAACTGCCACACGTGTGGCAGGAAGGGAGACGCACCACACGTCTCTAATGTAAACAGATTGCCACGTCATCGCATGCATGCATGCAGGAATCTTTTTGGATTTTCATTTTTAAAATGTTTTATCTCTTAAACGAAAAATCCGATTGAAAATCCGTTTTCACCATTAAATCCCTCGCGATGAGATCTTCGAAATTAGATCCCATGTTGATATGTTTTGATGAATTTTTTTTTGGATTAAAAGTTGCCATGTCTATTGCATATGAATTGTCATGATGTTTACACTGAAGTTGCCATGATATGTTTCAGCTATTTTCTTCTACATTTAAAAGTAAATTTTGACATTTATAAAACGGGGAATTAAGAAACTAGACTTGCCATGAACCATAAACTAAAATTGACATGATACATACATGCACGTAAAATTGCCATGGTTCATATAAAAAATATTTTTCATGGTCAAAGTACTGGAGTTGCCATCATCAAAATATTAAAAATTGCCATGATCTACAAACTAAAATTGCCACGTGGCAACTTTAGTTTAAGCCCTATGGCAACTGCAGTGTAAACATCGTGGCAACTTCTGGCAAAAAAAATTTGATCGAAACATATCAACATGGGGTCTAGTTTTGAAGATCTCGTTGAGACGAATTTAATGGTGAAAACGAATTTTTAGTTCGCTTTTTTATTTAGGAGATACAACATTTTTAAGCCGAAAACCAAAAAAAATTATGCTGATGTCATCTATTCATACGTGGCAAAATGAATGGTGATGGAGGCGGGTGGGCGATGTGCAAACGCCCACATGTGTGGGTGTTAACATTTCCGTTTTTTTAAAGGGGTGGAGGGTTAGGGGGTTTTGGTCGGTTAATTTAGGTGTTTCATATATTGTGTTAGCTAGCTAATTAATAGAGAGAAGTGTCTCTCTTATTTCCGTGCTTGGTCGACGCTACGTACTATACGTATAGAGAGGACTAGACACACTAGCATGTAAGGAAATGAAGGAAATAGAACATCGTCATGGACATATGCATATAGAGAGAAGTGATATCGACCACCTCTCCTTCTCTGAGAAATTGGTCGAACAACAAGTTCTCGTATATCTATCCGACGCTACGTACTGGCTACATATATACAATATAAGTATCTCCTAATTAAAAACGAGCTGATTAGGGTCCACATGGTATTCTTCGTCTTTAGTGATCACCTGGTCAAGAAAGAATGTTGCCAATTCCTCTTGAATTCCTCGCATACGATCTGGTAGTAGGAGTTCGTCCCGCATCCGAAATATCTAATTTGAAGAAGGGGGTCAATACATATATGTGAATAAATGAAACTGAACACAAATGATGGTAATAAAATAATATTATTATTTACGCACTTCATATTGTTTGTTAGAGTAGCCCCGCTCACAGGTCGTGTGGCAGATGGACTCGCAAATGTAGTATCCACAGTAATCATTCCCTTTTTCCAGCCACAACCACTTTCAAAGAAATAGAGGTCAATCAAACTGATAATTAGCAAGCATCCTAAATGGTATTGATGAAACTAGCGCTTGAATTACTGGGAGATGCGTGGGACATGCTACTATAGTACTTACTTTTTGAGTGTCTAAATTGCAGCTTCTTCGGCAGTCCCGGAGTTTTTGAGGTGAATTTTTTCCAAACCCTGCCAGACAAAAAAAACAATTACTTGATATCAGAAAATGAACAAAGTTGCCGATATGGTGCGATAATGATCGATTTAACTCACTTCTCTAGAATTTCAGTCATGTCCGCATACTCCTTGGGATCTTTTCGTCTTCAGTCTAAGACGGTTACTAGTCCCTGCTCAAGCTTAATCTCTAGGAGAATATAGTGAATGCTGCGCACGCATGCATAACTCATCAATTACATTACTATAACCTCGACTAATAAGGGAAACCGAATATGCACAAGACAGTAACACTCACTTGAATTCGTAAGGGAAGAGTATTATAGCTTTGTTTTGATTTAATACAAACCATTGTAGCAGCTTGGCCTCGGTATCTTTGGCCTGAAATTTAACCATATATGCATCTATGAGATTTCTGTTAATGAACCCAATATCACCGATTTGTCGTTATTTCAATTCGGCAATCTGCAATCTGCATAATATAGTGAGAATAATTAAAAATACATGCAATGAAAGAGCTGACCTATATATAGAGACTTAATGACAGAAGTAGTACTGTACTTATGGGCAGTAGCAAGTGATTATTAATTTATCGAGGGCCTTTAGATTGAAAAACGCGAAGAACTCCTCAAATGGAACATTCAACAGTTCAATTCCAATGAGGTCATGCTCCTCTCTGACTCTCAGCGTCAAAATATTCGTCCCCTCAGACTCTCTGCAGGTTTTCTTGTACCAATCAAGGAATATAAACATCATCGCTAGTACAGATCTTTCACCTTTGACGAGAGGCTTCCCGTACACGTATTTGTGTTCGTCCACCTCCAAGAAATCATAATGTACATCGTCGGACAGGTAATCTTCAAGATTGTTATAACCGGGCACCATCCCGCCCGGAACATTAGCGACGATATCTCTAGACACCAGGAGCGGGGGGAACGATTGGTTCGCTCATTCACCGGCTGGGCAACTTTTTCCCCGCTCGTCGTTGACCACTGATAGTACTTCCCGACCGCGATGCTTCCACAAATGACTTTGTAATAATGCGCTCATAGTTGCCTTTCGCCGGAGACTTTGGCGGTTTCTTTAGGGCAGCCAGAGTACGCTTCACTTTTGCCGGATCTATCTTCTCCTACGGAGGTGGATGTTTCTTTGCTTTCACCCCTTCAAAGATGTTCTTCACTTCGGCTTGCACAATCTGCGTATTTTCCTCCACGGTCCTCTCGTATGGTAACTTCTCTGGAGTCTTGAGAGAAGGACCGAATTTGTATTGCCTCCCGGCTCTGGCTGTGCTGCTAGACGCCGAAGTAGACGAAGCGGCTGCGGCTGTCTTTCCTTTCTTACGAGGTGGAGAAGGACTACGACGCGCCGGAGCAGCCAGAGCGGCGGCGGGTCTCTTGATCCGCCCTTGTTGACGAGGCGGAGAAGGAGGAGGCTTGCTGCTCGGGCGCGCTGACGCAGGCGGCGAAGGAGGCGGAGTGCCGCCACGCGCCAAAGAAGGAGGCTGAGTGCCCTGATCACTCGCCGGAGGAGGAGGCGGATTGCCCTAACTCACCGGAGGAGGAGGAGGAGGAGGCGGAGGCATCCAGTTCGGAAGGTTGATGAGCTCTTTCTGCCATAGGCATGGAGTCTTTAGAGAAGAACCCAACCGAATCTCCCCTTCACCTGTAGGGTGGTCAAGCTGAAGGTCCTCAAATCCATCCGTTATTTGATCCACCATGACCCTAGCATATCCTTCTGGAATCGGCTGGCCGTCGTAGGTTGCGCCAGGTTCATGGGGTAAAACTGAGCCAATAGCCGCCTTGACTTTCAATGTCATCCATCGCATCATAAGGTGGCAATGTTGAGACACCATGATAGCATCCACGGGGTAGCTAGCAGGAGCCGTGAAGACAGGCTCCAGCTGCTGAGTCTGTTTGGTGGAAGCCATGCCGCTTCTCCGCTGAGATGGCGGGGTAGCTTCAGGGGAAGATTCGGCTGGTCGTTTTCTGCGATTTGCTTTTCATTCTTCTAGCCCTTGTACCCTTTCATGCAGCGCCTGTAGTTGGTTATGCTCCACTTTCTTCCTCCTCTCCTGGGTTTTGTAACCCCCTGCGTCCGGAAAGCCAGCCTTGCACGGAACGGAGCCTGGCGTGCCTGTCCAGGGTGCTCTGGATTCCCGAGGGCCATTATGAGCTCGTCCTTCTCTCTGTCTGGGACGAACGTCCCTTGCTGCACTTTCTCGATATATCCTGAAGCCTTGTGACGAGTACTCGCAGTTTCTCTTCCGTCCAAACGCACTTCACTGTTACAGGGTCCAAGGTTCCGCTAACCCAGAAGAACCAAGTCCGGCAACGGTCTGGTCAGTTCAATGTCTCTGGTTCGACCCCTTTAGCATTTAGGTCATTGAGGGAGTCCTGGACTAGGGGGTGTCCGGACAGCCGGACTATCATTATCTGCTGGACTCCAAGACTACGAAGATAGAAGATTGAAGACTCCGGCTCGTGTTCGGATGGTACTTTCCTTGGCGTGGAAGGCAAGCTTGACAATACGGATATGTAGATCTCCTACCATTGTAACCGACTCTGTGTAACCCTAGCCTCCTCTGGTGTCTATATAAACCGGAGGGCTTTAGTCCGTAGGACAACATACATTACAACAATCATACCATAGGCTAGCTTCTAGGGTTTAGCCTCCTTGATCTCGTGGTAGATCTACTCTTGTACTACCCATATCATCAATATTAATCAAGCGGGACGTAGGGTTTTACCTCCATCGAGAGGGCCCGAACACAGGTAAAACATCGTGTCCCTTGTCTCCTGTTACCATCCGCCTAGACGCGATTCGGGACCCCTACCCGAGATCCACCGGTTTTGACACCGACATTGGTGCTTTCATTGAGAGTTCCTCTGTGTCGTCACCGATAGGCTTGATGGCGTCTTCAACCAACAACGCCGTCCTGGGTAAGACTTTTCTCCCCGGACAGATCTTCGTATTCGGCGGCTTTGCACTGCGGGCCAATTCACTTGGCCATCCGAGTAGATCAAAGCTACGCCCTGGCGTCAGTCAGATTTGAAGTTAAACTTCACGGCCGATGTCCGCGGAGACTTGATCTTCGAAGGATTCGAGCCACAGCCGAGTGCGCCGCACTGTGACGACGGGCATGATCTAGCTCTGCCACCGAACAGTGCCTTGGCGGCCGCACCCGGATCCGCCCCGACCATTAGCCCGGAGCCGATCGCCCATACCGAGGGCCGGTGGATAGACGCCGCCCTGGGGGCTTCAACATCCACGGCGATGGAGCCGAACACTGACCTTGTCCCCTGCGAAACTCGTGACTCCGAGGCGCCGGACTCCTCGCCGGACTTCGAACCTCCCGCGCCCCTACCAATTGATCTGGATTGGGCGCCGGTTATGGAATTCACCGCCGCGGACATCTTTCAGTACTCGCCTTTTGGTGATATCCTGAATTCACTAAGGCATCTCTCGTTATCAGGAGAGTGCTGGCCTGACTATTGCCAGGATGGTTGGGGCTTGGACGATGAAGAAATTCAAAGCCCACCCACCACCCACCTTGTAGCCACTGTCGAAGATCTAACCGACATGATAGACTACGACTCCGATGACATCGAGGCTATGGACGACGATGCCGGAGACGAACAGGAACTAGCGCCTACAGGGCACTGGAAGACCACCTCATCATACGACATATACAAGGTGGACACCCCAAAAGATGGGGATGACGAAGAAGCAGCGGAGGCAGATTCCCTAAAGAAGCAGCCCAAACGCCGACGTCAGCGGCGCCGCTCTAAACCACGCCACAGCAAGAATGGAGATTCCGGCATGGGAGATAATAACACTCCAGAGAGTGCCGAAGACAATCCCCTCCAGCAAGACTCAGCGAAGGAGGATGCAGAAGCAAGCCCCCACAAGAGGGCGGCAGACGAAGGGGTTGAGGATGATAACTATATGCCTCCCTCCGAAGACGAAGCAAGCCTCAACGATGACGAATTCGTCGTACCTGAGGATCCCGTCGAACAAGAGTGCTTCAAGCGCAGGCTCATCGCCACAGCAAACAGCCTAAAGAAAAAGCAGCAACAGCTCCAAGCTGATCAAGACCTGCTGGCCGATCGATGGACCGAGGTCCTCGCGGCCGAAGAGTATAAACTCGAACGCCCCTCCAAAAGTTACCCAAGACGCAAGCTGCTCCCCCGATTAGAGGAGGAAGCATACGTACCTTCATCACCGGCAAGACGATATGGTGACCGACCACCCGTGGTCGTGGCGAGAGGCATCAGGCCCCAGCCAAGACCGTACCCCGGCATCGCTCCAAAAGTACGAAGCCAAGAGGGAACGCGCCAGACTTGCAAGACATATTGGAGGACAAGGCAAGACAATCCAGATCCATCTACGGATCACGTGGGTGCCCTACGACCCACAACGAATACCGTCGCACCGGACACAATAACCCCGGCCGGGCCGAACACAGCAGACAGCGCTCTCTCGAGCTGCGTCGCGATATCGCTCAATACAGGGGCGCCGCACACCCTCTATGTTTCACTGACGAAGTAATGGATCATCAGACCCCGAAGGGTTTAAACCCGTAAACATCGAATCTTACGATGGCACAACAGACCCCGCGGTTTGGATCAAAGACTATCTTCTCCACATCCATATGGCCCGCGGTGATGATCTACATGCCATCAAATTTCTCCCACTCAAGCTTAAAGGACCAGCTCGGCATTGGCTAAATAGCTTGCCCGCAGAGTCAATTGGGTGCTGGGAAGACCTGGAAGCCGCATTCCTCGACAACATCCAGGCACGATAAAGCGACCACCAGACGCCGACGACCTAAGCCACATTATTCAGCAGCCAGACGAATCGGCCATACAATTCTGGACACGGTTCTTGACAAAGAAAAACCAAATCGTCGATTGTCCGGATGTAGAGGCCCTTGCAGCCTTCAAACATAACATCCGGGACGAATGGCTAGCCCGGCACACAGGGCAGGAAAAGCGAAATCCATGGCAGCCCTCACATTGTTAATGACCCGCTTTATGCTGGAGAGCACAGCTGGCTAGCCCGCAGCAACAACCTCCGTAAAAATTCGGCAGTCCGGATACAAAGGACAACAACGGCAGGTCACGTCGAAGCAAAAACAAGCGCCGCGTAACGGCGGCGATAAGGAGGATACGGCGGTCAATGCCGGATTCGAGGCTCTAAACCGGTCGCCAGAAGAAGCCATTCAAAAGAACCACTCCAGTCCGTCCAATCTGGACCGAATACTCGACCGCTTATGCGGATACATGGCACCTCCGAAAAGCCAGCTAACCACACCAATAAAGATTGCTGGGTGTTCAAGCAGGCCGGCAAGTTAATTGCCGAAAACAATGACAAGGGGCTAAACAGCGACGACGAGGAAGAGACCCGACCGCCAAACAACAGAGGACAGAAGGGTTTCCCCCCACAAGTGCGGACGGTGAATATGATATACGCGACCCACATACCCAAGAGGGAGAGGAAACGCGCACTAAGGGACGTCCATGCGATGGAGCCAGTCGCCCCAAAGTTCAATCCATGGTCCTCTTGTCCGATCACTTTCGATCGAAGAGACCATCCGACCAGCATACACCATGACGGATTCGCCGCATTGGTTTTAGACCCAATCGTCGATGGATTTCACCTCACGAGAGTCCTGATGGACGGCGGCAACAGTCTAAACCTGCTTTATCAGGATACAGTGCGCAAAATGGGCATAGACCCATCCAGGATTAAACCTACAAAGACAACCTTTAAAGGTGTCATCCCAGGAGTGGAAGCTAATCTATGCAGCTCACCACACCGAAGTGGTCTTCGGATCGCCGGATAATTTCTGGAGCGAAGAGTTAATCTTCGACATAGTCCCGTTTTGCAGTGGCTATCACGCCCTACTCGGACGAACCACGTTTGCAAAATTCAACACGGTGCCGCATTATGCATACCTAAAGCTCAAGATGCCAGGCCCTCGTGGAGTCATCACGGTCAATGGGAATACGGAACGCTCCCTCCGAACGGAGGAACATACAGCGGCTCTCGCGACAGAAGTACAGAGCGGCCTTTTAAGGGAATTCTCAAGTTCGGCAGTTAAAAGGCCGGACACAGCAAAGCGCGCCCGGAGCAATGCCAACCAAGACCACCTGGCGCGATCAGAGCACGTGTAGCAATGCGGCCCCAACCCTCGCCCGCGCATGATCGCAAGAATAACACTCCGCGTACATCATTACGCTTTGGAGATACCATGGGCGCAGGGAAAGGGGCACGATCACAATGGACCCAGAGTGCGGCTCGACCACACCAGGGGCTCGCAAGTGTGCCCCCCTTCTTTTCTTTTTCACTTTACTACTTTGTGTACACAGGACTCCGTTAAGCAGAAGCCCTGTCCGGTGGCGAACCTGCCGAACTCATGATGCAACAGTCAGGGACTAAAGAAGGCCGCGACGAACACTCAGGTGGTCTCAATTACGAGCATTAAATTCGATTATATACACCAAGTCTGCAGCTCATCACGGAGGGGACATGTTTATTTAGTCCAAATCCCTTGCCTATCAAGACTATTTGTATCGATCCGCTCTACTAGCAGACTTTCTTTCATAAATAATGCAGCACCTCTTTATTTGCAATTGCATTACCTTTTATATATATGTTCATCACACGACATCTTGCACCCGTATATTTTGGTACGACCGAATACGCCAGGGGATTCTGTTCCCCCATTTATGGTGTGATAAAGTCCGAACACTTTCACAAGTGCGGCACCCCGAACTTATAGCATTATAAGAATCAGCTCTGAATCATGTCTTGGGTCAATAGTTGGGTTTGCTCGGCTCCCACGTTTTGGTGCCTTACGTTCCGTTCTGTCGGCTAAGGTGGCACTGGGAGAACCACTGCGATTGCGCCCCGGTTGAGCCGGGTTAACGCCTCAGTGGAGAAAGCTAAAATTGATCGGCATGATAAGGCGAGACTGGTCGCAGATTCGAGAGGTTTTTCGGGTCATAAAGACTCACGCCGCTCGAGCGAAGTTCGGATCTTGTCCGCGAAGGTGTGGATAGCGCCCGGATTCGGTCTTCGAATACCGGGGCTTCACCAAATTTAAAATTATAGAATTCTATGGCTAAGTGAGAGTGTTCAAGCATTATAAGTCCGGTTGCCTTGTTCGTTGTGTTGAGCGCCTCCCTCGATGGACCCAACAATGGGAACAAGAGTGCTCATGTTTATCCCGAACACCCCAGCACTTGCGGCTTGGGGGCTGAAGCCAACGACTTGCCATCTCTCAGATTTTACAAACGGACGCACAGAAGGTAATATTTTAAATTAAACAAGTGTTGCTTATGGCGCATATAAACGAAGTTTTCAGCGCGCAGGATAAATACACAGCGAGTTCACTCAAAGATTACATTTCGGGAGCACTCATCTGCAATATCGTAGGCTCCCTTCAGGACAACTTTATAATACCGCTCCGGCGTGCGATGCTCCTTGCCCGGCGGCGGCGGATCCGTGAGAAGCTTCTCCGCATCTAGTTTACCCCATTGCACCTTTATGCGGGCAAGGGCCCGACGAGGGCCTTCAATATAGGCGGAGCGCTTAACTACATCCAGCCTGGGGCATGCATCCACCAGCCGCCGCACGAGGCCAAAGTAGCTTCCAGGCAGGTCCTGTCCAGGCCACAGCCGGACTATGAGACCCTTCATGGCCTCCTCAGCTACCTTGTGGAGTTCGACCAGCTGCTTCAGCTGGTCGCTTGGGGGCACCGGATGGCCGGCCTCAGCGTACTGAGACCAGAAGACCATCTCCATCGATCTCCCCTCCTCGCCACGATAGAATGCGGCGGCATCAGACGCACTACGCGGCAGATCTGCAAACGCCCCTGGAGAGCTCCGAATTCGGGTAAGTATCCGGTAATTCACATTAACATGCCAGCTTTGCATGAAAAATGCCTTACCTGCCGCTATCTTCTTTATGTCCTCAACTTCCTGAAGGGCCTTATGGGCCTCGGCCTTGGCGGACATGGCACATTTGAGGGCCGAGGCAAGCTCGGACTCTCGAGTCTTGGAGTCACGCTCCAAACTCTCATGCTTTTCCATGAGAGCTTGGAGCTCTTGCCGAACTTCCGCCACCAGTGCCTCTTGTTTATCTCGCTCTGCCCGTTCCGCGGACGCATTGCGTTCGGCCGCGGACACAGCATCCTTCAGGGCTGCCACCTCATTAGTGGCCCCTGCAATTCACATATTATCCCTGTCATTTTTATTTGCAACCAAAACCCTTTTCTGTAAGGTACTTATTCAAAGAGGTGTTACTCACCTTCTTTTTCCTCGAGCTGCCTCTTGGCATGGCCGAGCTCTTGCTCGGACCGCTCGAGATCCTTCTTCAGCACCTCGACCTCTGCCGTTAATGCGGCAGAGGTCAGTAGCGCAGCCTGCAAACCCATATTGACATATTTTAGGCAACCCTGCGTCTATCTTGTTAGATCCTCAGTCCGGCTTTTCTTTTCGAACACCGAACTAAGCATCAGGGGCTACTATCTATGCGGTATTACATTACATAATTTTAACTTCTTACCTCAAAGCCTATTAGA
This sequence comes from Aegilops speltoides, assembly GCA_021437245.1. Lineage (NCBI taxonomy): Eukaryota > Viridiplantae > Streptophyta > Magnoliopsida > Poales > Poaceae > Aegilops > Aegilops speltoides. Next base: position 57,079,753 of record CM038146.1, read on the forward strand.
AGGCTGCTGCAGGCTTTGGTCAGCCCGCTCTTAGCAAGCTGAACCTTCTCAATCACCGCACTCATGATAGTGCGGTGTTCTTCCTCGATGGAAGCGCCTTTAAGCGCCTCCAACAGGTTATCCGGCGCCTCTGGTTGGACGAAGGCCACCGACGTCGCGGTCCTGCCCTTCTTTCGAAGGGGCCGCTTGCCGGACTCTGGAACTACTGCGGGTTCCGATGTAGAGTCCGGCACGAAGTCCGGAGGTTGCGACGGCGCCCGAGCCTCCTCCTGATGGGTCCCTCTCTGGGATCCCACCTCGGCGTCCTCGTCGGCGCGTGGGGTAGAGGCAGTCGGGATGGAATTCACATCCGACGAGGCCAATGACCCGCTTGATGAAGCGGGAAGATCATCATCGGCCGGACTACGGACAGAACGCGGCCTTAGAAGGACACTACGCGATGTAAAAGAAATTACACATCAAGGATCCGGATAATTACGATCTTGCCGGACGCCTGGCCCTTGGAGGCCACTCATCCTCGCCAACGTTGATGTTGGCGAAACTGTCCGGGGGGATAGTTCTCCCCCTCTTGGACCCTTCGGCCTCCCCGATCGGGGAAGCCTTCCTCTTCTTCTCTCCCTCCTCCGGGAGAGAATACTCCTCCTCCTCGTCTTCAGGGGAGGAGTCCTCGTCGTCGTCAGACGCTTGATTACGGGAACTCTTTCGAGTCCCCGTGGCCACCTTCTTGGCTTCTTCTCCGGCACCATGTGCGGTGCCGGAACTAGTAGCCCTGTTAAGCGGGCGTCCACTGGGTCTTCTGGCATAGGAGCCGGGTTGATAAGCAGCTTGGCCTTCTCCATCCATTCTTGTCAAAGGAAGAGGCAGAATGAGACCACATTAAAGGTTCATTTAATTATCACAAGTGTCCCATAATGGGGTTGAATCACTTACCTCGTCAGTTGGACACTGCGAGCTGAATCCGCGATCCTCCTTCGCGGATGCGGGGGCTTCGGCGCCCTTGAACAGCACCCTCCAGGCACCTTCGTATGTTGTACCGAAGAGCCCACTCAGCGCCTGGTGCTGTTCCGGATTGAACTCCCACAAATTGAATGCCCGTTCTTGGCATGGGAGAATCCGCCGGAGGAGCATGACGTGGACCACGTCGACGAGCCGGAGCCTATTGCTCACCATCTTCTTGATGCAAGCTCGGAGTCTCATCACCTCCACCGGACTGCCCCACTGCAAGCCCTTCTCTTTCCAGGAGGTGAGCTGCGTGGGGATTCCAGATCTAAACTCGGGGGCCGCCGCCCATGTGGGCTTGCGCGGCTCGGTGATGTAGAACCACCCCGATTGCCACCCCTTGACGGAGTCCACGAAGGTCCCTTCAAGCCAAGGGACGTTGGGCAATTTTCCCAACATGGCGCCTCCGCATTCCGCTTGCGTACCCTTCACAACCTTCGGCTTGACGTTGAAAGTCTTGAGCCACAGGCCGTTGTGGGGCCGGATGCAGAGGAAGGCCTCACACACGACGATAAACGCCGAGATGTTGAGGATGAAGTTCGGCGCCAGATCGTGGAAATCCAGGCCGTAGTAAAACATGAGCCCCCGGACAAATGGATGGAGCAGAAAGCCCAGTCCGCGGAGGAAGTGGGGGAGGAACACGACCCTCTCATTAGGCCCCGGGGTGGGGATGAGCTGTCCCTCGTCGGGCAGCCGATGCACGATATCGCTGGAAAGGTATCCGGCGTCGCGCAGTTTGGTGATGTCCTCCTCCTTAACGGTGGAGGCTAACCATTTACCTCCCGCTCCGGACATATTCGGAGGAGGTCGAGGCGAGATGCGCAAGCTTGGGCGTTGGAGCTTGAGTGCGCAGAGATGGATAAGCAAAGGAGGAAGAAGGCGTAGCTGAGAAGGTGAATATCCTTATCCCTTATATATAGGCGGACGAAAACTATGCGTCCCCCACCAGCCTGGTAAAACTGGCTTATCTCCCAAGCGCCACCATCAATGGCGCGGTTGGGTTACCCACGTCCGTATTGATGAGGATCCCGGAATAAGGGGAACACGATCTCTGCTTTGACAAGACGTGCCAACGAAACCGCTTCGCTAAACGTGCTGAGGTGGTATGGTAAAAAACGATTCAAACAAGGGCTTGGTAGTGGTGTGATGTCACACCGCATAATACGTCAGTAGATTGAGCTAGTGTATATTTTATTCTCTCTACGGTGGAATGTGGAAATTATTTTTGCAGAGCCGGACACTATCCTGGTGTTCATGATCTTCTTTGGATTATTCAAGGGAGGAACCCGTCTTGCAATGCCGAACATTATGCGCGCTGGACTTATCGTCATTGAAGACTGGTTCAGGGGCTACTGAGGGAGTCCTGGACTAGGGGGTGTCCGGACAGCCGGACTATCATTATCCGCCGGACTCCAAGACTTCGAAGATAGAAGATTGAAGACTCCGGCTCGTGTCCGGATGGTACTTTCCTTGGCGTGGAAGGCCAGCTTGGCAATACAGATATGTAGATCTCCTACCATTGTAACCGACTCTGTGTAACCCTAGCCTCCTCCGGTGTCTATATAAACCGGAGGGCTTTAGTCCGTGGGACAACATACATTACAGCAATCATACCATAGGCTAGCTTCTAGGGTTTAGCCTCCTTGATCTCGTGGTAGATCTACTCTTGAACTACCCATATCTTCAATATTAATCAAGCAGGACGTAGGGTTTTACCTCCATCGAGAGGGCCCGAACCTGGTTAAAACATCGTGTCCCTTGTCTCCTATTACCATCCGCCTAGACGCACAGTTCGGGACCCCCTACCCGAGATCCGCCAGTTTTGACACCGACAGTCATTCTCAGCATTGTCCCATAAAGGTCGGGCTTTGAGGTAGCCACCTGACCCCATGCGATGGTGATGCTTCTTCTTCGCATCATTTTTCTTGTTTATCGCTGACATCTTCTTACTCTTTTCTGATGTCTTGTGGGCCACAAATGCGGGCCAGTGATCTCTGATCTTCTCATACTTTACGGTGAATTCTGGTGTCAAATCTTCGTCGACAAACTCTGTTTTCAGCTCATTCTTCCACCTCCTGAATAGTTCTGCCATCTTCTTAAGAGCATGAGACTTGCTCTATTGCTCTTTAGCTGGCTTCTCCGGATCCTCCTCTGGTGGTAGGGTGAAATTTGCCTTAAGCAATGTCCAAAGATCTTCTTTCTGCATATCGGAGACATAAGACACCTCAGGCTCTTCCTTCTTAGGCTTTAACCATTGCTGGGTACTGATCGGGATCATGTCCCTAACAAGAACCCCGCACTGAGCAGGAAATGCATCCCTTGTCCGGATGGGTTCAATCGGCTTGCCACCGCGCGTGATTGTTGTGATCTCAAACCTATCATCCGAGCGCAACTTTTTCTTCGGGCCTCGTTTCTTTACCGAAGTTGTGCTCGATTCGGAGGGCTAGAGAAAAGAAGAAAGACGGGAGTTAATTAATATGTGTACATACGAAAACAATGAATGCATCAATTAGTTAGTCAGCACAGGCTTAACTAATATATATACCTGGCCGGACTCGGTTCGGTCACCGGAGCCGTCATGACGGTCTACTTCTTGTACCGTCATTGGGTCACCGGAGCCATCATAATCACAACCTTCTTCTTCACTACCCTGTCCTTCCAGACCATCGGTGTCGTTGAGAAACGACGCAACGGCATCACTTCCTTTTGCGATTATGTCCCCCAACATCTCTTCTGTTTCTTCGTCTCGGGGGTGCACCATAGTTTCTGCAAATATTTACAACATGGCAATTATTATTCAAACATGACAGATGGATATATTAGTGGCAAACGTAGAACTAGCTAGCTAATATAATCACAATAAGGAATCATATTAGTGGCCTTGACGCTGTTTCTCTAGGGTTTGGGGTGGCCTCAGCAACGCTTCAAGGGTTTGGGGTGGCCTCGACAATGCTTCAAGGGTTTGGGGTGGCCTCGACGACAACGCTCTCTTAACTTTGTAAATTTGGGTGGCCTCGAGAGAGTTTGTCGGGTAGGGGCGTGGCGGGAGGGGGTAGGAGACCAACATCATTTTTTCTAGGGTTTGGGTGTCCTCGAGAGTTTTGGTCGAGCGAGAGGGCCGGGGGGGGGGGTGCTCCAGTGGTATAAGTTATCACGGTCGAGAGGGGATATATATATCGACCGCCCCTCAAGTCGAAGTTATCCGGGAGGGGGTTATATCGACAACGACACGACATACATACATGGGAAAATAATGTTATCGGGGAGGGGGTATATCGACCCCCCCTCATGTTGAAGTTATCGGGAGGGGGTATATCGACAACGACATACCCGATAAAAAAATAAGAAGACAAAAGAAGAACTAAAAAGAGGAGAAGAAGAAAGGAATAGAAGAGAAGAAATCGAAGAAAAAAAAGAAGAAAAAAAGGAGAAGAAGAAAAAAATAGAAAATTTTCTATTTTCTATTTTCTTCTTCTTCTCCTCTATTCCTTTCTTCTTCTCCTCTTCTTTTTCTTCTTTTTTCCTCTTCTTAATTTTTTCTCCTCTTCTTCCTCTCATCTTCTTCTTTCTTCCTCTTCTTATTTTCTTTTTTCCGATCCTTCTTTTTCTTCTTCACTACTAGGGAAAACCCTAGCAGTAGCGCTGGTTTTGTGCTCACTAGTAGCGCGGGTAGGCGCGCTACTAATAAGCGCTTCTGACCCATTGCTAGCGATAGAACGCAGCCAAGACGCCGCTATTGCTAGGACAAATAGCTGCGCATTGTTTCACTCCCACGCTACTACTAATGTAACTACTGGCAGCGTGTTTTCTCTCCATCGCTACTATATTCTTTTTTTATTTTTTTATTTTTAGTTCATTTATTTGCCATCGTACAAATATTGACACAATACCTGTTATGAGGTTTACATCATTATGTCCATAACAGTGTCAAATGAAGGTGGATTAGGTTGAAGTGGAGGCAATATGTGGTGCATGTCAAAAGTATACTAGTAATCCAAACTTGATCTAGTTTGGACTAGTAGTACTTTCGATGTGTGAGGGAGTCCTGGACTAGGGGGTGTCCGGATAGCCGGACTATCATCATCGGCCGGACTCCAAGACTATGAAGATACAAGATTGAAGACTTCGTCCCGTGTCCGGATGGGACTTTCCTTGGCGTGGAAGGCAAGCTTGGTGATACGGATATGTAGATCTCCTACCATTATAACCGACTCTGTGTAACCCTAGCCCTCTCTGGTGTCTATATAAACCGGAGGGTTTTAGCCCGTAGGACGAACAACCATTACAACAATCATGCCATAGGCTAACTTCTAGGGTTTAGCCTCCTTGATCTCGTGGTAGATCCACTCTTGTACTACCCATATCATCAATATTAATCAAGCAGGAGTAGGGTTTTACCTCCATCGAGAGGGACCGAACCTGGGTAAAAACATCGTGTCCCTTGTCTCCTGTTACCATCCGCCTAGACGCACAGTTCGGGACCCCTACCCGAGATCCGCCGGTTTTGTCACCGACATTGGTGCTTTCATTGAGAGTTCCTCTGTGTCGTCATTGATAGGCTCGATGGCTTCTTCAATCAACAACAACGCAGTCCAGGGTGAGACTTTTCTCCCCGAACAGATCTTCGTATTTGGCGGCTTCGCACTGCGGGCCAATTCGCTTGGCCATCTGGAGCAGATCGAAAGTTACGCCCCTGGCCATCGGGTCAGGTTTGGAAGCTTAAACTTCACGGCCGACATCCGCGGAGACTTGATCTTCGATGGACTCGAGCCACAGCCGAGCGAGCCGCACTGTCACGATGGGCATGATTTAGCCCTGCCGCCGGACAGCGCCCTGGAGGCCGCACATGAGTCCGCTCCGACCCCTAGTTTGGAGCCACCGCGCAAATCGAGGACAGGTGGTTGGACACCGCCTCGAGGGCCGCAATCTCTACGGCGATAGAGCCGAACACTGACCCTGTCCCTGGCAAAGCTCGTGACTCCGAGGTGCCGGACTCCTTTCCGGACTCCGAACCTCCTGCGCCCCTGCGAACCGAATCCGATTGGGCGCCGATCATGGAGTTCACCGCCGCGGACATCTTTCAGCACTCACCCTTTGGCGACATCTTGAAATCGCTAAAGCATCTCTCGTTATCCGGAGAGCCTTGGCCGGACTGCGGTCAGGATGGTTGGGATGCGGATGACGAAGAAATTCAGAACCCACCCACCACCCACTTTGTAGCCACTGTCGACGATCTAACCCACATGCTAGACTATGACTCCGAAGGCATCGACGGTATGGACGACGATGCTGGAGATGACCAAGAACCAGCGCCTATAGGGCACTGGAAGACCACCTCGTCATACGACATATATATGGTGGACACCCCAAAAGGAAGCGATAACGAGGAACAACGGGACGCGGCAAAGGATAATTTCGCCGAAAAACAACCGAAACGGCAACGCAGGCGCCGCCCTAAGTCCCGCCTCGACAACAACAGCACTAATAATGACCCAGCAATAGAGCAGGGCAAACCAGTGGGTGATGAACACGCAACTAAGCAACCATCCGAACAGGATGAATCGGATAATCAATCCATCCCCAGCGAAAACAACAGTCCAGACGATCTCACGCTGGACACGCCACCGGAGCATAAGAACCTTCACAAAAGACTTGTCGTGTAACGCCCCGAGCCCGGCGCTCCAGAAGACTTCCAGCTATTCCGAGCTTTGCCATGTGTTTTATTTATTTGTTGCATCATCATGCTTGTGTTATTTGTTTTTCTCACTTTGTGCATTCCATCTTCATGTATGTTGCCACATGCATTTGCATCCATCATGTTCATGATTGCTTGCTTGCTTGTGAGGTTTGTTTTATTATTATTATTTGCATCATGCATTTGTCTCCATATGATTGTTGTGTTTGTTTTCTTTTACTTGTTCATGTGCATTGTGAGATTCATCTTGTTACTTTACTTGCGCTATGTATGTGTTGATATTCCTACCACTTGTTTCCTCTCTCAACCTATCAATGCACCATCTTCTCCTCCTTCCTTCTTCTTTCTTTCATTGTTGCAAGTGACATTTTCTCCTCCATAAATGTCTAATATTTTTCTATAAATATGAGACCATGTCCTAAACCTCTCTGTCCAAATTCATGATATTTTAAGTTGATTTGGTTGGGTTCAAAAATGGCTCAAGTTTGAATTTAATTCAAACTTGAATTATTTTTCTATCCTTAAAAATGCCCAAACCAATTTATTCAAATTCTGCACAAATTCTGGACTCCAATGATTTGTTCATATCTCTCACAACCCTCTCAGAATTCCTCTGTGATTTTGCTCTTTTATTTCTGTTTGAAGAAATAGAAAAAGATCAGCAGCGCAGCCCAGCGATCAGTAGTTTCATAACCTAGAAGTCCAGCCGATCCAGCCCACCTCGCTTACCCATTCAAGCAGCCCACCAACGCCGATCCCTCATGTTCTTCTTCTTCCCCTTGTATGGCAGCTCATCGACTGTGTCCACGTCGGCACTCCGACCGATTTGTGGCCGAACAGAGCCCTGCTCCTATAAAACCTACCACGCGAGCCCCCTGCAACCCTAGACCTCTCCCTTCCCTCCTCGCGCCGCCAACCCTTTTCCTTCCCCTCTGTTTTCCTCTTCTTCAAGGAACAGAGAAAGAGAGAGCACCACCGAGCACGCTCCGCCGTCGTATGCGAGGCCTCCTCGTTGTCTTCTTCGTCTTCAAGCTAGGCCAGGAGCCAGAAGGGCCCAAGGGCGTCGCGATCTTCTTCCTCTACTTAAATGCTCGCTTCCTCTGTCGCCAAGTCCCGCGCCTGGCGTCCTCCCCTGCTTCCTTCTTCCTCGGACAGGAACCGCGTCGGGTTCAGAGCTCGTCCGCGTCGCCGACGGTTCGTCTCCGTGGCCGTATGCCGTGTCCTAGGGTGAGCTAGGTATACCTTCTTCCCTCCCTTCTCTTCCTGTCGCGTTTAGGTCACCGGAGTCACTACTAGATCCATGCCATCTTCGTGCCCTCGCTGCTCCGGCGAATATCTGAAACTTCCAGAGAAACGCTGTCGTGCCCCATTGGATCTTGTCCCCGTTCGCCTCGCTCGGTCCCCTGCTTCGCTTTACCTCGTTGCCTCGCTGCAGCGTTGCCTCAAGTGCCGCCTGCACGCCCCGCCGTGGCTGTGGCCGAGCGCCTCGACCTGCAAGCCCGGCCCTGTCTCTCTGTCTTGCTCCGCTTGGTTCAGACCCAATGCATGCATCTTCAGCGAGTCCACACGCATCACCAACACCCGTAGAAGCCCTGCATGCACGCGCGCATCTTGCAGTGCACCCCCCCTCCTCTGTCCGCACCCACGCCATGCTCGCGCCCTTGCCAGTTTTTCTTCGCTCACGCCCAGCAGCTGCCGCATAGTCGCAGGTCGTGCCTCGGCCGGGGTGAGCTTCTGCTCGAGGCTGATGCTCCGGCCCCTCTCGCAGCTCTCCGCAAGCATGCGTGCACCGTCTTCTGTTTCCGCACCCCCGCTATTGGCCTGTGGTCGCGACGGTCGCCGTCTTGCTCGCCGGCGTCGTCACCCAGTTCCTCTGTGTTCCACGAAGAAGAAGGCCTGGCCTCTGTCTTTGTTTAAGTGGTGCCGCGCCCTTGTTATGCACAAACATGCAGCAGCAGCCCAGTGGTCAACACTTTGCTCCTCTATCCAGGAGGTCGTGGGATCAAGTCCCAGCCGACCCCAATTTTGCTCAGTTTTCCTGTTTTTGCACACCCACATCCGCTTCGGGCCAGATCTACTTCTGGGCTTGCATAGTGCGTTGCATTCGGCCCGTAGATGTTTTTTTTACATTCTGTGATTTTTAGCATATATCCAGTGTATGCATATTTTCAGAAATACCATTTAACATGCATTGCTCATATCTAAATATTCATGCATCATAATACAACATGTCATATATGCATCTTGCTCAAAATTTCATGTACTTTCATTATATGCAACTTTCATCCATGTTTAAAATGTTTAAACATGCTGTTTGATTAAATTTGCTCAAATGACATGCTAAAATGATTTATTTCATAACTAAATAACCGTTGCTCGGATTTAAATAAACTTTATATGTAAATGGGGTAGAAAAATGCCTAGTTTAACATGGTGGACTTTATTTTCCTGTTTAACAACAATAAAATATGTTATAGGACAGAACAGTACCAAACCTTAAAATATGCATATGGGGTTTATCCGGACTTGTTGTTTGTTGTTCCGGCCTCATTTAAACTTGCCTAGGTAGGTAGTTTTCTTATGCTTCACCCCTTGCCATGTTAATCAACATTTAATATTGTTGGGTACATAAACGAGATCGAACTAAATAACTTGTCGTGGTGTTTTGTCAATATGCAACTCGTTGCATATTGAGCTCCACTTAACTTGTAGTATTGTTTGTTGCACTTTGCCATGCCTCATTAAATCGGACATGCATCATACTTGATTGTGCATCATGCCATGCTTATGATTGTGGGTTTACCATGTTGTTTGCTTCTTTCCAGGTTGCTTCTCTCGTTAGCTTCGGTTTCGTTCCGGAGTTGTGAGGATTCGTTCGACTACGTCCGTTTGTCTTCTTCATGGACTCGTTCTTCTTCCTTGCGGGATTTCAGGCAAGATGACCGCTACCCTGGATCTCACTACTATCATTGCTATGCTAGTTGCCTCGTTCTTTCGCTATGCTGCGCTACCTATTACTGTTTGTCCAGCCATCCCATATTGCCATGAACCTCTAACCTTTGACACCTTTCCTATGCAAACCACTGTTTGGCTATGTTACCGCTTTTCTCAGCCCTCTTATAGCGTTGCTAGTTGCGGTGAAGTTGAAGATTTGCTCCATGGTGGACAGGGTTATGTTGGGATATCACAATATCTCTTATATTATTAATGCATCTATATATTTGGTAAAGGGTGGAAGGCTCGGCCTTATGCCCGGTGTTTTGTTCCACTCTTGCCGCCCTAGTTTCCGTCATACCGTGTTATGTTCCCGGATTTTGCGTTCCTAACGCGGTCGGGTGATTTATGGGACCCCCCTGACAGTTCGCTTTGAATAAAACTTGTCCAGCAAGGCCCAACATTGACTTTTACCATTTGCCTCACCACCACCTACTTTTTCCCTTGGGAGTCGCTCTCTCGAGGGTCATCTTTATTCAGCCCCCGGCCAATGCTTGTCTAAGTGTTGGTCCAAACTAGAGCCACTTGCAGCGCCACCTCGGGGAAACTTGAGGGCTGGTTCTACTTGTACGTACTGCTCATCCGGTCGTGGCCCGAGGCGAGATACTGTGCGGCTACTATCAGGATGTCGGCACGCCGGGAGGTCTTGCTGGTCTTGTTTTACCATTGTCGAAATGTCTTGATGTTCCGGGATACCGAGTCTGATCGGAGTGTCTTGGGTGAAGGTCTATTCCTTCGATGATCGCGAGAGCTTGTCATGGGCTAAGTTGGGACACCCCTGCAGGGTTTAAACTTTCGAGAGCCGTTCCCGCGGTTATGTGGCAGATGGGAATTTGTTAATGTCTGGTTGTAGATAACTTGACACCAGATTCGAATTAAAACGCATCAACCGCGTGTGTAGCCGTGATGGTCTCTTCTCGGGTGAGTCCGGAAGTGAACACGGTTTCTGTGTTATGTTTGACGTAAGTAGGTGTTCAGGATCACCTCTTGATCATTGCTAGCTTCACGACCGCTCCTTTGTTTCTCTTCTCGCTCTCTTTTGCGTATGTTAGCCACCATATCATGCTTAGTCGCTGCTGCAACCTCACCACTTTACCCCTTCCTTTCCCATTAAGCTTTGCTAGTCTTGATACCCATGGTAATGGGATTCTTTGAGTCCTCGTGGCTCACCGGATACTTCAAAACCAGTTTGCGGTGCCTATGTTATCGAAAGCGGTGGCGCAACCAAGCTCAAGGAGGAGCTCGATGAAGATCTTGCCCTTTGTGTTGTTTCGTTCTAGTTGATCAGTAGTGGAGCCCAGTTGGGGTCGATCGGGGACCTTGTCGCATTTGGGGTTCTTCTTTTATTTTGGTTCCGTAGTCGGACCTTGATTGTATCTGGATGATGTAATGCTTTATTCATGTAACTATGTGAAGTGGCGATTGTAAGCCAACTATGTATCTCTTTCCCTTATGTATTACATGAGTTGTGTGAAGATTACCTCACTTGCGACATTGCTTTCAATGCGGTTATGCCTCTAAGTCGTGCTTGACACATGGGAGATATAGCCGCATCGAGGGCGCTACAAGTTGGTAATCGAGCCTTCCCGACCTTAGGAGCCCCACCGCTTGATCGCTTTTAGCGGCGAGTTGTGTCTAGAAAAATGTTTTGAGTCATTTAGGAATTATATATCGGAGAGTTAGAATTCTTTTTACTCCTCGGTCCTTCGCCGCTCTGGTGAGGTATCTTGACGTAGAGTTTTGACTCTTCTCTTCTCAAATTTCACTAAAAAATTTTAGGATCACACGGGTATCTTAGAATCGTTCGATGGTTTTATGATGACAACATTGTCTTGGTGCCTCCGTCGGCAGGGTTTTTTTAGTGGAGGTGTCCCGGGAGTTGAGCTCGAGGTGTTGTCGTCATAACTTTATCGTTGCAGTTCGAATACACGAGTTTAATGCGCCGACATCGAAAATCTCTTTTATGCAGTTGTTGGTGAGATAACCCGCTAACCCAAAGATCTTGAGGTGAGTATGGGAGTATTTCCATGACTTGTATAACGGATGCTTTTGAAGGTTGAGGTACACGATTTCGAAGGTTTCTTGGTTATGTGTTGACGGATGGATACAATTGGATGTAGGTATTGGTAGTTTGGGTGAGATATATTGCTTCCCTGTATCCCCAACACCAGATTGCATAACCGAAAGTTTGGGAGTTTTATAGGTGGGAATTCAAGTAGCTCCTAGAATATCTTTTCGATGATGCATGATATGGGATTGGGTAAATCTCTATCATATGTTTGTTCGGCTTATTCGCAAGCGGATCCTTTGTTTTGTTTTATTTGTGGTATTTGAGTTGCTTCGATGTCAAATGTTGAATCCATACCTTTCCTAAACGGTGTTCTCATATTGCTATGTGAATATTAATCCTTTCGATCATTGATTTTGTCATGTCAACTCCTTTCCAACTGGTGTGCTTCTCTTCAAGTGGATCCCATCATTTTTCCCATCTGCAAGATCAAATCTAAGTTTTCTCAACGGTGTTTGTTTCATCCGTCCCAAGTTGTCTTTGTTTTCCCACCCTCCCACCCTTTTTCTTCAAGGACACAGATTCCTTAATCAAGTATCCATTTATTCATGTGAAGTCTCTTCATTCTTTTCAATCAATGTTCTTATCCGGGGATTTCCCATGAAGATGCTCAACAGCTTCAAGTTCATCATCCTTCATTGTTGTTTCTTCTCCGGTGGATCCAATTCAAGCTTTCTATATTCATCATATTCCTTTCCTCATTTCTAATGCTTTCTCATACCGATGCACCTCTTAATCATTCACTTCTTCCTATTCATTTGTTCTGGAGTACTGAAGATATCTTACAAGATTTGTGTTTCCATTCTTAATCCGTTCAAGCTCTTTCGAGATTGGTATCTCATTCAAGCCATTTAATTCAACCGATGCAATATCTCTTTAAATCTTTTCAACGGTGTTCTTTTGAGTGGGCCCTAACCCACGTGTCTTTTCGAGGATCTTACGACTCTTCTATTTTCCCGAGCTATCCTAAATTCTTCTCCAAGTTTGACGTAAGAATGAGTTATCATCAGTAAAATGCTTTTCTCCAAGATCTTGCAAATTCTTTTCATAGTTGGCTCAACGTCTTCGCTTTTGATTCTTCCGGTGTGCCTCAATAATTCTTGGTGGTGTTTCTCGTTGTCATTCTCATCATTTGTAGACCGAAGAAGAGTTTCTCTTTAATCTTGCTCTATTCTCTTCAAGATTCATGGTGCTAGCTTGTTGCCATCCTCTCATAATTGTTTTCGATTGTGAGAATCTTTTTCACCCATCGGGAGATATTCAAGAGTCTTCTCAGTTTGTCATCCGGAGTCCATCAATTCAGGTTTATTCATTCTCAGCTGTCAGTTATCATTCTCCTATCTTGCCGGTGCATCAATCGAATATCCTCTAATCAGTTCTTGATCTCTTTGTTCTCATGTATCTAGTTTGTCTCAAGCACCTTCGTTCATTTGCTAATTCTTACCGGTGATGCACCCCTACTTCAACCTTTTTCAATTCTTACGGTGGTTCGTTCAAGATTTCACTTCCTTCATTATCATATCAATCCATTCGTTCTTTCCAAATCCCACCGGTGGTTCCATCAATACCTTCTCAAGTTTACGCTATATCTCTCTTAATCCTTTTTTTTCAATGGGAATAAGTAATATGCCAAATCCATTGCTTGTCATCAATTTAATTTGATGAACGATAAGCCTACAATAAATCTTATTCTTACTTCCTCGAGGTGATTAATTCTTTTCTTCCGGAGTTTGTTCAGGATGAAGTAATTCTCGGCTCTAGTGTTTCATCTTTCTTTCCGGAGTTGGTCATCATATCACATTCTCGGTTCGAGAGGCTTCATCTTTCTTTTCGGAGTTCCAAGCTCTCTCATTTATCTCATCACGAAGCGCCTTCTAAATCATCGCAAGGCTTCACCTTGTGTTTTCAAGTTCTCTTTCTTTTTATCATCCTTTTATTCCCGCAGTTCTTCATGGAGGCTCTACATGATAGTTCGTCAAGGATTCCTTTCATTCTTCTTTTGTTCATCAAGATTTCTCTCGAAGTTAAGATCAGCCAAGCTATACTCAAAATTAAACATGGTGCTCAACACATGTTTTGTTTTGAGGAGTTCAAGTGTTCTTCTTCTTGCATTTCGAAGTGCAATTCTTTCTACCTTATCTTTGAGATGACATTATGTCATTCTTGATAGTATCTCTTCGTGTCAGTTATCTTGGTATAGATTCCACCTAAAGCCTTCCCAAAGGAATGTTGCTATTGTGGTGCTTATCAATGATCCAATTTTCTTCTTCTCATCTCGATGAAGAAGTTTTTCATCTCTTTGGTGCTCTCAGTCAAATCAATTGTTTCCATTAGTGGTCGGTTGTCACCTCATCATTTTGAGATGTTTGCCATAAGCCCACAACAAACTTGTGCTTTTCGTTGTTGGTTTTCCAACAACTCCGTTCAATTCTTATTTGCAAGGATGCTTTCCAAGCTCATTTGTGGCAGAAGTTGGCTTTTTCTTCTTCATTCTGTTATTCCAATGATCTATCTTCTATTGTTTCTTCCGGAGGCATTATGATGTTGCTCTCTTCACTCATCATCATCGATTGTGAGGATCGTGTTCTTTTCGTGCTTATCCATTTAACTGAATTGTTGTGTCATCTCTTCAAGTTCTTTTCATCTTATCAAGTTTTGCCTCTTTTTTCAACCGGATTGCTGTCTGAAATCCTTCTTACCCATTGTTCCATTCTTTCAATAGTTCCAGAGGCAGTGTGTTGTTGATTTCATCAAGTATCATCCCATCTTCCCAAGTTCATGTTCTATTCCTTCCATGTTGAACCGGAGTGCTGCCCGAATTCTTCCTCTCTCATCTTGTTTTAACCGGAGTGGTTTTGAATTCTATCTTGTCCATTAAACTCTTGATTCATGTCTTTGCAACCTTCAAGTTATCGTAATGTTCCTCGTTCCTCTTTTCTAACGGATTGTTTGCAATCTCGTTCACCTCTGTTGTACTCTTTCTTTTAAATTGCTCAACCTCTCAAGGTTTGTGGTTTCACTCGTTCGTCAAAGAAGCAACTTAGTTTTACCTCTTCTCTTCCTCTTTCATTTCTCTCCGGTGCCATACTAGATCTCGGGACGAGATCCTCTTGTAGTGGTGGAGTGTTGTAACGCCCCGAGCCCGGCGCTCCAGAAGACTTCCAGCTATTCCGAGCTTTGCCATGTGTTTTATTTATTTGTTGCATCATCATGCTTGTGTTATTTGTTTTTCTCACTTTGTGCATTCCATCTTCATGTATGTTGCCACATGCATTTGCATCCATCATGTTCATGATTGCTTGCTTGCTTGTGAGGTTTGTTTTATTATTATTATTTGCATCATGCATTTGTCTCCATATGATTGTTGTGCTTGTTTTCTTTTACTTGTTCATGTGCATTGTGAGATTCATCTTGTTACTTTACTTGCGCTATGTATGTGTTGATATTCCTACCACTTGTTTCCTCTCTCAACCTATCAATGCACCATCTTCTCCTCCTTCCTTCTTCTTTCTTTCATTGTTGCAAGTGACATTTTCTCCTCCATAAATGTCTAATGTTTTTCTATAAATATTAGACCATGTCCTAAACCTCTCTGTCCAAATTCATGATATTTTAAGTTGATTTGGTTGGGTTCAAAAATGGCTCAAGTTTGAATTTAATTCAAACTTGAATTATTTTTCTATCCTTAAAAATGCCCAAACCAATTTATTCAAATTCTGCACAAATTCTGGACTCCAATGATATGTTCATATCTCTCACAACCCTCTCCAAATTCCTCTGTGATTTTGCTCTTTTATTTCTGTTTGAAGAAATAGAAAAAGATCAGCAGCGCAGCCCAGCGATCAGTAGTTTCACAACCTAGCAGTCCAGCCGATCCAGCCCACCTCGCTTACCCATTCAAGCAGCCCACCAACGCCGATCCCTCATGTTCTTCTTCTTCCCCTTGTACGGCAGCTCATCGACCGTGTCCACGTCGGCACTCCGACCGATTTGACGGCCGGAACAGGAGCCCCTGCTCCTATAAAACCTACCACGCGAGCCCCCTGCAACCCTAGACCTCTCCCTTCCCTCCTCGCGCCGCCAACCCTTTTCCTTCCCCTCTGTTTTCCTCTTCTTCAAGGAATAGAGAAAGAGAGAGCACCACCGAGCGCGCTCCGCCGTCGTATGCGAGGCCTCCTCGTCGTCTTCTTCGTCTTCAAGCTAGGCCAGGAGCCAGAAGGGCCCAAGGGCGTCGCGATCTTCTTCCTCTACTTCGTCTGCTTCCTCTGTGTCGCCAAGTCCCGCGCCTGGCGTCCTCCCCTGCTTCCTTCTTCCTCGGACAGGAACCGCGTCGGGTTTAGAGCTCGTCCGCGTCGCCGACGGTTCGTCTCCGTGGCCGTATGCCGTGTCCTAGGGTGAGCTAGGTATACCTTCTTCCCTCCCTTTTCTTCCTGTCGCGTTTAGGTCACCGGAGTAACTACTAGATCCATGCCATCTTCGTGCCCTCGCTGCTCCGGCGAATATCTGAAACTTTCAGAGAAACGCTGCCGTGCCCCATTGGATCTTGTCCCCGTTCGCCTCGCTCGGTCCCCTGCTTCGCTTTACCTCGTTGCCTCACTGCAGCGTTGCCTCAAGTGCCGCCTGCACGCCCCGCCGTGGCTGTGGCCGAGCGCCTCGACCTGCAAGCCCGGCCCTGTCTCTCTGTCTTGCTCCGCTTGTTTCAGACCCAATGCATGCATCTTCAGCGAGTCCACACACATCACCAACACCCGTAGAAGCCCTGCATGCACGCGCGCATCTTGCAGTGCACCCCCCTCCTCTGTCCGCACCCATGCCATGCTCGCGTCCTTGCCAGTTTTTCTTCGCTCACGCCCAGCAGCTGCCGCATAGTCGCACGTCGTGCCTCGGCCGGGGTGAGCTTTTGCTCGAGGCTGATGCTCCGGCCCCTCTCGCAGCTCTCCGCAAGCACGCGTGCACCGTCTTCTGTTTCCGCACCCCCGCTATTGGCCTGTGGTCGCGACGGTCGCCGTCTTGCTCGCCGGCGTCGTCACCCAGTTCCTCTGTGTTCCACGAAGAAGAAGGCCTGGCCTCTCTCTTTGTTTAAGTGGAGCCGCGCCCTTGTTTTGGACAAACATGCAGCAGCAGCCCAGTGGTCAACACTCTGCTCCTCTATCTAGGAGGTCGTGGGATCAAGTCCCAGCCGACCCCAATTTTTCTCAGTTTTCCTGTTTTTGCACACCCACATCCGCTTCGGGCCAGATCTACTTCTGGGCTTGCATAGTGCGTTGCTTTCGGCCCGTAGATGTTTTTTTTACATTCTGTGCTTTTTAGCATATATCCAGTGTATGCATATTTTCAGAAATACCATTTAACATGCATTGCTCATATCTAAATATTCATGCATCATAATACAACATGTCATATATGCATCTTGCTCAAAATTTCATGTACCTTCATTATATGCAACTTTCATCCATGTTTAAAATGTTTAAACATGTTGTTTGATTAAATTTGCTCAAATGACATGCTAAAATGATTTATTTCATAACTAAATAACCGTTGCTCGGATTTAAATAAACTTTATATGTAAATCGGGTAGAAAAATGCCTAGTTTAACATGGTGGACTTTATTTTCCTGTTTAGCAACAATAAAATATGTTATAGGACAGAACAGTACCAAACCTTAAAATATGCATATGGGGTTTATCCGGACTTGTTGTTTGTTGTTCCGGCCTCATTTAAACTTGCCTAGGTAGGTAGTTTTCTTATGCTTCACCCCTTGCCATGTTAATCAACATTTAATATTGTTGGGTACATAAACGAGATCGAACTAAATAACTTGTCGTGGTGTTTTGTCAATATGCAACTCGTTGCATATTGAGCTCCACTTAACTTGTAGTATTGTTTGTTGCACTTTGCCATGCCTCATTAAATCGGACATGCATCATACTTGATTGTGCATCATGCCATGCTTATGATTGTGGGTTTACCATGTTGTTTGCTTCTTTCCGGGTTGCTTCTCTCGTTAGCTTCGGTTTCGTTCCGGAGTTGTGAGGATTCGTTCGACTACGTCCGTTTGTCTTCTTCATGGACTCGTTCTTCTTCCTTGCGGGATTTCAGGCAAGATGACCGCTACCCTGGATCTCACTACTATCATTGCTATGCTAGTTGCCTCGTTCTTTCGCTATGCTGCGCTACCTATTACCTGTTTGTCCAGCCATCCCATATTGCCATGAACCTCTAACCTTTGACACCTTTCCTATGCAAACCACTGTTTGGCTATGTTACCGCTTTTGCTCAGCCCCTCTTATAGCGTTGCTAGTTGCAGGTGAACTTGAAGATTTGCTCCATGGTGGACAGGGTTATGTTGGGATATCACAATATCTCTTATATTATTAATGCATCTATATATTTGGTAAAGGGTGGAAGGCTCGGCCTTATGCCTGGTGTTTTGTTCCACTCTTGCCGCCCTAGTTTCCGACATACCGGTGTTATGTTCCCGGATTTTGCGTTCCTAACGCGGTCGGGTGATTTATGGGACCCCCCTGACAGTTCGCTTTGAATAAAACTTGTCCAGCAAGGCCCAACATTGACTTTTACCATTTGCCTCACCACCACCTACTTTTTCCCTTGGGAGTCGCTCTCTCGAGGGTCATCTTTATTCAGCCCCCCGGGCCAATGCTTGTCTAAGTGTTGGTCCAAACTAGAGCCACTTGCAGCGCCACCTCGGGGAAACTTGAGGGCTGGTTCTACTTGTACGTACTGCTCATCCGGTCGTGGCCTGAGACGAGATACGCGCGGCTACTATCAGGATGTCGGCACGCCGGGAGGTCTTGCTGGTCTTGTTTTACCATTGTCGAAATGTCTTGATGTACCGGGATACCGAGTCTGATCGGAGTGTCTTGGGTGAAGGTCTATTCCTTCGATGATCGTGAGAGCTTGTCATGGGCTAAGTTGGGACACCCTGCAGGGTTTAAACTTTCGAGCCGTTCCCGTGGTTATGTGGCAGATGGGAATTTGTTAATGTCTGGTTGTAGATAACTTGACACCAGATTCGAATTAAAACGCATCAACCGCGTGTGTAGCCGTGATGGTCTCTTCTCGGCGGAGTCCGGGAAGTGAACACGGTTTCTGTGTTATGTTTGACGTAAGTAGGTGTTCAGGATCACCTCTTGATCATTGCTAGCTTCACGACCGCTCCTTTGTTTCTCTTCTCGCTCTCTTTTGCGTATGTTAGCCACCATATCATGCTTAGTCGCTGCTGCAACCTCACCACTTTACCCCTTCCTTTCCCATTAAGCTTTGCTAGTCTTGATACCCATGGTAATGGGATTCTTTGAGTCCTCGTGGCTCACGGATACTTCAAAACCAGTTTGCGGTGCCTATGTTACCGAAAGCGGTGGCGCAACCAAGCTCAAGGAGGAGCTCGATGAAGATCTTGCCCTTTGTGTTGTTTCGTTCTAGTTGATCGATAGTGGAGCCCAGTTGGGGTCGATCGGGGACCTTGTCGCATTTGGGGTTCTTCTTTTATTTTGGTTCCGTAGTCGGACCTTGATTGTATCTGGATGATGTAATGCTTTATTCATGTAACTGTGTGAAGTGGCAATTGTAAGCCAACTATGTATCTCTTTCCCTTATGTATTACATGGGTTGTGTGAAGATTACCTCACTTGTGACATTGCTTTCAATGCGGTTATGCCTCTAAGTCGTGCTTCGACACGTGGGAGATATAGCCGCATCGAGGGCGTTACATGTCACCACTGCAAGAAGCCTGAAGAAGCAGAAACGAAAGCTCAAAACAGCGGAAGACATACTCAGAATGAGATGGAGCAAAGTACTCAAAACCGCGGACAAATATGGCAACAGCCACCAAACAAAGAGCTACCCTAAGCGCAAGCTGCTGCCCAAATTCGACGAGGAGGCCGTAGAGCCCCCACAATCAAAAAGCAAAGAGGCCGCCTGGCCGGATAGATGACCAGATGACAAGCCAAAAGCGACAAGCGGCGCCGCACACAAGCCAGCACATGATCCTCGCAAAACGGATGGCCCGGTCAAGTCCATTTATGGGCCAAAAAAGAGGGCCCCTAGAAGCAGCACAACTCACCGAGTGTTCGAAGACAACGGCACACCCAAATACAGGGGCGCCGCACACCCACTATGTTTCACCGATGAGGTGTTGGATCATGAATTTCCAGCGGGATTCAAGCCCGTAAACGTAGAAGCATACGACGGAACAACAGACCCAAGAGTCTGGATCGAGGATTACATCCTGCACATACATATGGCTAGAGGAGACGATCTCCACGCCATAAAATATTTGCCCCTCAAGCTGAAGGGGCCAGCTCGGCATTGGCTCAAAAGCCTCCCAGAAAATACCATTGGAAGTTGGGAAGACCTCGAGGACGCGTTTAGAGAAAATTTTCAGGGGACTTATGTCCGCCCTCCGGTTGCAGACGATCTAAGTCACATAACCCAACAACCAGGAGAGTCAGCGCGTAAATTCTGGAACAGGTTCCTCACCAAAAAGAACCAAATAGTCGACTGTCCGGACGCCGAAGCCTTAGCAGCTTTTAAACATAACGGCGACCCAAACATAACTTATATCAGCTAGCAAGATGCAGCACCAGCGACCCGAGTACATCCGAGATCAGAGATGGAAACGGAAAATCACGGCGCAGAAAGGACCAGCGCCGGAATAAAGAAAAGAGCCCAAAGAACACGACGGTCAACGCCGGATTCAAAAGCTCGCGGCCGAACAACAAAATACTGCCTCTTAAGGACAACAGTGATGAGCTATCCAACCTAAACAAAATTCTGGATCGAATATGTCAAATCCACAATACCCCTGGGAAGCCTGCAAACCACAACCACCGAGATTGTTGGGTATTCAAACAGTCTGGCCGACTCAACACCGAACACAAGGGGCTCAACGCGCCAAGTGAGGACAACGACGAACCCCACCAGTAGAGCACCGGAAAACACAAAAGACTTTCCCACAAGAAGTCAAAATAGTAAACTCACTTCATGTGATAATACGGAACAATAGTGCGGCACCCGCTAAAGCACGTGCTGCACGGTCCACCCCAGCGGAACCCCGAGATTGGATGTTAAAACCAATGACTTTCGACCACCTGGACTATTCCAGAAGTATTCAAAACGCAGGATGGACTGCTCCGAT
This sequence comes from Aegilops speltoides, assembly GCA_021437245.1. NCBI lineage: Eukaryota > Viridiplantae > Streptophyta > Magnoliopsida > Poales > Poaceae > Aegilops > Aegilops speltoides. The sequence continues at coordinate 57,100,666 of CM038146.1, forward strand.
GTTGGATCCTATAATCGACGGACTACAAGTTACACAAGTCCTGATGGATGGCGGGAGCGATTTAAACCTGCTATATCCGGACACAATCCGCAAGTTGGGGATAGACCCTACTAAAATTCACAATAGCCACACTTCCTTCAAAGGAGTGACGCCAGGCCCTTACGCCAAGTGCACGGGCTCCTTACTACAAGAAGTTGTGTTCGGGTCGTCCGACAACTTCCGTCGCGAAAAGCTAATCTTCCATATCGCCCCATTTAAAAGTAGCCATCAAGCACTATTGGGACATGAAGCTTTCGTCCGCTTTAACGCAATACCGCACTACACGTCTCTTACACTTAAAATGCCCGGTCCCCGCGGCATCATCTCATTAAAAGGCCGTTCAAGACCCCGGACACGGCTAGACGAATCCGGCACAAACAAACTAGGGGCTCCCTAGCCGCACACCCCATCACAACGTGTCCCTAGCCGCACACCCCATAAGCAATAAAGAGCTAATAAAAGCTCAGCTCTATTCATTCATTCATATTTCGATTTTTAATACATTCTTTGCACGACTTCCTTTCAAACTAAGTTCCTCTTTTTTTATAGATGGACAGCGTGTACACCCGTCCAGGATACGGCACAACGGAGACACAGGCGCAGACGTGCAGCAGGGACCCATCGCAAGGATTCTTTTAAGATTAAGACCCTGCGTAGACCTTTCTTACTGTCTCTTGTTGATTCACATCCCAAGGTTTTTTACCATAACCAGCAAGGAGGCTGGCGTTTTGGCATCGGCCGCGCCAGAAATTCTCGCCTATACCTGGACACTAGGGGCTTAGGGCATTGTTCTGCCCGTTATCATAAAGACCGAATACCTTAGGGAGTGTTCGGCGTCTCGAGTTAGGCCTTATATGCATCAGCTCCGAATCATGTCTTTGGTCAAATGTTGGGTTTGCCCGGCTCCTGTGTTTTGCTGCCTTACGTTCCGTATCATCGGCTAATCGGCACCGGAGAACTCTGCGATTGTGCCCGGTTCGGCCGGGCGAGCACCTCAGTATAGAAAGCCGAAAACTGACTGTCATGATACAGCGAGAGACTGGTCAACCACTCGATCGACTACTGGAATGTTTAGAATTCCTCCGCTTTGATGAAGGACCGTTTCCCGGTCAGGCACATATGCGCCCCGAATTCAGAGAGCGCGGTGCCCCTAGGGGCTATGTCGTAGCCCCACCCTCGAACTCCTATGGCTAAGTGAAAGTGATAAAGCATTATAGTCCGGTCGCCTCGTTTGGTACGCTACCACCTCCTTCACAGGACCGAGACGTTGGATTAAGTGGGAAAATGCGCTATTTTTGCAAACACCCCCGCACCTTGTGCGTGGGGGCTGAAGCCGAAGACTGCCATCTTTCAGGTTATACACAAGTATACATTAACGGCCGCACAGGAGATATTTCAATACTTGAACACACAAGTATAAAAAGCACTTATATTATATATATCGTCTTGCGAACCATAAAGTTCATTCGAACATGACATTTTTTGAGCACTGCGACTCTATTACACGAGCACCACGCAGAACTTCCCCAAAATAGTGCTCGGCGGGTAACCGGCTCTCGTCCGAACCCTGGGTCGCAACATCGGTGGCATCCATCTCCGTCCAGTATGTCTTCACACGGGCGAGGGCCATCCGTGCACCCTCTATGCAGGTCGACCGCTTCATCCCCTTGATATGCGGCACCGCCCCAAGAAATTGCAGCAATAAGCCAAAATAACTCTTCGGCTTGGGCCTATCCGGCCAGGCATGAGCCACGATATCCGTCATGGCAAGTCCGGACAATCTATTCAGCTCAGCCCACTCAGCCAACCGATCGGTCAGCGGAAGTGAAGGCTCTGGACTATGGAATTGAGACCAAAAAAGCTCTTCCGTCTCGTGATCCTTTTGACTTCGGAAGTGCACAACTAGCCAAGCTGATTCAATATAAGGATTCTCCGGACCCCACAGCTAGCCAAGCTGAGCGTACTTCGGATCTGTAAACCTCCTGCGCCGTAGAAAGGGCTTGCCAGCCACAATATCTCCGGTCTGGTGCAGCTCCTCCTTTATAGCCCGCATTGCAGAACGGGCATCTTTGGCTTCGGCGGTGGCCTTCCTCAGGTCTTCTTGCTCCGCTCGGCTTTCTTTTTCAAGAGCCTCATAGCGGTCGGTAACATCTTTCAACTTCACGGTCATTTCGGCCATCTCCTCCCTGCTTCGGCAGTGAGCAGCCCTTTCGGCTTCTAGCTCTTCGGCCGCCTTCGAGGCAGCCGCATTACTCCTCCTGGCCTGCTCCTTGGCCCGAGCAAGCTCTGCTCGAAGTTCCTCCACAGCAGCGGCACCATCTGCATCAAGCACACATATTGTAAGGAGTGGGCTTGGGCTCCCTTACTAGGTGACCACGGAGAAAAAACCTGCCTTGCGACTCGTCAAGTCACTTGTTGACTAGCGCAATGTCTGCATCCGCAACGTCGAGTTGCCGCTTTAGTTCAGCAACTCCATCAGTCTGGCTGGCCACCGGACTATCCGCCACCTGCATAGGTAAGGCGAAAATCAATACCTGCGATTTTGATCCTCGGCAAGCTATCGCTCTCGACAACCTACCGAGTCTCAGGGGCTACCATCTATACAGGGCTCACTTTATGTGTAAAACTGTCAAAAGGTATGTCATTTTTACATACCTCAAACCCCGCCAGCAAGCTTCTGATGGCATCATGCAACCCACCTGCGGCGGACGAAATTCTTCCAATCACCATACTCATCAATGTATGGTGATCTTCTGAGATAGACACCCTCTCAAGCAGATCCTTCAGCTCCCCCGGCCGTACACCAGTTGGCGCCGAACACTTCGGCCCTGCCGGACTTGGGGATACCCTCCATGATGACACCTCAGGATTGTCCGCTCCAGCTGACGGCGTGGCGGATGGAGGTATCGCTCTCCATCATCTCCGGACGAAGGTCCCCCGAAGACGAGCTCATCTGAGAAGGACGGAGATCCGAACTACAAGGTACAAACTTAAGTTGTCCTCAGAAGCACAAATAGGGACGTCCCTTATTACAAAACTCCCCTTTTTTCTACTTACAGCTCGCTGGAGGGCTTATTCCTTAGGGGAGATAGTGCGGCCGGGGCCTCCCCGGACGCAGGACCCTTTGGTAAAGATTTCCCCTCCCGCTTCGAGGCCTTGGCCTCCGGGTTTTCAGAAGCCGTCCTCTTCTCCCCTTGGAAGGAGGGATTCTCGATCCCCCTCTTCTCAAAAGCCTCCTCGGTAGAGGCGGTAGTTCCTCTGTGCTCCCCTTCGCCTTCCTCTGAAGGCGCAACCTCCAGCATCCTGACCAGCATGGGATCTGGCGCGGTCTCTGGGAGGGGGGCCGGACACCGTATCAGTTTTGCTTGCGCTATCCACTCCTGTTTAGAGGACAATTGGTTAAAAGGCGAATCATAGAAATGCAAACGAACGGCATGTCCGGACACAGAGCTACTTACTTGTGTATCCGGGCGACTGCAGCTTAGGCCGGCGTCCTCGGTCAATTCCGGACACACGTCTTGTGATCCGAAGAACAATTTGTACATCTCCACGGGTGTCGTACCCATGAAGTGTTGGAGAATTCGTGGTCCCTCCAGATTAAATTCCCACATCCGGAGAGGACGGAGTTTGCAGGGCAGGAGACGCCTAATCAGCATGACCTGCATCACAACGACTAGATCGATCTCCCTCGCTTGGAGGTCTCGAATCCGGCCCTGTAATAGGGGCACGTCCTTTGACGCCCCCCAGTTGAGCCCTTGGTTGACCCATGACATCAGTTGTCGTGGAGGTCCCGAGCGGAAGATGGGTGGCGGCTTCTGCCTGCTGCCCCTGGGAGCGGTAATATAAAACCACTCCTGTAGCCACAAGCTGACCTCCTCTTGGAAGGAGCCCTCGGGCCATGGAGCATCGGCCCTCCTACTTACGACCGCCCCGCTGCACTCTGCTTGGCGCCCCTCGATCACCTTCGGCTCCACGTTAAAGGTTTTGAGCCACAAACCGAAGTGGGGGGGGGGGGTAGTGCGGAGGAAGGCCTCGCAGACGACAATGAATGACGAGATGTGGAGGATGGACTCCGGAGCCAAGTCGTGGAATTCCAGCCCGTAGTAAAACATGAGCCCTCTCATAAAAGGATCCATCGGGAATCCTAAACCCCGACGGAGGTGGGACACGAACACGATGCTTTCGCCGGGCTCAGGAGTGGGAATGACTTGCCCTTTTGCGGGCAGCCTATGTGAAATCTCGTAGGTCAAGTATTTGGCTTCTCTCAGCTTTTGCACGTCCTCTTCCGTAATGGAGGAGGGCATCCACCGGCCCTGAAGGTCGGACCCGGACATCGTTGAAGGCCCGAGTTGCTCGAATCTGAGCTCTGGGTGTTGGAAGTCGGGGCAAGGGGCAGATTCGATTGAGAATTGAAGAAAAGAAACGAGCCCTGGTCCCATTATAAAGAGGAAGAATACCAAGGGCCGTCCCCGTGACCGTTTGGGGCTCGCCTTCGATAGAGGAGGCATGGCAATGGGCGCGGTTGGGTTACCCACGTCCGTATTGATGGGAATCCCGGAATAAGCGGAACACGATCTCTGCTTCGACACGACGTGCCAAGGAAACCGCTTCGATAAACGCGCTGAGGTGGTATAATAAAAAACGATTCAAGTAAAGGCTTGGTGGTGGTGTGACGTCATGCCACAAAATACGTCAGTAGATTGAACTTGTGTACATATTATCCTCTCTACGGTGCTATGTGGAATTTATTTTGCAGAGCCGGACACTATCCTGGTGTTCGCAATCTTCTATGAATTATTCGGAGGAGGAACCCGCCTTGCAATGTCAAACAATATGCACGCCGGACTCATCGTCATTGAAGCCTGGTTCAGGGGCTACTGAGGGAGTCCTGGACTAGGGGGTGTCCGGATAGCCGGACTATCATCATCGGTCGGACTCCAAGACTATGAAGATACAAGATTGAAGACTTCGTCCCGTGTCCGGATGGGACTTTCCTTGGCGTGGAAGGCAAGCTTGGCGATATGGATATGTAGATCTCCTACCATTATAACTGACTCTGTGTAACCCTAGCCCTCTCCGGTGTCTATATAAACCGGAGGGTTTTAGTCCGTAGGACGAACAACCATTACAACAATCATGCCATAGGCTAGCTTCTAGGGTTTAGCCTCCTTGATCTCATGGTAGATCCACTCTTGTACTACCCATATCATCAATATTAATCAAGCAGGAGTAGGGTTTTACCTCCATCGAGAGGGCCCGAACCTAGGTAAAAAAATCCTGTCCCTTGTCTCCTGTTACCATCCGCCTAGACGCACAGTTCAGGACCCCCTACCCGAGATCCGCCGGTTTTGACACCGACAATGTGAATCATATGTTGCCTCCACTTGAATCTAATCTGCCAGCATAAGATATTTAATCATCATCATGGTCATTACCACCATAAGTATTTATTTAATCACCACTAACACTAGCTAATAATAATCATCATAGTCATTACCACCAACACTAGCTATTTTATCATCATAGTAATAGTGTAGCACATCATCATCCTGAAACTCATTTCTAGCTAGCTAATCACTCCTGCTGCTCTCTCTTAGGTAAAACAACATAAAACATGTGTAGCTCTCCTCCTTGATCAAGTTGGAGCATGCAGATGAACCTGTCTCCTAATCGTGGAAGGGGCCTCTGTTTGCTGCCCCCTAGTACTTCTCTGCGCTCCCCCAACACATATTTGGTCCAGTCTTGCACTATTAAGCATCCGTCGCTAATCTTGAATGCACTAAAGTAATATGTAGGATATCTTGGCCGTAAGCTGATAATACTCATGGTACCTTTAGTCTCGATCCTATAAGGCACAATATTCATCGAGAGTCCCTGTTGAAGAACATCGTATGGTAACATACTTAGCAATGAAGTTTAGCTTCAAAAATAATGTATGGAAAAGATGCAATGAGGACAAATAGTAAAAATCTTACCATCCTTCCTAAAGGGATGTGACCGTAGTTCATTACGAACACTATTGGTCGCATGTTTTCTGTACTAACATTTCTAAATCCAGGAAGAAAATTTGTCTTGACAGTATCAAGATCCTCAAGCCATGAAACATAATGACTTAGCTCCTCGCAGTTTAGTTCAGCCTCGGGACAGTAGTACGTCCTATCTACCAAGCGCAGGACATGTTTGCTTGCACCGAAATAAGCTGACAATACAAATTAGTTGTCAACAATTTTGAATAAACAATATCAAAGACATAAGTATGGTTGAGAAACTTACATAATGGTATAACTGGAGGCGTCTGCACATCGACCCAGATGTCGGTATTACCTTCAATATCATCTTCCGGACGAATATTCAAGGTGATAACCATATCAGGCTCAAATGCATAAGTCTTGCATAGTGCTCGCCATGTTTTGCATCCAAAATAGGTGTAGTCGTCTGAATTGTATAATTTTGCATGGAAAATATAACCATTCTCGGTCTTCAAATAAACTTTCTTTACCTCCACAGTATCACTGAAACCTATCTTATCCAATACAAAAACTCTTGCATGGCATGGGATACGCTAGTAGAATAGTAAAAAAATATAAGTTCAAGCAAATGAAGCAGATGTCATGCTTAGCTACGAAAAAAGACTTGTCGTTATGACTTACTGTATCCACTTCGAAGTTCTCGTCCAGCTTGATGCTGAAGCGCCTCTCATCATCTAGGAAGATTCCGTCACACAGGCCGTGCTCGTCTTCGCAGTATTTGCAAATACCGAAATCCTTTTCGTCGTCAGACATTTCCTATGTTCATAGTTAAAACATTAATTGAAAATCGATCGAAGACAACTACCAGGATACTCAACACACAAATCTGGGGCACTCGATATTTCCTACATATTCTGGCACAAGTCATGCCAAAATTCAGGGAAAAATCCGGCATGACCTTTGCTAAAATAGGACATATCGAGCGCCTGAAATTTGTCGGAACGGAAATGAATCAACACTCCGGCAAAACATAGGCCACTCGGAGGTGTAACATGCAAACATGACCGGCCACTTGGATATTGAGCAACACTAGATATAAATTTCAAAATATCTTATAGGACTCAAATTAGCATGCATTCAATAAGCAAAAGTAAATCATCTCATGCGTCCCTACATCGTCGAATATTATCACTAATACATCACGAATAGTGTCATACATATAACATCACTAATACAACTAAAACCCTAGCACACGATGGGTATCGGCGCGGGCGGTGGACACCCACAGAGAAGGAACCATCATGGGATCATAGCTCTAGTGAGATCCCTGGAGAACCTGCAAGGTATTGGAGAATGACCTGTGCTCCAACGCAAACAAGTAGCGACGGACGTGCGCGTCCTCCTCATGGACATGGTGACGCACCACCTCCGCGGAGTCCTCGAGCCTCGGATCGCCACATCGCCCTGCGACCGCCACCAAAGAAGGTTGGTCAGCGACAGGCTGGCTCCTCACCAACCTGCGCCCCCGGTAGGTAGCGCCTCCCAGTACCACCCCGGCAGAGCCCAGTCCTGGACATGGCCGATTTGGTCAAGCAGGTGTCGTCCTCCGCTGACTCGACGAAGAGGATGCGGGATAGGCATCGTCCACGTCGAGGAGGGAAAAATTGCTTTAACTAAAAAATAGCAACAAGTTCTTACTAGTTCTATTAATTCAACTAGTTCTCAGTAAAAATAAAACTTACTATAAATAAAAATATTCTAGTACCTAATTAGTACCTAGTTCTTACTAACTAATTAGTACCTAGGAACTACTGCCCTAATTACCATCTAATTTGATGAACCTATAGGGGTGGAAAGTGGTAGCGGATATTTCAATTATCCAACTATAAAGTGAAATAAGTGGTCAAATTTTACTCGTTTTATGATTCATCTTAGAAATTTGATTCGTTTTCACCCTTACATGAACCCTAACTCATTTGAGTCGCATCCGATTTGTTTCCACTCGTACATGAACCCTAACTAATTTGATGCAACTAAAATATAAACAAGCCCTAGGCAGAGGTAGGGGAGAGGGAGGAGCGTGCGTGCTCACCTCGGGTGCCTGCGACGAGGGAGGGGCAGGGCGGCGTCGAGGTCAGGGTCGGGGCTCGGGCGCGCGGCGGACGGCGGTCGGCGTCGAGGTCGGGGTCGGGGCGTCCGGGCGGTGTTGAGGTCGGGGGCGGGGGCGGCGTTGAATCTGGGGTCGGGGCGGCATAGAGGGTGCGGAGAGCGCGTGGCGGCCGACGGGCGATGGCGGCGGCGACAGTGGAGAGAGTTGGATTTGGGGGAAGTGGCCGCGTGGGGAAGGACGAACCCCGTGGTTAAGTCAGCAGTAGCAGTAGCGCGTTCTAGGAAAAGCGCTGCTGCAATCTTAGCTACAGCGCGTTCCGTGATACACGCTACTGCTACTCCTTTCTCTTTTTTCCCCTTTTTCAATTAGTTTTCTTCACATTTTATTTTTTTCCTTTCACCTTATTCTATTTCTTTCATTTTCAATTACCTTTCTATTTTCTTTCCATTTAATTTTATAACCTTTAGCAGTAGCGAGTTTTTAATTAAACGCACTGCTACAAATGAAGTAGCGGTAGCGCGGTTCGTCATAGGTCGCTACTACTATGTGTAGCCTATCGGCTAAGTCGTGTGAATTTTAGTAGCAACGTGTTTAAAGCCAGACGTGCTACTGCTAGATCTTTATCTGCAGCGTGCTTTTTTGACCCACGCTACTGCTAAAGTTCTGTGTATAAGGTTTTCCCTAGTAGTGCTTCTTCCTTCTTAATATCACTTAGCAACTTTTGCAACGATGGGGGGGGGTGCTCCCGTGGTCTAAAATCGGTCTATGCACGATAGAAAATTCTGAAAAAAATTACATCTATGATCCCTCGACGTCCCCGCCTCTCTCATGAACAAAAAAAATCTATGAATAAAAAAACGTCATGCTCTGTGAACAAAAAATATCATATTTCATCCACATCCATTCATACATCATATATGTGATCATCTATGAAAAAAACATCATATTCTATAAAAAAATCATCATATATATATGAACAAAAACAATTATGATAACCAGCGTATATATCATCATATATATGAAAAACAAGCATATAAATGAAAAAAACAAGCATATATATGAAAAAAATGCTAGATGGCGCCGGCCGGACCAAGGTGAGGAGGAGCGCGGGGCCGGCGGCGTGGACGGTGACGGGGCAGTGGGCGCGCACACGGGTAGGGGGTGACGGCGACGGCGACGACGAGGCGGGCTGGGCGGTCTTGGCGTCGGGGTAGGGAGTGGGCGACGGCGAGGGCGCGGCAACGGCGGGGCGGCGGCGGCGGCGACGAAGGTGGCGGCGGGCGGCGTCGGGGCAGCCTGGCGGCGTCGATGTCGTCGGCGTCGTCGGAGCGGCAACTACGAGATGAGGGTGAAAATTTCCTAAGTGTGAACTTATATAGCAAAGCCTTTAGTCCCGGTTGGTGCCACGAACCGGGACTAAAGATGAGCATTAGTCCCGGTTGGTGCCACCAACAGGGACCAAAGTCATCTTTTCAGCAGCCCAAAGGGCGGGAAGCAGAGGCCTTTAGTCCTGGTTGGTGGCACCAACCGGGACCAAAGGCCTTGGGCTGGCGCTGTGCGGTGGGAAGTTTAGTCCCACCTCGCTAGCTGAGAGAGCTCAGCACCTGTTTATAAGCTGTGTTGCAGCTCAGGTGCTGAGCTCCTCTCTAATATGTAGGCATTAGTTGCCTTCCCTTGTCACTGCCATGTTGGGCCTATTGGGCCCGCGGGCCTGCATCCTGGCCCAAGTACAAATGGGTTTCTAGTCGTATGCAGGCCGTGTGGCCCATTAGGCGGCATTTTTTTATTTTTTTTCTAGAATTTTTTATGTTTTTTGAATTATTTATTTTCTTTTGATTTTTGCTTTATTTTTTTATTCTTTTTGCTTTTAGCTCAGAATAGTTATAATCTTTCTGTTACTCCATTAGTTCCAAATTTGAATAGTTTAAATTTTAATTCTTTGAAATTTGTGTGAATCACTAGTTTGTGAATAACTTCACTATAAAAACATATTTTGAGTGATTCTTTTTCCTTCTATTTAATATTACTGCATTTTATCTTTTAGTTATTTTAGTTTCTATCAAAAATCTTCATGAAAATTCTTTTTGCTACTAATGTTTCTAACAAAAATTATTTATGATAATTCTTTCTGCTTTTCATGTTTTGAACATAAAATACTTTGATAATTTTAGTTGCATAAGTTTTATATAATTTTAGGTTAAAAAATACTAGAGGTTTATAAAAGCTTTTTAGTTGATTCCTTTTGCTATTAGAGTTTTATAAAAGTATTTACTGGTTTTTTTTTGAGCTATAAGACCTTGAAATTGAAAAGCATTTCAAATAAACTCTGAAAAGGTTGAAAGTTGGCATGATATCATCATTTCACCCACATAGCATGTGCTAAATAGTTGAGAAGGTTATGGAAAAAAATTGGATACACTTCGTGTACAAACTGGACAATCTCTTTCGAAGTATCAGGGTTTCATACGGAAACTTGTCTGTTACAAAGGGATTTCATTTTTTTGAACTTATTTGAACTCCATAGTTTTTCTGTGTTCAAAATGCACCATTCAAAGCCACATCGTCAATTTACAACCCTTTCTGACTTCATTTGTTATTTTTCATGCATTTACTGATTATTTTGAGCTATAAGACCATGAAATTGAAAAGCATTTGAAATGAACACTGAAAAGGTTCCAAGTTGGCATGGTATCATCATTTCACCCACATAGCATGTGTGACAAAGTAGAGAGGGTTACGGCAAAAAATGGATGCACTTCGTGTACAAAACGGACAATCTCTTTTGAAGTATCAGGGTTTCATACGGAAACTCATCTGTTACAAAGTGATTTCATTTCTTTGAAATTATTTGAACTCCATAGTTTTTCTATGTTCTAAATGCACCATTCAAAGCCACATCATCAATTTACAGCCATTTCTTACTTCATTTTTATTTTTCATGCATTTACTGATTATTTTGAGCTATAAGACCAAGAAATTCAAAAGCATTTGAAATGAACCTGAAAAGGTTCCAAGTTGGCATGGTATCATCATTTCACCCACATAGCATGTGTGACAAAGTAGAGAGGGCTACGGCAAAAACTGGATGCAGTTCGTGTACAAAACGGACAATCTCTTTCGAAATATCAGGGTTTCATATGGAAACTCATCTGGTACAAAGGGATTTCATTTTTTTGAACTTATTTGAACTCCATAGTTTTTCTGTGTTCAAAATGCACCATTCCAAGCCACATCATCAATTTACAACCCTTTCTGACTACATTTGTTATTTTTCATGCATTTACTGATTATTTTGAGCTATAAGACCATGAAATTGAAAAGCATTTGAAATGAACTCTGAAAAGGTTCCAAATTGGCATGGTATCATCATTTCACCCACATATTATCATTAATAGAAGTTCATCATCACACTAAAACCAAAGTACATACATAGTTCTCATTAACAACATATAGCTCTCTAGAGCATCTAATTAAACCATACGTTGAAATTATGTAAAACATTTCAATGCAACAACAAATGCGATCATAATCGAAACCAAGCTAACAACTGATCCAACTGCATAATGATACTAAGCGTTGGTATGAATGACATATTTTCTAATCTTTTTAATCTTCAACCGCATTGCATCCATCTTGATCTAGTGATCATCGACGACATCCGCAACATGCAACTCCAATATCATCTTCTCCTCCTCAAATTTTCTTATTTTTTCCTTCAAGTAATTGTTTTCTTCTTCAACTAAATTTAACCTCTCGACAATAGTTTCCGGTTCAACAACCTCCTAGATAAACAAAATCTATGTCATATTAGTCGGCATAATTGTCATAAACAATAAATGAACCAAATAGTTATCAAAAGATAATATATACCACATCTGAATCATAGACAGGACGAGGGCCGACGGGGGCAGATACCAAAACCATCGTACTATATAATAACAAGGAATAATAATAGTTAGAAAATTAGACAAGTATCTATCTGAAGTAAGAATTGTTTTTCTTTCAGAAAGAAGATAAGAAGAAGAGGCTCACCACGGTGGTGCCGGCGATGAGATCGGCGCAGGCGATCGACGGCGGTGAAGACGGGGATGGGACATGACGGACCGCTAAACCTAGACAAATCTCGGGGAAAATGGAGCTCGGAGGTCGAGTTTCGAGAGGAGAAAGATTAACTAGTGTGGCTCGGGCATTTCATCGAACACCTCATGTGCATAGGAGGTGAACTAGAGTACCCAAATGCCCTCCCCTCGCCGACTTGAAAAACAGAGCACTGTGGAGTGCTCTGCCGCGACGATGGGTATATATAGGCAAATTATTTGTCCCGATTCGTGACACGAACATGGACTAAAGCCACCCCTTCTATACCAGTTCAAGGCATGAACCGGTACCAATGGCTGTGGGCCAGGAGCGCGGCCCATTGGTCCCGGTTCGTCTAGATCCGAACCTGGACCAATGCCCTCGAGGCCCCGGCCGGCCCCCTGGGCTCATGAACCGGGACTAATAACCCCCATGGGTCCCGGTTTGTGAGGAACCGGGACTAATGGGCTGGCCAAGCCCAAACGATAGCCCTGTTTTCTACTAGTGTACTCAATTCCTGATTGATGCAACTCATGAGAGAAGATGGGCACTCCATCTTTGCCATCACCACATCTGAGGCAGTCACGCAGCTTACCGACTAGGGCACAATCGGACGTGGACTCCTCGCAACCTGCTGCAACGCGCGAACCCCACCGCCCTCTTCTCTGTTGAAGTTAAGTACGATTTAGTGTGCTCGTCCGGTACTGCCTAGGTTTTAGCTCTTTAAATACAGAATTGGCATAGTCCTGTCGCAGTAAAATTACACGTCCTCGGGTGCGGGTGTTTGGTACATTATTCCGGCGATACGATCTGGCTAGCGTACAAAGCTAACTTGCCTTCTTGTGAGTCATCCTTCAGTTGAAACGATCAAGGGTGCTCGATGCCCTTGTGCGTCTCCGCGAAACCAAGTGCATGTGCCTACTTCATACATAAAGACGGCTTAAGGTGACCGCAGAAGAGCTTAGCAGATTCAAAAACTGCATAAGTAATAGTCTATGAGCGACCCATGTTTTGTCAGGATAACTTTCAAGCTCGTTTGAAAACTGAGAATGATAGCTGTTCTCTTTTGTTCATGAGAATTATTGCTAGGAATGGAAGTTAATTTCTCTCACATTCCAGTTTGGTTTGACTCAATGTGATTGATCATTCGATGACAAATATCGCTAGCCGCCAGCATAGGATTTACTCTATCTTGTCTTGTACTCTGAGATGGTCATGTAACTCCTATATATAAGCCCACGAGGCTCAAGCAATAAATCATCCAATATACCAATTTCCCTCTCTAATGCTTTGACACGCTATAAGATTTTGATGCAATGGCTTTCGCAGGTTAAGGGAAGATCATGCAGATGTAGTTTTGTTGATCAGTATGATTGATGAAAGATCAAAAAGTGTCTCCACTTAGCAAATATAAGACATATAGCAGGGTAAGAGAACTAAGTGTTGATGAACATATGCGATCTTCAACACAATATCAATGACTAGATGCCTAGATGGATCATAAAGATGAAAACGAGGGTTGCAGTGTCAAGCATCCACTTCCCGGAAAGATTCTCGGTTTATAGAAAAAGAAAACTCACATTTTGTACATGAACTGCTTTAGAAAAATTACCAAGAGTCTGTAGTTGTGTACTAGTAGATTGTAGATGAACATTGCTTAAAAAATGCGACATGCACAAATCTAGCTAGATTTGGTCAGCAGGTATGAGACGATCTGCAGCTCGAGTAGTCAAGTGACTGTGTTTTCTCTTCTTCTTTCCATGGGATCTTTCTCCTTTTATAGTGCATTGGAGACAAGCTATGTGTTACCAGTGCTAGAGATAATCAGGATTGACGCTGGTACAATGTCATTGATACCTCCATAATAACCAAGTCCATTCCCTGGCTGCTACAAATAGCCCAGTAATCCTTCTAAGCCCTCGATCAAAAGTACAATGATCCAATGCACACAAAAATTACAATGATCCAAGAAATGCACGACTACATAGCAAGCTGCCTACTTTCAATTTAGCTTGTATGGACAAGTGTGTTGCGACGGACAAAAGCACCACATGTCAGAAGCTTGGATGGAATCATTGCAATCAGTGACCTGGCCATCACCGCATTAGTAATAGTACCATGCTGCATTGTCCATACTAGTGGTTTGGGCCTGCCATTGCGGGCCTCCTGAGAGGAAGTTGAGGCGTTGTCAAATAGGGACGTGCCACTTCCACTTTCTTGTTTGTACCAGGGTGTATGTTTCTATCACATTCATCAGGTCGTCATCATTGCTTCCTCGTGCCACTGAGACTGCACACTTCCTGGTTGGTTCCTTCAATGTGTGCCAACAAGAGATGATTATGCTATTATTATTCTTATAAATTGAAATATCTGAGAAACTATAGGCATGAATAATTACATATCTGAATTCAAAATTTCACTTTTAGCGTGCACACATTCACCATGCACACAACTGCTACCTCCACTTAGGCTTAATCCATCTTAGTAAAAGAAATTAAATTTGGTCACGCAAGCATCACTCAGGCATACAATCTTCTGCTCCTTTATTTGCACCATCTGGGAAAGAAAGGTAACACGTTAGCATGTTCACAAGAGCTGAGACATTTTGGTTAAGCAACCATCACTCGAAAAAAAACAAGTAGCATGGGTCTACATTTATACCTATATAATATATACCAAATAATAAACAGTGGTTAAGAGAAAATGGTAGTTATTTTCAAATTATCATCTCCACAGAAAGAATAACCCAAGTACCAGCAGCCAGGAGTGATATCTAAGATAAAGAGGGCTTCCTGGTATCTAATATGATTACAATATGTGCAATAAATTAACAAATCACTGTCAACATCGAGCTATTAATTATTCTACTAGCCAACTAAAATTACAAAGTAAACATCCCCATCGCTGAGCCTATAAAATCTACAGCGCCTAGAGCAAAGAATAAACATACGTTTTTCTCTACCTTAATCGGAATAGAACCATATGCACCAGCAAAATATTAATGTCTAGCAAAAATGCTTAAACATTGTACCTTTCACCAAGTACGCATTTCTAGGTCCATCAAGATTGCTGATTCCACAGATCCTTTCACACAGTGTAGTTGAGTTTGGTCAACTGCAATAAAAAATGAAGTTTCAGCCAATAAATCAAACATCAAATACTTACTGACTGATGAACAAACATAGGAGAGTTGAGGTACCTTGACCAGGAGTCACGGGGGAAGTGAGTTCTCTAGCTGTCAAGTCAATAGCTTTAGCTGCATCCTGGTTATGAAATGATAACTTCGTTAGTCGCCCGTCACCAAAGTAGAATAGCTTAACTATGAAATTTTGTGGTTTTTGTGTATATAACACCAACTCATCCTATCTATAGCAATAACTGATAAGTGAAGTGCATGGCTTAAGTTATTACCTAGAAAAGAATAGCAACCAACTTAAACATTTGCCAGTATTCCCAACCAAGAGATAACAGTAAAATAAAACTCGCACATATAACAGGAAGGATATCATGCATAACAGGCTTGCTCATCAAAACATAAATAATACTTCAGCCAAGACCAAACATAAATGATACTTAGACTCGATGTATGATTCCAAAAATGCCAATGTTAGTGTGGACATCCTTGAAGGCAGAGATCGATTTGATTTGATCAAATTCATTTACGAGGGGATCTGCACAAAGTATACCATAGTTCAGGCACTAACATGATTACTAATGCAAATACAAAATAATTTCTGGTGCTATCAGAATCTGAATAATCAAAAGTTTGAAGTACATGGTCATGACACTTCATTATTAGTAACGACATGCATGTAATGGTTGCCAAAATATTGAATTGACTAAAAGATGGACCACATATTTCACAATCTCCATCACTGTATGCTTACTTAGGCGTGAATACAAGCCTTTCACGCGTCTTCCCCAGGACAACACACCATCACCACCCCCATGGGTCTGTAAAAGTAAAACACCCTTGTCATATTAAACCTATGCTGTAACAACACCAGTAGAAGTGTTTTATTTATTATGAACCTGAAGAATAGATGCAAAATCCTTTTCTTTCAGCCATCTACTGGGGACTTCGAATGCTAGAGCAACATATGTGTTATATTTTTCAAGAAGAAAGAACATGCTGAAAGATATCACATAAATAACTTGATGAGTGTCTCGAAATCATAAAGCCTCCCAATGAATCAGTTGTCAATTCAAAAATATTGTGGCATGGGTTTGAAATATTTATGCTCAAATCGACAACTTTTCTTTGAAAGTTTCATTAACAAAGCGAGTTCCATTATGTTATTAGGAAGTATTCCTTTTTAACTACAATTGGAAGTGTTCTTTTTGTTTAACTAAACTTGGAAGTATTCCTACCAATTTTAGAACACAAATTCTGATTATTTGTTCTTTTTTCTATAGAAGAAACAGGGTACTTCCAAAAACCCAAGATACATTTTACACATGCGCCCGGGCCACAATACTTTACCGAGATCCAGACGATCCAACTAACGGCACAACACAACTATTCTTATTCGGCCCTAATTTACCCAGCTTTGTTGTTGTGTACGCACTAAAGAATAACATATAGCAATGCAAAAAATTGTGTCACCAATAATGAAGTGCAAACCTGGGAGAGGCAACATTTGGCTTTTTGAGCAGCTTGATGTTTGATGCCCTTAATTTGTCCCTTTGTAGTTAGCAATATAACCATCTTCATTATTGTCGACAAAAGGAGATAAATGTTGTGGAGGCACTCTAATGAAAAATACATCCAAAGGTGTTCAAAAAATTAATAGTACATGGATAATGTTTTCAATCCTATTTCAATATAAAACATTTGGTCTTTGTGCTAGATAGTTAACTACCAGTTTCATAGTAAAGAGGTCATCAGAACTAAAGCAGAAAACTATCCAATGAGTGTGACCAAAGGTAGGACAAATGACATTCCAGCACAACATATCAAAAGAATTCCAGCACACAGCATAAAAATATTCTTGTTTTCAATATTTTGTTGTATTTTCTGGTTTTTTAATTCCAAATTTGCAAGTGTTTTTTTCAAGATATGTTCAAACAATTAAAAAAATGTGTGTGTTCCAAATTTTGTTGTACTCCACGAATAATGAAAAAGAAACAAAAAAAAAGAAAGAGCGGGAAATAGATTGGTTCTACAGTAAGGATTGTTTCTTTTGGCGGCTTAAAAAATAAGCCGCCTCCTCCCCCGCTTTTCCCATAAGCCATCAAAGTCATTCATTGGGGCTTTTGAACTAGTTATGGGATAACTAAATTTAGAAGCCTCAATTTTGTTGGGATCGGATTATTTTTTTAAGTTGGGGAGACGCAGCTTATTTGTTAAGCCGCCCAAAAAAACTGGCCCTAAACAGGTCGCTGGGGATAGTTCTTGTAGTCTGCTACATTTATGTTATGGTTTCCAAAAATAATTCTCAGAAGCCTAAAAAATGCTCACGTGTTCGTAAATGTTCGGTAATTCAAAAAATTGTTCATGGTTTTGCCAAAGTGTTCAAAATTTCTAACAATGTTGCCATTATGAAATTTTGCATTCTTCACACTTAAAAAAATTCAAAAAATTCAAGTTGTTCATTTTTTTAGATTTTCAAAAAGTGTTGGTAATTTCCAAGAAATGTTCAAAAAATTTAAAAACTGTCAAAATTGTTTGAACCGTAGTATTGATATACATAAGCTGATTATGTATATATTGCAGCAGGGGGATCAATGACAAAATGGTAATGAAGGAGTAATATCGTTCAGCTGAACAGAAGAGGCAGAAAAAAAGAGAGGCAGCTGCATGCCACAGGACTGAGTGACTGACGATTGGTGGATGCAGGCTGGGTATAACAAGCAGAGCAAACACCAAGATTGCAGGGGTACAAGTTTTAATCACAAGAGTTCGGGCATTGCATATAGTAATTGCCTATGAATATATGTCCAGCATGAATAAGCGGTCTTGCCTATGAATTTTGTTAGACACGTAGTACTAGCCTTGAGCTCTTGTTCTGAATCATCCAAATTATTATTTACTGTAGAAATACTTCTATCCATATTCCATAGTCCTACTTTCCATCCATCTCAAACTGAGAACCTACGTGAATTGTAGGTATCCGCAGATCATGATGGTTCTCAACTCTCTAATACTGTTTCTGCTACCAGCTACAAAGGAAATGCAGCTCGCTGCCCATCTTTAGTAATGCCCTTGCTGATGCCCCTGCTGCGTGCGGTCGTCTTCCTCGACGATTCGGGGCACTCCTGCTCGGCCCCTGCTCTCGCGCCGACGCGCTCCCGTGCGCATCACGCGGGCATGGTGCTCGCCCACTGGAGGTGTTCGGCCTTCTCGCCAGCCCGCGCAGCTCGCCCGTCAATATGGCTCGGGCCTAGCGTAGCTGTATTGGGTGGCTGGTCGTGGTAGTTCGCGACGGTGTGCCTGGCGCAGCGCTGCTCTGATCTTGCGTCCTTGGCGCCGCATGCAACTCCACCCTTTCCCTTCTGCTTGGGGAGTGGCGGACAAGGCTGCTTTAGCTCGGTGCTGGCTGCTGCTCAACAGCGTGGTGACAGCTCGCTGCTGAGAGCTGGGTGGTGAATGGCAGAGGTGGTGTGTGCGGGCGCCACTCGGAGACCACGCGGCCGTGCTCTAGGAGAAATCCCTACTCACTCATTGTGTGAGCCGACCACGACGGCAGCACCCCGGCGTCGTATGTGAGCCTTAAACACGACTGCAATACATGTACGTGTTTGTTTAGACTACAAGTGCATGTGCGTGTCCGTGTAGGACTAGTGTTGAACACCGAATAGGATTAGTACTATTTGGCAACTAGGCTGAGTAGTATATATATCCATGTATCCCCCATGTAAACATCAACCGATCGGAAAAGGCAATAAAGAACCAGGCTCGAGACGAGCCTGTTGCAATCCATCATCTTGTTACGCGCGTGTTCCATCACGAAAAGTCGCTAGGTTCCATCGTAGTCTACGTACGTGAGTACATACCGGCGAGACGCCACGAACGGCTGGTGGGAATCGATCAAGCTGGCTGTGTGCTGGCTTGCTTGCTAGCTTTGCAAGTACGTGGAGTTCCTGCTACTCTGGTGAATTGATCCAGCGATCAAAAACCAACAATTAGTATCTAGAGCCTCGACGATCTACGATCACGGAGAGATGGCGTGCGACGTACGCTGGCACGTCTCCTTCGCACCGGACCTCGTCGCGGCTCGCACCGTCAACTTCGCCAACGGGGAGATCCTTCTCCGACGAGGGGCTCTCGGGCTCATGCTGATTGACGAGGGGGATCACGGTGGATGCGCGATATCTTCGTGAGGGCGAATGCATCGACATCTGGCAGATAGTATCTTTCCCCTGCCATTTCGCGAGGATTCACGATCGGATTCCGGCGAACGACTCGGCGGTACACGGGAACGCGGCTCGTTCCGGTGGGGACGGAGCGCACGCGCCGGGTCGACACGATGCGGGCCGGAGTTCCTGGGCCCCAGGCATCCTGGGTCCGCACCCGAGCGTGGTGCCGCCGCCCGCCGCGGATGCGAGACACGTGGACGGAGATCAGAGAATCCATGGCGGGGGCAGTCGAGCCCGATCCCGTGCGGCTAGCCCCATTCTTGACATAGACGCCGCTCTTTCCCATCTTTGGGCGGTGCCGTGAAACCCTAGATCGAAAATCTCGCCCTCCTTCCAGTGGTGGGAGGGGAAGATTGGAGGTGACTACAGATCGTTCGCGGAGGTGGTAGCTTCCTCCCCAAGGGCTCCGGCAATGGAGGAGCACGGCGGCCGCGGCTTCCGCGGGAACCGGCGTGAGGGCTTCGGATCTAGGCGGATGGGGCGAGGTGCGGGTCGCTTTGATCGTGGGCGCGGGAGAGGCCGCTTCTCCTGGTCCAGGGAGGCGGACGGCGACGACCACTCCACCAACAAGCAAGCGGCGTCGGTGACGGACGACACCAAGCGCTGGGACGACGCGGCGGATCGAGCCAAGCGGGCCAGAACTGGGGGGTATGTGTGGAGAAAAACCCTAACCCCACTGGATCTGAGGCGACGAACTTCAGGAAGAATCAAGCCGCCACCAACGAGCAGCGTGCGGGTTCTTCGGCTCAGGTAATCCCAACCAATGCTTATGAACCTTGTGTGATCTGCAAAGCCTCTACTCATGCCCCTGCTAGTTACCCGCAAGCATTTTGTGAGAGATGCAGTAAGATGGGTCATTTAGCATCTGTTTGCAATGCATTTTTACCCTAGGAGTGTGTGGCACCCATGTGTGCTTTTCAACCCAAATGGCAGGGATTCTTTTACATTCCTGATTCGTGCACAGCTAAGCAGCTCAAAGAAAGAGCTACGAGTGTGATCATTACTGTGATTGAAGGAAGTGCTACTGTTAAGGAGTTATAAGATGCTTTCTCTGAGTACATAGCAACTAAATTGGCACTGTACTGCTCGTCCTATTGGACCCCAGACTTATGTGTTGCACTTTCCGAATCAGAGAGACGTTAAGAAAGCGTGTTACAATGACAGAATGACGCTTAGATCTTGTAGTGTGGTAGTGAAAATTGTTCCATGGACTGCCAATATTGGGGTCAAGGGTGTGCTGGAAACTGCTTGGGTTAAAGTGATTAATGTGCCTCTGGAGAGAAGAAATGAGAGAAACTTGGCCTATGTTTGCTCATTGGTTGCTGTTCCTTTGAGGATTGACATGGCCACCCTGCATAAACCTGAATATGTACGGGTCCGACTCGGATGTCGCAATGTTGATGAGCTTCCTGAGGTGGCCGAAGCTGTGCTTGGAACGCACTTTTTTGATTTCTTTTACGAGATAGAAAAGGTCTTAGTTCGTGACCCTAAAAGACAGACTGACACATCTCAAGTGGATTCTTCCAAAAAAAAGCATGCATATGGGAAAACAGACTCCAGGCAGAGCTAATCCCAATGTTTCAGAAAATGAGAGAGGTTGGGAGTCCAGCAAGTGTAACTTGCCTGGGAAATCTGCTCCTACAGACTCTATTGAGAGAGAACAGGAGGAATCAGATAAGTCAGAGGAGGATAACACTCTGCTTATTGAAACTATTGCTAAAGAGGCTTGTAACAAGGAAGGGGAATTGAGATCTCAGGCACTCCTGGTTGTTAATAACAAGAGGATATCTGCTGATGAGATCCAGGTAAGCAGTGCTGACACATCTCATTCTGTTGTTGATATCCAATGTGAAAAATTATCTCATACAGAGAAGGGCAACTCATGTGTCCAGGTTGAAGAGATTGAAGGTGATCTGGAAGACAAGATGCAGGAAAAAGTGGAGTATATGGTACAATATCCTGCCTCACCTGATGATATGGGGGAGGTGATACCTACTCCTCCACTTATATCTGAAGATGTGATTAGATTCAGCACGAGGAATTTGCAGAACATGGCTGGCAAGATGCAGGATAAGGCTGTGGCTTTATCTAAGAAGAGAAACCTAGAAGGTACCTCCTTATACCACAATTCTTTTGTTGTGCTCACAAATCATGACCTTATGCTTAGGGCATCTAATATGGGGGTGATTATTCCTGATTCTAATTTCTCTAATGTGGATATTCTTAGAGAATTAGAGAAAGTGAGGGGAAATAATGATGTACATGCCCCCTCCTCTGATAATCAGGATGGGGGATGTATGATGTACATCACTAATGGAAAGGGTGATCAAACTCTTGTTAGTACTGGATGGGGGGAAGAGGGAGTTGAGACCAATTTTATTTTACTGAAGTCCAGGAAAAAGAAAAGCCCCAAGGTTAAAATAGCTATATCCAGACCTGTGACAAGGAGCCAAAAACCTTATATAGGAAAAGGTAAGGTCAAAGATGGCAGCCATGTCCATCATTACAGGGCCACCAGAGGGGGGGGAGGAAAAGTCATATTAAACGATAGGCATTTTTTGGAACTGTAGGGGGCAGGAAAAAAGGGGATGAGTTCCTGCCTATCCCATATGAACAGAGATCATTCCCTGGACTTTGTTTGCCTGCAAGAGACCCATAAGAAAAACTTTCTGGACAGTTACTTCAGAAAGATAGATCCTCATAGTATGTTTGATTGGGATTGGATCCCAGCTATTGGGAAGTCAGGAGGCATCCTCTGTGGAGTGAAAAAGGAGAGATTTGAAGTTATCTCTTGGAGGAAAGGGAGATTCATTCTTCAAGTATGTTTCTTTGATGTCAAAATACAGAAAGTTTGGACCCTATGTATAGTATATGGTGCTGCTCATGAATGTGACAAAAATGACTTCTTAGTGGAGTTAGTAGATTTCTGTAGTCACATTCAAACCCCTTTCCTTATTGGGGGGATTTCAATATTCTCAGACATAGTGGAGAGAAGAACCAGAACTGGCACCATTCCACTTATACAGATTTGTTCAATTCAGTTATAAATTCTATGTGCTTGAGTGAGATCCACATGCATGGGGGTATGTACACTTGGACTAATAATCAAGCGCACCCAACCCTAGAAAAGTTAGACCGTGTGTTGATGAGTAATGATTGGGAGAATATGTTCCCACTTGTTAATGTTAGAAAGTTGGTCAGGGATATTTCAGACCATAATGCTCTCTTGGTGTCCTCGGACAATCATGTTTTACGAGTCCCACACACAAGAGAGTTCAGATTCGAGTTGAGCTGGCTCAAGTTTGAAGAGTTACTTCCATTGGTTGAAAAGATCTGGACTAAGAATGTCAATACTTCTGATCTTGTTGATGTTTTGATAATCAAGCTGAAGAGATTGAAAAAATTCTTTAAAGGATGCGGATCTAATAAATTTGGGAATGAGAGAATTAGGAAGAAAAATATTAAGGAAGAATTGGAGAAGATTGAAGAGTTGGAAGAAAATGGCAATCTCGACCCTGAGTTGCTGTGTAAAAAGCAAAGCCTATTGGTGGAGCTCAATGAAATCCTTGTTAATGAGGAACTGTACTTACTTCAACAATCTAAAGAAAGATGGTTGCTTAAAGGAGATAGTAACACAGCTTATTACCAAAAGATCGCTAATGGTAATAAGAGGGAAAACACCATTCACTCTCTGAATGTTCGTGACCGGGTCATTGAAGGGACTGAGAACCTTCTTGAACATGCAACTGAATTTTACAAAGAGTTATTTGGACCTGCCCCTGGAAACTTATTCCAAATGGACCCTGAGGTTTGGGCTGAGGGGGAGAGTATTAGTGAGGATGATAATATGATGCTAACTAGGCATTTCTCTGAAGAGGAAGTTAAAAAGGCTCTGTTTTCTATGAATAGTAATAGGGCTCCTGGGTCGGATAGCATTCCGGCCGAGTTTTATCAACATTGTTGGGAGATAGTGAAGAATGACATCATGGGTCTGTTTCATGCTTTCCATGAAGGGAGTTTGGATGTTTATAGGTTGAACTATGGCATTATTACCCTTCTCCCTAATATTTCTGGAGCAGATAAGATTCAACAATTCAGACCAATATGTCTATTGAGATGTCCTTATAAACTGATTACAAAAGTTTTGGATAATAGAGTGGCCCTTTATGCTGATGTTTTGTTTAGCAAACATCAAAATGCCTTTATCAAAAGCAGGAATATCATGGATGGGGTTCTATCTTTGCATGAGGTTCTTCATCATACCTATGTTAAGAAAAAGTGTGGTATTGTCATTAAGCTCGACTTCGAGAAAGCGTATGACAAGGTTAACTGGGACTTCCTTTTGAAGTGTCTTGATAATAGAGGCTTTTGGAAAACTTGGTGTGAGTGGATGAGAAAGATCCTACATAATGGCACAGTTTGTGTCAAATTAAACAATACAATGGGCCCATACTTCCAAAGCTATAAAGGGGTCAGACAGGTAGACCCTATTTCCCCGTTCCTGTTTAATATTGCAGCTGAGTGCTCATGTAAAATGGTGCTGCAAGCACAAAAAAACAATCTCTTTGTTGGGCTGGCCGCGGACCTGGTTGAGAATGGGGTAGCAATTCTGCAATACGCAGACGATACCGTCCTTTGTATTGAGCACGACCCTGTTAAAGCTGTGAATCTGAAGCTTCTTCTTTATATGTTCGAGCTCATGTCAGGACTAAAAATAAATTACCAGAAAAGTGAGATTCTTTGTGTTGGAGGGGATGACAATATCTTGCAAATTTATGCTGACATTCTCAGCTCTCAGATTGGCCACTTCCCTATGAAATATTTGGGGGTACCAGTCAGTTATTCATCCATTCGAGGGGTGGATTGGGACTTTTTGGAAGCCAAGTATGTTCGTAGATGTGACTCTGGATTAGGCAGTAATGCATCCTCGGGAGGTAGACTGACGCTGCTGAATGCTAATACATCCAGTATCGCTTATTATTACATGTCTATGTTCCTCCTGTCGAAGACCATTATTGACAGGTTTGATAAACATCGTAGAAGATTTTTTTGGCAAGTGTCTAAAAAGAGAAAACGCTACTATCTAGTGCGATGGGCTCGTATCTGTAGATTGAAGGAGAAAGGTGGTTTGGGCGTGAAAGATTTACATAAGCAAAACTTAAGCCTTCTTACGAAGTGGTGGTGGAAGTTGGAGACTAAAACTGGTCTTTGGCAGGAGATTATTAAAGCTAAATACCTTGGAAGAGACACGGTAGCTTCTGTCAAACAAAAGTGAATGATTCGCCTTGCTGGAAAGCTATTATGAAGGTGAAGAACCTTTATATGGCTGGTAGAAGAATCAACATTCGATCTGGGAATATAGCAAGGGTATGGATCGATCCCATTGGTGATCAGAAACCATTTAAGGACCAGTTCTCTCAGTTATTCTCGATCTGCAACTCCCCTGAATGCACTGTGAAAAAATGCTAGGAGGCAGATCCTTTATCTTTCTTTCGGAGGAGATTCAACAATGAGCTCAAGGAGCAATGGCAGCAGGTGGTTGTCGCTGCTAGAGAAAGCTGTGTATCTGATGAATCAGATGTCATTAAGTGGTAAATCACAGGGTGTATTCTTTCTTGGAAAGAAACATCACAGGGTGCAATTTTGGGTGGGTTTGGAAAGCTGACATTCCTTTAAAGATCAAAATCTTTATGTGGCAACTATTCCAGGATGCTATCCTTACCCGGGATGTGATGTAAAAAAGAGGGTGGAAAGGTAGCCCGAAGTGTTCATTCTGTGGAGAGAATTAGACTTCCCAGCATCTCTTTTTTACCTGCCCTGTAGCTAAAGTGACCTGAAGAAGCGTTGCCTGCATGCTTGGCACTGATCTGCGCCCGAACAGTTTATGGCAGGCTTATTCCTGGTGTTATGTTTACTTCCAGAATGGGGAGATTTTCTACACAGTTAGCATAGCTGCACTTTGCTGGGCTATTTGGACATGTCGCAATGGAGTTACGTTCGAATCTAAGCGTTTGCAAACACCTTTTGAATGCTACTTCTCTATGTGTGCTTTTCTTGGTTATTGGACAGGACTGTTGAAGCAAGAGGACGCGGTTGACCTGCGAGCAGGTGTGGACATGCTGAAGAACAGTGCGTCGAGGCTGATGCGCATCTGCGCTGCAAACAAAGACTGAGAAGCTCGTTGGAGAACTGCTGGAGGGAGTAGTGATGCGTCGCCACAAGAAGATGCATGCTCTCTGATGGTTTTGCCTCGGTTTTATGTTTCATTCCTGGAGTCTCTCCCCAGTGTGGGACTGTTGTTTTGGTGCTCGCCTGTGAGCTGTCTGAGGGGTTGCCCCGTCTGAAATTCTGAATGACTTGGTGTCGCCGGGTTTTTGCCCTACAGTGGGTTATCTTGATGGCGAGTGCTCACAGTAGGTTTCCCGGCGATGCTTGAACCCGCTCTCCCCTCTTCCGTTTCATTCTGTGGACTTGTTTGTATTTCCGTTATGTCGCAGTAATGGAAAGGGGTTATGCCCAGTTCAAAGAAAATTGATCTACGATCAACGATGACGGACAGCGATGCGGAGTCCATCAAGTCCGGCAACGGAGGTTCCAAGGCGAACAAGAACGGCGACAAGGTGAAGAAGGGCGTCAAGTCAGTAACCAGTGGTGGCAGAATGGGCGACGCCAATGTACAGGCGCATCGCAATATCCCCATCCAGTACCATATGCTCACCGACGCCAACTATGGTGTGTGGGCGGTGAAGATGAAGATCATTCTCCGAACCCTTCCAGTGTGGGAGGCCATCACGGACGAAGATGTCGACAAGCAGTGCGACGAAGGTTCCATGGCCGCCATAGCCCGGTCTGTGCCGGATTCCGTGCTGATGACATTGGCGGAGTTCGAGACAGCAAGAGAGGCGTGGAACGCACTCAAAGAGATGAGGATCGAAGAAGATCGCGTCACCAAGGCTCTGGCACAAGTACTGAAGCGCCAATTTCACAAGTTGCAGATGGAGGAAACTGAATCGGTGAACGACTATGCCATGTGTCTGACTACATTGGTGGGAGAGATCCGCGCACTTGGTGCAAATCTTGACGAAACTGAGATTGTGGAGAAGTTTTTCAGTTTGGTGACTGATAAATTCACGTACATCATCGGCACGCTCGAGCATCTTTACGACATCGATGACATGACCATAACTGAGGCGATCGGACGCTTGCAGACGTGGGAAGAAAATGCTCGTGGCTGTCAGAAAGGCAAAGGAGGAGGTGATGACCAACTCATGTACTCGCGCGCAGATTGGGAGTCCCCAAGTAGCAAAGGAAGGCGCAACGTTGGCGAAGGCTCAAGCAACGCGAAGCGCGGCGGACAAACCGAAGAAGGCAAAGGAAAAGGCAAGCCACAAGGTCGTGGTAAGGCGAACCAATCTAAAGAGCAGAAGCCACGAAACTTGGATATGTCCGAGGTCAAGTGCTATAACTGCAACGAGATGGGTCACTTTGCGAAGGATTGTCCGGAGCCTCACAAGAGGGAGATCAAGGCAAATTTGGCAAAGCAGGAAGACGAACATCCAGGTCTTCTGATGGCCGAAGTTTGTGATCTCGTGGAGCCTAACAAGCGGGAGATCAAGGCAAATTTGGCGAAGCAGGAAGATGAACGTCCAGGTCTTCTGATGACCGAAGTTTGTCATCTCGTCCAAACGGCTGTTGTGAAACCAAACCGTAAGGTGCTACTTCATGAGGAAAAAGTAAAACCAAAGTTATCCAGAAACCATAACGTGTCGTGGTATCTAGACTCGAGTGCCAGTAACCACATGACGGGGTGCAAGGAGAGGTTCCTCGAGCTGGAATATGATGTTCAAGGCTCGGTCAAGTTCGGTGATGGTTCAAATGTGGAGATTCGCGGGCAAGGTTCTGTCCCCTTCAAGGGTCTCACAGGAGAACATCGCATACTCACCGGAGTGTACTACATCCCACGGCTTCGCAACAACATCGTCTCTGTTGGGAAACTTGACGAGAATGGATGCAAGGTGGATATTGAGAACGAGGTGATGACGATCTTTGACAACCTCTGAAACGTGCTAGCGCGTGTGAATCGCACGCGGAACAGGCTCTATATCCTCAACCTTGATCAATCTCAACCGGAGTGTTGGCTCGCCAAGAGTGATGATGGTTCATGGTTATGGCATGCTAGATTTAGACACGTTAACTTCTACGCCTTGAAGAAGATGTCGAAGTTGGAGATGGTATCTGGGATGCCGTTAGTCGATCATGTTGATCGAGTATGTGATGGGTGCTTGGTTGGAAAACAGCACCGCAGGCCGTTCCCTACTCAGTCTACCTATCGTGCAAGTGATGCACTCAAGCTGCTCCATGGTGATCTATGTGGCCCTACCACCCCAGCAACTCACGTAGGAAAGAAGTACTTCTTCCTTGTGGTAGATGACTACTTGAGATACATGAGGGTCCTTCTCCTACAATCTAAAGATGAGGCGTTTGAAGCGTTCAAGAAGCTGAAGGCTGCAACGGAGATGGAACACAAGTTGAAGGTTCGCGCTCTACGGACAGATCGCGGCGGAGAGTTTACGTCAAACGAGTTCAACGACTACTGCGAGAAGATTGGCATAAAGAGGTTCCTCACAGCACCTTATACGCGGCAGCAGAACGGGGTTGTTGAAAGCCGCAATCGAACCGTCGTTGATATGGCGAGAAGTTTACTCAAGAGCAAGAACTTGCCGGGGACTTTTTGGGGAGAAGCTATCTCGACGGCGGTCTATCTTCTCAACCGGGCTCCAACGAAGGCAGTGATCGGCAAGACTCCGTATGAAGCACTTTACGGACGGAATCCAAATGTGTCTCATCTACGGACGTTCGGGTGCGTGGCGCATGTGAAGATGGCGGAGACGAATTTCTCAAAGCTTGCCGATCGTAGCACAAAGATGGTGTTCATCGGGTACGAGAGGAGTTCCAGCACCAAGGAATACCGCTTCTACGATCCACGAACCAAGCATCTACGGATTTCACGCGACGTCACGTTTGAAGAAAACCAAGCGAGGAATTGGAGCACAGCAGCCGACGATGCTCCAAACGGTAACAAATTCACAGTTGAATTTCCAACTGATGATGATGCAGGGGAGGATGTCCAGGTGGTTGGCAAGACGCACAACCATGGTGACCACAATGATAGTGATCATCATGGTGCCGACACCGACAACGACGTGCATGGGTCGCAAGGTGATAGCGACAACGACGTGCAAGACACGGGTAGAGATCTCGGCAACGACATCGACAACGAGGCGCATAGTGACGATCACGATCACGATCACGACGACTATGCCAACGACGCGGATGTCAACAACCCGGCATCTACCACGCCTGAGACTCACGGTCTTCATCAAGTGCATCGACGCCGACACAATTTGTGTCGCCCCCTTCACAAGCCACAACGGATTCTTCCAGGCCTCTTCTCTACAATCCCCTCAAGAAAGTCTACAAGTACGCAAAGCCAATTACGCTCGAGTACTCTGGACTATGTTTGCTCGGAGTTGAGGAGCCAGTGAGCTTGGTAGAGGCAAGCAAAGTTCAAGTTGGATGCACGCCATGGATGAGGAGATGAAGGCGATCAAGAGCAATGGCACGTGGACTTTGGTAACCCGACCTCCGAACCAAAAGGCCATAGGTTTGAAGTGGGTTTACAAGTTAAAAAAAGGACACGAAGGGTGCCATTGTGAAGTACAAGGCAAGACACATTGCAAAGGGCTACGTACAACGTCAAGGAGTTGACTACGAGGAGGTGTTTGCACCGGTTGCTCGAATCTAGACGGTGAGAGTGCTCCTAGCTTTGGCAGCACAAGAGGATTGGAAGGTTCATCATATGGATGTTAAATCCGCTTTCCTCAACGGTTACCTCACAAAAAAAGTGTACGTGGAACCACCCCTCGGCTACGAGAAGAAAGGAGAAGAAGAGAAAGTGTACAAGCTCAAGAAGGCACTTTACAGGAAGCAAGCGCCAAGAGCTTGGAACTCAATGTTAGACCGAAGTTTGGTCTTGCTCGGATTCAGAAGATGTCTCCACGAGAATCCCAAAGACAGTCTATCAAGCACCGAAGAACAGGTGAAGGTTGAAGACGCGACCAAGGAGGAGCGCTGACGTCAAGCGACGGACGAGCTGACGGCAGCAAAGGCGATCCCTGAAATGCTACGATGAACGAAAGCATTACCAAGGGTAAAGCATACGGGCAATCGTGTTTGGGATCCGGGTCGCACCAATGATGTCATGTTTAGGGGGGGTGAATGTGAGCGTTAAACACGATGGCAATACATGTACGTGTTTGTTTAGACTACAAGTGCATGTGCGTGTCCGTGTAGGACTAGTGTTGAACATCGAATAGGATTAGTACTATTTGGCAACTAGGCTGAGTAGTATATATATCCATGTATCCCCCTTTAAACATCAACCGATCAGAAAAGGCAATAAAGAACCAGGCTCGAGACTAGCCTGTTGCAATCCATCATCTTGTTACGCGTGTGTTCCGTCAAGAGAAGTCGCTTGGTTCTGTCGTAGTATACTTACGTGAGTACATACCGGCGAGACGCCACGAACGGCTGCTGGGAATCGATCAAGCTGGCTGTGTGCTAGCTTGCTTGCTAGCTTTGCAAGTACGTGGAGTTCCTGCTACTCTGGTGAATTTTTTTTTTCAAAAATGGGGGCTCCCCGGCCTCTGCATCAAGAGTGATGCATACGGCCATCTTATTAAACGAGAAACAAATTGTGCCAACAAAGTTTCAAACTATCAAACTAAAAGAAAGAAAAAGCAGCTCACACGGAGCGTAAAAGGCTAGATACACAAACTAGCCAGGAAAAGACGCCACAACCTGCTGGCTAAAAAAGATAGGTAAACTAATTCCCTATCCTATTACATGGCCGCCATCCAAACCGGTTGAAGATATCCCGAGCTACCATCTCCCAACGGATAGATCCAGTAACCAAATGCTCCCTCTCTGGTGAATTGATCCAGCGATCAAAAACCAGCATCGTATACCTTTCCTAGAGGCGTGGTCTCCGAGCTATTTCGCATGGATCTACTACGGCGTGGTTTAGGCCGTCTTGTTGTAGGGATGTGCTCAAACTCTGTCCATGTCGGAGGCAGCAACATCTATGAACGTTGTCTACCTCGCGGGAGGTGCGGCTGTGGAGCTCCAACACCTATGGTACTTTGCTTTGCGGTCACCGGGTGCAAATCTAAGATCGAGCTCGCTAGATCGGATGATGGTGTTGTGTCTTTGAGGCCCAAACAACGGCTCCTGTTGCAGCGTGTGGTTGAGGGTGCTGCATTTGGTGGTAGTGGTGCGGACGGCGTGGGGCTGACGGTGTTGGGTTCTTCTTCATGTGTTCCTCTTTGGCTGTCCTTCACGTGGTCTGCGTCATGTTGCTCTCCATGCTCAAGACCCTCCCATGGTTGCCATCGTGCTGCAACGAGCTTCGGGCTCTTCTTGTTGTCTTGATTCACCTTTGCTCAATGGTGAGGCAATGATGCCTCACCAGCCTGCTAATTGTTTCGACCGCCCGTGTTGGATCTCCCAATCAAGGTTCGTGTTAAGGTTTGGCACTCGTTGATTATGGTTGATCCTCTGTTGTGCCGTGGGGCTAGGTACGCACGCCTGTGCGGTCCGTTAGGTTTCTTGCAGAGTCTAGGTATTGTGATCCCTCGACAACACCCCACATCTACTTGTGTCTCTCATGGTGTTGGTCTTTCTCCCTGCTAGCTAGGTCATACCTTCTCCTGGGTGGCAATTTTTTCTCATCATTTGTAACCTTGTTACTTGCTCTGTTTACGGACTGGTTTCCCTCATAAACAGGGTCAACTTGTTTAGGTTGTTGATCCGGATTCCCTTATAAACCGGATCAGCCAAAGCTTAAGGGATGACTCTTAGCTTTGGCAGCTTTTTCAGCAATATATTCAGGTGGGGATCCTCTCCCCCCGTGACCGTTCAAAAAAATAAATTAAACTTCCTCATGTCCTTGTTCTTTACACATGGCATTTCTGTTCCACCTTCCAAGTAGTAGAGAATAATTTCACATGCAAGTTACCATTAATGCAGGTTACCATTAATGCACAGTATCAGCAACACTAGAAAATAATTTCACATGCAAGTGTATATGTTGAAACTACTGGAATCAGGATCTTTGCCGTCAGCTAGATATTTGTCGTCTGCTAGCTGACGATAAAGAAGGACTTTGCCCTCAACTTAATAGAAGCTGACGACAAAGAAAGAGGTGACGACATAGAATCTTTGTCGTCCGCTAGCGGCCGACAAAGAATGAGGCTGGCCCACTAACGAGTAACAGCTAATGAACACTTTCATAGCCGTCTGCTATCAGACGGCAAAGAAAGTGGCCAAACTAACGTCTGTTAGTTAGGATCTTTGTCGTCTGCTAGCAGATGGCAAAGAACCGTGCCCTAACTAAAATCCATCGACGCCCGGCCGCGCCCCACAGATCTATTTGTCCCCTCTCTCTCACTCCGCCCGTGCCCGAGCCGCCGCCGCCCTGCGCCACCCGCCCGTGCGTCGCCGCCCGCGCCACCCCCATCGCCGCACCGCCCCCGGCAGCCTGGTGACCCCTTCCCGCCCGCCTCGCGCCATCCGGTCATCGTGCGCGTCGCCCGCCCGCCCGTGCGCGCGCCGCCGCCCACGCCACCACGTTGCGCGGCACCCTCCTCCACCCGGCGACCGCCGCCTCTGCTCCACCACGGCCGCCCGCCGCTCGGCGCCCCTCCTCCACCGGTGGCCCGGCGCCCTCTGCTCCACCACCGCGGCCGCCCCGCCGTTTCGGCACCCCCTCCTCCACCCGGCCGCCCGGCGCCCTCTCCTCCACCACTGGCCGCCCACCCTCCGGTGCCCCTCCTCCACCCGGTGAAACCTCTGTTTTTGTTTCTGTATTTTAATTTTAGTTTAGGTTTACTTTAGGTTTGGTTTAGTTTAGGTTTACTTTAGATTAGGTTTAGAGCAGAGAGCCTTATATTGCAGTGCAAGAATTGATTATGATAGCTCATTCGGACTTGGAAGTTCTTAGGGCCCGTGCAAATAGAACCTAATAGCTAGGTTGACTCTGCTAGCTTGCTGATACACACCAGTAGCTCAAGATCGTGATCTGCTCATTGAAATGCGGTCTTTGGTGCAGCGATGTGAAGCATGGTGTATAATCCAGTTGCTGATCACACACCTGAGTATGCGGTCCTGGCAAGTGGCAACGTCATTGTTGAGGTGTGTGAGCCTCAAACTCGTATGTTAGTTGCGTCTCCTGTGATCATAGTTCAGCAAGTATAAGATTGCAGTATGCGGTCCAACTAAGGGTAATGTGATGTGGTACTTTTTCTAATTTGCATACAAAGTAAATTGATTTTAGGGCACTACCCTTAGTTTTCTGATTTGAGATATGTTTGTTTGATTAGTGTGTGGCACCTAGAGCCACCTAAATATGGTGCAACTATGATTGTTGCCAAAAGTATTCCAATGTGATCACACCACCTAAAATAATTATAATAAGATAATTAAAGAGGAGGAAGAAGAAATGTATTTTTCCCTATTTTTAGATTACTATGCTATTTTTTTCAACATGTTCAGTTTTCTTTCACGTCTAAAGATATCCCTAGTTTTGAGGCGTGCCAATTGCCATTGCCAACTAACCTACCAAATTAATTAAGTGTTATTGATGTTGTTGAGCACAATTGCATTGCTTTTTTTTTCTCAGTTTTTTTCATGTCTAGAAACTTGGCTCTATGTATATAGTTATGCTTCTAGATACTAATTGGTCTCTTTTGCTGCTTATTAGAGATGGGGAGAGGCCGTCACTGCAGGCTCTGCTCTGCCACACTAGAGTACGAGTTGGATGCTTGCGAGTTCTTTAGTATCATACTTGAGACTTCCTCCAAGAGGCAGGTATATAAAAGGAGAGATCTCCCCTTCACCCATCTCATTATGATAACTCTGTTGTTTGCTACATCACTCCTTGTCCAAAATTGCAGAGACTTCCTGACACTTTTATGACGATACTGGACGGCCATCGGCCAAAGAATGTGAAGCTGCGACAGGCCGGCAGCGGGCTTCGCAGGCTTTGGGATGTGGAGTTGGTGATCAGGTATGGCCACATGTACATGTGTCGTGGCTGGGAGTAGTTCTACAGTGCCTACGAACTGCAGCACTAGTACTTCCTTCTCTTTAGGTACAACGGCGACGCCATGCTCACCGTGAAGGTGTTCAACACGACTATATGTCGCATGCGCTACCAGGACGACGATGATGCCAGTATGTTCTGCCTCTTCTTCCTCTACATTTTGCTTTGTCTATCATTGTTGCATTTGGTCAGGCAATGGGAGCAGCAGTAGCGACTCTGCCTACAGCCAAAGCAGCAGCGACTCTGGCTGCAGCAAAAGCAGCAGCGAGGATGATCCGGAATTGAGTGGGGAAGAAGAGGAGCGGAGTGGGGATGAGGAGGTGCAGGCTGACGATGGACAACAGATGGTGGTGGCTGAGGGTGACGTAGCGACGGTGGTGGCTTGCGATGGGCAATAGATGGTGGTGGCTAAGGATGACTGATACGTCTCCAACGTATCTATAATTTTTTATTGCTCCATGCTATACTATCTACTATTTTAAGCAATATTGGGCTTTATTATCCACATTTATATTATTTTTGGGACTAACCTATTAACCCGAGGCCCAGCCCAGATTTGCTGTTTTATGCCTATTTCAGTGTTTCGAGGAAAAGGAATATCAGACGGAGTTAAAACGGAACGAAATCAACTGTAGAAGTTATTTTTGGAAGGAACCTCACCTGATGGACTTGGATTCCACGTCAAAGATACGGGAGGTGCTCACGAGGGTGGGGGGCGCGCCCACCTTCCTCGTGGGGCCCCCGTAGCTCCACCAACGTACCCCTTTCATCCATATATACCTACGTACCCTAAAACTTCCAGAATAGAAGATAGATCGGGAGTTCCGCCGCCGCAAGCCTCTGTAGCCACCAAAAACCAATCGGGACCTGTTTGCACCACCTGGGAGGAACCCATCACCGATGGCCATCTTCATCATCCCGGCGCTATCCATGACGAGGAGGGAGTAGTTCACCCTCCGGGCTGAGGGTATGTATCAGTAGCTATGTGTTTGATCTCTCTCTCTCTCTCTCGTGTTCTCTCTCGTGTTCCCTCTATGGCACGATCTTGATGTATCCTGAGCTTTGCTATTGTAGTTGGATCTTATGATGTTTCTCCCCCTCTACTCTCTTGTGATGAATTGAGTTTCCCCTTTGAAGTTATCTTATCGGATTGAGTCTTTATGATGAGAACACTTGATGTATGTCTTGCCGTGTTTATCTGTGGTGACAATGGGATATCATGTGCCACTTGATGTATGTTTTGGTGATCAACTTGCGGGTTTCATGACATTGGGAACCTATGCATAGGGGTTGGCACACGTTCTTGACTCTCCGATAGAAACTTTGGGGCACTCTTTGAAGTACTTTTATGTTGGTTGGATGAATCTGAGATTGTGTGATGCATATCGTATAATCATGCCCACGGATACTTGAGGTGACAATGGAGTATCTAGGTGACATTAGGGTTTTGGTTGATTTGTGTCTTAAGGTGTTATTCTAGTACGAACTCTTTTGTAGATTGATTCGAAAAAATAACTTTGAGGTGGTTTCGTACCCTAACATAATCTCTATGTTTGTTCTCCGCTATTAGTGGCTTTGGAGTGAGTCTTTGTTGCATGTTGAGGGCTTGTTATATGATCTATCTATGTTATTATTGTTGGGAGAACTTCCACTAGTGAAAGTATGAACCCTAGGCCTTGTTTCCTATCATTGCAATACCGTTTACGCTCACTTTTACCTTTTGTTACCTTGCTGTTTTTATATTTTCAGATTACAAAAACCTATATCTACCATCCATATTGCACTTGTATCACCATCTCTTTGCCGAACTAGTGCACCTATACAATTTACCATTGTATTGGATGTGTTGGGACACAAGAGACTCTTTGTTATTTGGTTGCAGGGTTGCTTGAGAGAGACCATCTTCATCCTACGCCTCCCACGGATTGATAAACCTTAGGTCATCCACTTGAGGGAAATTTGCTACTGTCCTACAAACCTGTGCACTTGCAGGGCCAACAACGTCTACAAGAAGAAGGTTGTGTAGTAGACATCAATGACCTAGCGATGGTGCTACCTGAAGATGGTCTTGCGATGGTGGTGGTGCCTGACAATGACCTCGCGATGGTGGTGGCGCTGGCGATCCCATAGTCGGGCGACATGACCATGCCAATTGTGGTAGACGACTACATCCCACTGCCTCCACCGCCTGGCCGCTCTTGGCACATCGGATGAGGAAGGAGAAGGAGAAGAAGAATGAGCAGTGAACTATGTCAGGTATGTTAGATCTCCAGAATGATCTATATATACTTAGCTTTGTTTCCTCCAAAATGACATAAGTTAGCTCTAATATGCTAAGTTATCTCTAATATGCTTAGTTTCCTAGGTTGCTCAATAATGACATACACTTGGCTTACTTGTGTAACATAATTATGCTTAGTTAACTCAAAAATGGCATAATTAGTTAAGTTAGCTAAAAAAATGACCCATTTAACCTAGGTTAGCTAAAATATGATCCATTTTACCTAGGTTAGCTCCAAAATGACCAAGTTTACCTATGTTAGCTCCAATCTGATCCATTTTAGCTAGGTTAGCTCCAAAATGACCTAGTTTACCTAGGTTAGCTCCAAAATGACCAAGTTTACCTAGGTTAGCTCCAATATGATGAATTTTAGCTAGGTTAGCTCCAAAATGACCAAGTTTACCTAGGTAAGATCCAATATGATCCATTTTAGCTAGGTTAGCTCCAAAATGATCATGTTTACCTAGGTTAGCTCTGAAATGACCAAGTTTACATAGGTTAGCTCCAATATGATCCATTGTAGCTATGTTAGCTCCAAAATGATCAACTTTACCTAGGTTAGCTCCAATATGTTCCATTTGAGCTAGGTCAGCTCCAAAATGATCAAGTTTACATAGGTTAACTCCAATATGATCCATTTTAGCTAGGTTAGCTCCAAAATGACCTAGTTTACCTTGGTTACCTCCAAAATCACCAAGTTTACCTAGGTTAGCTCCAAAATGACCAAGATGGCATAATATGCTTAGTTCACTCAAAGATAGCATAATTAGCTAGGTTAGCTCCATTTTACCTAAGTATGCTTACTCCTTATTCCAGTCTTCTTCTTCTTCTTCTTCTTCTTCTTCTTCTTCTTATTCATGTTTTTCTTCTTGTTCTAACTTTCTTGTTTCCCATTTTGTAGATCACATTTAATTCACAGAATCTTGCATGGATGGAGTGCTTCTTTTCCCTTTCTGCTTTTATTTTGTATCGATGAACTTCAATGGATGGAACTTGTTATATGGATGGATGGATAACGGTGTTGGATGAACAATGTGAAACTTTTGTAATATGTATGGATGAAACTATGTGTTGGTTATGTATGTATATATGATGAAACTTGTGTGTTGGACATCTCTTTTGTGAAATTTGTATGTTGAAATTTGTGTGTTGAAACTTGTGTGTTCAAATTGAATGAATTTAAGAAAAAACAGAAAAAACAGGGGCTATACAGGATCTTTGCCATCCCCTGGCGGACGGCAAAGATCTTTGCCATTAGCCAGCCGGTGGCAAAGATGCCACGTGGCAGCTCCCTGTACAACCTAGGGGCTGTCCTATTTGGTTACTTTGTCGTCCGCCAACTGACGGCTAAGCTCACCGTTAGCCCTCTAACGGCCATACGTTGTCACGTGTGCCGTCCAGGACCGTTGCGGTCAGCCGGCTGACGGCAAAGATCGTTTCATCTTTGCTGTCCGCCAGCTGACGACGAAGAAGCCTTTGCCGTAGCTCATTTAGCCGGACCTGTTGCCGTCAGCTGACAGACGGCAAAGGTCTTTACCGTCCGCCTTCTATGCCTTTGCCGTCCGTCATGGCGGGCGACAAAGAAGATGATTCCAGCAGTGTGATAACCATTTACAGCATATACAGGTGATCCATCTGGAGTACTATTCTATCGTCAGGGACATTTATGTTACATTGTTAACGCTCCAGTTTTCTTCCACCACTAATTAAGCTAGGTTAGTGAGACAGAGTATGATCTATACTATGAAATATTGCTTTGGCAAAGAAGACGGGTACTGTAAGATACCTTCTGTTGCTTCTAGGAACTTGTTATGTGTTCTTTGCTTGTTGTCACAATGACGAGACTGCCTATGGTAGCTAGAATAGGTAATTCGCAGGGTAGCTTGTTGATTGCAAAAGGGAAGACTGGTGTGATGAAGAAGAGATGGAAGAGGCCTACTCCGGTGCTCCCCCCTACCCTAATTTTGGAGGGGTATTTTTGTCCCCGTGATTTTGTTTTTTTTTCTGGCCCGCCGAAGCCCAGATCCAAGCCCTGTCTAGCCCTGCCAAGCCCTGTATAGCCCAGACCGTATCGTCTGATGCCTGGTCGAAAAAAACATCACACGACCCCCGACCACGTAGGACCTGCGGATCAATCATTCACGCAGCTCCATCAATCTCGCGAGCATTCACGCAACTCCATAATTCACGCGGTAGATCTCGGTAGGCGCGAGGCTATCTCGTCGCCGGCGATCTCGTCGGACGTGCGTAG
Source organism: Aegilops speltoides (assembly GCA_021437245.1). NCBI lineage: Eukaryota > Viridiplantae > Streptophyta > Magnoliopsida > Poales > Poaceae > Aegilops > Aegilops speltoides. The sequence goes on from CM038146.1 coordinate 57,138,913, forward strand.
CGCAACAACATCGTGAATCTCCAGCGCTCACAGGTACCGCATCCTGCATCCCCCCACACCCCTCTAGTCTCGCTCGCGGCAACATCGAATGAACTGCCGCCGTCAGAGATAGTGGTTAGCCTAGCGGGGAGGGAAACCTACCTACCCGGCGGCGCATGCAATCGTGGATCTTGTTCGGTAGTGCTGCTCCTCGTGATCTGAGTTTCTGCAGTGTAGGGTTCACGTAGTGTCGGTTGCCGTCGGCTGTGTCCACCAGGACTATCATTATTTGATGTGGCGGCTAACCTAGGTATCCGGCGGCAGAGGTAATCACAGATCTAGCTAGGTTTTGTAGTGCTGCTCCTCGCGATTGAAAGTGATCACGACGGGTGTCGTGGCCATCTTCCTGACTTGGTTTGGCAGATCTGAACGACCTAGGTTGGGGTTGTTTACATAACATCCGTGATCGTGAGCTATGTGTAGATATTTCATCATTGATATTGTTTTCATCATTTGTTGTAGGAAATGGCGGACGAGGAGTTAACTGATATGATGGTAGACATGGAGTTTGGAGAACTGATGAAAGACTGGATAGAAGATTGGTCAGATGATGAAAATTCAGATCTTGAACCTAAAGTATCATGACTGCCACGTGATTATGACGCAACTGCTTCCGGTTGCATTGAGGGGGCTACTACCGGAAAACGTCTGATTAGCCATTGTGAAGCTATGTGCATTCCTCAATGCAATCTCTCAGAAGGTGATCGATCCAGAAATCATACCAAGGCTAAGGAGTGATGTGGTGCAATGTCTTGTCTGTTTCGAGCTGGTGTTCGCACTATCCTTCTTCAATATCATGACGCACGTCCTAGTTCATCTAGTTGACGAGATTCATGGCAGTCCTAAAGAAATATGTCGGTAACCGTGCTAGGCCAGAAGGAAGCATCTCCATGGGTATTCAAAGACATGATGTCATCGGGTTTTGTGTTGACTTCATTCCTAGCCTTAAGAAGATAGGTCTCCCTAAATCGCGGTATGAGGGGAGACTGACTAGAAAAGGCATGCTTGGAAGGGACTCAATAATATGCAGGGACGGATATTCTTGGTCTCAAGCACACTACACATTCTACAGAACTCTACCTTGGTGACCGCGTATGTCGATGAACACAAGAACAGTCTGCGCTCCAAACACCTAGAGCAGTGCGACGACTGGATTACATGTGAACACATCAGGACTTTCAGCAGTTGGTTGGAAACACATCTCAGAGGTGACAACACTGTTTGTGATGAGTTGTACTTGTTGTCCAGGGGACCATCTTCGACTGTTACCATTTGGAAAGGATACGAGATAAATTGGAATACATTTTACACGATTGACCAACATCAAAAGAGCACCAACCAAAACAGCGGTGTCCGCTTTGATGCAACAACCGATAGAGGAAAGGACACATATTATGGTTACATAGTGGACATATGGGAACTTGACTACGGACATGATTTTAAGGTCCCTTTGTTTAAGTGCAAATGGGTCAATTTGTCAGGAGGCGGGGTACAGGTAGACCTACAGTACGAAATGACAACAGTGGATCTGAAAAATCTTGGGTACACTGACGAACCAATGATGTGGCACAGGTTATCTATGTGAAGGACATGTCTAGCAGACCGAGAAAAAGAAAAGATAAGGAAGCGGATACATCATACGATTAGCCAAAGCGCCACATAGTTCTTTCAGAAAAAAGGGACATCGTGGGAGTGGAGGGCAAGACAGACATGTCTGAAGATTATGAAAAGTTTCATGAAATTCCTCCCTTCAAAGTCAAGGTTGACCCCAGCAACCCGATAAACGATGAAGATTATCCATGGTTACGGCGCAATAAGCAAATGACACAAGCGAAGAAAAAGTGAAGACTTTCTCCCGCAACTATTATGATGATACCATGCCAACTTTGTAACAGACGAGTATGATACCATTGTCCGTTTTGTACATGCACATGCTATTTGGGTGAATTTATGATACCATGCCAACTTTCACCTTTTTCAGAAGGAGCTGTGATATACATACCCGAAAGTAAGTACTACTGGCTAGCTAGTTGCGCGCATCTCCCATTGATTCTATAGCTATACTTTCATCAATGCCATTTATAATGCTTCATTATCAGTTTGATTGACCTCTATTTCTCGTAAAGTGCTTGTGGTAGGAACAAGGGAATGATTTCTGTCGATACTACGTGTGCGAGTTCATCTACAACGCGACGTTGAAAAATAAGCAGGGTTACTCTAAAAGACAATATGAAGTGCGTAAGCAATTATATTCACAATTTCATTTTATTACACCATCATTTCTGTTGAGTTTCATTCATATATATGTATTAATTAACCCCCTTCTTCAAATTAGACGTGGCAGATGCGGAATGAACTCCTAGAACAAGATCGCATGAAAGCAATTCAAGAGGAATTGGCAGGATTCTTTCTTGACCACGTCATCAATAAAGCCGGAGAATACCATGTGGAAGTTGATTTCAATTGCTAGGGATTGTAATTAAGAGATCTTACATATTGTATATGTATGTAGCGATGAGTGTCGGATAGATATCTGAAAACTTGTTGTTCGACCAATCTCTCGGAGAAGGAGAGGTCCATCGATCACTTCTCTCGGTATGCATGACGAACTTCTGTACTTAATGGTTCCCTTCATTTTCTTACTAGCTAGCGTGTCGAGGGCCTCTCTATGTATAGTATGTAGCGTCGATCAAGCATGGACATAAGAGATGACACTTCTCTCTATTAATTAGCTAGCTAACACAATATATGAAACACCTAAATTAACCCCCCAAAACCCCCAACCCCCCCCCCTTTCAAAAAAACAAAAATCTCAGCCACTAAAATACTGACGCGTGGATGCCTTTTGGTCCCGATTGGTGCCACCAACCGGGTCCAAAGGCCCCCTGCCTGGGCTCAGCACACCGGCCACATGGAGGACCATTTGTCCCGGTTCGTGTTAGAACCGGGACTAAATGGGGAGGTACTAGTAATGACTCATTAGTCCCGGTTCATGAACCGGAACTAAAGGCCCTTACGAACCGGGACAAATGCCCCCTTTTCTATTAGTGTCTCTTTGGATGCAGGAGGAGCAAGAAGAGGAGACGGTGCTGATACTTAATGATGGGTCTTTTAACAACGACATAAAAGGATCAGAAGAGGGCTGAAGTAATATTAAGGCGGGCATTGAATGTCAATTAATAAAAGTTACGATGGGGATTGTGCAATTTTCTTTAAATGTGTCAGATTATAATAGGTGAAATTATAGTGGGACATGTGACTGTGGGGGTAAGGATAGCGGAATATTGCCATTAAGTCATACTATCGGGTCGGGTTTGGATATATCCATGGGTACAAGATTATGTTCATGCCCTACCCATGGGTAATCGGGTCGGGTTCGGCACGATGTCAAGCCTGGACGCCTCAGCCTCCACCATCTACATATTCGCCGATAGTGGCACTAAGGATGGCGGGGAGGCCTGCTGGGGCATATCTTAAACACGTATGTCATGTGTTGATATAAAGGTGATGACCAGAAGATCATAGTAGGGATATGTTCACTTTACTCAGGAGATCTGATCGTGAAAATTAATTTGACCCGTTCTTGTGTGGTAAAAATCATAAAAATGGGAGAGTAAAAGACAAAGCCTGGAATTATTTGCAAAGAATGAACAAAAAATAGAAAATGATATCATCAGTTATGAGCTTTTAGTTACCCACACTCTTTATATATGTTTTGGGCTTTCTGCACTCTGCATTCCGGTCACAGCTCATGGCATGCGATCAGGCAACGTGGCGGCGGCACACGGAGCTCTACTGCACTGCGAGGAATACAAGTCCAATAGCAGTTTCCTTCACGGCCAGCCAGGTATGATCACTATCGGACTCGCGGTCTATGCCTACGGCCACGGGCCGTCGGCATAGGCCCCTAAGCCGTCGGCATAGCTCTATGCGTACGGCTGCCGTCGGCATACACCCGTCGGCGTAGATGTCGTCAGCGTAGTCTTGTCAGACCGTCGGCATAGTATAGCCGTCGGCATAGGGCCCTATGCCGACGGCCTGGCGTCAGCCGTCGGCATAGTATAGCCGTCGGCAATGTTTTCCGTCTGACGGCCGCGGACGGCGATGTCAAAAGCGCGGACGAATCATGCAATGCCGTGTGGCAGATATATGCCGACGGCAAAGCCGTCGGCATACCTCTGCCACGTGGCAACCCGTGGTACTCCTGGTGGCAGGTCTATGCCGACGGCTTTGCCGTAGGCATAGCTCTGCCATGTGTCGTCTCCTGCTTACTCGTGGCATCGGATATATGCCTACGGCTTTGCCGTAGGCATAGATGGAAATCTATGCCGACGGCAAAGGCGTCGGCATGGATATGCCACGTGGCGAGCCCTGGTAGCTCATGGGCTTATATATGCCGACGGCTTTGCCGTAGGCATAGTTTTGTTTTGTTTTTTTCCCTGTTTTCTCTTTTCCAATTCATTTGACAGGATTTCAAAACAGAACAATATGAAATTATGCAGAAATATGACAGTTCATCATCTAAACATACTCAAGTTCAGCATCATCATCTAAACATACTCAAGTTCCTCACATCATCTAATGATCATCACCGACTCAAGTTCATGAACATAAAAGTAGTGCAAGACATGAAACATCATAGAAGTAGGAATATGAAAGGCATGGCAAGACGGCCACATGCACGGAATCATCAAGCAAGACCACCTCCGCCAAAACCACCACCACCTCCGCCAAAACCACCACCTCCGCTAAAACCACCACCACCTCCGCCAAAACTGCCATCGCGACCACCACCACTCTGCCAGATCGGAGTGACTGGGGTCGACGAAGCAGGAGTCGAGCCACCGGTCCCCTACATGTTTCAGAAAAGATTCTAACGGTAAATATGATATGATAGTGTTGAATGAACGAGAACTAGTTTGTCAGTAGTTAGGCTAATTTACTAACCGGACCATCACTGCCTAGTGACACCCATTCATCGAACGTGGGCACGTGTGGGGGTTCTCCCGCAGGTGGTGGTGGGGGTCCCATTTGTGGTGGATCCGTGCGGTTACTCCAAGACGCCAACATAGCCTGAATGTTAGTTAAACAAGCAAACTAGAAGATCAGAAGGAATGAAAGTGCAAAAATTTAGCTTGGTTTTAAGAGGCAAAACTAACCGTCATCATCTGACGGTTGTAATCATCGTTTGCCTTCACTCGTTTCAAGTACTCCCGCACCTCGAGATTCCTATGCTCGACAAACTCCTTATATGCCTACATAATTTAGATTGTTTCTAAGTGAGCAATGCTGAAAATAAACTAAGAATGCTAGATAGAAAAAGATAAAGAGGAAGTACTTACAGCATGCTGGCGGGCTAAGGTAGTCTGTGAACGCCCCGTACTCTCTAACTGGCTCGGGTTGGTAGCCCGAAGCTGTGTGTACGAGATCGAAGGAGTGATCAAGCCGTCAAAACATGGATACCGGCCATTCTTCTTCCCCTGGATGGCCACCACCGCCGTCTCGTCGATCTGAGACTGGGCGACCTCAGCAACAGGAACATCCGGATGCAACTCCTGATAGTGATGAATGTAAGACCCCAGGTGCTCCTCGGTCTTGTCGTAGTACTGGCTCTCGCCCTCCTTGCGATGACTCCGCTCGCGGGCCAGCTTCCATGACTCCATGTCTGAGAGCGGCCTCTTCAACTTGTCCTCCTACAACGTCAAATAGAAGTTAGCCATACATAAGAACATGACGGTAAAGAAGAACAAAAATTCATCATGCACATAGATATACCTTCATGGCCTTGAAGCTCCAGTGGTTCCTATTTCCTTGGCCGTGTGTCCCGTCAGCTCCACGGTTAGCCCGACCCTTGATGCTCTTGGCAGCAAACTCTGCATCGACGCCGAGCCACCTATCCACAAAACTCGCCCATCCGTCATGCCATCCATAACACCAACGAGGAACAACCTATGCAAATTTTGGAAGCATGACATGTGAGCACGAAACATAGAGTTGACTGCTTGAAACAATAAAAAGTCAGTAATAGTTACCATCATGAACTGCTCCCTGTTCAAGGTAAGTTTTTGCTTCTGCGCTTGACTTTTGGTCATCTTTTGGTGTAGGTAGATGTGGTAGTACTGCGAGACGGCAACCCAGCGCACCTCGTACTGCAACTAACGAGCTTTCTTCTTCGTAGCCGCAAGTAAGACCACATCGGCTCTGGCCTTGTGCTCGTCAAGAACTCTATATAGTTGCTGCATAAACCAGAAGCAAACAAGGCATGAGTTGAGTGATTCAATGATAAACTATGAACGAAACTGAAGACAAGTGATTCAGAAGAGAACTTACCCAAAATTTGGTGATCATGGCCTTAGCGGCCGTCCCGTACTCCGCCTTGCTGCAAGCCTCGTAGTGGGCCCAGCTCGTGGCCAAAACCCGCAGCTGCGGGTCCCTGTCTGGCCGCGGGCAGAATAGGCCAGGCCAAAAGTGCTTCAACAGGACAGTGATAAGGCCGTTCGGTTTACGGCCCTTTCTGCGAAGAATCCAGTTTCTGCAAAAGAATCAAATGATTGCCATGTGTACAATAAGAAAATGTTGTCATGTGTTGAAAATATAATTGAGAGGCACTTACTCTGTCCCCATAGGTTCAATGAGCCACTTGTGCTCCTCGATAGAAGGTGGTGTAGGTAGTCCGGCATTACCACGCAGCCACCCCTGCGGAGCACCCGGTGGCAAGTCACCCCACAACTCGGGATCAACCTCCCCTCCACCCTCCTCGCCCTCCTCCTCACCCTCCTCCTCGGCCTCCTCCTCCTCACCCTCCTCCTCGGCCTCCTCCTCCTCGCCATCAGGAACATACTCCTCCTCCTCAGACTCAGAAGGTGCCTCTGTATGGTAGAGCATGAACAACGTACCCAATCTACACATCCTCGGGTTGTCCGTGGAAAGCGCTGGACAATCCGAAAAAGCTGTGGTGATAAATATGCAATTGAATGCATATTTATCGATGCAACCCTTTCGGACGGGTGACCTAGGTTATGCGACTTGATGTGAAAATTCAATCTAGTGACATGGAAAAAAAAGTGGACGGGGTCATGGAATTGCTGCTCACCCTCCGATGTAGTCGATCAAAGGAGAGGGACGATCGTGGACCAACACCTCCAACGTCGACGATCACTCCACGAAGATGGAACACCACAAATCCTGTTAATTACACCGAGTGAAAAAAAATTAGGTCATCACATCACATTAACCATTTGGCACAACATTATGAATCGACATGAAACAACATGTCAAATTGCAAAAAAATCTTTATTAAGTATTTTAGAAACCATGTGCCTTGATTTGCTTCTTATATATGAATCAACATTACCAAAACACTATCTTGACCAATATCCATCCATCTATCACAAACTTGCCCAACATCTAATTCATCTATATTCACAAACTTAGTAAAAACTATCTAGTATGTATCTAAATACCTAATAAAACTACACAAAACTATCTATTATGTATCCATCCATCTATCTAATCATCTAGCATCCATCTATCTATTCATCTAGCATCCATCCATCTATCTAGCATATATCTATTTATCCAGCCACCATGAACACAAGCAAGCAGCAACAACGGTTTGTGGGAGGGTGCTCACTTCTTGTTGGGAGGGGGCAGCGGCGTCCGGCGGTGGAGGAGGCGCCCAGCGTGCTTTCGTCAGGCGGCTGCAGGCTCAGGAGGCCGAGCTAGGGGCTGGGAGCCCCTGCTGCCGTGGCCGGCCTTCTGAGGTCGGGCAGGGGACGGGTGGACGGAGGCGTTGTGGGGTCGGGGTAGGGTTGGGAGGCAGGGGTGGGGTTGGGTGGAGGCGGGAGGCGGGAGAGGCGGAGAGGTCGGGTGGAGGCGGGAAGAGGCGAGGAGGCGGAGAGGGTCGGGTGGAGGCGGGAGGCGAGGAAGGGGAAGAGCGCGGCGGGGAGCGCGGCCGGCGAGCGGCGAGGAGCGGGCTGGTGGAGGCAGCGGCGGCAGGCGGTCCATGGCCGGGTCGAGGCGGCCCGTGAGTGGAGGAGTTCTTGGTGGGAGAGAGCGAGTGGAGAAGGGTGGCAGCAGGCAGTGGATAAGATAAGCGCTCTATGCAGACGGCTTAGCCGTCGGCATAGGTGAAGGCGCCACGTGGCACCTATCTTGCAGCTTAGCAGTCGACATATATATATATATATATATATATATATATATATATATATATATATATATATATATATATATATATATATATATATATATATATATATATTGCAACAACTTTTATACATGTTTAACATTTTTCAAAAAAATTTAACTATCTTCAAATATATTTTTAGTGTATATTATTTTCATACGCATTGAAAAGTTTCGTATACATATAAAATATTTGTACGTACATATTAAATATTTTCAAATACACGTTTTTGAATTTTTTTGAATGATACAAGGTATACAATTATATTAAAAATAATACATGGTATACATATTTTTGACATGCATTAACATTATTTAAAATGTACCATACATTTTCTTTAATGGTTTGAAACATTATTTATAATTACATGATCTTTTTTTATTTTTTTAACCGAATTTCTTCTATGGTCAGCAACATTTCTTTATAATATAAATATTTTCTATGGTCTCGCAAAAGGTGATACATAGGATAGCAACTGACTGAGGGGTACCGTTACCGAGTGCCTGATCCGATAACTATACGAGTGCCTGATCCGTCTACTACCGTGTCATCGCCCGGCCGTGAGGGGGCCACGAGTTGTGTCGGTCAGCCGAGAGGGACACCTCGAGCAACATCGGGCCAAATCCACAGCTAAATCCACTCCGTGTAGACCGGGCGTCCGTTCCCCCTCCGGTGCGGCGGCGGCGCCGTCCGTGGTGGGCCACGCCGCCGGAGCAGCGTGCCGCCTTTTCCGGGCGGTTGACTACGAGATCTAGCCCTTTGACTTCACATGGGCGGGCTTTGACGGTGGATCTCTCCACCCGGTTGTGTCGAGTCCCCGAGAGGACACGAGGAGCAACATCCGGGCCAAACCCTGACTAAATCCACTCGTGTAGACCCGGCGTCGATTTCCCCCTCCGGTGTCGGCGGCGGCGCCGTCGTCTGGTGGGGGCACGCCGAGAGCGTGTGCTGCCTCTTAGGACATGCCACAACACCATCCCGCACGTATGAGGGCCCGGTATGACGCTCCGGTGGCATTGCTACCCCCTAGGGCCCCCGTCCCGCCTAACCCTGGAGCGGTTGACCACGAGATCTAGCCCTTTGACTTCCCACGGACGGGCTTTGACCCTTGGACGTCTCTAGCCGGTTGTGTTAGTTCGGCCTATAGCGACACCGGGGAGCAACATCCGGGCCAAACCCACAGCTACATCCACTACGTGTAGACCCGACGCGTCCGCTTTCCCCCTCCCGGTGCCGGCGGCGGGGCCGTCCGTGAGGGGGGGCCACGCCCCGGAGACGCGTGTCGCCTCTTTGGACATGCCACAATACCACCCGCATGTATGAGGGCCGATGCGATGCTCGGTGGCATTACTACCCCAGGGCCCCGTCCGCCTAACCACAAGCGGTTGACTACGAGATCTAGCCCTTTGACTTCCCACAGACGGGCTTTGACGGTGGACCTCTCTAGCGGTTGTGTTAGTTCAGCCACGAGGACACCGGGAGCAACATCCGGGCCAAACCCACAGCTACATCCACACCGTGTAGACCCGGCGCGTCCGCCGCCCCTCCGGTGCGGTGGCGGCTCCGTCCGTGAGGGACCACGCCCGAAGCGCGTGCGCCTCTTGGACATGCCACAACACCACCCGCATGTATGAGGACCCGTCTGACGATCCGGTGGCATTGCTACCCCAGGGCCCCGTCCGCCCTAACCGGTAGCGTTTGACCACGAGATCTAGCCGCTGACTTCCCAGGGCGGGCTTTGACCAGTGGACCTCTCCACCCGGTTGTGTCGGGTCGGCCCAGAGAGACACCGGGGAGCAACATCCGGGCCAAACCCACAGCTAAATCCACTCCGTGTAGACCCGACGCGTCCGTTTCGCCCCTCCAGGTGCCGGCGGCGGCGCCGTCCGTGATGGTGGCCACACCCCGGAGACGCGTGCCGCCTCTTCGGACATGCCACAACACCACCCCGGAGACGCGTGAGGGCCCGGTACGACGCTCCGGTGGCATTGCTACCCCCCAGGGCCCCCGTCCCGCCTAACCCTGGAGCAGTTGACCACGGGATCTAGCCCTTTGACTTTGCACGGACGGGCTTTGACGGTGGATCTTTCCACCGGTTGTGTCGGGTCGGCCCAGAGGACACCGGGAGCAACATCCGGGCCAAACCCACAGCTAAATCCACTCCGTGTAGACCCGCGCGTCCGCTTCCCCCTCCGGTGCGCCGGCCGGGCCGTCCGTGAGGACCACGCCACGAGAGCGCGTGCGCCTCTTCGGACATGCCACAACACCACCCGCATGTATGAGGGCCCGATGACGACGCTCCGGTGGCATTGCTACCCCAGGGCCCCGTCCGCCCTAACCTCAGTAGCGTTTGACCACGAGATCTAGCCCTTTGACTTCCACGGACGGGCTTTGACGGTGGACCTCTCCACCGGTTGTGTCGGGTCGGCCCGAAGAGACACGGGGAGCAACATCCGGGCCAAACCCATAGATAAATCCACTCCGTGTAGACCCGAAGCGTCCGTTTCGCCCCTCCAGGTGCCGGCGGCGGCGCCGTCCGTGATGGTGGCCACACCCCGGAGACGCGTGCCGCCTCTTCGGACATGCCACAACACCACCGGGAGGCAGCGTGAGGGCCCGAGACGACGCTCGGTGGCATTGCTACCCCTAGGGCCCCGTCCGCGTAACCACGAGGCGGTTGACCATGGGATCTAGCCCTTTGACTTTGCACGGACGGGCTTTGACCAGTGGATCTCTCCACCCGGTTGTGTCGGGTCGGCCCAGAGGGACACCGGGGAGCAACATCCGGGCCAAACCCACAGCTAATCCACTCCGTGTAGACCCGACGCGTCCGCTTTCCCCCTCCCGGTGCCGCCGGCGGCACCGTCCGTGAGGGGGACCACGCACCGGAGACGCGTGCCGCCTCTTCGGACATGCCACAACACCACCCCGCATGTATGAGGGCCCGGTACGACGCTCCGGTGGCATTGCTACCCCCAGGGCCCCGTCCCGCCTAACCCTGTAGCGTTTGACCACGAGATCTAGCCCTTTGACTTCCCACGGACGGGCTTTGACCAGTGGACCTCTCCACCCGGTTGTGTCGGGTCGGCCCAGAGAGACACCGGGGAGCAACATCCGGGCCAAACCCACAGCTAAATCCACTCCGTGTAGACCCGACGCGTCCGTTTCGCTCCTCCAGGTGCCGGCGGCGGCGCCATCCGTGATGGTGGCCACACCCCGGAGACGCGTGCCGCCTCTTCGGACATGCCACAACACCACCCCGGAGACGCGTGAGGGCCCGATGCGGCGCTCGGTGGCATTGCTACCCCAGGGCCCCGTCCGCCTAACCCAGGCTATTGACCATGGGATCTAGCCCTTTGACTTTGCAGACGGGCTTTGACGATGGATCACTCCACCGGTTGTGTCGGGTCGGCCCGAGAGGACACCGGGAGCAACATCCGGGCCAAACCCAGCTAAATCCACTCGTGTAGACCCCCGCGGCGGTTTCCCCCCTCCGGTGCCGCCGGCGGCACCGTCGTGAGGGCCATGCACCGAGCGCGTGCGCCTCTTGGACATGCCACAACACCACCCGGTTGTGGTAGGTCATCCGATATATATATATATATATAAAAACTTGGGAGCAAAGCCCCTTCAGTATAGACCCAGATCTGGTTGTTCCCCATTCAGTCTTAGGCTAAGCGGCGGCACCGCTCGTAAGCGGAGTCACACAGCGTGTCTGAGAACCAAAAATAATGTATGTATGCTTATTAACACGTACTATATGTAAGTTAGCCAAATAATAATATTTAAGAAAACATAAAATATAGCTATGAAAAAAAAAGAAAAAAACTAACGAGTGGAGGGGGTGACCGGGAAGTGGATAAGGGAACTATGAAAAAAAAGATGGATGACATGGTAAAAAAAGAAAAAAAACTATGGAAAAAAATATAGCTATGGAAAAAAGAAAAAAAAAAAAAAACTATGCCGACGGCAAAGCCGTCGGCATAGCTGAGGCATAGGGCAGATGGCCGGCGCGCTGCGGATCAGTGATGTGGCATCTATGCCGACGGCAGCCGTCGGCATAGGTGGTGGTCGGTGCGCCTCGGATCGATGACGTGGTAAGGGCATCTATGCCGACGACTGCCATCTCGGCCGTCGGCATAGATGGACGCCGTTAGCTGCCGGCACGAGCAGGATCGCCGGGCCCACAACTATGCCGACGGCCCATATATGCCGGCGGCATTGAGGCGTAACTTGGGATAAGCCGGCGGCTCTTACGGGCGACGGGGCCGTCGGCATAGCTCGGGATAGCCCGACGGCTTTATTACGCCGACGGCCTGGACATGGCTGTCGGCATAGCCCAGACAAGGCCGACGGGGGCCGTCGGCATATATAAGGCTGTCGGCATAGGCCCCTGTTCCGGTAGTGGATTGAGCACCACTAGCAAAGGCACCACTAGCCAGGCCGGTATCCAACCCCTACTGTAAGTTTACTGTTGTATCAGAGCCACAAAAATTGCTAACTATTAGCAATGATGAACCACGAATAGATAAGGGATACATTTTAATTCTGAAAATGTCATAGCAAGCATTGATCTGCAAAAAATGTGGAACCACAAGCATGCCTGCAACACAAGCCCATAAGACAAGGAAAAAATTATTCAGAGTATACATGTGGGTCTTCTTCTCCAACACAAAATAAAATCTGGGTCGCAAATAGTAACGATACTATATAGTATCCTAGTCCAACAAAATGTACAACCAGCTTGTGATGCACTCTGATACTTATAACAGAACCCAATAAGAATTGCTGCCAGATAGTAGTTCCCAAGACAGGCGAATATTGTCAGATGCTCCGCGACACAGACCCAGCCAACAGCTGACGGACGCCAAAAAGGAGGGAAACGGCCTTTGCTTTCAGCAGTGTGTTTTTGGTCCTATGTGACTTTGACCAAAGAACCAGCTGAAAATAATTCCGAAAACTAGCAACAATTGAACATTTGCCAACAAATATGCAATGGGATGGACCATGCATGGCTGAGTAATCAAGTTCACCTTTAAAAAGATCGCAATTGGTCTAGATGGCGTAGTATTACACATGATTCATATCGGAATAAGCAACATGAATCATATCGGGATAAGCAATGGAACTATTCCAGGCATTAGTTCATAGAATTATTACCACTGTTACATCAGCTATCAGGTTTTTACACTTGTCGAGGGAGTCTTGGTGAGGGCCAAACAGCCTCATCCCTCTCGCGTCGCCCCCCTCGTGGGCGACACAGGAGGAGCCAATCTCCGCCGCCAGCGACCCGCCTCGTCCCCGTCCTTCCCTCCGGCGCCACAGGTAGTCGGCGCCGGTTAAGCCCGTGCGTGCGACGCGGTGGCGGAGGGCCTCTACCTCTCCCCCGGATCCATGGGCGGCGCGGGCACCCAAATACGTGGAGGTGCGGCCCCCACTTCGGCCCATGGCGGCGCCGCCTGCGGTGGTGCTGGTGGCACTCGGGCGGATGTACAGGGGCGGCAGTGGCCGGGGCGGGCCAATTCCGGATTTGGTGACTAGGGATGACGCGGGAGGGTGCCGGTGGCCCGGCGTGGCCGTCGATATGGACACGGTGCAAGCGATGGTGGTGGTCATCTCTTTCGTCAGAGGTGGTCGGCCTAAGGCTGGGTGTTCGGATCTCCTGATCCGTCATCTAGTACCGGCTGCGAGTCGGGGAGACATAGTTGTCTGTGAACACCGAGCCAACGGCGGACGATGGTGGCGTTATGCGTCGTTACCTTGATGAAGGCATGGTCATGTGGCTATTGTTGACCCACTCGTACTACTCTGGGAAAACCCTAAGGTCTGGTCTTCCAGATCGGATGATGGCGGCACTGCGGTGTCGTTTCTTCTTTGGAGCATCGTCTGTGGAGCAGTGGTGGAAGTCAGAGGCAGGAGGTCGAGCGGCTTCGTCTTGCACAGATCTTCGATGGAGATGTCAAGTCATGCATGGCCTACATGTGCTAGGCTTTGTCATGCCTGGTCGGCAGGTGCTACGCACGACAGATCTTTCAGAGACTTCAAGCTGTGTCGGCTGGTGGTACTTGGCGGCATGGTGCTGAGGGGTATCGGCGACCGCGACGCGCTCAGCAGTTCGCGCGCAGAGAGATGGTGCCGTTGGGCGCCGTGGTGGCGTCGATGTAAGCTAGACCGGGCAAGGATGATGCGTCAATACAGCTCTGAAGATGGAGTATTGGTAGTTGGCGGCGGCCGCCGCTGAGAGCAAGCCGGACCGGTGTGTGCCTCGTACCCGGCAAGTGGCTTGGTTGGGGCTTCAGGTTTTAGATGTTTGTCTTGGCTGCGAGGTATGTGGTATTAAGCCCAGACTATCAGCATCCCTTCATCAACTGGATAGGAGTAGCGACAGATGTCGCCTAGACGGTGACTTCGGACTTACTGCTGTATCTCTTTTAAGGTCTTTTGTGAATAATTAATAAAGTGGTTGTATGCATCGTCCAGATATAGAGGCCGGGAGTCTTGCTCCTTTTCTAAAAAAAGTTCACTTAAAACAACAAATAGTTGTTCTCAAGTTTTAGTGGTACCACCAAGCGCTTCAGAAAATTGTGTCCATCCAGCAACAGAGATATGAGCGGTTACATGTTATCCAATTAGTAAATTTTGACCTCCATTTGTTGTTTCCATTAAACAAAAAGTATCACTAAAGAATGAATTACCTAAAAACGTGTGATCACTCAAATAAACCAGCCAAAATGATCCAACATGACTCTCAAAACTTGACAGTGACCAAAGAAAAATTCCCAGGAACAGAACGGGACTCTCAACAGCATTTAGTATAGCCAAATCCCATTGTCTAGTAAACTGAAGATTGCCTAAAGATACAATAGCTAATGTTGTCCTACAGAGGAATGCCGCTTGTTGCTCTGTTTGTTAGCCTTCTTGCTATTTTTTCTTCACAACGGAAACATCAAGCAATGCTTAATCCTGTGATGGTGAATTTACCTTGTAGCTTCCTTAATTAGGTCCAACTAACGATGAGATTCATATATGTTTCCTACTACTTATTTTTTACTACCGAGTTCAACAACACATAACTCTTACCCGTGGTATGACCGACGCATTTACCAGGTTCTATGAAAAGGCAAAAGGACAAGAGGGTATCAACTCTGCCTGCAAATACCGTACATATGAGCCAAGAACATCAGCCATAAGACAACGCCACAAGTGGGTACATGGTGTTTTCCTTCCCGAAACAAAGGTCTCCGCCGCAAAGAGGGATGTCACCAACCATAAGTAATAATGAAGTTAGTTAGAACTGCTAATAATTAAGGAAATGAAGCTATTTGCTCTTTCTTGCCCCTAACCATTGGAAAGCTTCCTGATATTATTCTTCTTCACATGGCATTTATGTTTAGGAGAATACATCAAAATGTTCATGATGAGGGTGTCCCAATATTGGTCTAGCACTTTAAGCATCATGAAAATAATATGGACTAAGAGGACAAGTGGCTAGTACAACAATAGTTAAATTTTAGCACAGTCGGAAACCAAGCATTGAAAATCTACAGCAGCACATGCTAAGCGCCATCATATCCCAATGGAACATATTTCTAACTAGAGCAGTTTTAACATGGTCCCTCTTACCCCCTCTTTTCACATGAGAGGTAAGACTATAAAACAGATCTTAGCCGTTGATCTCATTAATGAGTGGCTTGATTAACTCTTACCTTCTTACCTCACATGTAAAAAGAGGAGGTAAGAGGGACCATGTTAAAATTTACCTTCTAATTTATAGTTCGGACATGCATTCCAGTAGAACAAAACAAGGCTATGCATCTCAAGGAAAAAAATACGATCGACTAAGCAACATTGCAAGGCAGAGTATCAATTGTGTCATATATGTCTTGAGGTTTACAGTTCAAAGGTCAGCACTAAACAATTCAAAATTATATGATCGACTAGGTAGGCATAAAGTTGCCAGGACTGTGTCTGCGATAATAGTTCAGTACAAACGAACACATTGGAAAACATGAAAAAGACTAGGCGTCTCTCAACTCATATACATTATTTTTTATACTTTCGTAGGTACAGTTTATAGTTTTGCACTGGTAGTTACAACATAATGAGAGGTCATGCTAAATACACGAAACAAGTCATTTATTCAGCACCACTACCAATGGCTATTATGACACTTTAGAAGGGGAAGAACAAGTTCAACGAGCATGATGTATGTTGCCAAACAATGCGATGGATGAGGCACACTATAACGATTATAACCGGGATAAGTTCACTATACAGACCCCCTGAAGGTCAAAACGAAATCGTTGCAGGATCTCCCTTGAGGGCTGGGAATGTTGGAGGCCAGATCATCATGAAAGGATAGATACCACGGTAATATGGATCATTCGCTTCCAACTCATACACTTTACACCATGTCCTGCACTTCATATCCAAGTAGAATATGCATTGATCCATATCTAACAATACAAATTGTGCATTGTCTCCCACCACGATTATCTCCACCGTACCAATATCCTTCTCCTCTAGGCAGTGATCTGACATCCCCAAAACAGCACGCATGTCGTGCAAGCAAATGGTATCCACCAGCAACCAGTTGTCCTCCTTGTGGAGCCAGATGCGAAGTTGAAACTCCTTGGCATGGACATGGATGAGATATACACCGGAAGGATCATTGGCCTGTGAGAAGATGGTGTTAAAATAGCGAGACTCCACTCCTTGTGGGGACTGAATTGTGGAAAATGTTAAGGCTGTCAAATCCAAGACAGTAATTTCTCCACTCAAGGAGGACACCATATAGATTTTATTGTTGATGAGCACAGGTTTTTGTCCTACCCGTGGATAATTGAAAAGGTCTGTGACAGAGGTATATATGTACCATTGGCCATCTTGTAACATATATATGTGTACCATGAACTTCCCTTTCTCGGTGGCATACTTCACCAACATAAGAAGTAGGAAAAGTCGTCATCTTCTTCTTTAGAGAGGACTGCGACCAAAATGTAGGGATTCCTGTCCTGGACGCATGGGGGTGGTGGGATGAAGGTCATGTCTCTCTTACGGTACAAAGGGCGGTGCACTCCATGTGTCAGTACTCCTTCGTGATGTCTGGTGAAGACATTGCCGTTTTGGCAGTCCATGATCCATAGTCTGTCTTCATAGGTGTCCAAGCTATGGCTCGCCACGCGGCGGATGACGGTGGTGAGCTCTGGGGGTTGGGGCTGGACTTGGACGAAAAGCGGAGGGCTCAATCCTGAGGAGGCGGATCCTCTGTTGACATAGAAGCCAAGGAGGCAAGGTGGGTGGCGTTTACGGCAACGGCAGTGGAAAGTGCGGTCAGAGGCATGGTGATACCAACGCTTGCAGACGAGGGCAGCATGTACAAGGGTGGTGGGGAAGCCAACACAGAGGAGGACCTCGATTAGGAGGTTGTCGTCATCGAGCACCTTGGACACCGCCTCTCGCATCGATGTGCGGACTTGTTTCTGCGACTCACAATCCACAGGTGGTTTCTTCTTGGGATGGACCCTGGAACATCAAACATACAACATACAGCAAACCAACATAGTTGCATCAATAAAATAAATAAATCAAACCGGAGCCAAATTCGTGAACTAAATGTCGTAGCAGTAGCACAAGGATGAAACACAAAGCATCCAGCAGAAAGGATAATCGAAAGAGATGAGGCGAATGGAGGTATATTACCGTCCAGGAATATCGTCATCGGCATCCATCGTCTATTGGAGTCCCCTCGCTGAACAAGTTGATGTGGTAGGTAAGGTTTAGTTTGGTCAGATAAAAATCTACTGCACCAAGTTGATGTGGTAGGTAGGGTTTAATCCACCGAGAGGAGAAAATAGAAGAAATTGGGAGATACTCCCTCCGTTCCTAAATATTTGTCTTTTTAGAGATTTCAAATGACTACCACATACGGATGTATATAGACATATTTTAGGGTGTAGATCCATTCATTTTGCTCCGTATGTAGTCATCTGTTGAAATCTCTAGAAAGACAAATATTTAGGAACGGAGGGAGTACATGGTACGAAAAACTACCCCAATCAGATCCGGAGAGGGAGAGGGAGCCGTGAAGAATGTCCGCCGTCATGCACGGGCGCCGCTCCTTTTCTTCCGGTCGGGCGTTGCGACTGTACCCGAACCTTCGATGCGAGTTTTTTTCTTCTTGGGAATAGAACGAGGCGATTTTTTTTTAAAGTTTTTTTTATTGAGGGATAGAACGAGGCGAAGAAGGGAAGCCTATGGCCTGACAATGAAGACCCGGCCATTGACGCCCAGCCCGGCAGATGTGACAGTGCTTGCTTTTCCTCATCAGAAGAAAAAAGGGAACACTGTTGGGCAATAAACCGCGGCGACGAACCGGACGCGACCGGTGCGTGTATGGGCGCGCACTGGACGCATCGGGCGCGTCGGGACCGCGGGTGTGCGTGTGTGCGTGTGGTGCATGGGGTGATCGTGCAAGTGTACACCGTAGGCGTGCGTGTGTGTGGGTTCTGTTGGCGTGCCGAGCGGCCCGATCGGGCGCGATCCGTTGGGGCTAACCACGAGACGCGTGCGTTCGGGGGCGGCGCGGGCGCGGTCAGAGCGAGGAGAGCGCGGGCACGATCGAGGTGCGAGTGAAGGCATGGGTGCATGTCCGGTGCGCTGGCTCGGGGTATAAAGCCGCACGGTGGCGTTGTAACAGAATGACATGATCGAGTTCATGCTCGAGGGAAGGAAAGAGGCGTTTGTACGCCGAAAAACTCCTATGTCCACTGTCTTCTCTGAACTTCTTCTTCTTCCTTCTTATGCTGATCAAGTGCAGTGAGCGAGTGAGGTGCAGAGAGAGAGATAGAGAGGTAGAGCTAGGGGTAGCTAGGATTAATTAGCACTACTAGGGAAAAGCCTAGTAGTAGCACTGGTTTTTGGCCTATCAGTAGCGCGGGGAAGCGCGCTACTGATAAGGCGCTACAGCTAAAGCTTAACAGTAGCGCCTACTGGCACGCGCTACTGCTATATCTATTTAGTAGCAGCGCTTTCCCAAACGGGCGCTACTGCTAATTACTAGTAGCGCTTTCGAGAACAATCGCTACTACTATTATTCCTAGTTCCATTTCTTTTTTATTTTAGGTCGTATTCATACACCTGTATACAATTTTTCATATAATAGCAACTTAGAGATTGTTTTAACATCATAATGAGTTATTAAATCACTAGGTGAAATAACTTTGGATTAGTTTCAAGTGCATGGATCCAAAGTAACCAATATAATGGTCACTTTGGATCCATCCATTTGAAACTAATCTGCGGTTATTTCACCCATTGACATAATAACTTATCATCATCATCATCACAATATCATTAACAACTTATCATCATAATATATCATTGTCATATAACTCCTCATAATCATCATTTTCGTTCATGATCAGACATCATATAACAACTTCGTCACTAGTTATAATAACAACTCCTCCTCATCATCATCAGAGTACCCATAATCACTACTCCTACTCAGCATCACCATCAAGTCTTAGACATTGTAGTCATATATAATCAACATTAACTAATTGTTCTTAATACTTAGGACCTACTCCTCTCTCCTAGCTAAAATACCGTAAAAAAGATAAACCGGTCCTTCACCATAATGGAGAATGGACATAAACCTATCTCCAACTTGTGACTTGCGCACATTCATTTTGTCTCCAATTATTTGCGTGTGCGCATTCATCACTTTGCTCCATTCTTTGATTTTGAGTCTTCTATCATTTGAGGAAATCGAGTATGTAGTATGGTAAGCCTCCGAAGGAGTTGGTCGTAAGCTAACCATATGCATATCACCTTCGGTACATAGCATGTCAGGCACAACCTGCTTCGGGAGCCTCTGTTCAAAACCGAAATAGTAACATATATAGTTAGCAATGTAGTTTACTTAAGAATAATGTATGCAATGAAGTTACCATCATTAACAAAATCTTACCAAGTTTTTGGCAATGAAGTTACCATCAAGCAATTTATGGACTAGTGGCACGTATCTAGTATAATTTGGGCTGATAGAGTGACTGGTTTTGAAGGCCTCAACATCTTCTATGAATGAGACAAGATAACCTTTCTCCTCACAATTAAGCTTGGAATCATAGCTGTAGTATGTGTTGTCTACTACCTTCCGAGTATTTCTTAAAGATAAGAAATAAGCTGACAATTATAAATAAATAAGTTTAGTAAGGACGAACACCAAATATTTTTAAATTAACAACATAAATTACTGAACTTAACAAATTAGTTTGACAAACTCACATCTAGGTAAAACTGGAGGCATATCCACATCCACCCATATGTCGATATTATCATCGTCATCATAATCTTCGGGACGAATATCAAATCGTATTCGCATTCCCTCCTCAAATCCATATGCCTTGCAGAGAGCTTCCCAATTAAAGCAACCGAAATGGGAGCGATCGACGGCATTGTAGAACTTAACCAGAAACTCATAACCATGTCTAGTTCTTAAGTGAGCCCTCCTCGTCTCCACATTCTCAAAGTCATCTAAACCAAAACCAAGCTTCTCCAATACATATGGTCTAGCATGGCACGGGATGTACTAGTCATACTGAAAAAAATCCATAAATTACACGTTGAACAAAAGCAGCATAAGTGATGATATTTATTATGATGAAATGCTTGTCATTGCGTACCGTACAAACATCGAAGGTCTCTTCCAGCTTCACGGTGAAAAACCTATCATTTTGCAGGTGAGGAAACCTGTCGCACACCAAGGTCATCATAGCAGTACCCGCACTCCGGGATCCCATCGTCATCAGACATCTCTTGTGTTCAAAATTCAAAGATTATAACTCGATGGCAACCCAAAAAATCCGGCATGACCTTTGCTAAAAAAGACATATCGAGCGTCTGAAATTTGCGGGAACGGAAATTAATCAACACTCCGGCAAAACATAGGCCATTTAGCGATGGTCATTGCATTTCAATGGTTCAAAATATGAAAAAAAATGAAAATATCTTATATATAATCCTAACACTAAATAAACTAGTCTTATTAACTACTTACTAAATAAACTAGTGCTATTAAGCACTTACTATAAATAAACTAGTTCTATTAAGCACTTACCAAATAAACTAGTTCTATTAAGTACCTAATATAAATAAACTACTTATATTAATCACTTACTAAATAAACTATTTCTATTAAACACTTGCTAAAAATTCTACTACCTAGTTCTACCCTAAATTTTCTTACTTCTATTTTATTCAAAACACCTACGATTTGCAAGAACAGAGACAAGGGAGGGAGGGACGAGGGAGGAGGGGGAGCGGGCGGCCCGAGGAGGAGGGGGAGGGGCCGGCCGGAGGAGGGGGGAGGAGGGGGCGGCCGCAGGCGGAGGAAGGAGGGCACGGTGGGAGGAGGAGGGAGGAGGGCGCGGTGGGAGGAGGAGGCACGGAAGGAGGGAGTACCTCGGTGGCGGATGGAGGACGGCGGTGGCGGCGTCGGACGACGGTGAGGCTGAGAGCGGCTCGGTGAGGTCGAGAGCGGAGGGGGTGGGGGAGGCGGCGGCGACGGTGAGGTCGAGAGCGGCGGGGCGGCAGCGGTGAGGTTGAGGGCGGCCTCGGGCGGCGGCGGTGAGGGCAGGCTCGGGCTCGGGCGGCGGTGATAGAGGAGTAGGGGAACAGGAGGGGAGGAGGACTTAGTGAAATTTTGAGCGGGCTGGTGGTTAAGTCGAAGTAGCTATAGCGCGTTTTACAGAAAAACGCTACTGCTAAGTCTAAGCACGCATAAAAAATATACATTGGTCATCATTGATCTTTTTGTGTAGAATCTAAATAGTCAACATGAATCCTCACAGTACCTGTATAGGCACTGGTGAAGATGCATACTGCAGCCACAAATCCTACACATATAGTTCAATGAAGACCAAGTGCTCGAGGTAGTTTGAGAAGTAACATATTTAAGGTGGTAAACACCTTGTTCGCTTAGCAGTATGGGACTAAACTTAATTAGGTGCAACACTTAGCAGCAGCGAGTTTTGCAGAAAAACGCTGCTACTAAGTACTTTAGCAGCAGCGCGTCCATGGAAGGGCGCTACTACTATATCTAGCCTGGAGGCAAATCCGTGGCAATTATAGTAGTAGCATTTGTTTCACATAGAGAGCTACTGCTATCTAGTTATTAGTAGCGCGGTTCCGTTAAGCTCGCTACTGCTAGTTAGCAGTAGCGCCCGTTTTTAAACGGTGTTGCTGCTAAAATTCTGTGTGTAAGGTTTTCCCTAGTAGTGTAGGGCTAGACAACAACAATTGTTATCAGAGCCACATAGAGGGAGGTGCTCACCGGCGATGTCGCTGTTAGAATATAGTTTGGGTTTAAAGATAGAGATAAGGAGTAGATCGAATAGGTTTAAACCATGTATTACTTATCTTATACTCCAAGACTCTACCCCCTTGTGTATTCTATATATACCCCATATGAGGGTCAGATCAATACAACAGAAACAATAACAATTCTAGCCATCCTATAATTTCTACATGGTATCAGAGCGGTTTGTCCAACGACGCCGATCCTAGGACCTTCCATCACTTCCGCAGCGCG
This sequence comes from Aegilops speltoides, assembly GCA_021437245.1. Lineage (NCBI taxonomy): Eukaryota > Viridiplantae > Streptophyta > Magnoliopsida > Poales > Poaceae > Aegilops > Aegilops speltoides. The sequence continues at coordinate 57,161,736 of CM038146.1, forward strand.
CCGCCCCCGGGGAGATTAATCTCCTCTCCCCGGGGGCGCGGCACTCGATCGATCAAAAGATCAGATCGGTTTCATAGTTTAGATCAATTTCAATTTTCGAAATTCCAATAGATTAGCTCTTATAGCCACCAATAAATCCTGCAACTCTCAAAATCCGGCGAAAATTAGCATAGAAATCAATCGGCAACTACATCGACTCTCGCCAGCACAGCCGGCAATCAGGGCATCAGCTCCACGGGCGTGCGCCTCCAGTCGCATCTACGGGTGCATCAACGCCAGAAGGGCGAACGATCGATCCGATCTGCACTAACCCCACGGGACCGATGCCCGGCCTCTGGCGCATCCAGTCGAAGCAGTTCAGCGCCATGTCTCGTGGACCTCTGAGATCCCGATGGGCGTTCGGCTGCACGTCCTCGACATCGCCTCCAGGATCCAGCAAATATCCATCGGCTACTCGGGACTTGGTTCGTCCGTCCGTCTCGGCGATTCTGCGCCAAGCCGCCGTCTGTTCCGACTACGCACGTGTGTATGAGCAGGGCAGAGACAAGCGACTTGCTAATGCACTCAGGCAAGCTACACATGTACTGATGGCGAGCGATCGGCGCTGACTCCATCGACCTCCAGCGCGCGGGACTACAACGAGCGATCGTCTTCACCGGCCACACCCGAAGAGCGTGAACCAATCTTGATGCTTATCAGACGGGGGTTTCAAATCACGGGAGGGATTTAACTCGCATGCTATCTCAGATGCATGTATGCAGGTACTGGCCAAGATGGGTTCTACACGTGCATGTGGCCAAGACTACGTCAAGGTTCAGTCGTACGGCTCACCTAGCAATCCTGCATCGACATCGCCCCACGACATCTACATCAAGCCATCAGCACGAAATCACCTGCACCGAGCGATCTGCGGGCCGCATCATCAAGCTGGACGACTACGCCAGGCTACAAGCCAATATACTTCGTCGGTCACGTCTACGAGAAGCGATCTCAACATGCATCATCCACACGCCAGGCCGGTGTGGAACGAGATGCAATCTTCATCGACTTCTCCGGCGCGACATGGCATCGACACTCGGTCGCGGCGAGGGACGCCTTCAAGCGGCCCATTATCGTCGACACGCCGCTGCGACGCCATCGCCGACACTTCATCGCCAAGGTCTTCATCAATGTCGTTCATCAACATCTTCGTCAACACAGCGCCACTGCCTTGTCCACAAGATGAACACCTAGCGTCCTCTGATAGACTTTTCTACAAGACGCGACCTCGACAACGGCAATGACCGCGTCATCCACGACGGCACGACTGCATCGACATGGTCACTACAGTGACGACCCTACACGGCCACATGGTTCTGGCAAAACCGATGTGTGCTCGATGGGCTTCCTTCGGTCTTGGAAAACCGGTGGACTCATCGCCGACGACACCCTCTGACATCCGTAAGGTGCATCGTCCACGTCTGCAGCTCCGTCATAGCGCATTTTTTTGCGCCTCCGGCTTTGTGCGGCTTCATCATCCACGACAACTACATCATCGACCACGACTACCTCGACCACGGCTACATCATGACTCGGACGCTGCTGACTGGAGTTGTTGCCGATGAGTTAGTCGTGGTCAACAACTCCAGTCAACAGCGTCCGAGTCGTCACTAGCATCCACGCCTCTCCCGCTGTGACTGCGGGAGGGAATAGAGGAGAGACAAGGAAGGCACCGGAAGGGGACGCAGTCACCGCCCCAGGTGTCGACCCATCAGAGATGCAGGTGATGATGGTGAAGCGGAGAAGATGACGCAAGCACGATATACTTCAAATCCAGTTGCAAACGTCCATTTCACTCCCGCTACGACTGAGGGGGAATGTTAGAATATAGTTTGGGTTTAAAGATAGAGATAAGGAGTAGATCGAATAGGTTTAAACCATATATTACTTATCTTGTACTCCAAGACTCTACCCCCTCGTGTATTCTATATATACCCCATATGAGGGTCAGATCAATACAACAGAAACAATAACAATTCTAGCCATCCTATAATTTCTACAGTCGCTAGTGCCGTACTCGGGCGGAGCGGGCAGCTCGTTGCCGCAGCCGGTGCCGCAGCTCACCGGAGAGAACTACATGGCCTGGGCGATCAATGTGAAGGCAAACCTTGACGCGGCCGGGCTGTGGGAGGCGGTGGTGGTGCCGGAGGACGCGGTGGCGGCCGTGATCGCGAAGAAGGACAAGCCTGCGCGCGCCTACCTGCTCAGTGCCCTCGTGGAGAACCAGCTGCTGCAGGTGGCGTCGAAGAAGACCGCGACAGAGGTGTCGGCGAGCCTCAAGGCCAGGTATGTCGGCGCAGATTGCGTGCGGGTGGCTCGGCTGGGCACGCTGCGCAGTGAGTTTGAGCTCCTACGCATGGCAAACGACGACATGCTGGATGACTTCGCCGGCAAGCTCGGAGAGATGATGGCGCGGTTCGCGGGTCTCGGCTCGACGGTGGAGGACGCCGCGCTCGTGAAGAAACTGCTTGATTCAGTGCTGGACCGCGCTCGTGGCTAGGATCGAGAAGTTCTGCGACGTTGCAACGATGCCATCAAGGATGCACTTGGGTGGCTGAAAATGTTCGACGAGGGGCTGCGACAGCACGGACAGGCGGCCGGCGAGTGAGCTGATGGCAGCCTGTTGTACACGGCGGCACAGTGGCGGGCGCGGGAGCGGCGTCATGGAGGTGTGTGGGTCGATGACGATGTGCGCAGCGAGGCTTCTGGCAGCGGCGGCAATTGACGCGGACGATGCTACAAGTGCGGCGACCGCGGACACTTCAAGCGGGAATGCCCACGGCTGAGGAAGGCGCCAACGGCGGAGCGTGATCTGCTCGTGGACGACGTCGTCGAGGAGCCCGGGCTGGTCTGAGCCGCGACTTAGGGCGCATGTGTTGGGCAATAGGCCGCGGCAACGAACCGGGCGCGACCGGTGCGTGTATGGGCGCGCACTGGACGCGTCAAGTGCGTCGGGACTGCGGGTGTGCGTGTGTGCGTGTGTGCGTGTTGTGCACGGGGTGATCATGCAAGTGTACACAGTAGGCGTGCGTGTATGTGTTCTGTTGGCGAGCCGAGCGGCCCGATCGGGTGATATCCGTTGAGGCTCACAGCGAGATGCGCGAGTTCGGGCGCGGTCAGAGCGTGGGCACGATCGGGGTGCGAGTGGAGGCGTGGGTATGCGTGCCCGGTGCACTGGCTCGGGGTACAAAGCCGCACGGTGGCGTTGTAACAGAACGACATGATCGAGTTCGTGCTAGAGGGAAGGAAAGAGGCCTTCGTACGCCGGAAAACTATAGTGTCCACTCTCTTCTCTGAACTTCTCCTTCTTCCTTCTTCTGCTGATCAAGTGCAGTGAGCGAGTGAGGCACAGAGAGAGAGAGGGGTAGAGCTAGGGGTAGCTAGGGTTAGGGCTAGACACCAACAAACACGTGACATTGCTGCTATATAATTCGATTAGGAGGTCTGAGGATTCCGCTAGTTAATCTCTTCGTGAATCGATCCTTGATACACTACCAGCTTGTGTAGGTATTCGAATCAGGGTGTGGCCACATCCTCCTCCAAACAACACATAACAGTTAACTAGGAGGTCCAAGGCAGGAGGCCTTGCATCTTCGATCGTGTTGCTTTTGTGCTAGCCTTCTTAAGGCATCCTTGTTTAACTTATGTCTGTACTCAGATATTGTTGCTTCTGCTGAGTCTTGTGTATCGAGCTTGTATTCGAGCCCTCGAGGCCCCTGGCTTGTAATATAAAGCTTGTATTATTTTATTTGTGTCTAGAGTTGTGTTGTGATATCTTCCCGTGAGTCCCTGATCTTGATCGTACATATTTGCGTGTTTGATTAGTGTACGGTCGAATTGGGGGCGTCACAGTATATCCCCCCTCAAAAAAGGGAAGCTATATATCCTCCCGTTGTTGTTGTTGTTGTTGTTGTTGTTGTTGTTGTTGTTGTTGTTGTTGTTGTTGTTGTCGTTGTTGTTGTTGTTGTTGTTAACGCAGTTGCAAATTACTGTTCTTATCGGTTGAAATTTGTTATTCAATTTGTACTTCCATGGGATTCTTTTTTGTGCAGAGCAAATATTTGTGTCACACGAAAAGTTTTTCCTTGCCCAATTTTTGTTGAAAGACATTTAAACCATGATATTGTAGCATAGAAAAATATTGTTTTCTTGCTAACAAATAATGTCTCATCACGTGAATTAATTGTTTCCAACGCACAACAAAAATCATGTTTCCATCCACTATAATGTATGTTTCCTTGGCAGGAAAATACTATTACCATCACTAGAAAATATATCTGAGGAAAAAAAACATGACTAATATGGCTGTCTTGGTTGTTATAATTACCAAAACTGTTTTCAAAAATTAGGGGGCAATTTTTTTCATACCAGAATTGATTCTATTTTCTAGTTGCATATGAGATTCTTGGAAGCTTTCTTTTTTTGAGACATGGAAGCATTTGTTTCGAAGCACTGATTGATAGAAACTAACTACCACGCACGCAAAGCATTTAGGTGGAATCAATCAATTAACGCTACAATCCAGCACATGAAGTGAGGGGATTTACTAGGAGATCGAATGATGTATGCGCTTTCGAATAGATGCCCAACGAGTGGTCTGATGGCATGCAAAACATCAGTAGTATGATGCCTAGCAGTCCCCTTAAATAATGTTAATTGACGATGTACATATGGGACCAGGCTAGATGGAGTTGTAGCATGAGTGCATGTGAGAGAACCAGACATATATGCATACCCATGTGAAATTCGTTGTTGCGTCATTTTCCACTCCTTATGATCCCTCCGCCCGCTGTGTATAAATATCCCTTGCACCTTACTACAAAAGCTCAACATTCTAACTTGTATATTCTTCTAGATCTGCTGTATGCTAGTTCGAGCCAAGTCATATTCTTCCGCGTGCACTGTAAAGTTCCGCGACATTATTGAGTTAGCCACGAGGCATTAGGCACCCCTTCCCAAGCCGGGGACATACTCCTAGACAGTGGCGAATCTAGAGAAAAAACGGAGGGTGGGCTCAAAGTTTAAGCCAAGAAAATCGAACGCTCTTTTGAAGAAAAAAGCTGCTTATCTCCTAGTCCTTTTGTACAAATAAACTGAAACTTTCCCAGATTAATACTGAAAACATGTACAATATACTAGATTTTTTCTGGATTTTTCACATCTTTATTCTTGTCTTTGTACCAATCCAAGAACTCCCTGAAATTGCCTTTGTTTACGGAATCGGAGGACTCATCATGTCCACGAAAAGCTTCCCCTTGAGCTATGAGATACCTTGCACAATCTAATGATGCGGTCAAACGGATTTTATATTTTATTTCAGATTCTTTAGTATGTGCTCGGAATTTGGTAGCCACATTGGCCCTTTGATTCTTGAAATCATCACACAAGCCTCTAGCAATGTTGTGTTAACTAGATGGACCACCAACATGTTTTTGAAAACTTGCCAAAGATGTTTTCCAGCGTTTGTAACCATCTATGGTAAATACATCATTTCCAAATGTAGCAGCCTGTGATGGTTTCTTGAAAAGAAAACAAGGGAAGCAAAAGGCAGCCTCCTTTGCGACACTCTATTCCAACCAATCAAACCTATCTAGCCATTGTGGTTGAAAAGATCTCCAAATTTTACCGTCCAATGTGACTTCAAATTTATGCCCACTTGCTTTGTTTCGCTCTTTCAACAAATAAGCTCTTCTCACTTCACTTCGAATTTCAGGGGCATAATCTTCTATTGGTATTCGATCCGCCGGATCACCAAAAATCTGACTTGGATGAAATTCCAATATATATTGTGTTGGTGGTGCTGGTTGGTTTGTGCTCTCATCGGTTGGGGGATTGGTTCTCTCATTTGAAGTGGGATTGGTGCTCTCATCAACCGAGGGATTAGTTCTCTCATCAACCGAGGGATTAGTGCTCTCATTTGTTGGATCATCGGGGATTATGTTCTCTATGAGGGTAGGCTGAACAATAACATTAATTGGGGCAACATTGGATTCAGGAACAATAGGAAGTGTATTTGAACTACTTGCAAACCAACTATGCAGAGTCCTCTTTCTCTTCATTTCTATAAAAAAAATAAACAAAGACATAAATTAGTTCATGAATTAATTGTTACTAGAACCAGTACTGACTAGAACCAAACTACCGTACTGACTAGAATTAACTAAACTAGTAACTGCTATCAACTAAACTATAAGAAGAATCAAACAGAGACAACAGACAACCTATTTCGAACTGCTCTGGACTGGTGTCCGGCGACCTGCAGAGAGCCCTGCAGAGAGGCGTCCGGCGTCCAGTGGGGAGTCGGCGGATCCGGCGACCTGCAGAGAGCCCTGGGCGTCGTGGGCGACGAGCTCCCCGGCAGGCGCAGCCCGGCTCCCCCCGTGGCCCCGTCCCTCGTGCAGGCTCGGGCGCTCGGCTGATGACGGCGCCCGGCGGGGAGGCGGCGCTCGGCGAGGACGCGGCGACGGCGAGGAGACGGGGAGGCAGCGCCGGACTAGGAGGTGGCGTCTGGCGGCCGGCGGCTAGGTTATTGGGTGGCCGCTGCTCGTGCGCCTGATGTGCTTCGTGCGCGTGCGAGCGTGCGGGAAGCTGGGTTAGTCACCGATTCTTAGGTGGGCTGCCTGCTGGACCGTCTTTTCTGGGCTGGGCCTAAGAAATATTTTGAAGCCTAGTAGTAAAAAAAATTCCGCGAATTTGGAGGGTAGGCTCAAGCCTATCGAAGCCTGCCTGGTGAACTCGCCACTGCTCCTAGAGTAGTGCAACATAAAGAATAATGTGAATCGGGGGGCTCAGAGGTCTTAAGGATGAGGTATTGTTTGTTTACAAGGGAGAACCGCCTATAGCAACTAGGCTTGGGAGGCAATGGGAAATGTGTAGTCACAGGGGTCACTGAATCTTGTACATGCGCCATCTGATTTTCTACGGGTATGTTGGGTACGTCTGCTGGAATTCTTTGGCCACAATAATGGAGTTCCAACTATGCTTTTCAAATCCACCAAGCTCTGAATGTAAAACTTGGAATCATTAATATTTTCATACACTAGACAAATTACATTCACAAAGTCTGTGTGTGTGTTTGGCAAAATATATTTTTGAACTTTACAACATTCAATGGATGGATGAGCGTAGATGTCACTTGGACCACCTTTTCGGAGTTTGAAGAGTAAACAAGCCATATTATATGTGTGGAGCATGCAAGCCCAATGCGTGCGTTGGCGTGAGAGGTAGCGAATTACTCAGCCTAGCCCATTTAATTTTTTAGAATATTACCAATAATTCATATTTAGTCCGAAAGGCCTATGTAAATCTGTGGGTAACATAAAAGAGCCCGTGTTTCGTTCCGTGAGATAAGGCAGGAAGAGGGAGAGCGGAGGATGGGCACACACGGGGACGCGTGTCAATCGTGGGACGCGGCTGATTTTCTCCCCAGGAATCTGTCTGATGAACTAAAGAATGTTCCTTTCATATATGTCTTCTTTTACTTAGATAATACATTTATTATTGCTTAGCTGATCATAAGACAAGAAAAATAGGAGGCCACAGGCGTCAATAATTTTATTATTATTATCCAAAAATGTATGGTAGTGGGATGGACTAGCAGACATCTCTATCAGCACCCGTTAGGAGGCTATTGTAACTGGAATCATAAACTTTATGCATGTAGCTATTGAGCTTTAGCCTGGAGAATGTAAAAATTCTAAATTTTTTTTCGAAAAGGAGGAATACCCCCGGCCTCTGCATCTGGTCGATGCATACGGCCACTTTATTAATTATTAGCACAAAACCTTACAAAGTCGTACAACAGTAAGACCAAAGCCACCATCTTCGCAACCTCTGTCGCTACTCCTATCTAATCGATGAAGGGGCTGATGGTGCAGGCCTAATACCAAACAGACCTCGCAGCCAAACCTAACATCTAAGACACGAGGTCCCAACACGGGCCTTTGCGGGTATGGGCACCCACTAGTCCGGCATGCTCCTCAACCAGGCCGCCCGCGGGTATGAGGCTGCCACAGCCACCTGCCACCAATCCATCTTCAGAGCTATACTGCTGCATACACCTTGCCCGGTCTCGCTGCCGTCGGCGCCACCATGGCACCAGACAGCTCCACCGCCTGCGCTCATCCATCCAGCCGCATCCATGAGCGATATGTAGCCGCACCATGCCGCCAAAATCATCGTCATCGCCTTGAAAAGATACAACGCCGCACCACCGGGCAACCTCTGTACCGTCGCCCTCGCTGGAGGTACTCGGAGACCACCATCCACATCATCTCTCCCGAACAGCTGGTCCTCCCAAGAGCGCCTCCACGGAGGATACGACGTGTAGGCCGCCGCCGCCCAATCCAGAATGAATTTTGGACTTTCGTCCGGGATGTGTTCGGAGGTGGATAGGAGAGACCTCGGTTTCGCCTCCACAGAGGATAGCGGCGTTGAGCGACATCGCCGATGTCGGGCCGGCCTAGCCGACCAAAGTTTCCTCCGGTCCCCATCCTATGCCACCAATCCTCCGCCTGCTCCGGATCCGGCGACAAGCCACGATCCAAAACCTTCCGAAGATGGAAGATCCATGGTGCTCGACCCACCGGAAAGGAGGATCGAGAAGAACCCGTTGTAGATCTCCAGACGCCAAAACCAGTCCGACGTTGCCAGTGACGACCAACATCACCCCGCGGCGGCCGACGGAGTCCGAAGCCAGGATCCAGATGGATCCGATCCGGATCCGGCGACACCCGCGACCACCGGGCAGTACCAACGCAGCCACCACCTCACGACTCGCAGACCGCCACCGACGTCGCCGGGAGACCCACCGCCGCGCCGCCGAACCCCACGTTAGCCCGGCGCTCCCCTCGTCCCCACTGTCCCGCCGCCAGCGAAGCGAGATGGATGGGAAGAGCCCCGCGCCGCCCAGCCCGGCGAGCTTCGCCAGCGGCGTTGCGACGGCGGGCGAGGGGAGAGGGCGGAGGAAGTGCCAGGAGTGGCGGCTAGGGTTTCCCCTCGGATGAGACACAAAACAAATATAGGCCCAATAGATTTCTTATGTAAAAACTTGCAAGATGTTCCTGTTTTTTCAGCTGAACGTCACGCAACTCCTCAACCTTGGGTTTCTGGGTCCACAAATACGTGTGTACACCATTCGTACAAACAAATATGTGTTACTCTTTCATGGATCTTTTCTTTCAAGCTAGCCCTACAATTTGTTGGGACCTGATGTGTAAGAATTACCTCTCGGGCTCACTTGCAATCACTGGTGGAAAAAGGCCTTGATGCATGTTCATAGCGGCCATTAGTCGCGGCTGCGCAACGCGACCAGCAAAAGCGACTAAAGCCCCCAACCTTTAGTCGCGGCTGCTTAAGAACCGCGACTAAAGGCCCGTCCACGTGGGCGCCAGGCGGCCGTCGGGGCGGAGGACCTTTAGTCGCGGTTCTTCTGGCCAACCGCGACTAAAGGCCGCCGCAGGTTTAGGGTTTTAGCCCCCCCCCTAAACCTGTTTTCTGTTTAATTTGTATTGTTTTAATTCTTTTGTGCTTTATTTTAATTTTGAAGGAGTTTCATATATTCTACGGTACTACATACATGCATATGAATGTACAATTTCAAATAAATTTGAAATTAGAACCAAAAAGAATTCAAGAGGAATATACAATATATATTCAATATCATCGGATGACCATATACAATTTTGAACAAGTTTCCATACATGATTTAATCCATATAAAGTTCTCGTCCTCGTGATAGTGTTCTCCTTTAGGATGGAGGACTTCCTGTTGAACCATCCAGCTAGTTCCTCTTGAAGTGGTCGGAGCGAGCTTCGGACTAAGCGTCCACGGAGGTTATTCCTCCGAGCATTGGTATCACTCGGATCAACCCGCTCAGAGGTGTATCTCGGATCATCTCCTGAACAAAGTATGCACATAGATTGGTCAACGGTGGCTGAATATCCCCAGTCTTAGTCTTTACCCTTTTGAATTCTAGCTCTTTTTTGAATTCACCAACCTTTGTATCTACGAACCGTCTCCAAACCCTACGAGGCAAAGAAAATTAAATGAACAAGAGAGTTATTAGTTACTTGATATTAGGAAATGAGCGAAATAGGCCGATCGATATAGGCGCAAATGAATGAAAATAATTACTTCTGCAGCATTTTTTCGATGTCGGCCCAAAGCTTTGGATCCTTATCCGAGAGTCGTGGGCGAGACATTACGAGGTGTTAACTTTAATTACTAGCAGAATCCGGTGGAACCTGCGGACACGATACATGCACAAGATCGTCATGCATAACTCATCGATTAGCCGCCACATACCATGCATGGAGTAAACAAAGAGAATGTGCTCAAGGCGAAACACTCACCCAAAATGGTAAGGAAATAGAATATCACTTTTGAGTTCCTGCTTTGTAAGAAACTGCCACAGTCCGCCTCCACGTCGGTGGGGTAATGCTTCAACACAATATCATTAACGATGTGTGGGTCAATGAACCCAACATCATGGATGTTCCTTACTCGCATTCCTTAATCTTCATTCGCATGTATAATAGAGGACACAACAATATAGTTAGGACATATATATAGTGCAGGCAATATGAACGAGATGGGGTAGAAATTAATAAATCACTTACGAGCGTAGCAACCGATGATAGATTTGTCGAGCTCGCGCAGATTGAAAAGCTGGAACAATTCACTCAGTTCAACTTGTACATAGTAATGTTTGAAGTGATGCTCATGTCTAACTTCCGCATAAATATAATCTTTGGCGTTTTTAATTTTTATGTAACCCTTGTACCAATTCAGCAGACGTTTCATTTGGTCAGGTAGATCCTTTTCCTGCGCAGGCTCGACGAGAGGCCCATTCTTGACATATGTAATTACTACCTCCTTCTCTGGCAACTCATCAAGGTCTAATAGTTCACGAAGAGTAATACCTAAGTTGGCCGCTTGTTCTCTCTTTTCGTTACAGATCAATCCTGTCTGCCGCAGCTTGTATGATCTCGGGGGCATCCGGACAGAAGGCTTCCACTATAAGCGGGGCAATCGATTGTTTACTTTGTTCCCCGAGCTGGGCAACTTGTTTCCCGCTTTTTATACTTTCGGCCTTCTCCCGCTCTTGGTTCTCCTTGAACATGAATGCCTGCCTGCGAAGTTCACGTGCATAGTCGTTAGGGAGATTCTTCGCGGCTTGGGACGGTGTGCTCAAAAATGACTTAGCCCACTTCTTTTGCTGATCAGAAAATACTGGCTTGGGCTCGGGCTCTCTTTTCTTCTTGCAGATCGCCTTCCATTTCTCCAAATCAACAGCGCGGCGCGTCGAGTTCCTCGGCACTCGTTCCCAAGGCCTTGTGGGAGAGGCTTGATGATGGCTCCGTACCTTTGTGGTCTTAGGTACATAAGGGTCGGGTTAATACTCAGACTTCTACGCTTCTTTGCCGTAGGTGGATTGGGGCGGCGTCGATCACCCGCCGGACGAGGATCGGGGCGGCGGATGATCACCGCCGGACGTTGTGGATGGGGCGGCGTCGGATCACCCGCCGGACGAGGGCTGAGGCGGGATGATCACCGCCGGACGTTGTGGATGGGGCGGCGTCGGCTGATGTGACGGAGGTGTAGGTGAACCGCCACCACCACCACCACCACCACCACCGCCACCGCCACCACCACCACCGTGAGGGGTGGACTTGTTGTCCTTGGCGCCTCGCTGAAACTTGATAAACTTCTTTTGCCATAGAATGTAATGGCGCTTGACATCTCAAGTCTTTTCTCCGCTTGGTGTAGCAATTTCAATCTCTGGTCCTCAAACCCTTGGACTATGTCCTCCACCGTGACACGAGCATAGCCATCTTTAATGGGGTTGTTGTGGTGGAGTGCTCGAGTAAACATGGTAAAGCACTGCCGATGGCTACCTTCATGGACATGTTCCCGATAGGATAATCAGATGACATTCTTTCATCTCCTTTATATCGCCCACGGGGTAGCGAGGAGGCTCCGGTGCAGTAATTTCGACCACCGAGGCTCCGGTGCAGTAATTTCGATCGTCGGTGCATCTGCACCAGCCGGTGGGGCCTCCGTGGAAGCCACGCTGCTTCTCCGCTGCTGGCTTCGAGATCCGCTGGATGATCTTCATCTGCACCGAGCTGAATCTCTTTCGCTACTAGTACACTCATGGTTTTCTTCATCACTTCCATTTCGATGCCAACCGCGTCACAACATCCGCTTCCCGATCCATCTTTCTCTTACGGCTTCAGTAACCGACGGGTCATCGTTCGGGGAACCCTATTTTCCACGGAATGTGCCCCATGCCTCGACTACGTCCTCCGTGTTCGAGATTCGAGGGCTTTGTCGGTAGCGTCGTTCTCTCTGTTGAACTTGATCTTCCCTGTTGAGCATCCTTCATTGCGTCAATAAGGGCTTGGGTGGGTTTAATTAATTTGCCACGTAAACACACTCCCCTGTCTCCGGGTTGAGCGTTCCCCATGCCCGTACCACCAGCTTTTGGCCCTTGGGTCCCATCCTCCGCACTGGACGGATTCCTCGCGCCCTCAGCTCGTTCTCCATCTTCTCGAACCTAGGCACCCAAATGCGATACCCTCCTGGCCCCATAACATGATTGTACTCCTTCTTAGCCGCATTTTCCTTATTTTGTTTCGATATTTGAATGAACTGCTCCGATTTCTTTTGCTTCACAAATTCTGGCCAATCATCTTTCGGTTTCTCATATTGTCCTCTGAAATCCGAGTCTTGTTCGCTTGACAAAGTCACGGGCTAGATTTTGCTTGAATTTCCGGAATCGTCGGCCATCTTATGAAAAGCGAACTGTTTGACTAGCCTCCTCCTCTCCTTGTTTTCCTCAATCTTGTTACCCTCCTCATCGAATTTGTTGTATTCGGAGGTAGAGCGAAATGTTCCATAAGCTTCTTGAAGCAATCTTTTTTGTTCTCTTATCGACAAAAGTGAAACCATCAATTCGTGCCTTCTTTGGCTCATTCCACTCTGGGCGGTGATCGAGGCGTTGTCTCTAACAATGGCTCCGCATTGGCTGATAAACTTGGTGGCGTTCTTGCGGGGCTCCGGTGACCTGCCGGTTGCAAAGTCGACAACCTGGATGGTGCATGTTTCTCCTGGTTTCATCGTCTTGGTTGCGCCACGCTTTGACGACGTACTCGATTGTTTCGACGATCCGGCCGAGGGCTAAAATAAGAAAGAGAGTCGCGCGCGTTAGTACACACATATTTATTCAAATCAGTTAGTTTGTATCACCAGAGGCTCAATGTATATATATACCTCGGCGCGGAGGTGGTTGCTACTTCCATTTGAAGATAAATGCGTTTATCGGCGTTTCTTGACATCATCTTCTTGTGGCGCCCTTCATCTTCACCGTCAAGGTTCGAGATAAGAAGAGATATCATCTTCTTCTTCTCCGGTCGGCACATATTGAATATCGCCGTTTATGATGCGAACATATGTGCTTCACCGTCCGGATCATAGTTGTCCATAATCGGTCACTCTATCGTCCGACATTATGTCGATCCTGAAAACATGTAGTAAAACAAATTAATTAAGTGAAGAAGGGCGGTGGCGGTGGCGGTGGCGAAAGGCGGTGGCAAAAGGAGGCGAGAAGGGGTGGGAGAGGGTGTCATGATGAGCGCAAGGCAGGCGGGTTTAGGGTTTAGGGTTTTAAGTTGGCGGTTTTACATTGTTGTTTTTGTTTTTGGGGTTTAGGGTTTTAAGTTATTTACCGTTTTGTTAAACTAAAACTAGTTAAAATTAAAAGAACAAAAAAAAAAAAAAAAAAAAAAAATTCCTTTTCCTTTTCCTTTTCTTCTTCTTCCTTTTCCTTTTCTTTTCTTTCTTCTTCTTCCTTTTCCTTTCTTCTTCTTTCTTCTTCTTTCTTCTTCTTCCTTTTTCCTTTTCTTTTCTTTCTTCTTCTTCCTTTTCCTTTCTTCTTCTTTCTTCTTCTTTCTTCTTCTTCCTTTTCCTTTTCCTTTTCTTCTTCTTCCTTTTCCTTTTCTTTTCTTTCTTCTTCTTCCTTTTCCTTTCTTCTTCTTTCTTCTTCTTTCTTCTTCTTCCTTTTCCTTTTCTTTTCTTTCTTCTTCTTCCTTTTCCTTTCTTCTTCTTTCTTCTTCTTTCTTCTTCTTCCTTTTTCCTTTTTGTTTTTCTTTGGCGTTTTCTGTTGTTTTTTGTTTTTGGGGTTTAGGGTTTTAAGTTATTTACCGTTTTGTTAAACTAAAACTAGTTAAAATTAAAAGAACAAAAAAAAAAAAAAAGAAAAAATTCCTTTTCCTTTTTCCTTTAATTTTTCTTCTTCTTCCTTTTCCTTTTCTTTTCTTTCTTCTTCTTCCTTTTCCTTTCTTCTTCTTTCTTCTTCTTTCTTCTTCTTCCTTTTCCTTTTCCTTTCTTCTTCTTTCTTCTTCTTTCTTCTTCTTCTTCTTCTTTCTTCTTCTTCTTTCTTCTTCTTTCTTCTTCTCCCGGATGCAAGGCGTTAGGGCACGGACGGCAGGGGGGGCGGCGGGCGGCGGCGGCGGCGGGCGGCAGGCGTGGCGGCGGCAGGGCGGGGGCGGGCGGCGGCAGGCGGCGGGCGGCGGGGGCAGGCAAGGCGTAGGGCACTGGGCAGGGCAAGGGCAGGCACAGGGAGGCGGCGCTCACTAGGGACGGGCGGCGTGTGCAGGCCAGCGTCAGGCGTTGCCAGCGTCGGCGTCGTCGGCGTCGATCGGCGTCGAAGCGGCTTCGGCGTCGAGGGCGAGGGTGATTTAACAAAGGGAATCGGAGAAGACAGTATATATAGGCCCCCACTTTAGTCGCGGTTGGCGATGAGAACCGCGACTAAAGGGTACCTTTTAATCATGGTTGCTGCCCACCCGCGACTAAAGGGTTTCGTTCGCCCCCACCTTTAGTCGCGGCTTGTCCGCCATCCGCGACTAAAGGGTACCCTTTAGTCGCGGGTCTCGTCGCCAACCGCGACTAAAGGCCTGTTTTCTGTTTTCTTTTTAATTTGTATTGTTTTCTGTTTTCTTTTTAATTTCTATTGTTTTCTTTTTAATTTGTATTGTTTTACATTTAATTGTATTGTTTTCATTTTTGCTTTATTTATTTTGTTTTGTTTCTACTTACAACAAAAAACTTATTTATTTTATTTTATTTTGTTTCTAATTACTTATTTATTTTACTTTATGATAATTATTTTTGCTATTAAAGTTTCTAATTACTTATTTATTTATGTTATTAAAATCTTAAAAATACAATTATATATCAAAAAATCAGAAAATAAAACTAATTCATTTTAAATTCTTGTTTTTCTTCTGTTTTTTCTTCCTTTTTTCTTCTTTTTTTTCTTCTGTTTGTTTCTTCATTTTCTTGTTTTTCTTATTTTTTTCTTCCTTTCTTCCTTTTTCCTTTTTTCTTCTGTTTTTCTTCATTTGTTTTTTTTCTTATGTTTTTCTTCTATTTGTTTTTTCTACTATTTTTCTTTTTTTCTTCTGTTTGTTTTTTTCTTCTGTTTTTCCTTTTTCTTCTGTTTTTTTCTTCTGTTTTTTCCTTTTCCTTCTTTCTTCTTCTTCCTTTTTCCTTTTAAAATCAGAAAAATAAAACTAATTCATTTAAAATCTTAAAAATACAATTATATATCAAAAAATCAGAAAAATAAAACTAATCCCTTGAAGGTTTGACAAAGGTTTGATACATCATTCAGTTCATCGACCAAATACAAAGTTTGGTACAATAAATTATTACACATCAATTCTTCCCTTGTGTCCCTCGCTTGCTTACGATTGTGCCGTATCCATGGAGCATCCTCATCATTTAACTTAATGCTTGGGTCGGTGTTCACTTTGAAGGCGGAATTTCAGCAAACATATTATAATCTTGACATGTACATCTTGTCCTCCACTCCCACGATGTTTCTTTTCCTGAAAGAACAATGTGGCGCTTTGAATCATCGCATGATGTCTTGATCGTTTTCTTATCTTTCCGTTTCCTCGGTTTGCTACTCATGTCCTTCACATAGAAAACCTGGCGACATCTTTCGCTAGGGCGAATGGTTCGTCAAGGTAACCAAGATTGTTGAAATCCACCATTGTCATTCCGTATTGCTGGTCCACCTTTACCCCACCTCCTGTTAGCTTGAACCATTTGCACGGAACAAAGGGACCTTAAAGGAGGGTCCATAGTCAAGTTCCCATATCTCCTCTATGTAACCATAATATGTGACCTTTTGCCCATTCTCGGTTGCTGCATCAAAGCGGACACCACTGTTTTGGCTGGTGCTCTTTTTATCTTAGGCGATCGTGTAAAATGTATTCCCATTTATCTCGTACCCTTGGAAAGTCGTTATAGTCGAAGATGGTGTCTTGGCCAACATGTACAGCTGATCTACAACATCATTGTCATTCATTAAATGTTTTCTCAACCAACTGCCGAAAGTCTCCATGTGGGCCTTCCTAATCCAGATTCGGGCTTCCCGGGTTGTCCGGCGTAAAATATTCTTGTGTTTCTCAAAGCACGGAGCCACCAAGCTGGAATTGGTCAAGACTGTGTGGTGTGCTTGATCGAGAGAATGGCCGTCCATACATATCGTTGATTTCCTTCCGATCGTGCCTTTTCCACTTAGTCTCCCCTCGTGCGCGATCGAGGAAGACCAATCGGCTTAAGGTCGGGAACAAAGTCAACACAAAACTCAATTACCTCCTCATTTCCATAGCCCTTGGCGATGCTTACTTCTCGCCTAGCACGGTTCTGAACATATTTCTTTAATACTCCCATGAACCTCTCGAAGGGAACATATTGTGTAGAAATACAGGACCGAGAGCGGAAATCTCTTCGACTAGGTGAACCAGGAGGTGCGTCATAATATTGAAGAAGGATGGCGGGAACACCAACTCAAACCGACAAGACATTGGATCACATCGTTCAGTAACGTGGTAGAACTTGGATTGATTACCTTCGAGAGATTGCATTGAGGAATGCACATAGCTTCACAATGGCTACTCGAACATTTTCGGCAGAGCCCCTCAAAGCAATCGGAAGCAATTGCGTCATAATCACGTGGCGGTCGTGAGACTTGAGGTTTTGGAACTTTTTCTCCGCCATGTTTATTATTCCCTTTATATTGGGCGAGAATCCAGACGGGACCTTCATACTGCTCGGGCATTCAAAAAGATGACCTTCTCTTCTTTGGTCGGGCGTAGCTGGCACGACCTTGAAACCATTCGGATGCGGTCATCGTGGTCTTTCAAGCGTTGCTGGTCTGCCGTGCTTCCTTTGTATCATTTGTCTTCCCATACACGCCCAAGAAGCTTAGGAGGTTCACGCAAATATTCTTCGTAGCGTGCATCACGTCGATTGCAGAGCGGACTTCTAGGACTTTCCAATATTCTAGCTCCCGAATATAGATTTCTTCTTCCACATGGCTGCGTGCCCGTCGGCTCCCTTCGAACTGATTGTCCGCGGGACCCTTTCCAAAGATGACTTTCAAATCCTTGACCATATCAAATACCTCGGCACCGGTCGTTCCGCAGCTTCGCCGGTGATCTGCCTTGCCGTTGTAATGCTTGCCTTTCTTTCTTCTTGGATGAATTTTGGAAGAAATCGGCGATGCCCAAGGTACACGTTCTTCTTACAATTTGGCAAATGTACACTTTCAGTCTCATGTAAGCGGTGCGTGCATGCATTGTATCCCTTATTTGACAGTCGAAAGGTTACTAAGAGCAGGCCAATCGTTGATGGTTCAAAAGCAACGCTTCGAGGTCAAATTCCTCTTGTTTGTGCTCATCCCACACGGACACCACCCACAGCTGTAAAAGTTCATCAACTAATGGCCTTAGGTACACATCGATGTCGTTGCGGGTTGCCGGACCTTGGATGAGCACGGCATCATAATGAACTTCCGCTTCATGCACAACCAAGGAGGAAGGTTGTAGATGCATAGAGTCACGGGCAGTGCTATGGCTGGAGCTCGCTCGCCAAAAGGATTCATGCCATCCGCATTTAGAGCAAATCTTATGTTCCTTGCGTCACTGCAAAATCTCTGAACCATCTGTCGATCTTTCTCCATTGCGTTCCATCTGCGGTGTGTCTCAACTCCCGTCCGACTTACGTTCCTCTTTGTGCCATCGCAACAACTTGGCATGCTCTTTGTTCATGAGCAGACGTTTCAACCGTGGTATTATAGGAGCATACCACATCACCTTGGCGGGAACCCTCTTCACGGGTTTCGGCCCTCAACATCGTCACCGGGTCATCGCCTCGATCTTATAACGCAATGCAAGTGCATACCGGGCATTCATTCAAATTCTCGTATTCACGCGGTAGAGGATGCGATCGTTGATGCATGCATGTATCTTGTAACCTCTAAACCTAGAGGGCGGACAACCTTCTTTGCTTCAGATGCGTCTTGGCGGGCAACTCGTTATCCTTTGAAACATATTCTTCAACATTTTCAGCAAGTTTTCAAATGCGAGTCAGCTACACCTGCCTCGCCTTCCATTTCAGCAAATCCGATTGTGCAGCCCAGCTTTTTGAGACCATCATCGCATCCGGGTACAGCGCCTTTCGTGATCCTCTAACATGCGATCCAAATTCTCCCTCTCCTTTTCAGTTTCAGCAGCGTCTCCGTGCATCAGCAATGGTCCGACCAAGATCATCAGCGGATCATCACGTGCCTCTTCTTCACCTTCCCTTCACCTTGACATCCTCCATGAAAGTATCACCGAAATGAGCAAGATAGCTTTCATCGATGAAATCATCCCTTCTTCATCTTCTTCCATTATAACCCTCTTTCTCCATGCTTGGTCCAACAATTATAGCTTGGCATGAAACCCTTCAAGCAGATGCATGTGAACAACTCTTGAGGAAGAGTAACCCTTCTCATTCTTCAGATAACACATGGACAGATAACAAAACCCCCGCTTGTTCGCATTAGCCACTACGAGGAAATCTTTCAAACCCGTAGTGAACTCGCGGAGAGTCGGTTACCGTACATCCATTGCCGATTCATCTGCATTATTATAATATAAAATATATAATTAACCATCATGCATTTGTTATGAACTACACACACATGCATATTGACACATCAAAGGTTCATCAAGTTGCTAACCATGATCGAAGAGTGTGGCTCCAACACTTCATGTCATGTTTGTTTCATGCTCTTGGGGCATTTCATCAAACACCTTATGTGCATAAGAGGAACCAAAAGCAAACCTACACCCACTTGTGAAGAGAATGGCTCCAAATGGCTAAGTGTTGGCTGCTGGATGGGTATATATAGGGAGGGCTTTAGTCGCGGTTGGCACGGCAAACCGTGACTAAAAGGTGCCGAAAACCTTTAGTCGCGGTTGTCCTGGCCAACCGCGACTAAAGCCCCTCACGTGGGCCAGCTGGCCACCGAGCGCCCTGGGCCTAGGCCTTTGGTCGCGGTTCACCTCCAGAACCGCGACTAAAGGTCCCATTGGTCGCGGTTCCTACAGCTTCGCGACTTATGGGCTGGACGGAAAGCCTGTTTTTCCACTAGTGAATATATTACTAATTTATATGTATTAATTACAACTCATTTTCGAGAATTTTATGCCTCATTGGTTTTAGTTGCATCTATAACGAATCAAATGCAACTATACTCAGTTTATTTACCAAAGATGGCAGAACAACACCAAGAAGCTGGAAGGTGTGTAGTGTGGATATCAATGGCACAACAACTATTTTGACCAAGGATTCAGAAAACAATTTCATTGGATACTTATTTGCAATAGCTTTTGAGGACGAAGCTAAATGTTACAATCCACCTAAATCAAGTGCAAAATGGTACCCGCAGCACCTACCATTGAAGTTATAGCTCTACTACCCACAAAAAAGAAGTTATTGCTCTATCACTTAACCTAACTATAAGAACTAGCTAGAAATTAGCAGCACCTTATTAGAAAATTGGAGGGCTACATATATACATCTCGAACTTTTCATTCATCATCAAAACAGAAGGATCTTCAACTATTGTCCCATCTTTTGTTGTGCCAAAACTCTCTAGAGTGTTCCAATATCATCTACTCCCTCCGTCCGGAAATACTTGTCCTCGAAATGGTTGTATCTAGACTTTATTTTGTTATAGATACATCTATTTTGATAAATTTTAGGACAAGTATTTCCGGACGGAGGGAGTACCACGCTAAAACTATGCAAGAAACTTGGTGGCCTGAAATTTTTACCTGTTTGTTTTCAAGGAAAAATCACATCGATCATGTTGGCAATGGAGGCATAGGGAAAGGAAGAGTCAACAATGATGTCGAACTTTTTACAGGGGATTGTTCTTTATATACTACCGAGTGGCCGTGCACTGGGGAGTGGTGAGCTGCTGCCTCTTTAAAGGAATAAGTTGTGTGCATCGGTCCTTCAGTTTTCATATTGACCTAGATGGACCTTTGTTTTTTTTAGAGAAAAGGTGAGCATCCGACTTTATAAATAAAGCCATCAGGCAGAATACCATACAACAACCCAAACTTCATCGACCGCTCAAATAGAGGACCATAGCGAAGATTAAGTTTACAAATACCCAGACCCAACAACCATAGAGAAGGCGGCACACATGCCAACAACCTACTGCTACCTAAAGGCACGAACACCAGACGAGGTTACTAGGAGGCATGAGAGGAGATCAAATTGGACGACGCCCTGACTTTGCTGATAAATTCCACCATGCCCTCCACATCCGCACGTTTAGTCAATAATTTCCACTGCTGCAAGAAGATAGACATTTTAAATAACACGTCCACTTCCGGAAGGCCGAGCAGCGTGGCAACGGCATTGACGAGTGACGACCGGCCGTCAAGTTCAGTTCCGATCGAGCGAAAACAAAGGGTATGTTTGGTTGGGCCGCGTTGCCACTTAATCAAAAGGCCAAATATCCACTTCGGTTTGTCCCCGAGCTGGCTTCCTGAATTCCCCTCCCACGGCACTGGTGTACCCCTAAAAAACGCACTCCCACAGCACTCACGTACCCTAAAAAAAGCAATCTCATTTTTTTTTCGAAAAGGGGAAATACCCCGGCCTCTGCATCTGGACGATGCATACGGCCACTTTATTGATTATTAAAACAAGACCTTACAAAGTCGTACAACAATAAGACCAAAGCCACCATCTTCGCAACCTCTGTCGCTACTCCTATCTAAGCGATGAAGGCGCTGATGGTGCAGGCCTAATACCAAACAGACCTCGCAGCCAAACCTAACATCATAGACACGAGGTCCCAACCAGGACTCCTTCCGGTATGGGCACCCACCAGTCCGCGCGTGCTCGTCAACCAGGCCCCCTGCCGGGTATGAGGCCGCCGCATCCACGTACCATCAATCCATCTTCAGAGCTGAACTGTTGCATGAACCGTGCCAGGCCTCACTGCCATCGACGCCACCACGACGCCAGACAGCGCCACCATCCTTCACTCGTCCATCATCACACGCCCACCGGCGAGACCCCCGCTGCTCCATGCCGCTGAGACCCGCCGTTGTCAACGTGCCGGATGCCACGCCGCTCCTCCTCTTGTCCCCTCCAGCAACACTTGCTCCAAAACGATGCCCCGGGAGGGAGAACGACATCAAACGTCGCCATCGTCCGATCCGGTAGATCCAGATCAAGGTTTCCCGGAGCCTTTCGATCAGGTTGGCGTGACCTGCGCGATGCCTCGAGAAGGAGCGAGCGTCCGAGACGCCGCCATCGTCCGCCATGACCGCAGTCGACGCGATTTTCACCGGAGGCCACGGCGCCCGATCTCGCGGTTGGCTGGAGCGGAGCCCTCCGCCCGAACCGGTGGCGTTGCCGCCGATCCGATCCCACCGCCATGCGGCGCCCGACGGAGATCGATCTAGATCGAAGACGACCTCGACGAAACCCTGCCACCAGCACCGCCACACCGCCCCACCTCCTCCTAGCCCGGCCGCCGCGGATCCAGCCGTCCCGCCTCCGGGAGACCAGCGGACGGCGCCTTGTCCCGATCGACAGCCAGCGCCGCCGCCACGAGACCAGAGGAAGGAGAATGCCCGCCGCCCGCCAGCGCCCTGAAGGCTGGCCGCCGCGGCGACTCGGCGGCGGCGAGGGAAGGCGACGCTGGGAGGCGGCGGCGGCGGCGGCGATTGGGATCTCCGAGCGCGCGAAGCGCGCCAGCGAGCGGGGAGTTCTGAGTCTCATTCTGTTTTCGCTACCTAGCCGCAATCCACCTGCCCGAGCAGACTACCACTGTGCTGCTACGCGCGCCGTACGCACGGGCTACCCTCCTGCAGGCCTCCTCCATGCTCACCGCCGGCCTTCCCTACCCCGCGCTCCGTTGTTGTCCATGGGGCATTGACTGACTGTCTAACAACACAGCTAGGCCTCTGCCTGCAGCTACGCCAAGGAATAACGAGTTAACCACTTTCCACACGTGTAGTCAGAAGAAGAGGAGGAAAGGATGCCTGCAAAGGTTGCACTTTTTTTTGTGAACTGCAGAGGTTGCTCTTGAGACAGGCAGACGTAGCGTTGCGGCTAGAGACAGGAGAAGTAGCTTCGGCCCCTGCGGTGACTACGGTTGGCAAATGCATGTCCCTTGGCTATGGCAGCAACAAATAATATATATATATATATATATATATATATATATATATATATATATATATCACATTGGTTATTTAGTAGATCTCCAAATTATATGTTCATTAAACACCCAAAAAAAGTTGTGGAACAATACATTTGAGTACCAGTTTGATGGTCGAGGACATTCTGGGAGTGGAAATATTCAATGCAATCAACGGTTCATATCGTAGAAGAGTGCGAAGGATTCAGAAATAATGAACAAAGTGTTTCATATGCAATCAGTTGTGTCGGCTCACTCCCTCCCGCGTCCCTCTGGCATCACCTCCCCCGCGGGCGACTCAGGAGGCTCAGCCGCCGCCACCTAGTCCCTCCAGCGCCCTTCTCCTCCTCCGCCGCTGCCGATGGTCGGCGTCGGGCAAAGCCCGTGCATGCGACGGCGGCGGCGGAGGGTCCCTCCTCCCGTTCCCGGATCCGCGGCGGCACGGGCGTCCTGATCCGCGGGGTGCGGCCCTCCCGTTGGTGTGGCGGATCCCGGAGGCGGCGTTCTCGCGGCGGTGCACGGGTGCCTAGATCCAAGGGTGTGGGTCTCCCGGCAGCATGCGGGCTCCTGGCGGCTGCGGGGTCGGTCGACGGCGGGCTTGGGCGATGGTGTTGGCCGCGCGGTGCCGGATCTCGTCGCTCGTGGATGATCTCGCCACTCCGGCCATCGTGGAGGAACATGGACCAGGGGAGGCGACCGGCCCCGTTAGGCATGGTGACGGCGCCCTTGGCTGGCGACGTTCGCGGGGGGTGGATGGACGGCATCTTTAGCGCATGGGCGGTGAGTCGCTGGTGGATCTCCTCCGCTCTACAGGCTCTCCCCTGTTGCACTTGTTGGCTTACGATCGCGGTCGTCAGCCTCGGTGCGTTCACGGGAGCTGGTAGAGGTGACATCGGACCGGAGGAAACTTTGGATGACTCGTTCATCCCGACAGTGGCGACGACCAGGGTCGCTGTTCTCCTCCTTGTAGGCGCCGTTGAGGTCCCTGCCCTCCACCCCGCCCCCATGGACGGGTGAAAACCCTAAATCTCCTTAGATTGGGCGGCGGCGGCACTGCGTGTGTCGTACCCTTCTTGGAGGTGCCGCCTGGGACATTTGGGTGCTCGGTTTGAGGAACTTTAGGCAGAGGGGATGGGACCCGTGGCAACAGGTGATGTTTCACGTCAGAGAAGCGGCGTGGCATCTGGCACGTCGACAACGGCAGGTCTCAGCGGCATGGAGCAGCGGGGTCTCGCCGGTAGGCATGTGATGATGGACGAGCGCGGTATGGTGGCGTTTTCGGCCGTAATGGTGGCGTCGACAGCAGCTAGACCAGACAAGGTTGATGCAGCAGTACAACACTGAAGATGGATTGGCGGTATGTGGCCGCGGCGGGTTCATACCCGGCAGGCGTCCTGGTTGAGGAGTGCACCGGACTGGTGGGTGCCCCATACCCGGCAGGCGTCCTGGTTGGGACATCAGGTCTTAGATGGTAGGTTTGGCTGCCAGGTCTGTTTGGTATTAAGCCCAAACTATCAGTGTCTCTTCATCAACTGGATAGGAGTAGCGACAGATTTTGCCCAGACGGTGGCTTTATTCTTACTGTTGTATGACTTTGTAAAGTTTTGTGTGAATTATTAACAAAGTGGTCGCATGCATCGTCCAGATGCAGAGGCCGGGAGTCCTCCTTTTTTTAAAAAACTATCTCTTGTAATTCGATCTGCTCTATGATGAATCCATGGCCGTGTAGCCGGTGGCCAACAACGATACACGGAGAAAGCGCCAAGCATCACAATGAAAGATGTTTATGCAAATAGGTAGGTATGTATAGGGTGGTACTACGGACAATCCTTTCCTGTTAACTTTCTCAGCTGGATACAAATTACTTATGTATACAAGTATAGATGTTGGAGGCCGCTTGCTACAAGGCGCTAAGGACCTGCTTGTTGTCATAAACAGTTGTTTCATCTTTGTTTGGGGTTTCATGTTTCCATCGGATTGGGATTTGCCGCCAACTCCAGTGAGTGACTTGCCCTAGCTTCGATCGATGTCCAGCATCTACCCACAGTCACATTGTTCTCCCTTATTTTCTTAACCAAAAAGAAAAATTGTACTTATATTTGTTCATGTAGGATTGCCAATGGGGCTTCTCTCCGCAAGCCATAGACACGACATGTTTCTGTGTTATCCTGTGTTGTCACATGTGCCACTCGTGTCGTTGGCCTTCCTCCTCTTCCTCAGCTTTCTACCGCCCGGTGGCTTGTGTGTCAACCTTTTGGTAAGAGATCAGTTTGGTAATATTATTGATGTTTCCACGCCAGAAACTGGCCAGCCGCTTGTATCATCAGCCATTCTAGTTTCCATTCACAAGGACAAGGAAAACTTCAACGAGATAGCTGCAATGGGGTTCGTCCCTGGTGGTTCCTGTTTGTTGGAGTGGGGGCCCGGAAGTTGATGTATTGTCTAGATTCGTGATTTCATGACGCAACCGAACAGTAAAGCACATGGACGGTGCGGCCGAGAAGGAGTATATAGTCTATACTCATGAACCAATACCAGGCATACACTAGTAGAAAAACACCTATTAGTCCCGGTTCATAAGGGCCTTTAGTCCCGGTTCATAAACCGGGACTAATGGGTCGTTACTAATACATCCCCCTTTAGTCCCGATTCTAACACGAACCGGGACAGATGGTCCTCTACGTGGCCGGTGCGCCGAGCCCAGGCAGGGGGGCCTTTGGTCCCGGTTCACCAACCGGGACCAAAAGGCATCCACGCGTCAGCATTCCAGTGGCTGTGGTTTTTGTTTTTTTTCTGAAAGGGGGGGCGGGGGGTTTGGGGGTTTTGGGGGTTAATTTAGGTGTTTCATATATTGTGTTAGCTAGCTAATTAATAGAGAGAAGTGTCCTCTCTTATGTCCGTGCTTGATCGACGCTACGTACTATATACATATAGCCCTCGACACGCTAGCTAGTAAGAAAATGAAGGGAACCATCGAGTACAGAAGTTCGTCATGCATACCGAGAGAAATGATCGATCGACATCTCCTTCTCCGAGAGATTGGTCGAACACCAAGTTTTCGTATCACGTACGTCCGACGCTACTGGCTACATACATGTACAACATAAAAGATCTCTCAATTACAGTCCCCTAGCATTTGAAATCAACTTCCACATGGTATTCTCCGGCTTTATTGATGACGTGGTCAAGAAAGAATCCCGCCAATTCCTCTTGAATTGCTTTCATGCGATCTGCTTCTAGGAGTTCATTCCGCATCTGCCACGTCTAATTTGAAGAAGAGGGTTAATTAATACATATATATGAATGAAACTCAACAGAAATAATGGTGTAATAAAATGAAATTGTGAATATTATTAATTGCTTACGCACTTCATATTGTCTTTGAGAGTAGCCCCGCTTGTTTTTCAAAGTCGCGTTGTGGATGAACTCGCACACGTAGTATCCACAGAAATCATTCCCTTGTTCCTGCCACAAGCACTTTACGAGAAATAGAGGTCAATCAAACTGATAATGAAGCACTATAAATGACATTGATGAAAATATAGCTATATAATCAACGGGAGATGCGCACAACTAGCTAGCCAGTAGTACTTACTTTCGGTTATGTATATCGTAGCTCCTTCGGCGGTCCCGGAGCTTGTGCGGTGAACTGTTTCCAAACCCTGCAAGACGAAGAAAATAATTATTATTACTTGAGATAACAGGAAATGAACAAAAAGTTGCCGATATGGTGCGATAATGATCGATTGAACTTACTTGCTGAGCATTTCAGTTATGTCCGCATAGGTGCTGGGATCTTTCCGTCTCGAGTCTAAGACGGTTACTAGTCCACGCTCAAGCTTAATCTCCAGAAGAATATAGTGGTACCTGCGCACGCATGCATAACTCATCAATTACATTACTATAACCTCGCTCGAGTAATAAGGGAAACCGAATATGCAAACGATCAGTAACACTTACTTGTCGTTGTAAGGAAAGAGTATGGTATCGATTTTTGATCAACGATTGTAGCAAGTTGTCCTCGGCCTCTTCAACGTCCTTTTCAACCAGAAATACATCTATGATATTTGTGTTAATGAACCCAATATCATAGATTTCATTTTTTTGCACTCGACGATCTTCAATCTTCATAATATATTGAGGATAATTAATTATAAATACATGCAATGAAAGAGCCGAGCTATATATAGAGACTTAATGAGAGAAATAGTACTTATAGGCAGTAGCAAAAGACCGTTAATTTATTGAGGGCCTTTTGATTGAAGAACGCGAAGAACTCCTCAAATGGAACAGGCAACAGATCATTTCCAACGAGGTCGTGCTCCTCTTTAATGTGCAGATACAAAGTATTCGTCCCCCCAGACTCTCTGCGGGTTTTCATGTACCAAGTATGGAACCTTCGCATCATCGTTGTTAGAAATTTTTCATCTTTAACGAGAAGCTTCCCGTACTCGTATCTGTGTTCTTCCACCATCATGTAATCAGGAAGTGCATCGTCGGGCAGGTAATCTTGTAGATTGCCATAACCGGCCATCATCCCCGGAACATTAGCGACGATGTTGCCGCTAGACACATTGAGCAGGGGGCATGATTGGTTTGCTTGTTCGCCGAGCTGGTCAATTTTTTTCGCAGCTGCTCGTTCTTTTGCTCTTTGATGTCTGACAGTACTTCCCGACCGCTCCGCTTGGAGATATGTCTGTTCAGTAATGCGCTCATAGTTGGTTCTCGGCGGAGACTTTGCCGGTTTCCTTAGGGCATCAAGAGTGCGCTTTGCTTTCACCGGATCTACCTTCTCCTCCGGAGGTGGATGTCTCTTTCCTTTCACCCCTTCAAAGAACTCCTTCACGTGGGCCTGCACGATCGTATTGTTTTCCTCCTCGGTCCTCTCGTACGGTAACTTCTCTAGAGGCTTTAGAGGTGGACCGTATCTGTATTGCCTCTCTCCTCTTCTTGTGCTGCTAGACGCCGGAGCAGACGAAGCGGCTGCGGCGTCTGTCTTCTTTCGTGCTTGCTTACGAGGCGGAGGAGAAGGACTACGACGCGCCGGAGCAGGCGGGGCGGCGACGGATCTCTTCCGCCCTTGCTGGCGAGGCGAAGAAGAAGGAGGCGAAGTCCCGCAACGCGCCGGAGAAGGAGGCGGAGTGCCGCCACGCGCCGGAGAAGGAGGCGGAGTGCCGCCACGCGAGCCCTGATCGTCACTCGCCGGAGGAGGAGGCGGTGGAGGAGGCGGAGTGCCGCCACGCGTGCCCTGATCGTCACTCACGGAGGAGGAGGCGGAGGAGGCGGAGTGCCTGAATCGCGAGGAGGAGGAGGAGGCGGAGGCCTCCAGTTCGAAGGTTGATGAGCTCCTTCCGCCATAGGCATGGAGTCTTGAGCAGAACCCAGCCTAGTCTCCCTTCACGGTAGGGTGGTCAAGCACGAGGTCCTCAAATCCTCCGTTATTTCATCCACCATCACCGTAGCATATCATACGGAATCGGCTGGCGGTGATAAGTTGTGCCGGGTCCACTAGGATAAACTTGGCCAACAGCCGCCTTGAACTTCAAATTCATCCATCGCGCCATAATGTGGCAATTTTGAGACTCCGTGATACCATCCACGGAATAGCTGGCAGGAGCCGTCAAGACATGCTCCGGCTGAAGCAGCTCGGTGGAAGCCACCCTACTTCTCCACTGAGATGGCGGGGTAGCTTCGGGGGAAGCTTCGGCAGGTCATTTGTTGCGATCTGCTGCTTCTCGTACCTCTAGCCCCATTACCCTTTCGTGCAGCGCCTGCATTTGGTCCTGCTCCAGTTTCTTCCTCCTCTCGTGGGTTTTGTAACCCCCTACGTCCGGAAAACCAACCTTCCACAGAATGGAGCCTGGCGTGCCTCGTGTCCGTCCAGGGTGCTCAGGATTCCCAAGGGCCATTGTGAGCTCGTCCTTCTCCTGTTTGGAAGGAACGTCCCTCGCTGCGCTACATCGATATACTGTCGAAGGTTCTTGACTGGTGTTTGCAGTTGCTCGTCCGTCCACTGACACTTCCCTGTTACATGGTCCAAGGTTCCGCCAGCCCCGAAGAACCAAGTCCGGCAACGGTCTGGCCAATACATTGTCTCTGGTTCGATCCCTTTTTCAAGCAGATCATGCTCAGCCTTGGACCACTTAGGCCAGGCTTTGAGGTAGCCACCTGACCCCGTGCGATGGTGAAGCTTCTTCTTCGCAGCATTTTGCTTGTTTGTCGCAGACATCTTCTTACTCTTTTTCGATGTCTTGTGGGCCACAAATGCGGGCCAGTGATATTTGATCTTCTCATATTTGTCGATGAATTCTGGTGTCTGTTTTTTCTCGACAAACTGGTTCAGCTTTTTCCTCCACCTCCTCATTAGGGTTTCCATCTTCTTAAAAGCACAATACTTGATTAATTGCTCTTTAACTGGCTTCTCCGGATCCTCCTCTGGCGGTAGGGTGAAATTTGCATTCAACTCAGTCCAAAGATCTTCTTTCTGCATATCATTGACATAAGACACCTCAGGGTCTTCCTCCTTAGAAGGCTTATACCATTGCTGGATGCTGATCGGGACCTTGTCCCTAACAAGAACCCCGCACTGAGCAGAAAATGCCTTCCTTGTCCGGATGGGTTCAATCGGTTCGCCGTCGGGCGCGATTTCTATGATCTCAAACTTTTCATCCGAGCTCAACTTTTTCTTTGGGCCTCGTCTCCTTACTGAAGTTGTGCTCGATCCGGAGGGCTAGAAATTATAAGGAATAAAGACAAGAGTAATTAATATGTGTACATATACTAAAACAATGGATGCATCAATTAACTAGTCAGCACGGGCTTAACTAATATATATATACCTGGCCGGACTCGGTTCGGTGACCGGAGCAGTTAGCACGGTCTCCTTCTTGTACCTCCATTGTGTCACCGGAGCCATCATGAACATAGTCCTCTTCTTGTACCGGCATTAATGGGTCGAAGCCATCATGAACATAGCCCTCTTCTTCACCCAGTCCTTCCTGACCATCGGTCTTGTTGACAAGTGACGCAACTTCATCACTTCCTTGTGTGATTATGTCGCCCAACATAAACCGCTTTACTGCGTCTCTCGAGTGCTCCATAGTTTCGCAAATATTTACAACATGTCAATTATTATTCAAACATGGTACAGATATATATATATATATATATATATATATATATATATATATATATATATATATATATATATATATATATATATATATATTAGTGGCAAACGTAGAACTAGCTAGCTAATCACAATAAGGAATCATGTTAGTGGCCTCGACGCTGCTTTTCTAGGGTTTGGGGTCGCCTCGACACAACGCTTCCCAGGTTTGGGGTGGCCTCGACGACAACGCTCTTTTAACTTGATAAATTTGGGTGGCCTCGAGAGAGTTAATTTGTCGGGTAGGGGCGCGGCGGGAGGGGGTAGGAGACCAACATCGTTTTCTCTC
This sequence comes from Aegilops speltoides, assembly GCA_021437245.1. Classification (NCBI taxonomy): domain Eukaryota; kingdom Viridiplantae; phylum Streptophyta; class Magnoliopsida; order Poales; family Poaceae; genus Aegilops; species Aegilops speltoides. Next base: position 57,191,808 of record CM038146.1, read on the forward strand.
TAGGGTTTGGGTGTCCTCGAGAGTTTTGGTCGAGCGAGAGGCCGAGGGGGGTGCTGCAGTTGTATAAGTTATCACGGTCGACAGGGGGTATATATATCGACCGCCCTTCATGTCGAAGTTATCTAGAGGGGGTTATATCGACAACGACGCGACATATATATACATGGGAAAATAATGTTATCAGGGAGGGGGTATCGGTACCACCCCTCGTGTTGAAGTATCTTCTTTCTCCTCTATTCCTTTCTTTCTTCTTCTCCTCTTCTTTTTCTTCTTCTCCCTCGAGAAAGGAAAATAATTAAGGAAAAATAAGAAAAGAGGAAGAAGGAAGAAGGAAGAAGAAGAAGAAGAAAAAAAGAAGAAAAATAGAGGAGAAGAAGAAAGAAATAGAGGAGAAAAGAAAAAATAGAATTTTTTTTCTTCTATTTTTTCTTCTTCTCCTCTATTCCTTTATTCTTCTCTTCTTCTTTTTCTTCTTTTTTCCTCTTCTTATTTATTTCTCCTCTTCTTCCTCTCTTCTTTTTCTCCTTTCTTCCTTTTTTATTTTCCTTTTTCCTCTCATTCATTTTCTTCTTCTTCTTCCTTCTTCCTTCTTCCTCTTTTCTTCCTTTTCCTTATTTTACTTTCTCCTCAACACTAACCTAAAATGCACTAACCTAAAATCGATGTCTACTAACAACCTAAATATAAAATTAATACATATCTGAAAAAACATATATAAACAAAAAAATGCTATGAAGATTATATTCATACATACATATATAGCCACATCCATTCATCATATATATAGCTACCACATACATATATACATTATATATATGAAAAAAATGCAATGAACAAAAAAAATACACTTATGAAAAAAATACTATGAACATGTACACATATATATACATACAAATACATATACACAAAAAAATGCAAAAAAAATACATATATACTTGCATATATAAATTTTTGCATATATAAAAAAAGAGGAAAGAAATGCATGGCCGGACCAAATCTTGTGGCGTGTGGTCGGGCGATGGCGACGGGTTGGGGAAGGGGCGGCAAGCACAGGCGACGGGTCGGGAAGGAAGGCGGCGCGGCACGGTGACGGGTCGGGCGGCGGTGTGGCCTGGGCGGCGGCGATGATAGTGTCGGGGCAGGGCGGCGTGGCGTGGCGGCGGTGTCGGGCAGTGGCTCGGCGGCGGCGACGGTGAGCTGGACCAGCCTGACGGCGTCGGGGCAGGGCTCGGCGGCGACGGCGACGAGGAGCAGAGGCGTCGGGGCGAGAAGAAAGAGATGGATTTTGGCGAAAACTTCTAAGTCCTGTATATATAGCAAGAGCATTGGTCCCGGTTGGTGGCACGAACCGGTACCAATGCACACCCTTTAGTCCCGGTTGGTGCCACCAACCGGGACCAAAGGTCCCTGTGCTGCCCGCGTCGGGGCCAAAGTTTAGTCCCGCCTCGCTAGTTGAGAGGGGCGCGCAGTGGTTTATAAGCCCCACTGCCGCACCCCTCTCGAACTCCTCTTGACCGCAGGCTTTCGGGCCTACTTGCTAAACTTTGCCTGGTGGACCTACTGGGCCTACCGCGGGCCTGAATCCTGGCCCATAGTAGGGTTTCATGTCGTATTCAGGTCGTGGGGGCCCAGTAGGAGGCATTTTTTTCTTTACTTATTGTTGCTATTTTTATTTTTATTTTTCCTGTTTTTTGTTTTGTTTTCTGCATTATTTATTTTCTTTTGTCTTTTGCTTTATTTTTTAATTCTTTTTGCTTTTAGTTTTAGGAAAATTATAAACTTTCTGTTAGTTCCATTACTTTTCAAATTTGAAAACACTTTTTTTGTTTTTTTGTTTTCTTTCTTGCTTTATTTATTTTATTTTGTTTCTACTTACAACAAAATACTTATTGTTGCTATTTTTAATTATTACGAGGGCCGAACCATAAGACATTAAAGCATTTCAAATGAACTCTAAAAAAGTTGAAAGTTGGCATGGTATCATAAATTGACCCACACATAGCATGTGCATGTACAAAACGGACAATGGTATCATACTCGTCAGTTACAAAGTTGGGATGGTATCATCATAATAGTTGCGGGAGAAAGTCTTTACTTTTTCTTCGCTTGTGTCATTTGCTTATTGTGCCGTAACCATGGATAATCTTCATCATTTATCAGAATGATGGGGTCAGCCTTGACTTTAAAGGGAGGAATTTCATGAAACTTTTCATAATCTTCAGACATGTCTGTCCTGTCCTCCACTCCCACGATGTCCCTTTTTCCTGAAAGAACTATGTGGCGCTTTGGCTCATCGTATGATATATTCGCTTCCTTATCTTTTCTCTTTCTCGGTCTGGTACACATGTCCTTCACATAGATAACCTGTGCCACATCATTGGCTAGGACGAACGGTTCGTCAGTGTACCCAAGAGTTTTCAGATCCACTGTTGTCATTCCGTACTGTGGGTCTACTGCACCCGCCTCGACAGATTGACCCATTTGCACTTAAACAAAGGGACCTTAAAATCAGGTCCGTAGTCAAGTTCCCATATGTCCACTATATAACCATAATATGTGTCCTTTCCCCTCTCGGTTGTTGCATCAAACCGGACACCGCTGTTCTGGTTGGTGCTCTTTTGATCTTGGTCAATCGTGTAAAATGTATTCCCATTTATCTCGTATCCTTTCCAAATCAATACAGTCAAAGATGGTCCCCTGGACAACTGTTGGAGAACGTAGTAATTTCAAAAAATTTCCTACGTACACGCAAGATCATGGTGATGCATAGCAACGAGAGGGGAGAGTGTTGTCTACGTACCCTCGTAGACCCGAAGCGAAGCGATCACAGCGTAGAGGAAGTAGTCGACGTTCTCCTCGCGATCCGACCGATCCGGCGACGTTACTCCGGCGCCCCGAGTTCTTGACACACGTACAGCTCGATGGCGTCCCTCGTACTCGATCCAGCCGAGTGTCGAGGAGAGTTCGTCAAGCCGACGGCGTGGTGACGATCTTGATGTTTCACGGCGCGGGGCTTCGCCTAAGCTTTGCGGCACGGTATGACCGAGGTGGAATATGGTGGAGGGGGCACCGACACGGCTAAGGAACGATCCGTAGATCAATACTTGTGTGTTGTAGGGTGCCCCCTGCCCCGTATATAAAGGAGGGAGGGGAGGCCGCCGGCCCCTATAGGCGCGCCAGGAGGGGGAGTCCTCCTCCTAGTTGAGTAGGACTCCCTTTCCTAGTCCAACTAGGAAGGAGAAGGGCAAGGAAAGAGAGGGAGAGGAGAGGAAAGGGGGCGCCCCCTCCTTGTCCTATTCGGACTCCCACAGGGGCGCCACCTCTGGTGCGGCCCTCTCTCTCCCCTCTTGGCCCACTAAGGCCCATATTCCCCCGGGGGGTTCCGGTAACCCCTCCGGCACTCCGGTTTTCTCCGGAAAACTCCCGGAACCTTTCCGGTGTCCGAATATAGCCGTCCAATATATCAATCTTTATGTCTCGACCATTTTGAGACTCCTCGTCATGTCCGTGATCACATCCGGGACTCCGAACTTCTTCGGTACATCAAAATATATAAACTCATAATAACTGTCATCGAAACCTTAAGCGTGCGGACCCTACGGTTCGAGAACAATGTAGACATGACCTAGAACTATTCTCGGTCAATAACCAATAGCGGGACCTGGATGCCCATATTGGTTCCTACATATTCTACGAAGATCTTTGTCGGTCGACCGCATAACAATATCGTTGTTCCTTTGTCATCGGTATGTTACTTGCCCGAGATTCGATCGTCGGTATCCAATACCTAGTTCAATCTCGTTGCGGCAAGTCTCTTTACTCGTTCCGTAATACATCATCTCACAACTAACTCATTAGTTGTAGTGCTTGCAAGGCTTCGATGATGTGTATTACCGAGAGGGCCCAGAGATACCTCTCCGACAATCGGAGTGACAAAACCTAATCTCGAAATACGCCAACCCAACATCGCCTTTGGAGACACTGTAGTACTCCTTTATAATCACCCGATTCACGTTGTGACGTTTGGTAGCACCAAAGTGTTCCTCCGTAAGCGGAGTTGCATAATCTCATAGTTACAGGAACATGTATATGTCATTTATAAAAGCAGTAGCAACATACTAAACGATCGTGTGCTAAGCTAATGGAATGGGTCATGTCAATCAGATCATTCTACTAATGATGTGACCTCGTTAATCAAATAACAACTCTTTGTTCATGGTCAGGAAACATAACCATCTTTGATTAACAAGCTAGTCTTGTAGAGGCATACTAGTGACTTGTTGTTTGTTTATTCATTCACACATGTATCATGTTTCCGGTTAATACAATTCTAGCATGAATGATAAACATTTATCATGAAATAAGGAAATAAATAATAACTTTATTATTGCCTCTAGGGCATATTTCCTTGATCTCCCACTTGCACTAGAGTCAATAATCTAGATTACATAGTAATGATTCTAACACCCATGGAGTCTTGGTGCTGATCATGTTTTGCTCGTGGAAGAGGCTTAGTCAACGGGTCGCAACATTCGGATCCGTGTGTATCTTGCAAATCTCTATGTCTCCCACGGACTAAGTCCGGATGGAATTGAAGCGTCTCTTGATGTGCTTGGTCCTCTTGTGAAATCTGGATTCCTTCGCTAAGGCAATTGCTCGAGATTGTCACGAAGATTTTCATTGGACCCGATGCACTAGGTATGACACCTAGATCGGATATGAACTCCTTCATCCAGACTCCTTCATTAGCTGCTTCCGAAGCTGCTATGTACTCCGCTTCACATGTAGATCCCGCTACGACGCTTTGTTTAGAACTGCACCAACTGACAGCTCCTCCGTTTAGTGTAAATACGTATCCGGTCTGCGATTTAGAATCGTCCGGATCAATGTCAAAGCTTGCATCAACGTAACCGTTTACGATGAGCTCTTTGTCACCTCCATATACGAGAAACATATCCTTAGTCCTTTTCAGGTACTTTAGGATGTTCTTGACCGCTGTCGATGATCCACTCCTAGATTACTTTGGTACCTCCTGCTAAACTTATAGCAAGGCACACATCAGTCTGGTACACAGCATTGCATACATGATAGAACCTATGGCTGAAGCATAGGAACATCTTTCATTTCTCTCTATCTTCTGCAGTGGTCGGGCATTGAGTCTTACTCAACTTCACACCTTGTAACACAGGCAAGAACCCTTTCTTTGCTTGATCCATTTTGAACTTCTTCAAAATTTTGTCAAGGTATGTGCTTTGTGAAAGTCCAATTAAGCGTCTTGATCTATCTCTATAGATCTTAATGCCCAATATGTAAGCAGCTTCACCGAGGTCTTTCATTGAAAAACTCTTATTCAAGTATCCCTTTATGCTATCCAGAAATTCTATATCATTTCCGATCAGCAATATGTCATCTACATATAATATCAGAAATGCTACAGAGCTCCCACTCACTTTCTTGTAAATCAGGTTCTCCAAAAGTCTGTACAAACCCAAATGCTTTGATCACACTATCAAAGCGTTTATTCCAACTCGAGATGCTTGCACCAGTCCATAGATGGATCGCTGGAGCTTGCATACTTTGTTAGCTCCTTTGGATCGATAAAACCTTCGGTTGCATCATATACAACTCTTCTTCCGTAAATCCATTCAGAATGCAGTCTTTACATCCATTTGCCAAATTTCATAATCATAAAATGCGGCAATTGCTAACATGATTCGGACGGACTTAAGCATCGCTACGGGTGAGAAGGTCTCATCGTAGTCAATCCCTTGAACTTGTCGAAAACCCTTTGCGACAAGTCGAGCTTTGTAGACAGTAACATTACCGTCAGCGTCAGTCTTCTTCTTGAAGATCCACTTGTTTCCTATTGCTTGCCTACCCTCGGGCAAGTCAACCAAAGTCCATACTTTGTTTTCATACATGGATCCCATCTCAGATTTCATGGCCTCAAGCCATTTTGCGGAATCTGGGCTCACCATCGCTTCTTCATAGTTCGTAGGTTCATCATGATCTAGTAGCATGACTTCCAGAACAGGATTACCGTACCACTCTGGTGCGGATCTTACTCTGGTTGATCTACGAGGTTCTGCAGTAACTTGATCTGAAGTTTCATGATCAACATCATCAACTTCCTCACTACTTGGTGTAGATGTCTCAGAAACCGGTTTCTGCGACGAACTACTTTCAAGTAAGGGAGAAGGTACTATTACCTCATCAAGTTCCACTTTCCTCCCACTCACTTCTTTCGAGAGAAACTCCTTCTCTAGAAAGGATCCATTCTTAGCAACGAATGTCTTGCCTTCGGATCTGTGATAGAAGGTGTACCCAACTGTCTCCTTTGGGTATCCTATGAAGACACATTTCTCCGATTTGGGTTCGAGCTTATCAGGTTGAAGCTTTTTCAAATAAGCATCGCATCCCCAAACTTTAAGAAACGACAACTTTGGTTTCTTGCCAAACCACAGTTCATAAGGTGTCGTCTCAACGGATTTTGACGGTGTTCTATTCAGTGTGAATGCGGCCGTCTCTAGAGCATAACCCCAAAAGCGATAGCGGTAAATCTGTAAGAGACATCATAGATCGCACCATATCTAGTAAAGTACGATTCTGACGTTCGGACACACCATTACGCTGTGGTGTTCGGGTGGCGTGAGTTGCTAAACTATTCCGCATTGTTTCAAATGTAGACCAAACTCGTAACTCAAATATTCACCTCCACGATCAGATCGTAGAAATTTAATTTTCTTGTTACGATGATTTTCAACTTCACTCTGAAATTCTTTGAACTTTTCAAATGTTTCAGACTTATGTTTCATTAAGTAGATATATCCATATCTGCTTAAGTGATCTGTGAAGGTGAGAAAATAACGATATCCGCCACGAGCCTCAACATTCATCGGACCACATACATCTGTATGTATGATTTCCAACAAATCTGTTGCTCTCTCCATAGTACCGAGAACGGGTTCTAGTCATCTTGCCCATAAGGCACGGTTCATAAGTGCCAAGTGATTCATAATCAAGTGACTCCAAAAGTCCATCAAGATGGAGTTTCTTCATGCGCTTTACACCGATATGACCTAAACGGCGGTGCCACAAATAAGTTGCACTATCATTATCAACTCTGCATCTTTTGGTTTCAACATTATGAATATGTGTATCACTACTATCGAGATTCATCAAAATAGACCACTCCTCAAGGGTGCATGACCATAAAAGATATTACTCATATAAATAGAACAACCATTATTCTCTCGATTTAAATGAATAACCGTCTCGCATCAAACAAGATCCAGATATAATGTTCATGCTCAACGCAGCACCAAATAACAATTATTTAGGTCTAAAACTAATCCGAAGGTAGATGTAGAGGTAGCGTGCCGACCGCGATCACATCGACTTTGGAACCATTTCCCACGCGATCGTCACCTCGTCCTTTGCCGGTGTTAAGCAATCCGTAGTCCTGCTTTGAGTTGCAAATATTAGCAAGAACCAGTATCAAATACCAGTGCTCTGCGAGCTCTAGTAAGGTACACATCAATAACATGTATATCACATATACCTTTGTTCACCTTGCCATCCTTCTTATCCGCCAAATACTTGGGGCAGTTCCGCTTCGGTGACTAGTCGCTTGCGGTAGAAGCACTCGATTTCAGGCTTAGGTCCAGACTTGGGTTTCTTCTCTGAGCAGCAACTTGCTTGCTGTTCTTCTTGAAGTTCCTTCTTCTTCCCTTTGCCTTTCTTCTTGAAACTAGTGGTCTTATTGACCATCAACACTTGATGCTCCTTCTTGATTTCTACCTCCGCAGCCTTTAGCATTGCGAAGAGCTCGGTATAATCTTTACTAACCCTTGCATATTATAGTTCATCACAAAGCCTTTGTAGCTTGGTGGCGGTGATTGAAGAATTCATCAATGACACAATCATCCGGAAGATTAACTCCCAATTGTGTCAAGTGATTGTAATACCCGGACATTACGAGTATGTGCTCACTAATGTAACTATTCTCCTCCATCTTGCAGCTATAGAACTTATTGGAGACTTCATATCTCTCAATCCGGGCATTACTGTTGGAATATTAACTTCAACTCTGGAACATCTCATATGCTCCATGACGTTCAAAACGTCGTTGAAGTCCCGGTTCTAAGCCGTAAAGCATGGCACATTGAACTATAGAGTAGTCATCAGCTTTGCTCTGCCAGACGTTCACAACATCTGGTGTTGCTCCAGAAGCAGGCCTGTCACCTAGCGGTGCATCCAGGACGTAACTCTTCTGTGCAGCAATGAGGATAATCCTCAGGTTACGGACCCAGTCCGTGTAATTGCTACCATCATCTTTCAACTTTGCTTTCTCAAGGAACGCATTAAAATTCAACGGAACAACAAAGACGAGCCATCTATCTACAATCAAACATAAACAAGCAAGATACTATCGGTACTAAGTTCATGATAACTTTAAGTTCAATTAATCATATTACTTAAGAACTCCAACTTAGAAAAACATCCTCTAGTCATCTAAGTGATCACGTGATCCAAATCAACTAAACCATAACCGATCATCACGTGAAATGGAGTAGTTTTCAATGGTGAACATCTTATGTTGATCATATCTACTATATGATTCACGCTCGACCTTTCGGTCTCCGTGTTCGAGGCCATATCTGCATATGCTAGGCTCGTCAAGTATAACCCGAGTATTCTGCGTTTGCAAAACTGGCTTGCACCCGTTGTAGATGGACGAGAGCTTATCACACCCGATCATCACGTGGTGTGCGGGCACGACGAACTTTGGCAACGGTGCATACTCGGGAGAACACTTCTTGATAATTTAGTGAGAGATCATCTTATAATGCTACCGTCAATCAAAGCAAGATAAGATGCATAAAGGATAAACATCACATGCAAATCAATATAAGTGATATGATATGGTCATCATCATCTTGTGCTTCGTGATCTTCATCTCCGCAGCACCACCATGATCACCATCGTCACCGGCGCGACACCTTGATCTCCATCGTAGCATCGTTGTCGTCTCGCCAATCTTATGCTTCTCGACTATCGCTACCGCTTAGTGATAAAGTAAAGCATTACGTAGCGATTGCATTGCATACAATAAAGCGACAACCATATGGCTCCAGCCGATTCCGATAACCGGTTACAAAACATGATCATCTCATACAATAAAATATAGCATCACGTCTTGACCATATCACATCACAACATGCCTGCAAAAGCAAGTTAGACGTCCTCTACTTTGTTGTTGCAAATTTTACGTGGCTGCTACGAGCTTAAGCAAGAACCAGTCTCACCCACGCATCAAAACCACAACGATACTTCGTCAAATAGACTCCGTTTAACCTTCTCAAGGACCGGGCGTAGCCACACTCAGTTCAACTAAAGTGAGAGAGACAGCACCCACCGGTCACCTTTAAGCAACGAGTGCTCGTGGCGGTGAAACCAGTCTCGCGTAAGTGTACGCGCGTAATGTCGGTCAGGCCGCTTCATCTCACAATACCGCTGAACCAAAGTATGACATGCTGGTAGGTAGTATGACTTGTATCGCCCACAACTCACTTGTGTTCTACTCGTGCAAAACATCAAACCATAAAAACCTAGGCTCGGATGCCATTGTTGGAGAACGTAGTAATTTCAAAAATTTCCTACACGTACACGCAAGATCATGGTGATGCATAGCAACGAGAGGGAGAGTGTTGTCGTACCCTCGTGAGACCAAGCGAAGCGATCACAACGTAGAGGAAGTAGTCGACGTTCTCCTCGCGATCCGACCGATCCGACGCCGTTACTCGGCGCCCCGAGTTCTTGACACACGACAGCTCGATGGCGCCCTCGTACTCCGATCCAGCCGAGTGTCGAGGGAGAGTTCCATCAAGACGACGGCGTGGTGACGATCTTGATGTTTCACGGCGCAGGCTTCGCCTAAGCTTTATGACGGTATGACCGAGGTGGAATATGGTGGAGGGGCACCGCACACGGCTAAGGAACGATCCGTAGATCAATACTTGTGTGTTGTAGGGTGCCCCTGCCCCCGTATATAAAGGAGGGAGGGGAGGCCGGCCGCCCCTATAGGCGCGCCAAGGAGGGGGAGTCCTCCTCCTAGTTGAGTAGGACTCCCTTTCCTAGTCCAACTAGGAAGGAGAAGGGGAAGGAAGAGAGAGGAGAGGAGAGGAAGGGGGCCGCCCCCTCCTTGTCCTATTCGGACTCCCACAGGGCGCGCCACCTCTGGTGCGGCCCCTCTCTCTCCCTCTTGGCCCACTAAGGCCCATATTCCCCGGGGTTCCGGTAACCCCTCCGGCACTCCGGTTTTCTCCGGAAAACTCCCGGAACCTTTCCGGTGTCCGAATATAGCCGTCCAATGTATCAATCTTTATGTCTCGACCATTTTGAGACTCCTCGTCATGTCCGTGATCACATCCGGGACTCCGAACTTCTTCGGTACATCAAAATATATACACTCATAATAACTGTCATCGAAACCTTAAGCGTGTGGACCCTACGGTTCGAGAACAATGTAGACATGACCTAGAACTATTCTCGGTCAATAACCAATAGCGGGACCTGGATGCCCATATTGGTTCCTACATATTCTACGAAGATCTTTGTCGGTCAGACCGCATAACAATATACGTTGTTCCCTTTGTCATCGGTATGTTACTTGCCCGAGATTCGATCGTCGGTATCCAATACCTAGTTCAATCTCGTTGCCGGCAAGTCTCTTTACTCGTTCCGTAATACATCATCTCACAGCTAACTCATTAGTTGTAGTGCTTGCAAGGCTTCAGTGATGTGTATTACCGAGAGGGCCCAGAGATACCTCTCCGACAATCGGAGTGACAAAACCTAATCTCGAAATACGCCAACCCAACATCTGCCTTTGGAGACACCTGTAGTACTCCTTTATAATCACCCGCCACGTTGTGACGTTTGGTAGCACCCAAAGTGTTCCTCCGGTAAACGGGAGTTGCATAATCTCGTAGTTACAGGAACATGTATATGTCATGTATAAAAGCAGTAGCAACATACTAAACGATCGTGTGCTAAGCTAATGGAATGGGTCATGTCAATCAGATCATTCTACTAATGATGTGACCTCGTTAATCAAATAACAACTCTTTGTTCATGGTCAGGAAACATAACCATCTTTGATTAACAAGCTAGTCTTGTAGAGGCATACTAGTGACTTGTTGTTTGTTTATTCATTCACACATGTATCATGTTTCCGGTTAATACAATTCTAGCATGAATGATAAACATTTATCATGAAATAAGGAAATAAATAATAACTTTATTATTGCCTCTAGGGCATATTTCCTTCAACAACAAGTACAGCTCATCACAAATAGTGTTGTCACCTCTGATACGTGCTTCCAACCAACTGCTGAAAGTCCTGATGTGTTCACATGTAATCCAGTCGTCGCACTACTTCGGGTGTTTGGAGCGCAGACTGTTCTTGTGTTCATCGACATACGGGGTCACCAAGGTAGAGTTCTGTAGAACTGTGTAGTGTGCTTGAGACCAAGAATATCCGTCCCTGCATATTATTGAGTCCCTTCCAAGCGTGCCTTTTCCAGTCAGTCTCCCCTCATACCGCGATTTAGGGAGACCTATCTTCTTAAGGCCAGGAATGAAGTCAACACAAAACCCTATGACATCCTCTCGTTTGATGGCCCATGGAGATTCTTCCTTCGGCCTAGCGATTCTGGACATATTTGTTTAGGACTCCCATGAACCTCTCAAAGGGGTACATATTGTGTAGAAATACGGGGCCCAGAATGACAATCTCGTCAACTAGATGAACTAGGACGTGCGTCATGATATTGAAGAAGGATGGTGGGAACACCAGCTCGAAACTGACAAGACATTGCACTACATCACTCCTTAGCCTTGGTATGATTTCTGGATCGATCACCTTCTGAGAGATTGTATTGAGCAATGCACATAGCTTCACAATGGCTAATCGGACGTTTTCCGGTAGAAGCCCCCTCAATCCAACCAGAAGCAGTTGCGTCATAATCACGTGGCAGTCATGAGACTTTAGGTTCTAAAACTTTTCTCTGCCATATTTATTATTCATTTTATATTCGACGAGAAGTTAGTCAGGACCTTCATACTAAGAAGGCATTCAAAGAAGATTTCCTTCTCTTCTTTGGTAAGAGCATAGCTGGCAGGACCTTCATACTGCTTTGGAGGCATGCCGTCTTTTTCGTGCAAACGTTGCAGGTCCTCCCGTGCCTCAGTTGTATCTTTTGTCTTCCCATACACGCCCAAGAAGCCTAGCAGGTTCACGCAAAGGTTCTTCGTCACGTGCATCACGTTGATCGAAGAGCGGGCCTCTAGGTCTTTCCAGTAGGGTAGGTCCCAAAATATAGATTTCTTCTTCCACATGGGTGCGTGTCCCCCAGCGTCACTCGAAACAGCTAGTCCGCCGGGACCCTTTCCAAATATTATGTGTAAATCATTTACCATAGCAAGTACGTGATCACCGGTACGCATGGCGGGCTTCTTCCGGTGATCTGCCTCGCCTTTGAAATGCTTGCCTTTCTTTCGACATTGATGGTTGGTCGGAAGAAATCGGCGATGGCCTGTACACATTCTTCCCGCAGCTTGCCGGTATATACTATCGGTGTCGTAATCGGTGCGTGCATGCGTGGTATCCCTTGTTTGTCTGTCCCGAAGGTTCTTGAGCGGCCAATCGTTGATGGTCACGAATAGCAACGCCTTTAGGTTAAATTCCTCCTGTTTGTGCTCATCCCACGTACGTACACCGTTTCCATTTCACAGCTGTAAAAGTTCTTCAACTAATGGCCTTAGGTACACATCAATGTCGTTGTCGGGTTGCATAGGGCCTTGGATGAGAACTGGCGTCATAATGAACTTTCGCTTCATGCACATCCAAGGAGGAAGGTTATACATACATAGAGTCACGGGCCAGGTGTTGTGATTGCTGCTCTGCTCCCCGAAAGGATTAATGCCATTCGCGCTTAAAGCAAACCATACGTTCCTTGGCTCACTTGCAAACTCATCCCAGTACTTTCTCTCGATTTTTCTCCACTGCGACCCGCCAGCGGGTGCTCTCAACTTGCCGTCTTTCTTTCGGTCCTCACTGTGCCATCGCATCAACTTCGCATGCTCTCTGTTTCTGAACAGACGTTTCAACCATGGTATTATAGGAGCATACCACATCACCTTCGCAGGAACCCTCTTCCTAGGGGGCTCGCCGTCAACATCACCAGGGTCATCTCGTCTGATCTTATACCGTAATGCACCATATCTTGGGCATGCGTTCAGATCCTTGTATGCACCGCGTAGAGGATGCACGATCATTAGGGCATGCATGTATCTTACGCACCTCCAATCCTAGAGGGCATACGACCTTCTTTGCTGCGTATGTCTTGTTGGGCAATTCGTTATCCTTTGGAAGCTTCTTCTTCAATATTTTCAGTAGCTTCTCAAATCCTTTGTCGAGCCTGACATTCTCGCCTTCCATCGCAGCAATTTCAGTACGGTACCGAGCTTTGTGTTGCCATCTTCGCAATTGGGGTACAACCCTTTTTTGTGGTCCTCTAGCATGCGATCGAACTTCAGCTTCTCCTTTTGACTTTTGCATTGCATCCTTGCATCGACAATGACCCGGCGGAAATCATCATCATCGGGCACATCGTCTGGTTCCTCTTGATCTTCAGCATCTTCGCCCATTGCAGCATCATCGTGCACATCGTCTGGTTCCTCTTGAAGTTCAGGAGCATCACCGTATTCAGGGGGCACATAGTTCTCATCGTACTCTTCTTCTTCACCGTCTTCCATCATAACCCTTATTTCTCCGTGCCTCGTCCAAACATTATAGTGTGGCATGAAACCCTTGTAAAGCAGGTGGGTGTGGAGGATTTTCCGGTCAGATTAAGACTTCGTATTCCCACATATAGGGCATGGACAACACATAAAACCATTCTGCTTGTTTGCCTCAGCCACTTCGAGAAAATCATGCACGCCCTTAATGTACTCAGAGGTGTGTCTGTCACCGTACATCCATTGCCGGTTCATCTGCGTGCATTATATACAATTAAGTGTGTCAAAAATCATTACAGAACATCATGAATAGATAATTAAGTGACCAAATTAATAGAAGTTCATCATCACATTAAAACCAAAGTACATACATAGTTCTCATCTAACAACATAAAGCTCTACAGAGCATCTAAATTAATTAAACCATACACTGAAACTATGTAAAACATTTCAATGCGAAAACAAATGCTATCATAATTGCAACCAATGTAACAACTGATCCAACGGCATAATGATACCAAGCCTCAGTATGAATGGCTTATTTTCTAACCTTTCTAATCTTTAAGCGCATTGCATCCATCTTGATCTTGTGATCATCGAGGACATCCGCAACATGCAACTCCAATATCATCTTCTCCTCCTCAATTTTTCTAATTTTTTCCTTCAACAAATTGTTTTCTTCTTCAACTAAATTTAACCTCTCGACAATAGGGTCGGTTGGAATTTCCGGTTCAACAACCTCCTAGATAAATAAAATCTATGTCACGTTGGTCGGCATAATTGTCATAAACAATAAATGAACCAATAGTTATGAAAAGATAATATATACCACATCTGAATCATAGACAGGACGAGGGCCGACGGGGGCGGATACCAAAACCATCGCACTATATAAGATGCAATAATAAAAGTAAGAAAATAATACAAGTATCTATCTAAACATACAAGTAAGAATATTTTTCCTTTCAGAAAAAAGATAAGAACAAGAGGCTCACCACGGTGGTGCCGGATATGAGATCGGCGCCGGTGATCGACGACGGTGAAGACGGGGACGGAGCGTGACGGACCCTAAACCTAGAAAAATATTGAGGAAAATGGAGCTTGGCGGTCGAGCTTGGAGAGGAGAAACCTTAAGTAGTGTGGCTCGGGCATTCCATCGAACACCTTGTGTGGATAGGAGGTGAGCTAGAGCACCACCAAGCCCTCTCCCCCTCGGCCAGAAAAAATAGAGCAGTGTGCTCTGCTCTTGCACGAGGGGGTATATATAGGCACCACCATTGGTCCCGGTTGGTCGCATGAACCGGGACTAAAGGGCTGCCTTTGGTCCCGGTTCATGCCACCAACCGGAACCAATGGTTGTGGGCCAGGAGCGAGGCCCATTGGTCCCGGTTCGTCCCACCAACCGGGACCAAAAGGTCCAGACGAACCGGGACCAATGGCCCACGTGGCCCAACCGGCCCCCAGGGCTCACGAACCGGGTCCAATGCCCCCATTGGTCCCGGTTCTGGATTGAACCGGGACTAACGGGCTGGACCGGCCTGGACCATTGGCCCCTTTTCTACTAGTGATAACTACAGAGTATAGTAATACAATTGACAAGGTCTGTTTGCATTTGTTTAGCTCTGGCGCCGAGTACAAAGACATCGTTCCTGCCCCGGTCTAAGAATTAAGGACCATCAGACTAGTCTACTACATCACGTACACTGATAGGAGGCATTCTCGAACGCCTCCAAAGGCCAACAAAATCCTGGCCTAGACATTGGAAGGGATCTTCGAAAAGTGCCTCCCAAAGGCGAAGGACTTCCAAGGCACTTTTCTGAAACACCTTAGGAACACAGCCTAGAGGCATTCTCAGAACGCCTAGAATCACAATTTGTGGCATTTTCAGAAGTGCCTCCAAACCTGAAATGTGGCATTTCTCAAGCTGCTTTCCAAACATTTTTGTGGTGCTTTTCAAATTGCCTTGAAAATATTTTTGTGGCATTTCTGAAGATCGCCTCCAAAATCATTTTGTGGTGTCTCACGTATTGCCTTTAAAATGTTATCGAGGCGCATCTGAAGAATGCCACAAAGTTTGTATAGGCATACAAGAATAATTAAATAACTATCACATTGAGCTTAATAATTCGCACCTAGCTTTGTACAAGCACACATTCAGAAATATACTCCAGCGAAGAAACAAATACTCATTCAGAAATTGTCCTTTCGAATATTGTACATCAATGAACCATATCTTCACAAATTTAGAAATGACCAAAACCTCTGGCTATTGTCACAACTTAAATGAGCATCATAGATCACCATTTACCAATACACATTTACACCTCTTGTCAGAACCTCTTGCCACAACAACTCAAGATTATTGTCAACGATTGCAGAGAAGATGATGGTAGATGAGCTCATTACTAAGTAAATAATCAATGCCGGGCACATGACATTAGTAGCAGCATGCCACCTTCAGCTTTGACTTCCAGCTTGCATCTAAGATGGTCAGTCCTGTAAGAATGCAAGCACAAGTACAAAAGGTAAAATGCAGGAATGCATGTACATGATGTATGAATGTTTGCTAAGACTAACAACTGATGCACTGAACCATGGTGAGCAGTGATGGGCCAGCTGGGATGTTCTGTGCTTTTCCACTTTGGAACGCAACAGGTGGGAGGCTGGTTCCTTAAAAAATAAACAATAAGGGTCCTATAGGTAATGTAGACAAATCAGCATTTCACATCAAAACGCATGCTAAACTCCGGGGCAATTGTAGAATGCCTTGTTTCCCCTGTTTAGAAGGAAATTTTCAAAAATTGCCCTTGAAGGTATGAGCTTCCGAGACACTTTTGAAAAGTTCCTTCAATCCCATCAATTTTAGGTGTTTAGCAAAAACGCTGGCAAAAAATGCCGTGTGTGGTAGTGGTGGAACGCGACCTGTATTTGGCCGAGCCGATGAGAAAACTATATGATAATCATGTAGAGACTATAAACTTGGAATATACTACTAATGTTATCAGGATTTGCCCTACACTACAAAATTTGGTTGAAATTAATATGTTTTTTAGTAACACACAAATATTGTTGAGCGCTGAACTATGCATCTCCGTAAAACTCTAAGATGCTAGCAGAAGATTTTTGAGAACACTCTGTACAAGATCTGACCCTTCCAGTTACTCTTCCTTTCCCGGTGTGTCCCATGCCTAATGGCTTGAAATGTTTTTCGATTGTAGAGAATCAAGGGCTCATCCCTCCGTCCATGATCATCTGATTTACCTTTACTTCATGTGCACTACTCCAAGC
Organism: Aegilops speltoides; assembly: GCA_021437245.1. Lineage (NCBI taxonomy): Eukaryota > Viridiplantae > Streptophyta > Magnoliopsida > Poales > Poaceae > Aegilops > Aegilops speltoides. The sequence goes on from CM038146.1 coordinate 57,208,899, forward strand.
TCTTGGGGCTCCCTCAGCTTGGGCAGAGAGTGCCCAACATGTCATAGCAAAACAGGAAAGGTAACTGGCTACTAGGTAACAGGAATCAGGATTGGATCCTTGGGGTCAAGTGCCGAAGAAATGCATTCGAAATGGTCATGCATATATGTCCAGTTCTTGCACACGGGCAGTATCATTCCATCCAGCCTGGTCCCCTTGTTCTGGGTATTCTCTTGTGTGTCATGGCACCATATGTTGCTACAGTAATAACTGCTCCATTAAATACATTTCACAAGGGTTCATTCAACCATCACAATGTTTGGTATGACTGTGGAATCAACTTTCAACGCCGTCTTGCTAAATATCGCACATAGTTCAATTATATATCTTATATTTTGTATCGGTACCACTAGTGCAGAATCGGACTATAGCTCCGGTTTGTAAGGCCCTTTAGTGCCGGTTACAGAACCGGCACTAAAGGGTGGGGACTAAATGCCCCCCCCCCCTTAGTACCGGTTTTACATGAACCGCCACTAAAGGGCCACCACGTGGCACGTGCCAGCCGGGGGCAGGGAGCGCTTTAGTACCCGTTGGTAACACCAACCGGTACTAAAATTTTTGGGGGGGGTTTTGTCTTATTATTTATTTTTCCTTTAATTTTGTGTTTTCCATTTAATTTTTTCCGTTTGCTGGTATTTTAAGATACTACAGATTGTAAATGTCACCTAAAAAGACCCTTTTATTCCTCATGTGGCATGTGACCAAAATTGATACTCCCTCCGTTTCTGAATATAAGTCTTTTTAGAGATTTCAATAAAGGACTACGTACAGAGTAAAATGAGTGAATCTGCACTTTAAAATATGTCTATATACATCCGTATGTATTTTGTATTGAAATTTTTAAAAGAATTATATTTGGAAACAGAGAGAGTAGATGCTAATATTGAAAAGCAAAAGGACACGTTTTCAGTGTCAAGCCCCTCATGTGGCATGTGGAGCAGCCTGCGTTGCTACCACCAGGTCGTGCCCTGTCACCGTGCCGCGCCATCGCTCCGTTGGCCGTCGTGTAGATCTGTCAGACGCCGTAGCCGGCCCCACGCGCCTGACCGTGCCACAGCTCTGGCAGTCGCCTGCTGCACACCACGCCACGGGCTGCACGAGAGCCGCTACCACGACGAGCTCCACCGTAGCTGTTAATGCACGAGCCGCCATCAATTTACCTGCTTCCCGACGTGTACGTGTGTAGTGAAAGCATAGCTTGAAGTACTATCTAGTTCAGCTAGAATCGATCAAGCCGCTTGGCAAACACGAAGAGTTTCCTACTTAAGCACCGTTTGTATGTCCAGCCCGGCGTGCCAATTGATCATGTTACCAAGAGAGTTCCTGTCTATCTACGCGTACATCAAGCCAATTTGGGCCCTTTAATTTTGAGGTTGGACAGCCCAGATAAGGCAACACGGCATCAAATTTCTGGTAGTATATTGGATAGTTAGGGGCATTTTAGGTAGTTCGTTGTTATATCAATCTCAGACTTATGGGAGACGGGGGATCTTTGGGACGATCTTGTGTTATGCGTCGTCCCATTCAGCGACTGGCCTGAGCTCCGGCCCGTCGAGCAACCTCTGCACTATCGGCAATATTCACGTACTAGGTAGCTCGATCAGTTCCATCAGGATGAGGAGACGATAAACGTACAGAACTAGTGCCTAAGCAGACATGCAGCTGAATGCTTCTGAAGAGGCCAGCTAACACGTACCAAACAAATCGCTCCGGAACAGTCACCCATCAACTAGGCATTCTTGAAAAATTGCGGGAAGGCGGCCATGGCGGGCGCCAGCGCTGCGTCGAGCAATTCTTAGGGCAGGTCGATGAAGACGGTGAGCCGCCACTCATCAGTCAACCGCTAACAGCGATGTGTGAGCAGCGTTCTGTCCATCAGCTCATCCCTTCTCCCGCATCAAGCTACAGAGGTCAATGATCTCCTTCTACCGCTGTATGCATTGATCGTGAGTAGACTTCGAACTCCACCAACGTGCTTAGCCGCAAGGCATGTTTGATGTTTTTTTTTTAAATTTGTGGCATGGTTGATTCCCTACTACTGCTAAGATAATGATAGACGATTTGGTTGGTTTCAGGGACATAACAGGCACACATAACTGTGAAGGCCATCTTGGTGCCATCGAAGACCTCCCCGCTGCAACTGTCCCCAAAACACATGCATCAAATCCACATGCAAACGGCCGAACTGCGTTAAGCGCTTGCTAGGATTGGATTACCATGTACAAGTGTGCATACAGACTGAACGAGTAAAATGTGAGGTGGTTGTACTAGCTTGTGCAATAAAATCAGTGGTGACTGCCAGTAGGATTACACATTTACACTGCATGCAGGTACTTGCATGTTCGATTTGTAGAGCTTTTAATTAAGTGAACTTACAGACAAGTCGTGATTCTGCCTAGGAAAACAAACACTTTGCTCGGCTCACTCTTCTACCCATGACCTTCCTCTTCATGTGGTGTCTCTGTTCCAACCAAAACAGAACAAGAATCAGGACTGAGACAATTAGGCCTGACATGTTCTAGCTTGGGAACTCGAGAGGTTGATCTTGTTCCCTTTGAGATGGCCCTCTCTCCTTCCCCATCCCTCCCTCCTTCCCCCCTCCCTCGGTGTCTCGGTCCATTAATAATAATAATAATAATAATAATAATAATAATAATAATAATAATAATAATAATATATATATATGGTGGGTCTATTATGATAACACCCCTTAAGATCTTATTCTGCACACCCAAACCTTATTCTGCACACCCGACCTATTTCGTAACTACAAACTAACCGAACTGAACGAACTGCGCGGGCAAAGAAAAAAAATCCCACCACTCCTCCCTCTCTCCCCACCGAGCGAACTCCCCGCGCCGCCACACCACCTACCACCAACCCCGGCCGGCCATGGCGCCACCTTCCCCAGGCTAGGGTGCCACGCAACCGCGCCACCCCACCACCTTGCGCGACGCCGCAGCACCTACCTCCTACCCACCTTCTCCGTGACGACACCCCCATCTGCCCGCGCCTCCCCACACCTCGGGCCCTGCCACGGCCCACATCCATGGTGCCGGCCCTTCCTTTCCCTTCCCCGGCGACCTGCCACTAGTAGAAAAGGGGGCAATGGTCCAGGCCGGTCCAGCCCATTAGTCCCGGTTCAATCCAGAACCGGGACCAATGGGGGCATCGGACCCGGTTCGTGAGCCCCGGGGGCCGGCCGGGCCACGTGGGCCATTGGACCCGGTTCGTCTGGACCTTTTGGTCCCGGTTGGTGGGACGAACCGGGACCATTGGTCCTTGCTCCAGGCCCAAACCTATTGGTCCCGGTTGGTTGCTTGAACCGGGACCAATGGGCTCCCATTAGTCCCGGTTCGTGCCATCAACCGGGACTAAAAGTTGGTGCCGTATGCGACTGTAGTTTAGTCCCACCTCGCCAATCAAGGGGAACGGGACTGGTTTATAAGCCCCTTCCTCTCTACTTTATTGAGCTCCTCCGATAATGAAAATAGATGCGCTTATATAGGTAATTTAGCATAAATTCATACGGATTTCTCTTGAAATTCGTTATGAATTTAAGTTGAATTTCCTCTATAAGTTTATCTGCACTCATTTCGAGTAGTTTTTTTTCTTTTTCTGCTATATTTATTTTTTCTTTTTATTTCTGAGTTGTAATAAGCCATTAAAAATAAGCATATATGCTCCTTTTTACTATAGTTAATCACAACTATTTTTGCTTCTATTCATTTATGAGTAGTTTTTATATAGTTTTTCTTTTTCTGCTATATTTATTTTTTCTTTTTATTTCTGAGTTGTAATAAGCCATTAAAAATAAGCATATATGCTCCTTTTTACTATAGTTAATCACAACTATTTTTTGCTTCTATTCATTTCTGAGTAGTTTTTATATAGTTTTTCTTTTCTGCTATATTTATTTTTTCTTTTTATTTCTGAGTTGTAATAAGCCATTAAAAATAAGCATATATGCTCCTTTTTTACTATAGTTAATCACAACTATTTTTTGCTTCTATTCATTTATGAGTAGTTTTTATATAGTTTTTCTTTTCTGCTATATTTATTTTTTCTTTTTATTTCTGAGTTGTAATAAGCCATTAAAATAAGCATATATGCTCCTTTTTACTATAGTTAATCACAACTATTTTTTGCTTCTATTCATTTATGAGTAGTTTTTATATAGTTTTTCTTTTCTGCTATATTTATTTTTTCTTTTTATTTCTTAGTTGTAATAAGCCATTAAAAATAAGCATATATGCTCCTTTTTTACTATAGTTAATCACAACTATTTTTTGCTTCTATTCATTTATGAGTAGTTTTTTATATAGTTTTTTCTTTTTCTGCTATATTTATTTTTTCTTTTTATTTCTGTGTTGTAATAAGCCATTAAAAATAAGCATATATGCTCCTTTTTATTTTTTCTGAGTTATAATAAGTCATTACAAATAAAAAAGAGACGCAATGCTCGTTAATCTGCTTCAACCCTTTCGGGATAGTGTCAATCTGACCGCACATAGCTCATGCAGTCTACCCGATCCCGCAAGGGTTAAAGCCAACCAACGCAGGAGCATTGAGCATCTTCGTCATTGTATCTCGCACTCGGGGCTTATAAACACTGCGAGTGCATCTCGCTTGGCGAGGTGGGACTAAAACGAAGCTCTTTGGAAGAATAAAAAAAACAGTGCAGAGTCCATTGGTCCCGGTTGGTGGCACCAACCGACCAATATCTTCGCTTTGTGTCCGGTTCGTGGTCGCAACCGGGACCAATGCCCTCTTTGTCGGTTTGTGCCACCAACCGACAAAAGGTTCGCTTCCGCCCTTTGGGCTGCTGAAAAAAGTCTTTGGTCGGTTGGTGGCACCAACCGACTAAAGAGGGCATTGGTCCCGGTTTGTGCCATTAACCGACAAAAGCCTTTGCTATATAAGTAGCACTTAGGATTTCGAACCGCATCCCCACTTCGATCTCTGCTCCTCGCCTTGGCATCCCCGCCGCTTCGACACCGTCGCCGCCCGCTTCGACGCTGTCGCCGCTTCGCTTCGCTTCACATTGCCGCCGACGCTTGCCTGCTGCCGTCGCCGTCTCGGCCAAGGCCGCCGCCTCGACGCCGTCGTCGTCCGCCGCGACCCGACCGACGATTGCCGACGCGCCGCCCAGACGCCCCGCCCCCGCGCCGCACAAGACTCATTGTCGCGGCAGGTCGCTTTTTTTATTTTTTCTTAGATTTGTTTTAGATTTTTTTTAGTTCATAGATATTTTGTTAGATTAGATTGTGTAATTTAGATATGTAGTTAATGTAGATTGTGTAATTAATTTGTTAGTTTTTATGTTAGATTTTTTTTCTGTAAAAGATTTGTGCATATTATGTAAGATTTTTATGTTAGATTTTTTATGTTAGTTTCTTTATGTTAGTTTCTTTATGTTAGTTTTTTTTCTGTAAAATTTGTTCATATTATGTTAGATTTTTTATGTAAGGTTTTTATGTTAGATTTTTTATGTTAGTTTTTTATGTTAGTTTCTTTATGTTAGATTTTTTTCTGTAAAAAGATTTTTTAGTTAGTTTTTATGTTAGATTTTTTTTCTGTAAAAAGATTTGTTCATATTATGTAAGATTTTTTATGTTAGTTTCTTTATGTTAGATTTTTTCTGTAATATTTGTTCATATTGTGTAATTTAGATCTTTTGTAGGATTAGATGTGTAGTAATTTAGATATGTATTATATTATGTTAGTTTTTTTCTGTAAAATTTGTTCATATTATGTAAGATTTTTTATGTAAGGTTTTTATGTTAGATTTTTTTCTGTAAAAAGAATTGTTCATATTATGTAAGATTTTTTATGTAAGTTTTTATGTTACATGTTTTATGTTAGATTTTTTATGTTAGTTTTTTATGTTAGATTTTTTTCTGTAAATAGATGTGTAGTAATTTAGATCTTTATGTAGGATTAGATGTGTAGTAATTTAGAAAAAGGAAAAAAGAAGAAGTAGTTTATATATGAAGTAGTTTGTTTTAGTAAGTACTACTTATTTATTTATAGTAAGTGTTTAGTAGTTGAGCTAGATAGATTTAATTAATAAGACTACTTTTATTTAACTATATATAGAAGTAGTTCAGCGTCGACGTCGGCGATGCCTATCCCGCATCCTCGCTGTCGCCGAGTCGGCGATGGAGGCCTGCTTGATCAGGGTCATGTTCGGGACTGGGCTCCACCGGGTTGGTATTGGGAGGTGTTACCTTTCGGGGGACGTAGTAGGTTGGTGAGGAGGCAACCCGTTGTTGACCCGATCCTTGTTTGGTGGCGGTCGCGTGGGCGATGACGGTGGTGAGGCATCCGGACACCGCCAGCGCCGATACCGTCGGGCGCCACGGTTCTAGTTTTATTAGTGATAATATTCGATGATGTACGGACACCAAGAGATGATGTAGTATTCAACCCGTATGTACATCGATCATCTATAGTCAACCCGTGATTTATAATAATGATCTAGTTTAATATTTGAATTATGAACGTAGGTCGAAATGTCGCCCTCATCTCGACGACGAAAATCGCCTGGGAGTGCGATGGTGCCACGATGACCGAGGTATGTGCGATGATTCATTGAGCTGGAGGAAGATCGGCGATTCAGCATTAAGCTCGAGGAGACTTGCGATGTTCATACGGTACGCAACGACGACAATAGTTTTTTTCGTAATTAAGCACGACTTCAACTATTTTAACGTGTAATTTTCATCTTTTTCAATTCGACTAGCTTATCCCATGCTTTGCAAGACGCTATGTCTTGGAGAGGATGGATTTTGAAGACCATGAAAATTTCAAACAAAAAAATTGTCCTAAGTACGAACATGATGTGGATTTTCAAGTAAAGCTGTACAATGCTCAGAGTGTAACCCATTTTGGTTGCAAAAATTGGGATGCATTTTGCAAGATGTATGGTCTTGATGAGGGTATGATTATCACCATGGATCTTGGTGATCCTACAATCGAGCAAGAGACACCTACGATTTGGGTCTTTGTGCATACACCTCCAGTTCTTCCCTCATGTGAGCTAAACATAGTTATTAAGTAATTTATATTGTTTATTTCAAAATATATAGTTGACAACTTATCTCCATTGACAGCTTATTTTCATTCTTCAAAGAATGTGCGGAAGATGGTAGACAGAACATACTACATCAAGGCTGCGAATTAACTTATCGGGAGAACGACATCTAGTCGGATTTTGTAGAGATCTTGAGAATTACAATATCTACAATCAAACTCCTCAACATTATGGTCAATACGTGCCACTAGTGCACGTGTTGAACTACGGTAACTACCATGGAGATACCTTGGTACGATTATTTTTTACTATTACAACATCCGTGCATCTTTTTGCACACTTCTAAACTAGTACATCATTGCTAACTACGGTTATTACTATGTTTTTCAACAGATAATCCCGAATGAGTGTGTCCTCATCCGATGTATACGCGTGGTAGCCTTCATGTTTTGAACATACTACCAGGTCGTCCTACGAATCTCAACTGTCCATATCGGGTTTCTAAAAGAAGTGGAGACATAACAATCAAAGAATGGAAAAATGTATGGACAGTCGTAAGGAGCTTCTTGGAAGCAATAAGCAGCGAAAGGCAAGAATTGGAGACAGGATGATCGCCATTCTTCATAATGGAGAGTCAGGTCTATATTGTTTTATGCTATTTTACCTTAAGGGTGTTTTAGGTCCTATACCGGTAATCGATGATCATGTGCTAAGAACAATTATATATGTAGGGTTGGGTTCGATGACTATATACGAGGATGATGATCGTATGACTTATTATTAATAACGAGCTAGTAGAAGTAGTATGATGATGCATGATTAGTAGGACTTTATTATATACATATATATGATGATGTATGATGCAAAGCATGCATGAGCCATGTCATATATATATCTGCGGGTGCAATGAACATATATATAGCAGCAGCGTTGATAAACCAAGGACGAAGATAAGAGAGGACACTTCTCTCTATTAGCTAGCTATAAATAACAACCTAAAAATAAACCACAAAACCCCTAAAGCAGCCACTTTCTTAAAAAAAAAGACTTTTGGTCCCGGTTGGTGCCACCAACCGGGACCAAAGACCCTCTGACTGGGCTCGGTGCACATCGCCACGTGGAGTTACATTGGTCCCGGTTCGTCTTTGAACCGGGACTAATGTCTGGTGGCATTAGTAACGACCCATTAGTCCCGGTTCATGAACCGGGACTAAAGGCCCTTACGAACCGGGACTAATGGGTTGTTTTCTACTAGTGTGCCTCTATCCGCGCCGGCCTCCGCATTGGATCCGGTGAGATCCTGTGCTTCATGCCCCACCGCCACCGCCTATGGTCGCTCCGGCGCCGGATCTGGCGCGACCAGCCTCCACGGTGCCTATTCCATCTCGCCCCGCCTCCACCTTCTCTACCTCTCTCTTTCTCCTGCCCCGAGCCCCCCTACTCCCGGCGAACATCCACCTCCCGGGCACGCCGCCGCTGCCTACCCCAACGCGCCGCTTCTTCCATGTTCCTCCGCCCCGCCCGACCAAAGACCGTTCGCTCTCTCATGCACATCGCCATGAAGCACGGATCCGGCGCCGCGAGGCCCTGCGCCGCCAACAACCGCCTACCATGGCGGATTCGCCGCCGCGAGGCCCCTGCGCCGCCAACAACCACCTACCATGGCGGATCCGGCCGCCCCCTAACCCATCCCCATCTTCTGCTTCCCCGGCGGACCAAGCGCCCCCGGTGACAGATCCAAGCGCCGTCGGTCCCCCCGCACTGGCCCGCCGCTGTCTGTGTTCCTCTTTCAAATTTCCATGTCACTGTAATCAGGGAGTTCACTCCCAGGTAGAGCAGTTTGGCCCATGGACCAGTGCAGTTCTCTCCTCTCCATTACCCCTCCCCATGGACGGAGCAAGACACGCCGACGCCCGTGCTCACCGTTCTCCCTTGCAGTCCACAAAGAAGACTCGAGGAGAGAATTTGTTGACTCCGTGCAGTTCGCTCCACCATACATCATGATGAGCGTCGTCCTTTTTGCGTAATTATTTGTAGTTTTTTACGGAACTTAATTGTTTGCAGCTCGCTTTGGCAGCCTCTGCAGTTTGTGGCGTGCCGGTGCAAGGCAGCAGCACATGCGTGCAGTCCGCCAGCGTGGTTGGAGGCAAAGACGTTGCAGAAGGCGGTCCATGGGACAGCACAGACGCAAAAATTTGTATTCTGCATGGGCGTCTGCTTCCATGGTTCACTTAGATATATATAGAGAAAACTTGTTGAAAATCATTGCAATTTGTTGTGTGGTCCTGGTGGTTCTCTTTGTACAAAAAATAACAACATTTGTACATTTGAAGTGGCTTGGTAGTTTGCTAGTTAAAAAGCGATGTGACGCAGCTCATTGTGAATTGCTAAGTGGTACACTCCGTAAAAATATAAATTTCGATGCAGCTCATTAACATTGACCATGTAGTCCAGATGAATTTCAAAGAAGTTTAAAAAGACAAAACCGCACTGCTATAGAAGTTCTTTTTTTGCGGGCACTGCTATAGAAGTTCACTTCTGCGCTTAGACTCTATCGCAAATAACTTTTCCCCTTCATGTGGTTCACTTGCCCTCATCTTTGAGGTCCACTCGTTCATAAAAAGTTATAAAAAAGACGTCAAAACCTCCAAAAATTTGTCTGAGAAAATTTACGCCTGACAAAAGAAAGGATGCAGTGCACTTGCCCATTTGACGCAGTGCGGTTTCTGTTCGATGCAGTACATACGAGGATTCTGGGTCGCGAAAAAACAGAGTGTCCGCGTTTTTGTAATTTCAAAACTGCTCTTAAACCGTAATGAATTAGAGGGGGTGTTCTACATGAAAAAGTTGCGTCTCGTTGATATCTTTCCAACGACGTACGATTTGAATTATTCCGACCAGCCGTTCGTAAAAATTTCGCGAAAAAACAGCCGCTGCCTCTCGAAGTCAGCCGCACGATTTTACAAATTAACTAAAAATTATAAGGAATCTCAAAACCATTTCAACATATGAAAGTTGCGCCTTGTCCGTAGCTTTCCAACGGCTTATCACACGCCCCGTTTCGACAAACGGTTCAAAAACTGAAGCGAAAACTGTACCGAAAATTTAAAAAAAATTGAAAAATATAGTTCCGTGATTTAGTAAATTTGAAACTGCTCTTAAACCGTAACGAATTAGAGAAAGGTTTATATATGAAAAAGATGCACCTCGATGATATCTATCCAACGGCGTATCATTTGCTTCATTCCGACAAGCGGTTTAGAAATAAACGCGAAAAAACGCTCGCTGCCACTCGTCATCCGCCGCACAATTTTCAAAACTGCTCTTAAACTGTGTGGAATCTCGAAAAGTGTTCAACATGTTGAAGTTGCGCCTAATCCATAGCTTTTCAACGGTATATTACACGCCTCATTCCGATAAAAGGTTAAAAAATTAGAGCAAAAACAGTACCGAAAAAAGAACGCGTGCAGTTTTTTTCGACACGAAGTTAACTAGTCTATATTGCAGTGCTCGTCGTCAAGAAGATGCAGTGCACTTGCGTTGAGCGTGCAGTGCGAAAGTGGTGTGCAGAATAGTTATTCTGCTAATATTAGCAGAATAAACCGGCTGTAAAATGCCCCATAGAGATATTTCAAGAAAGAACAAAGTGTCGTCACAATACAACAATCAATCCATAAAAGAATTACTGCCAAGGATTTCCATCCTCCAATTTTTCTATGAAAATCTTTTTAGTCAAACAAGCCCTAGAAGCCGGGAGGGAGGCACCACATGGGAAGATGATGGTCACACTTAATGTAGTATCGTACTGACTGGATGCGCTCCACATCATCACCACCATCATCAACGTTTTTGTCTTTCATACGGATCCTTAGGTAACCATATTCTGATTTTGTGTGGTATTCTTCCTGGAAGTCTTGCTCCTCTTTGCTAGCTCCAGGGTGATAGTTCGAGTAGTATATGCGGTTTCTTTCTACACCTCCCCGCCCACCAGACAGTATTTGCACCACCTTGGAGGAGCATAGCTGCCCCAAGAACAACGCACAGTCGCCCAAGCTACGCACTCCTCCCACTCATATTTGTGTGCGTCATCATCAATATTTGTGACTTAGAACACCTTAAACAAAGGCTTGCAGTTTCGCAACCATCGACTCATAACTGCCACCGCCAGCTTATCATTCAGCTTGAATATGTATGAGGCATCTTCCAAGAACCAGCTCATGCAACTAGGATCACCGCCACTTTGGACGTCCATCGGGTAGGCGGCAGTAACTATCGGTGCACCATCTTCATTAACGCCAATGTCAAACGTGTACAATGTCTTGCTATGTGCCAGGCCGTAAAGCTCCCCGCGGTAAAACGCGATGTACCAAACCGGCTCCATGTCACATCCTTTTATGGTCCATCTGCCGTCCGGACAGCCTATCTTACACAGTGCAATCTTGCGCCCAACAGTCATGGCGACAAGAATGCAGCCACCTGAAGTGGGAACCTCGGAAAATATTATTTTCCAGATGAAGTCTAGTCCATTATGGTCAGTCAATCGAAAATCCCGTTGCTTCTCGGACAGCGGCACCTTGACACCGGAGAAGAGATTCACAATCAGGAACTTGGTCGATCCTTCTACAGCACCCATCCATCCTCCGTCGTAGTAGGATCTTGATCTTTTAATAGCCGCAATCCATCCGGCATCGTATGATCCGATGAACTGCATGTTGCGCAGCTTGCTTGGGATTAGAACCTGAAGGACCCCACCTTCTTCGGGGCAGTAAATTAGGCGCGTCTCGATGACAGTGCCCTGGTCCATAGGTGACAGAACCAGCAGAGGGAGCGCCGGCGGTGTTGGGTGCTGCAACGCGGCAGCGCGCCACGACTTGCAGACGGCGGTGAAGCGTACACAGCCGAGCGAGGAGGCGACTCTTACACAGACCATGCCGAGGAGGTTGTCGGGGAGGTCTGACAAGTCCACTGCCGAAGGCGAGCACGGTTCTTGTTTCGTGCCCATGGACCTGTGGAAGATGGCGGCAATGACACATGTGAGTGCGTAAGACCAGTTTATGCCCCGGACCCGGTATGTGGCTCGGCATGGGCTTCTGGCTTTTGATGATAGGCTTAGGTGAGTGGTCCGGGTATTTCGCTCAGCTAGCACCCCTTCATCATATGGATAGAAGTAGTGGCATATGTTGCCAAGCTGACAGATTCAGTCATATTGTTGTAATACTTTATAAGGTCCTCGACAATCATTAAACTGGCCACATGCATCACGGCGTCCTTGCAGTTGCAGGCCGATCTATGTACTCCCTCCGTTCCAAAATAGATGACTCAATTTTGTACTAACTTTAGTAATAAGTTGGGTCATCTATTTTGAAACGGAGGGAGTAGTAATTAATCTAGTTGTAGTCTAGACATGACGTAGAGTCCTAGATAGAATTGTAAACTGGACTGGTAGCTGTACAAGTCCGGGTCGCGTCAAGTTGGTTGCCGAGTCGGGCAGCGTGTTCATTCATTTTTGTGACAAGTAATTTCGAACAGAGGGAGTACGTACGAGATAATCAGGAAAAGGTTATCGCCAAACACAGAAGTAGATCGATAACGTACTGCAATTAAGCTGCCTGCTTGGCTGCTTGTTCGGCTAGCTTGCACGTACGTGGTGCTCCTCTCCTGGGTGTTTGATCTATCTATTGCTACGTACGGACTCGGTCGGGAGGTCTCCGGCCGCATCTCCAGTTACAAAACAATTATGGAAACCCAAGTCATACCAAAATATCCCTTAATCCTGATTATATCAACTAGGATGCACATCTATCATCTGGGCTAATTATACAGCATCGATCGGTACGCGACCGGATCTCGCCCTGTACTGAGCTCCCACTTAGAGCCATCCATCGAGGCATCGACCATGGCAGGCGGCGGCGCCAAGTCGCGGACGCAAGCTGCAAGACGGCGGAGGTAGAAGGCAGCGTCGCTGCCGTTGGACGTACTGGTGGACATTGCGGCGCGCACCGACCCGGCCACCCTCGTGCGTTGTGCCGCCACGTGCGTGGACATGCGCTGCCGCGTCAAGAAATACATCAGCCTCCACGGCCCCCTCCGCCTCCAGCAGGGAGACCGCTTCGTGCTCCCCCTCCTGCGCGGCAATCTGATCTACCAGTCCCACGGCTGGCCCAAGCCCGAGGAGGAGCTGTTTCTAGTGGACACCAGCGTGCCGGATGCCACCAAGCTGCGCACGGCTAGCCGTGGAGGCTTTCCCCTCTCGTCGCGCGATGGTCTCGTCCTCGCCCGTGTGGGCCTGGCACAAGAGCTCCGCGTGTGCGACCCGGCCACTGGCAGGAGTCTCACCCTACCATCCGAACAGGCGTTCCCAAGAACGACTGGGGTAAATTATGTCTTGCTCGTCCGTGGCGATGATAAGGGGGCCAACTCCGTTGGCCAGCATTTTCAAGTGGTCAAGGCATATCTTGAGATGTCACATTACGGCGGCAACCTGCAGCTCCAGACCTTCTCGTCGGAGCATGGCGTGTGGGGCCTCTACACCAACAACTATCTAGCTAACCTATTTGGCAACCACTTGCAACAAAGCCTCGGCAAGGCCCTGGTCACCGGCGGCACTGTCCACTGGTTGCGCCAGACTGACACCGGGTCCTATGTCCTGAAGCTTCGTGTCAGAGCGGCAAAGGTGATGGTGAGGATGCTCCCAAAAGGGTTCCCACACCACGAACAACACCAAAAACTTCTAGCAACATCATCGGCGGGTCGGGATGTGCTCATGCTCGTCGCTGAAGAGGACAAGATATCGGCATGGGCACAATCAAAGCATACAGGCAAGTGGCAGCAACGGCCACATGTGGTTATCAACATGACAGAGAAAATTTCACGGTTCCTTGACAAGGCAGGCGGTAGTTGCATTCCGCCGACGAACCCAGTCCAATTCAAGCTAATCTGGTTTGCCGAGAAGAGCGGTACCGTGCTCATCACACATGCCGTGGTTTCTTTTGGCTCGACCTGCAGTCCATGGAGATCGTGAGGTGGTTCTTGGATCATAGGATCCCATACACTACCCATAATATCCCCTATGAGATGAGTTTGACGGCTTGGGTTCCAACATTCAGTAGCACTTTGTGATTACTTCGTTCAGGTTCTTGTTCCATTCTCAACTTCATTATCAACTATAGAAGCCCACATGTACAACTTTGTTGAGAAAATAATTTAATTTTACTAGTTTTATCTGCCAATTATGGAGGAAATTGATGTCCCATCATAATGTACCTCTATGGTCTTGCTAGTTTTCTCTGTACTGGTGCAAGCATTTTGTCTTCTTTCATCAGAACTGAGATGTCCTCCTATTTTCCCTTGAATCACTGCATGCTGAAGATTCATGAAATGAATGTAGACACATCATGATTTTGCATAATTCCTAGCCGACGGGTTCTGTGAATGTAGACACATCATGATTTTGCTGGCGTTATTTTGAAAAACATTGGGTGTGTTTGTTTGGGTTGGTGTTCGGGGGTGGAACTCTGCCTATGTCATTTTAAGATAACACTTAAAATTGCATAGCGGGTCCCAAACCTGGAAAAAGGAGGAGGGAGCAACCCTGTTAGAAGGGAGAGTAATGTTGACTCGGTCATTTATACTAGATATACATAATCATTCTATTCACAGAGAAGGAAAAGTCCAAAATTCAAGCCAAAGAGGAAAAGTCCAAAATGCAGAATCATTGGGCTGGCGTTGGTTCTACTTGATGCCCTTGCTGCCTTTCTTCAGTAGTTGCACCCGATGGCTTTCCTGCAGTTCTCAGGTGTGCTAGGATGTGGCGGCGCGGCAGTCGCGGAGTGCTTGATTGTTCTAGTGGATGTGTGATGTGGCTGCTCCAGGTCTCGAAGCTAGCACTTCTCCTACTCTAGGGTGAGCGTCACTCAAGTCCGACGATGCGGCGCCTTGCGATCCATGGTGAGAAGGAAGGGTCCCTCTGCGGTAGAGAGACGGAGGACGTGTGTAGTTCTTCTCCCTGGGAGTAAGGCCAGGCTCACTTCTACATTTTGTTTTGTATAGTTCCTCGTTGTGCTTGCGTGTGTCCATTTCCTAGCCGTCTGTATGGCTGTAGTTTTCAGCTAGGGCAAGCATTGTGCTTTGTTCTTCCATTTTCTGAGCTTGTTCGCTCCGTTGAGTTATAAGCCTCCTAGAGTGTCCCCTTGTATCGTTTGGTCGAGGTGGACTGTGTGTTTGTAATTTCTGACCGGTTGATGGATTTGTTAATTCAAACTCAGGCTCTCGGCGAGCCTTTGTTCTAAAAGAAAAACAGCAGCAGCGACAAACAAATGCATTGATCAATGGATTGGTGTCTTCAATCATTGTGTGCTTGCAAACACATCAAGTATAATCAATGGGCGTATTTCATGAGTCAATGTGCGTTGCATCCATCGAACAACTACTAGCGTAATCCATCCAGTAGACCAACACAGCATACTCAAACTGAGTAGCACAAAAAAAAGAGTTTGGATGGCCTTACCGCTGTGGAGTATGAGCAGGATCCATCATCTATCTGTTGTCCTCCTTTGTCTCACCCCACTGTCTCAACAGGTAAACGTTGGGGTTCAGTTACGAGGAAAAATCAACCTAGGGTTTCACAAAACAAAATAGAAGTGAAAAAAAAAAAGAGAAAAGCCAGGGGGTCAAGAGGGGGAGCTCCTGTTCGGCGCTGCAGGCGTTGGCTACGCAAAAAATGTGGTAGTACCGTGATTCGAACCAGCACCTCCAGCAGCAAAATCTTTGAACACAGCCACTAGGCCACACTTCCTTCGTCGTTTATTTTGAGGACAAACGTTCTTTATTATATACCCAGCCTATTATGCGTATTATTTTATGCTAAAATAAAAAATGAATGCACCATATAAAAACGTGAATTTCGAGAGAGCTCATAAAATTTAAAAAGGTGCGTACAAACTGAAGTAAATCGTGAATTTAAAAAAACTTCACAAAATTTAGGATAAAGTACATAAAATTTTGACAAAAAGTTCACAAATTTGAAAAAAATTCATCGATTTTGAAAAGAGTTCACCAATTTTGACGAAAAAGTTCATCGATTTTGAAAAAAATTCATCAAATTTGCAAAATAGTTCACTGATTTTGGAAAAAGTTCATTGATATTGAAAAAAGTTCACCAAAAATGGAAAATAAGTTCACCGATTTGGAAATAGTTAATCAAAATTGAAAAAAGTTCATCGAATTTGAAATAAAGTTCATCAGTTTTATAAAAAAGTTCATAGAAATTAAAAAATTAGTTCATCAAATATAGAAATAAGTGCACAATTTTTTAAAAAGTTCATCCATTTTAACAAAAAAATGCGAACCAGGAAGAATAAAAAGGAAAAAAAGAAGGAGAAGAAAAGAGGAAAGATGAAAATAGTGGAAAGATGAATGTTTTCACGTGAGGTGTGGTGGCGCATTGGTATGTCGATGCGGTTCGAGTCGCAATACATACATCTTTTTCGTTTTGCAAAACACAAATTATTAGATGGGCTGGCCCAGCTCCCAGCGCTGCAGGCGCCAGTTTGCAAAATGAGCTATAACTGGCGCCTGCAGCGCCAAATGGAAAATCCTATGTGACGCTCGTTGCGTCAAGTTGTCGACGTTTCGCAGAGAGATTCGGGAGCTGGAGACGATCTGGGCCGGCCCGCCCACAGCTTATGCCATCCCGGTTTTGGGAACCTTCCAGGAGGTTCCTGAACCGTTTTTTCCGGTTTTAGGAACTTTCTAGAAGGTTCCTGAACCGGTTTTTTTGCTGTCTCAATTTCTTTTCTTTCCTATTTCTTTTTTTCTTTTCTCTCTTTTTTCTGTTTATTCCTGTTTTGTTTTTATTTTTAAAAACACTCATGTTTCTTTTTCTGTTTCCTGAACCTTTTGTTTTTCTGTTTTAGTTGTTCTTTTTGTTTTTCTCTTTTCTTTTCTTTTCTCTGCCCTTTTCTTTTTTTCTTTTACATGTTTCTTTCGTTGAAAATTTCAAATATTTATTCAGAATTTTATAACTTGTTCTCATATTCAAAATTGGCTCCCAATTTTAAAAAATATATTAGAAATTTCAACAAATGTTCTCATTTTTAAATTTTGTTCAGAACTTCAAAACATGACCGTGTTTCAAAAAGTCTTTCTGGAAATTTCATAAAATGTTATTGTTTTCAAATTTTGTTCACAATTTCAAAAAATGTTCAGTAATTTCAAAAACTGTTCTCATTTCCAAGTTTTGTTCAAAATTTCAAAAATGTTCGTGTTTCAAAAATTCTTTTTAGAAACGTCATAAAACTTTCTTGTCTTCAAAATTTGTTCACAAATTTAAAAGATGTTCATGTTTTGAAAGATGTTCAGTAATTTTAGAAAAATGTTCTCGCATTCAAATACTGTTTAGAATTTCAAAAAATGTTCTTATTTCAAAAAGTCTTTTTACAAATTTCATAAAATGTTCTTTTTTTCAAATGTTCTTCACAATTTATAAAAATGTTCGTGTTTTAAAAAATGTTCAGCAATTTCAAAAAATATTCTCATTTCCAAGTTTTGTTCAAAATTTCAAAAATGTGCGTGTTTCAAAAATTCTGTTAAAAATTTCATGAAACTTTCTCGTCTTCAAAATTTGTTCACAATTTAAAAAAATGTTCATGTTTTGAAAGATGTGCAGTAATTTTAGAAAAATGTTCTCGCATTCCAATACTGCTCAGAATTTCAAAAAATGTTCGTGTTTCAAAAAGTCTTTTTACAAATTTCATAAAATGTTTTTTCTCAAATGTTGTTCACAATTTATAAAAATGTTCGTGTTTTAAAAAATGTTCAGCAATTTCAAAAAATAGTCCCGTTTCCAAGTTTTGTTCAAAATTTCAGAAATGTTCGTGTTTCAAAAATTCTTTTTAGAATTTCATAAAATTTTCTTGTCTTCAAAATTTGTTCACAATTTTAAAAAATGTTCATGTTTTGAAAGATGTTCAGTAATTTCAGAAAAATGTTCTCGCATTCAAATACTGTTCAGAATTTCAAAAAATGTCCGCTTTTCAAAAAGTCTTTATTTACAGATTTCATAAAATGTTCATTTTTGTCAAATGTTGTTCACAATTTATTAAAATGTTTGTGTTTTAAAAAAAGTTTGTGTTTTAAAAATTGTTCAGTAATTTCAGAAAAACGTTATAATTTTCAATTTACGTTCATGCTTTCAGAAAATATTCAGGAATTTCAAAAAATGTTCTCTTTCCGAAAATAGGTGCAGAATTCATTCATAAGATGCTCAGGTTTCAGAAAATGTACAAGAATGTCAAAGTATGTTCACAATTTCGGAAAAATGTCCGTATTTCAAAAAATGTTCAGGAATTTTAGAAAATGATTAGGATTCTAGGAAATGTTGCTTTTTAAAAAGTATTCAATTTGTTTAAAAAGTATTGACATTTTAGAAAACAGTTAGGTTTCACAAAAATGTGTTCGTGTTTTTTAAAGTTTGTTATCAAATTTTGAACATGTTCAATTTTCTTAATATATTTACCTTTATGAAAAAGAAAACCACATTCAAATTTTTAAAAAAGTTTCATTTTTTGCCGCCTATAGTTTATATTAACTGAGGTGGTATTTTAGACAAAACATATCTATGAACTCAGTGTCTAGCGACGTGTTTCACTCACTTGAGGTCTTGTGTTCGAAGCCACATACAAACCTTCTTGCAAAAAAATTCTTTCAACTTTGCCGTTGCCATTCGGTTCTAATAAGTATTACGTTCCATATCTTCCACAATTACTAGCTTGCCGCACTGGTTTGCTCTGCGCTCGTCTCTGGCGCTGGTCATGGGTTAGATTCCCACCATGGCGCTTTTTTTTGTTTATTTTTCACAGCGCATACAAAGAAAACGCCCGAGTGCGGCCCACGAAGCCCGCCAAGGAGATGCTCTGTGCGAAAGCGCGTCAATTTGACGCAGAATGCGTCATATAGGACCTCTCGCGCCAAATAGGAAACGCCGTCAAGAGGAGAGCAACGAACGAAACGTCTTAATCAACGCCAGCCCAAAATGATAACTAAAGCCCATCTAGCTAGCGAAACCAGAGCCCGTGAAACGATTTCCAAGGCAATGGCAATGGGCCCTAAAAACAGAGCGACGTGACTCCTGCCAAAAACAGGGGCGACACTATGTCTCGCTGCAACACAGAGTTAGCTCGGTCTAAATGGACAAGCCCAGCTTGTGCGAGGCCACTGCCTCTCTTTTTTTTAATCTTTTGATTTACTTTTTTGGTTTTGATTTGTTACTTTTATTTACACTTCCGAAATTTCTAAACATATGTATTACAAAATATACTATACACAAATATTTTGGAATTTTTTAGTCCTGCATCTGATTTTTTCTAAATGTGTATATAAAACAATGTTGACAATGTATAAACAAATGTATTCAAATATTATAGAATGGATGTGAAAAAAGTTGATAATGTATTTAAAATACATAAAAAGTATTTAAAAATCTTAATCAAGTGTTTGAAAAATGTTAAATCTGTATAGAAAAATGTTGGCCATGCATTAAACAAATGAAGAAATCTTTTGATCATGTACATGAAAATATGAATCAAGAATTTTAAAATATGTTGCACAAGTATTACAGAAAAATTAATCAAGCATTTGAAAAATGTTAATTGTGTATAGAAAAATGTTGATGCTCAAATAAATGTTAATCTTGCATTTGTAAAATGTTTATAAAACATTTGAAAAATGTTAAATGTTCATACAAAAAATGTTAACCATGTATTTCAAAAATGTTAATCAAGCATTTGAAAAAATAATAAAGTGTGTATTGGAAAATATTGATCATGTGTACAAAAAACTCTTAAATTTGTATAAAAAATTGTTAAACATGTACTAGAAAAATGTTATTGACATATGCATAAAATATAGAATGAAAATCAAAAGAAATAAAGGCGAAAAAGAACAAAATTTTATTGGCGCTTGCCTGTGGTACGACTTATCGATTGCAGCTTACCTAGGAAGAAGAAAAAGGAAATGTTGATGACCAAGTTGCTATTTGTCGTCTCCAGCCTCCACCTACTCTGCCGAGTCGATGTCCACTGCTGCTGCCCACCCTCTGCTGATGCTACCACCATGACCACCATCATCTCCCTGCAACCCTAGTGCACCTCCCGATCCACTAATGAAGACCGTAAACGTGTGACAGTGGTATAGCCATACCATTGCCTCCTCCACCGCTGCAAGGGTCCCCTCCCCCCATGGTACGAAAACCCAAGGGAGGTCGTTGTGGCAATATCCCTATTCACCAGTGGCATGGCGACTGCGGTCAATCTCATCTACAGTGAGACCTGCCTTTGATCTACCACGCCCAATTAATTAGTTGTCTTCTCCCCCAAATAGGGGCTTGAGAAGGCCTTGTTCGAAGAGTTCAAGAACAAGAATGCCTCCAAAATCCTCAACCGACACCACCCTGGTCCGTCGCATCGCCTATGGCATCATTGTCGTCGCTCACGTCGCTTTCTCCATGAAGCAGTCGGTCAAGTCAGGGATGACGATGGACCATGGAATAATAAACTGAATGGATTGGCTCAATTTGAAGGTGATTGTCATCGAGGATCTTGCCAGATATGCACAATCAATGCTTTCCTGGTGCAGGCAAAATCAGTGTCAGCACTAATATGCTTGAGCATTTCAAGACCGATGTTGAGATTGTCGCTTCCTTATGCATGAGGTTCCATCGCGCACTTATTAATTGAATTTACATATATTTATTGCTCCATTGACAAAAAAACATAATAATATTAAAAGAAACATAACAATAATTTTTGCGGTAATCTGCCGAAGAGGGAATTCATTGCCGGAACTATTTTCACCAGCCTTGTTGTGACCATGTCCTTCCGCTAAACTAATGGCATGCTAGCCTCATCCTTCCGCCAAACTAAATTATGAGCGGATGCATGAGAAAAAAGACGCTAACCACTGTTCCAAACCAAATGCATACTTCAACAAAACTAATGGTATACTAGCTAGGCCACCCTTCCATGAAATTTCAAACATGCTAGCAACATCCTTCTACCCAATGCCTCTGTGCAAATCACCTTCTGCCAAAGCCTAATAGTAGCCTTTCATCATCCGGGCGGAGGGGAGGGGAGTATGTGGTGGTTTTTGATTGGCAAAGCGGATGCCCGAACTTCCACAAATCATTCTCAAGTATGCTTCCGGTTTAAGATAAAACGGATACGTGGATGCGTCCGCAGATAAATAGGGATCCTCATTGAATGACAAAGTGCATCTGGATAGTTCAGCCCTCACGTTTACGGGCTCTTTGAGTGTCCTCGTGAGAGATGTCGTAAGTCTGGTAGATTGTTCATTTTTTTACCGTAGAAAATATAATGACTGAGGGAAAGCCAATATCAAAGCTTAAACTCAAACGTTTCAATTTATCACCACGGTATGGTAGACATAAATTTTCCTCTTGGAAACAGAAATAAATTACGCCTTGGTGAGTGCTTTTCTCTCTTTGATTGATGAATTAGTCCATTATATCACTCTCGCTCAAGACAGAAACACAAAGACGAAACTGCCCTCTGACCAAAGTCCATCCAAACGTTTGGACCCAACAGAACAGAGCCCAGCCAGCCCAAGCCGCTCTGCTCCTGCTCCTTCGGCTCCTCCGTCCGGCCGGCCGGCGGCTGCAACGGCGACCAGCGGCAGCTCTCCGAATCGGCGCGGCGTCCATTGAGGTGAGCTTCCCCTTTCCTCTCTCCCCATTCCATTGAAAGCCCTAGTCACTCCCGGTTTAGTTTCTTGACTGGTGCGTTCCTCTCCTTGCCTTACCAACCCTAGGTAGCTCTGTGGATGGATCTGGGCTGGTGAATGGATTCAGCATCAGGGGCGACGGATTCTGGCTTCCAATCGGTGAGTCTCTCAATCTGAAGCTTCATTCCGCACGTCTTCTTCCAGCCTATCTTGAGCCAAGGAAACAAATAGCACAGGTAAGACTAAAGATGGGGAATTTTACGAATGTGCAGGTGCAAGATTGGACATTTGATCTGCTTTGGGTGTAATCTGAGGAAATTTGGCAAAGGCACAAGCAGCACTGAACATTCAACCGGTTAGCCTGTTCCCAGTCCTGGCTCACATGAGTCGCCTCCATTCCTCGCCTGTGCCGCCGCTGGAGGACGAGGACCTCCTCCAGGAGATCCTCCTCCGTCTCCCTCCGCTTCCCTCCTCGCTTCCACGTGCATCCGTCGTATGCAAGCGCTGGAACAACATCCTCACCGACCACCGGTTCCTGTACCGATTCCGCAAACACCACCGGAAACCGCCGCTCATTGGCTTCTTTGACAAAGAAGTTGGTCGAGCCCCTGTCTTCACTCCAGTGTTGGACCCGCCAAACCGCATTCCCGTCAGCTTCGCTGTGCCAAAGAACCTCCTTGATTGTACTGCATGGGCCAACCAGATCATACATGTCTCCTTCTCCTTCTTTGGCTGCCTACACGGCATTGCACTCTTCCTTAACCGCCCGCGCCATGAGGCTGTCTTGTGGGACCCCTACACCAACTTCCAGCACCGTGTAGCTTATCCATCTGGTTTCGACAATCCACAAGTGAACGTCATCGGTTTCGACAATCAACAAGATAACATCATCAGGAGCGCTGCGGTGTTGTGCTCTGTCGGCGACCAGCAACATGTGCATGGTGATTGCCACCTGAGCCCATTCAAACTGGTATTGGCATGCCATGACGCTAAATGCACAAAGGCGTTTGTTTGCATCTATGAATCCAAGTCTGGCGTATGGGAAGATAGTATCTCCATAGCGACTACAGATGTGATTTCTAGAAACAGGCCTAGCATCTTGGTTAGAAATGCACTTTGCTGGTTGCTTCATGGAGGCGGTATTCTTGAGTTCGATTTTGAAAGGCTGACTCTTGATGTGATTGAGAAGCCTGCAAGTGTCAATGTTACTAATACTTTTGGCGTGGACTGGTCCTTTCAAATCATAAGAGGAGAGGATAATGGTCTCGGCCTTGCTGTTTTGCCAAAGCCAGACGAACTAAGCATCCAGTTATGGGCGAGGAAATCCGACTGTGATGGTGTTGTCTCATGGGTGCTACAGAAAACCGTGGAACTGGATGAGCTCTTTACACGACCCATATGTTCGGGCATGGGAAAACTTGTCCTGATGCCAGGGTATGATGAAGACACAAATGTGATCTTTTTGTCCTCGGTTTCTCATGACTTCATGCTCCAACTTGAGTCGATGAAGTTCAAATATATTGGTAGAAGAGAGTACCAGATTTCTAGAATCTATTATCCTTATGCAAATTTCTATACTGCAGGTAATATCGCATCTCTTGCATGACATACGTAACAAATAAAATTACTTCTACTGAGATTCACTCCAATTACTTATGATACATGTTTACCATAATATTGTTGGTGTGCTAAAGAGTTGACTAGATATTTAAGTATAAATTGAGTTGTTTGTTCTTTGTCTGGATGGTTATACCAGCGTAGTTTTGTTACTTAATTCATTACTTAAAGTACAACAAAAATTGAAATGTAACTATTACTGCCTAGTAGTCACTATGTGCGTAATATGCTCTATCGGTGTGTGCTTGATCTAATATGTGAAATAGTCGTTTGGTTGCCACTTCTAGTCAATATTTTTTGCTTGATGGTAGCCTTCCATTGATTTATTGTACTTCTTTTGATTCTAGGTAGAAGACAGTACCAGAGTTCTAGAACCAATGCTGCTGGAGATGGTGGAGCTGAAAATGTCAATGGATGAGATATCCTAATATGCTATGTTGGCTGAACAGGTGTTGTAAATTTATCTCCTTGCTATGTATATATCTTCTTGCTCGATTATTTAATCAATAAGATGATGCATGATCTCTCGTTTATTACCTGTATGGCATGAGTTTGACCGATTTCAATTGGCTAGTTCTTGCATTTCATATAAGCATGTCTATGAGTTAGATACCAGAATTTTCTTCTCCCTTACACAGGCCTTTAATGGGCACGCAAACGGGGGAAATCTCGAATGATCTGATAATCTAGGAAGTTCTGTGTTTATATATGATGGAGGCACCGAGTCAGTTATATTTTAGTTCAGTGTGTGTAGTACAAACTACAAATTAACTGTTTCTTCTACTGCTGAAGATGTTTGTTTCTTCTAGATGATTCATGTTTGGATATTGTTGTATGATCTCCAGAAAAAATGAGTTGATGTGTATTGTTGCAATGATGCAAAATTCTTAGGTATTACCTGATCGGCTTTTCAGTGAGTGACTAGTACAATTTGGTTTGGGCTGGTCACATTAGTTGTTCTGCAGGTATCCGGAGTTCTCTCTGGTTTGCTGAGGTGCAGAAATGCTATTTGCTGTAGGTTCCTCCCCTTCTGTCTGCTGTGGCTGCTATTGTGGTTGACGCTGAAATTGACCATCTATTCTTCTACTTTGCATGGCGTGTCCTGTGAAATTGACTTGTCGGATTTAAATTGTGTAATTTTCTGACTTCTCTGTAGTAGCATTATCTAATATTTGTAGACACTATCAGTCCTGTTGCATGGTTATTTCGTGGTGAGAGTTGCTTCTGTTAATGCTTAATTCTTTCTGTGTATTTCTCAGTAGCATGGTGCTTCACTACATGTTGGTCGCATTTTTTCCATGTGTATTTTTATATTTGGATATCTTCTACCGATAATCCGATACTCTAGTGTTGAATTTGGACTAGGTTCTAAACTGTGAATGTTGCTGCTGCAAAACTAGCCTTCATGTAGAAATTACTTTGCTGGGAGTTTGCATATGCAATAGGGTACAAATGATATAGACGCTGGAACTAGTTCTGGCGTCCATCTGTGCCAGTGGCAGCTTCAATATATTTCTTCTTATCTTTGAACTGTAAACCTCAAGCTATGTACTCCCTCCGTTCCTAAATATAAAGTCTTTGTAGACATTTCATCATAGACCACATACGGAAGTATCTAGATGCATTTTAGAGTATAGATTCACTCATTTTGCTCCGTATGTGGTTCATAGTGGAACCTCTCCAAAGACTTATATTTAGGAACGGAGGGAGTATGAGTTTTTTCAGAACTTATGTATGAGATTGCTTTTTCTAAAACATATGCACGAGATTGTTAATACTTGGTTTTTACCACTCTATTTTTCTTTAACACAAGTGGATTGTAGATGTTAGACGGCTTATACATGATGTGTGATTCGGACATTTCGTGTTGAATATTTTTGTTTTCTACAACAGGTGGCTAGTCCAAGCTAAAAATTGGTAATTATGTGTCGTGCATTTCTGTTTGTATCATCAGATTTTTTTACTGGTGATACTACTCACATATGATCTCAGATTGATAGTTTTTGTTCACTTCAGGTCTTCAGAGACTGTAGAAAGATGGTTTGTAGGAGTATGGTTCAACAAATTTCTGCAGGAAACCATTATCTCGGAGGATTCAGAACATGACGTTAAGCCTGCTACTACTATAACTCATAGGAAAGACCACTCGCTCGTACGAGACATATTTTGCTGCAAAATTCATAGTTCCCGTGGGCGCATCAACAACTACTTTATGCAGTTCCTGAATTGTAGCAGTGTGTATGCAGCATTCGTACATTTCACTAGCGCGATGTGTGCCTTGCAATCTTGTGTTGTATCTCCTTGTTAAAAATGCATTGTATTTTGCAGAATCTGTCTGTTTTGTTCACCATTGCATAACCGGTTTAAGTTAGCTGTGTGTGTAGCATTTGTACAAGTTCAGTAAGGAGTCGATACTAGCATTTCTATAGGCCCTAGTGAATGGATGAACAAGCAGCAGTAAGCTTAGGTTCAGTTAGCTGTTGATAAACTCAGTATTAAGTAAATTCAGTAACATGTGAACCTAGTGTCTAGTTAGACTGAATTAAAGGAACTACAAGTGGGATTCATTGTCTGGGTATGAATTGATGCATGACGTGTGATTGTTTCTGTTGCAGGAACAAGTGAAAATACAGCTTGGTTTCTTTGGTAAATAGATGAGGAAAAAATGATGTTGTATAATGAGATTTGGAACAACAAGATAGGTGGGTGCACTTGTAAATTTACAATGGCAAACACAACACTGACATTAATCTACTGATTGTGATCTCAAGGCTTGTGCAAACAGGTCGGTCGTGGCGCTGATATTGCCCCAGCGCCGACATTGGTAAGTGTTTGTTTGTTGGCTTGTTTTCTTATGGGACTGAATGTTGGTATTGGTGCCTGAGACTGAATCTAAAGAGGGATACACAAAGAGTCTCAGGTACTCAAAGTCACAGGTGCCGAGTCTCAGGTGTTCTTGTTCCCTATGTTCAGATAAGGTATACACAATTGGCATCAGTGACATAAAGGACCTGCAGTTTCTCCAAGAACATATATGTTGGATACTCAAATTCTCGGACTTCCTCCTGTCAGTAACCCAAATGCCAGCTCTGCCTTTTTTTTTTACTTGCAGGGAACTGTTGTCACTTAACTGGACTCGGCATCCTTTAGCACCGGCATCTATCTATCTACGTGGCACATTAACTGAACCAGCGATTAACGACGATTATCTTGCTCCTAGTATATCAACTTTAGACTATCTACATTTATTTACAACATTTTTTGAATGTTTGCAGCCTACCATGGCAGTCCATGTAGAGTAGGCAGAAAATGGCTTCTAAATTTACCGGAGTGAATTCCAGAAAACATTGACATTGAAAGCCGGGGTTGCAGGAACCACAATTTTACAGTTTTGTGCCAAAAACCACCAATTCCAATGCAACTCTTTTCAAAAAACACTAGTTGACGGCTTAGGTCGTTATGATGATGATTATGGCAGGTGGATCCCACAAATGATGACGTTACAAATATATTTCTACCAAAAACTCCCTCCCTTTTTTCAGAAAAGAAAAACACCCATTGTCAAAAAAAATTAAAAGAAAAAACTCTGTCCTTCCCCACCACCGCCGGCGTCCCATGCCCTCCCGGTGCCTCCCCGGGCTGCCCCCACCATGCTCCACGTCAGAGCCGTGCCTCCACCATCCGCAGCCCTCGGCCGACACCAGATTTGGTGGGAATGCCCCCGTTCTGAGTGCTCATTGCCTCTCCTTCCATGGCCGCGTCGCACTCCCACCTCTCCTTCCATTGTCTCGGCTGTACGGCCCGGTGCTATTGCTACTGCAACTCGCGTCGGTGCTGGGGCATGGCTCGCAACGGAGATGAGGCCTTCATCCCCGACATCTGTGTCAGCGCGGTCGGAGGAGAGATGGCAGCATGTGTGGCAGGAGGAGGAGAAGAGGAGTGCGGGGCAGGAGGAGGAGGAGAGGAGCCGTCGGGCCGGGGGGGAGCTCGCGCCGGCCATCGCGTCCTCTTCAACGTAGTGGACGCCGGAAGTCCCTGCCACCGCTGCTCTCGCCCGCGCGCCTGTGTCTGGCTCCTGCGACAGTTTGGCCCTCCGATACCCGCAGCAGGTGCGGCTGTAGCCGGCCTTCTGGCGCCGAGGCAGCTGCTGCTCCGATGGGGAAGTAGGCTTGCTGGTGCCCATGGCACGTCGGCCACCGGAGAGGAGAGACGAGGAGGGTAGGGGCTTGATTCTTTTTTGAATTTTTGAAGAAGCTTGTTGGTGCAAAATCCTCTGTCTAACAGGGTCGCCTGCGCTCCATTATGCCATGTGGGCAAGAACGGGACCCACCTGTTAGAAACATCAGCAAAACGATCAAAGCCTTAAACTAGTGTTTTTTGAAAAAAAATTAGACTCGGAATTAGTGGCTTTTGGCACAAAACTATTGAATTGTGGTTCCCACAATCCTAGTCTTCAGTGTCCATGTTTTCTGCGATTCACTCGAATTTATCGTGAAAATTTGGGTGTTGTCATGGAAGAGCAAAGATCTGCATTTCCTTAGTAGCAGCAGTTCTATGATAGGTAGGACCGCTATGTCTATGGTACATTACTGCTTGCGAACCAGATCTGTATTAGTAGCTACCCCATCTGGTATTCACTTGTGCTGTAGCCTTGTGGTTGCTCTGTTTGCATGTTATTTGCATAATTGTTCTTGCTGTTTACCGTTGCTGAATTGGTTTCAGTTAGCGAGGTGTAGCTCCAAATCAACAGTAAACATGAAAACGTTGCTTTGGGTCACATTGTTTCAGTTAACATGGAGGGCCGTGCATGTTAGACATCACAAAATGTACTTGTGCTGGTTGATTCAGGAGTCGATACCAGGGGTGAGAGAGTGAGAAGCAACGGTAATCTCTGGTAGTGCATCTTAATTACTATATGCCAGCTGGTAAGAGAATGGTCTTTTGATGAACTCATGTAGCAAGTAAACTCAGTAGTAGGAATAATGTGTGAATCTAGTAGCTAGTTAGACAGCAATGGGGGAACTGCAACTACAAGTGGGACTCACTCTCTCGGTACTGACTGATGCTTGATCTATTAATATACTCTTACCACTCATGTGAAAAGATGAGGTAAGTGGGAGCACGTTAAAATTTTTCTTTTGTTGGAGGGACGAAGTTGTTGTAGTAAATTGAAGCAAACAAAGTTGTTGTAAATTGGGTTTCTACGCTGAATAAGTAGCTGGGTAGACACACACCAGTCCCAATTAGATCTCAGGCTTTTGTTTTTCTCATCCTGATCTCAAGGCTTTACTGCACCGATTTTAAGTAGGTGTTGGTGTTGAAGCTGCAATTAACTGAGAGGACCTGCAGTTTCTCCAGTTATTTCTTTGCAGAGCACTTGGACATTTTAAAGTAACCATGCGCTTGTGCAGACACTACATCTGTATATGGGCATATATCGTTACCAGCCATGTTGTACTAGCAAGTAAAAACATGACAAATCAAGCAAACTCAAACTCTTTAAAACGTCTTATATTTATGAATAGAATGAGTACCTTCATGGAGAAGGCGTACTACAGATAAACTTGCATCAGGATGGTCAATCAGGCAATACTCGAAAATAGGTAGAAAGCAAGACAGGTCTGTCATTTAGATCTGTACATGTATGGTTCAGGCATTTGACCAGAAAAGATACAGAAAAAACTAGAGAGCATACAACTTGGATACTGATCCAAGAATATTCAAATGGTGGACGTAATCACCGACTGAAATGAGTTGTGTCGGCACTCACTTTATTTTCAGCAAGGCCAAACCAAAATCCTATTTGGTATGCAGGGGATTTTCATGTGTGGTTTGCTGCAAAGGGACCAAGAATTCAGATATATGGCCGGAGATATATATATATATATGTGTGTGTGTGTGTGTGTGTGTGTGTGTGTCTATATATATATAGACTAGTTGATTAAAGTAGTAATCAGCAGTGCATCAGTAGCAAAAATATATGCATGATCTCTAAACTCAGTGCCTGCAGTTTCTTCACTTCTTCACTTTGGCAAGCAACAAGCTGTGCTGCCATTTCCCCTTCCAGCTGTCTAACAAAGCTTTTTGTGCCAGTCTCATTCCAGCTTTGTCACCACAAACCAAGAACGCAATAGAAATTCCTACTGGCAACACAAAGCTTTGTTAAAAAACATTCTTCCTTGCAAACGCAAATTCCCTAGCATAATAATACTCTCCCTCACTAACCTACTCCCTCCGTTCGGAATTACTTGTCTTGAAAATGAATGTATCTAGAACTAAAATACGTCTAGATACATTCATTTTCGTGACAAGTAATTCCGGACGGAGGGAGTAGGTTGTAATATATGTTGCAAGTCAAACGCAAACAACTAATGCAAAATCAAGTAAATGGTACCTTAATAGAGAATGCTTCAGACAAACATTTAGAGACAAGATACAAACAGAATAATAGTTACTCCTAAATGTTTCTTGTGTTTCCACTATAATGTCAACAAAACATATATATTTCCATGGGTGGTCTCTCCTCCTTTTTCCGGGCTTGAGACCGGCTACGCCATTGTAAGTTTTACCTTAAAATGGCATAGGCGGAGTTCCCCACCCACCCTCCCAAAAAAGAGAAAAGAAGAAATGAAAACAAAGCACTTAAAAAGACAAAAGACAATTTTTTTTTTGTTTTTGTATTTATCAAATAAGAAACACAAACTACATTAAACGAAATAAAACAGTTTTTTTCATTTTTGTTTTTCTTGTTGCAAACATCAATTTGTTTTTCAGTTTTTCCCCCAAAAGCACTCTACCGCTAAAGAAAGTAAACAATTTTTTGTTTTTACGAGTTTGCATATTTTTTTTTCTTTTTACAACCCAGTCTAATGCTAAAGGAGACACCATTTCTCTTTCCTGATTTTCTTCGCACAGAAGGACGAATTAAACTCAACAAATGCAGAGTCACTTTGCCTGTCAAGTGATGATAACAAGAGTGTAGAAGGCTTCAAGATCCCACCATCCTGCAACCAGAAAATTTATGAGTGGTTTTGTAATTAAATAGGCAGGGCGTACATATGCATTGGCATGTATATACTGATGGAACATAGAAAGATCAATTTTGGTGGGTAGGTTACATCCGCAAAGCAGGGGTGCTGTAAATTGACCAAAAAAAAAGTGGGAATTCGAAATCACCAAAAGAAATTTGACTTGTCTACAAACATGAACCACAAATTTGAGAGTTGCTTATCAAATATTGTAAAGATTAATTGGGTACGAGTACAACTCAAAATAAGAAGATGAGCATGTGTGTGTATATAGAAGATGAGCATGTGTGTGCATAAATGGAAGAAAGAATGACAATATTACCTTGATATACGGCATGCCGTAAGAAAGAGGAATAGTGTGTGTGATTCAACATTGGCTCGCCGCCCCTTCCTGATCCTGATCCGCACTGCTGGTGGCATCACCATTATCCGGCTGCAGATTGAAAATTGGCGGACCGGCCGGGATCAGTGACATGATAAATTAACGATTTTTTGTATGTACGATGGAGTACTATGGATGTACCTCTTCCTTGATGGTGGTAGCTGCAGCAGCATCAGGCAACAAACTCTTGAACGTGGTAACAAAACCAAGTAACTCTTGTTCAGCATACCGCCCGACGCGAGGCTCGACGCCGTCACGTAACATAGTCTCTAGAGACGTTATCATGTCACATAGATCTCCCTCATCTGCGGGAATGCCCTCCTCCCCCGGTCTGTCCAAACCGCCTAGGATTCCCTCGATTTTATCAATGAATTTACCTGCCTTCTTGTCGTAGTTTTCTTTTTGTATCTCGAGGTCGAGATCCTCAGCATTGGGATGGGTTGTGGCAGCCTTCCTCAGCGCTTCCTCCGCTTCCTTTACTTCCCTGTAGCTGCTGTTAGTGCAGTCAATCAAACAGACGACTCGCTTCAGCAAAGGGCAGCTATTTTTCCTCCACGGCACCAAGCTGGCCGCGTCCTTTATTTCAGCGCTTGCACTGTATAACAGGCATTCAAGCATCGGCAATGCTCCTTCTCAACAGCAATACCTATCTTCTTCGTCCACAAGAGTCCCAGCTTGTGAAACTCATTGCTGCCAAAGGTATATGATATGTTCTTTTCATCCTTACTAAAGAGAACAAGGTAGATGAGCGACGGTAACATGCCGATGGTTTGAACATCCCGAACTTCTACCACATCCACGTGAAGCCATAGAGTAGAAAGGTGTGGAACACTTAAAGGATGGATCCATGATGGCACCCTCGGTATAACTATGATAGGCAGAACTAACTGGTACAACTTTGTACTTGGTGGCAAGTCTTCCAAGCTATATATGATCGAGGACAATCGGATCCTTAACCACAGGATCAGCAGCACCCACGACCGTCAGAACATGGATCTTGTGCAGGTTGCACAGAGACTCCATCAGAGCCTTGCATCCAGTCTCCTCTATTTCAGCGATATAGATCTTCAGCACCCTTAACTTTGTCAGCTTCCCCATCCCTGTGAAGAAGTTTGGGCACTTCTCCACGGAAAATAGCTGCAGCTCTTCAAGGCATGTCAGTTTCCCTATCTCGCCCTTCATCACTCTACCCATATCAGCCCACAAGCACCTCAAATTCATTAGCTTATCAACAGATGACGGCAGCTCACTTATCAAACCTCCCCTTACATCCAGTATCTCAAGAAACTTCAGATCATGTCCTATTCCTTCCGGGATCTTGACCGCTGTCTTCACTAGCCCCAGATACCTCAGCTGCAACAACTTACCGAGATGCTCAAGACTACTACCTTCCGAGAAAACACAGTCCTCAATAACTAGCACACGCAGTACTTTAAAGCTCAAAAGCAGGGGCATCCTATTGGCACTGCACTTGACAACATTAAATGACCTTACATGCTCCATTGCAATGCAAGAGTTGTGTTCCCCACTTTTTCCATGTACTGCTAATCTGCGAACCCAGTTGGTTCGTTTTCCTCGTGAACATGTGCCATGCTGCTCCATATCATGTACTGTAACAAAATTTACATCATTTGATATGGTGCGGATGAGATCGAGGACCATGTCATGGACACGACAACCACCTCGGCCATCATTATCATCAGGATCTATCCACCGTATCATGCTCTTGTTTACAAGCTTGTTGAAATACATCTCTCCAAGTTCAAATGATTCCATCCCTTCTCTATATGGTATAAATCCTTCGGCAACCCACCTCCATATCAGTGATATTTTATCAATTAAATAATCTTCAGGAAAGACACTAAGATACAATAAACAGGTCTTCAGATTGGAAGATAGATCATCATAGCTAAGAGACCGAGATACGCAGCATCGTGCGGGAAGCCTGCCTCAGCGCTTGCTTCGCTTCCTTTACTTCCCTGTAACTGCTGTTAGTGCAGTCAAGGGAACAGTTGACTTCCTTCAGCAAAGGAAGCCGGCCTGTCGCCCACCGCTTCCGCTCGCACCGCCCCTGCTTCCGCCGCCTCACTTGCCATAGTGGCCGTCACCCTCCGCAAGGCAGGCCCTGCTATTCGGGATCAGTTGGGTCACGCCCGTCGCCTCCCATGCCCTCGATGATGGCCTGGATGCCCGCTGCCCTAGCTGCTCCTTGTGATGCCTCCTTCAGCGTGCTGGTGCCCCCTGCGTCGATCTCAGCTCCGGTGGCGATCCTCGTCCCTCCGCCCTATTCCCCTGCTCCGATTCCCCTGGTCGTTCTAGATCTGATGGGACCAGATCTGGCTACTCCACTGGTGTCGGTGAGCCGCCGCACATTGGCTGCTGCTGGGATGGGTGTCGAGCTTGTGGGCCCTCCTCACGGGCTTCAGCATGCCACTGTCCAAGCGGTGCAGGAGCTTTTGTCGCCGCCATCGTGCTTGGACCTGTCGTGTCTTCCGCTAGATGGAGACGGCGATGCGGACCTGGCGCTGCTGACACTGGAGGCAGCGTCGTTGCTGGAGCTGGAGGTGTTGCCTTCTTCTTGCTCCAGCTGCTGTAGCTCTATCCCAGACCCACCTAACAAATGAGCCCCACCTAGGTCAAAACGGCCGTTGACTTGAGTAGCGGGTTGAGACAAACCAGCCAGGGGGTTGTTTTGTGCGGTTTGGGTTAGTTGGGGGGTTCGAAGAAGCAGAAAATAGACCGGGGGTAATGTAAACCACATACTTTATTCAGGGTAATAAAATGGACTTTTTTCTTGGTAGAGTAGGTTGTTCATTGCAAAAATGGAAGAGTAGCGTGGTGAAGACAAGAAGGAACTGCAGGTACTGAATTTGGAGGTCGCATCTCTTTACTGAGGCTATGCTCTTTCAAGCTTTTGTTATCATTTGTGTAAAGCATGCCAGCTTCGCCTTGTGTACTTGCAGGGAAGGGCAGTTAACTTGACACCACACCGATTTAGCTGATCACTATCTTGCTGCCAGTAAGAATGTCGGTGGAGTACTTGCAAGATGATGATGCAGGTCTTGAGATCATGAAAAAGTCAACAGTTGGCTTCTCGAAATTGTCTGTCTTCCATCTGAAAAATGATGCATCATTTCTCTGGGTCTATTTACACTACAGCCAGCTCTAAAAATCAAGCAGTATTCAACTGTGATCCACTTGTGCTAAAATTCTAAAACCTAACTAGAAATGATGAACAAGGCACTTCAATTCTGCATGACAAACATCGATCTGCAGAAGTGGAATCACAAGCCTGCACACAGAAGTAGATTACTCAACCGATACACTTCTCCTTCTGGACATATACAGGTCGCAACACAGAAGCACATTACTCATCGATACTATCCTAGTACTGTACAGAGTATAATTAGTATGTGATCCCCGACTATGAACAAAGAAAAGCCGATTAAGACTTGTAATTCAAAACTTTGTTACAGAGTTACAACATAGATGGTGTCCTATATTTGACAGGGCACATTTCCATTTTACAGTCAGTAGGTACTCCACAATTAGAAAGAAAGGAAATCTTCATTTGATCTCTAGTACATAGAATCTTTTGGTTCTTGCCTCCTTGAGTATTTCTTGTTTTGGAACGAGGATATACCCAGGCCTCAGCATCTGGACGATGCATGCAGCCATTTTATTAGTTATTCACAAAGACCTTACAGAGTAATACATCATTATGCCTGAAGCCACGATCTTGGCAACGCACTTGTCGCTACTCATATCCCCTTAATGAAGGGGTGCGAAATGTCAGAGCCTTATACCAAATAGACATCGCACCAAAACCTAACATCTATAGTCGGACGCCCCAACCAAGCTGCAATGCGAGGATTGGTTTACACACCGGTCTGCCTCCTTGAGTATTCTTGGCATGGTTGATTCCTCGCTACTACTAAGCTAATGCTAGACGATTTGGTTGGTTTCAGAGACATACAAGGTACACATAGCTGTGAAGGCTGGCTTCCTGACATTGTGGACCGCCCTGCTGCAACTGGAATGGTCCTGGACGGCTTTCTCCTTCCCCAAAACACACGCATCGTGTCTACCCCCATCAAATCCACCTGCAAACGGCTGAACTGCGTTAAGTGCTTGCTAGGATTGGATTACCACGGAGTACAAATGTGCATACAGAGTGAACGAGCAAAAGGTGAGGTGGTTGTACCTTGCAGTGATGATTGTCAGTGGTGGTTGTACCTAGCAGTACTGGTGCAATAAAATCAGTGGTGACTGTCAGTAGGATGACATTGCATGCACGCAATTGCATGTTCGATCTATAGAGTTTTTTTGCTAGCACAAATGTCCATGCGTTTCAATGGGAGAAAATACCAGTTCTTATGAAACACGGTTGGCCAAGTCGAGGAACTATGTTTCGAGGCAACGATCACTGATGACAAAAAGAAGTATCATTTGAGGATCACGACACAGAGTTTAGGACATGGGGTATGATTCCGAGTAAATTAATCCGATTGACAACAATTTTTAATGGAACAACTTCATCTATTTATCAACCATCTTGGCGGAATAAACAACACCTGAAATAATATAATTTACATCAATGTTGCGTATTGCAACTGGATAAAAATTCATGGCACTCCAACACTCCTAGCTAATCCAATTATCTAAGAAAACAATAAGTATTAAAATACCCCTAATATGAACAAGAATTCTTTCAAGCTGACCATCTTTGTGAAAAGTCGGGGGAGGCGGGATACGTATGCATTGCATGTGGGTCGTGCTTGGGTATTGAGTAAACACCAAAATATTTTTGGAAAAAAAAGAATAGACACCAGAGGTGAGAATTGATTAGAGGATCTTATTGACATAGTTAAGCTCCCAATATGCAATGTTGAAGTCACATGCCTATAATCCCGTTTTAATAATAGGACATATGCTCGTGCATTGCAACGGGAGAAAAAACACACATCTCTAGCCCAATAAACATGGTTCTAGACCGTAAAGGTCGACGTTGTCTATTTCAATACGTCACGACATTTATGTCGACGCTTATGCTCTTTCACGCCCTTCTCGATGATGATCCTAGTATTCATCTAATCACAACGTGTGAGAACGTGATTAATCTAAAGACGACGACTGAGCCACCACACGACACACTTGCCATTGGACCATACCAATGCAAGCGAATGTTTATAAAACATTAAAAATTTGTTATGTAAACCTCTCTTTATCTTGTTCTTCCGCCCCCACCCCAAATCCCCCACTCTCCACTTTCCCACCATCTGCCTTCCTCACCCTCTCGCTCTAATTCCTTGCCGATGTCAGAGCGGACACACATGGATGTAGCATCAAGCAATCAACCATGCATAAATTATAAACTGCTACGACATTCCAAATATAATCAGAAGCACATCCTCTCACCTTCTCTCTACTTCTCTCTCTTCTCTCCTGAGACAACACCCAGCAACAGCAACGAATGCACAGAGCAGCCGCCTCAGTTTCTCTAACTTCCATATTAATGATACTGCTCCCTACTACTCTCCATAGCAGCAACCCTGCAACATCGACCTCCGCACCCAACTGACTCAAATATGGCCACGTACTCCCCGTTCAAATGGACAGCTACACACCTGCACCATCGTCCTTCTCTCTCTCCACCATCTCACCCATCCTTGCTTGCCTCCCTCACTCCACCGCCGTCGCTCGCATATCGCTGCAACACTGCCCTCCGCCACCATCGTACAGCGTTGCACCAACTTCTTCCCCATCGCTCACGCATCTAGCAGTCATTTCCTAGTGCTGCATGTGTCGATTGTTGCATCCCCTGTCCTCTCTATCTTTCCATTAGCGATTTTGGCCAAGGGATGGACCATGCGGTGCTGGAAGCTGCAGTGATGCACCAACTTCTCTCCCCTGTCGCCTGCACATCCAACGGCCGCATCCCAGCACTGCCCCATGAGAGGTCTCAAAGCTTCTTGTGCTTTCTAGACGGTGAGGCTGCATGCCCAAGATCACCCCTCCCCCAAATTGAAGTCCATGGCGCATTAGATGATAGTATGGTACTGGCTTCAGCCCAAGGCATTCCCTCGGCAACGGCATTCTAGCGATATTAGAAGGGCATGTCAATTTTGATTTCATATTGAGTGCGGGATTCGATGTTGGGATCTAGCTTTTCTGGGAAAAGAAGGGAAGGCAGCTAGGCTCCCATGGTTGGACACAACAAAAAAATATCTTTTCTGAGTTGGTGACATACACTAGTGGGAGGACGGAGGCGAAGTAGGTTCGGGGTGGATGCGCCGCCATGAGCCGGTACGCGGGGCTGATAGATCAAGGCCGCTATGAGCGAGGCGGTCAGACTCCAAGAGCACTGGGCGGGTGGGTTAGTGTTAGCCTCGACCGGGTGATGCTTTCTTAGAGAGAAGAACGATTTATAAGTAGAGCATAATTTGTTTTTATATACGTAGGCCAACTAGCTTAGTAGGTTACCAAAGTAAGAATTATGTACGAAGGTTGTGACATCCAGTCCAACACGCCCTAGCGTGGCGACCTCGTACTGACTTTTTCCCCCTTTTCTTTTGAAACACGACTGCTAACTGATTCTTTTAAATCTGAGCCATCAATGTTTATGATTAACATAAGATCAACGGATATAAATAGATGACGGAAGGAGAACTAGGAAATCTTCCGTCCTTTAATATTAGGTATAGATTAAGTGAACTTACAGGTAAGTCGTGATTTTACCTAGCAAAATAAACACTTTGCTCTGCTCAGTTTTCTATCCATGACCTTCCTCTTCATGTGGTGTCTCTATTCCAACCATAGTAGGATTGAGACAATTAGGCCTGACAAGATCTAGCTTGGGAACTCGAGAGCTTGATCTTGTTCCCTTTGACACTGAGCTCTCTCCTTCCCCCTCCTCCCTCCCTCGGTGTCTCGGTCCATTAATAAAAATAAATAAATAATATATTATGGTATCAATCTGACATTTTTTATTGACGTCTTATTTCTAGTATTTATTGATACATTTCTTTTAGATGGATTTTTTCTTATTTTTCTCAACCACCATAAACTTTTCCAAGACATAAAGTCAATGGAAAATTTCCTATAAAATACTCCATAGAGATATTTCAAGAAAGAACAACAGTACAATAAACAATCCATGAGAGCAATACCGCCAAGGATTTCCATCCTCCAATTTTTCTATGAAAATCGTTTTAGTCAAACAAGCCCTAGAAGTCGGGAGGGAGGCACCACATGGGGAGACAATGGTGACCCTTAATGTAGTATCGTACTGACAGGATGCGCTCCACGTCATCACCACCATCAAGAACGCTTTGGTCTTTCCTACGGAACATTAGGTCACCATATTCTGATTTTTTGAAGTATTCTTCCTCGAACTCTTGGTCCTCTTTGCTAGCTCCAGAGTGATGGTTCGAGTAGTATATGTGGTTTCTTTCTACACATGCCCGCCCACCAGCCGGCATTTGCGCCACCTTGGAGGTGCATAGTAGCCCCAAGAACAATGCACAATCACCCAAGCTACCCACCTCCTCCCACTCATATTTGCATGCGTCATCATCAACATTTGTGACTTTTAACACCTTAAAGAAAGGCTTGTAGTTTCGCAACCATCGACTCATAACTGCCACCGCCAGCTTACCATTGAACTCGCATATGTATGAGGCTTCGTCCAAGAACTAGCTCATACAAATAGGATCAGCGCCCCTTTGGACGACCATCGGGTAGGCGGCGCTAACTATGGGTGCACCATCTTCATTAACGTCAATGTCGAACGTGCACAAGGTCTTGCTATATGCTAGGCCAAAAAGCTCATAGCAGAATATGATGTCCCCAACCCGCTCCATGTCACATCCTTGTATGGTACATCCGCCGTGTGGAGAGCCAATCTTACACAGTGCAACGTTGCGTCCAGTAGTCATGGCGACAAGAATGCAGTCACCCGAAGTGGTAACCTTGGAAAAGATTATTTTCTAGATGAGGTCTCGTCCATTGTGGTTAGTCAATCGAAAATTCCGTTGGTTCTTGAGACATAGCAACTTGGTCGATCCTTCTACAACTCCCATCCAGCCTCCATCATAATCTTTCAATTGTCGCGATTCATCTGCCGTCATGACCATCCGGAGGGGCTCGTCGGGAAGGTTTGACCAGTCCACTGCCGAAGGCGAGCACCATTCTTGTTTCGTGCCCATGGTGCCATCGCGAGTGGCCATTTTCACAACGCGACGTCCTTGCAGTTGCAGTCCTATCTATTGCTACGTACATACAGTCTGGGAGATAGAGCCACGACTCCACCCGTATTCATCAGACACGAGACATGCCAAACAGAGCAAAAGCACTCGCACGCCCCGGCGGTACCCCACATGAGTCCAACTACCATGCAACCAATGCCAGACATGCCACCCGATGTCAACCGGTGGATCTGCAACACCGCCGCATGGCTATAGGCCCACACGAGTCCAACTACCACCATGCAGCCAAACGGTGTACCAAGCCCGAGTGGCGACGTCGTGCATGGCTATAGGCCCTAGGCACGCTTGAGATCGAGCACCAACAACCAACACCTCACTTGAAGGACCACAACTACGTGCATGCATCTGGCACCGCGCCGCCTGCACAAAGCCTACAACCATGTGCCAGATCAAGCCGGTCCGCCGCCGCCGTCTGCAAAGTTGTTTACACGCCATCACGTAGAATCTCCGTGGGTGCCTCTAGGGAAATTCCCACCGCCGCCCTCCCTAGAGCCTGCCCAGGCTTTGGCGACTGGTTCCTCAGGCGGCAGTGAGGTGAGGGGGAGGAGTAGGGTCCGAACTTGGTGGCGTTAGTGCCAACATGTCGCCTGCGGGGGTGGGAGGCTTGTTTCCTCTGATTTAGTATTTGATTTCTAACCTAAGAACTGATTGCATATGAAACACTTTTTTCTTGATTTCTGAATCCTTCACACTCTCTTCTAGCATTGTCTTGACCTCTACTTGGTCCACCTACATGTGCATTGAATATTTCCACTCCCAGAATGCCCTTCAACATCAAACTGGTACTCAAATGTATTGTTCCACAAATTTGTGTTGGTGTTTAATGAGGAACTGGAGATATGCTAAATCAACAAGGAGATATACTAATTGATTGCTGTCATGGCCAAATGACGTGCAGAGCTTGCTCTTGAGCAAACAGAAAAGGAGTGGTACTAATCGGAAATATAATCTGTAGCCGAGGTGCAATGCAAGGTAAATTCTTGTTAGCGTGAAGATTGAAATGTCCAAGAGCTTCCCTGCAGCCGACATGCTGGATGCCTCCCCACCCCAACACGACAAACATGCCACCAAACAATGAATCGACCGAGACCTTCAGTTCTGAACATAACAAGTTCAAGATTCCACATCAATGCCAATTATCAGTAATGCATGGGCAACGAAAACAACCACCGCTTGCATCCGCGACGAAAACAGTGGCTGCGTACGCCACTCTCCTGGCTGGAGAGCAACGAGTGCATGAGCCGCTAGCTGACTACTACCACATTGTCCCAACTCAACTTCTTCTACAATATGCATGTGTTAGCACATGATCCTCCGCTCTGTCAATGCTTACAGAAGCTAACTTATTAAGGTTCGTTATTTTTGGTGGCATTATTGTCGTAGTTACGTGACCAGTCTGACGAATCTAATTAGCAGATAGTAGGCCATCTTACCCTTTACAACTTATTATGTAATTGATTAGTTATAATCAAAACCATTGATTGGCCTCAGGATTTGAAAAAAAGGTAAAGGGTTTGTGCAGGAGCACACCTCTGGATAAACTTCCTATCGTTTGTCTGAAGCATTCATGTCCACGGTCTAAGAATTTTGAGCTTGGAGGAACGACAACTTCGTTGAATATGTGAATGTGAAAATTATGGTACAATTTAGATTTGACACTAGACGAATGGATAGCTCACCCTAAACTAAATGTGAAAAGGCAGATTTTATAGGGAACATGCTTTTTGAGCTTCGGCTTGTTGACCGCGGCACCGGCTGCCAACATTTAGTGTGCATTTGTCATACTTCTAATATGTTAGCGAACTTTATTTGTCCATGTGCCACCTAACATGAGCAGGTTTTCTGGTTATTCCAAACATAATAAATCATTACTTGTATTGGTGGCAGAGTAATTGAGCCGTATTTCAAGCATGACCTACTATTGAAGGTGGGGGTTTGAATGAATGGTAGACCATACTATATTAAAGGACTCCAGGGCTTCATATGTCTTGAACTATTTAATCATCATCGAGACATTGATCTTCATCTCAAGTCACTCTCTTCTTTGTGTCAAAACTCTCGTAGTACCTCATTATAGCAACTGCTCAAACTATAGGATGGACTTGATCGATGCCATGGATTTATTTTCATAAGAGAACCATTTCGAGCATCTAACTAGGCATGGAAGGCATATGGAAAGAAGGAGTCACTTGTTGTGTCCCATCTTGTACATCAGGCGTCCGATAGTCTATATCCTTGGAATAAGTCGTGTGCCTGGATCTTGTCATTTTAGGTTGACGCTAGTTCAGTCGTACACGTACACACCCACCTCATGCATGTAGATAATTCCCAAGCCAAGCAGGTCGAGTAGAACGTGTGTCAAAAGAGGAAGCAAGCGTACGTAGCTATCGAAGCATGCACATGGTACCATATCTTATGCATGGTACATTTTCTATTTCCCCTTATCTATATGAATTCTGGCAGAGCGCCTGCCTTTTATCATCAAAACAAAATATCTTATGCATGAGGTCATGGAGCATGAGCTTACAAAATCAGTTCCACAGTTAGATGAAGCAGGGTTTGCCAAAATCTGAGAGACGCACAGAGATTTCTTGTGTAAGAACTTGCAAGATATTGCTGTCTTTCGGTTGCTCAACTTGCAGCTTCCGGTAAAAAGGTTTAGTCCTGCATGAATTGTGACCACTAATCAAACGAAGAAGAAGAAAAGTGTGTTAATCATTCACGGATAAATTTTCAAGCTATCCATTTTCTCCCTGACTCATTAGTTTTAGGCATTCCTATACCTATGGAAAAATCAAATGCAGCCAAAACCAATTTATTCAGCGAAAACGTGACTACCACAATTCATGCAGGAAGGCCGCGGTCCGGACTAGCTAGCATGCAGAACATGCGAACTGACACAGAACATGAATGAGCGCAACAAACTACTCCCAACGTCGCCCAAACAAAGAGATTCGATTTTCTGGTCATGTGGGTGCACCTATACACCCGGGAGCAACCACACCTTTGTCAATTTAGTTTTTTTTTTGCACTTTCTTCCTGTGAATTTCTGCTATGAAGATTAATCTAACAAATGTTATTTTACTCTCCGAGCCCCTCAGTTTCCAACAATTAAATATCTCAGCATCCAAGTTCTAACCAAGCTTGAATCTATATTACCTCTTAGGCAAATCAAGTAATCCATATCTTGACTGTTAATGCAACGGATGTAGTGGCGGACGTCAGTTTGAAGCTGCTCGAGCGGTTCTTGTGGACAGCAAGGTTTCAAAGTCAAAGGAGAACGACAGACTATTGATTCTTCTCCACTACACAACCAGTCCTAATCAGCCAGAAAATAAGCATGTATGGTTTAACTCCGAAAGCGGATTTGCTGGCAGAACAAGTTTCTACGGGCTATGGGCCTGCTGCAGAATCGCGCTACGAGATTTGTGTTGTATTCAGCGTGTCTGCGCGTAGAAGGTATCTTGTGTACCGAACTGTTGCCCATGTGTACACATTTTCATATATGAGATTTGTGTTGTATTCAGCGTGTCTGCGCGTAGAAGGTATCTGTTGCGGCATACAGATCGGCAGATCCGTTAATATACTTGGGATTTCACTTTACTTCATGGGGCAATCTGACCTATTTTGAGATCTGGTGGCTGGGAAAGGAAATTTCTCATTTCAGGCGACGGCTACATGGAGGCGGAGTTCAACTGGGAGATGAGGTCGGCCCGGTAAATAAATCTATATTGCAATGCTACTTGGCAGCAGTACGCTACTGCTTCTTTTCAAGTTTGGCATTTTGCTACAAATTAAATGGATGCTTGCGGAAACTTTGCTGCATCTATAGGTTTTGAAGCCGCTCTTGTTCTGAAAGTTCTATACATGGGAGGAATTTGCTCGATCCATTCATGACATTCAATCAACTGCTGCAACGGGCTACATGGAGCTTATGGTTATTGGGTGCACCCGCCGGGGACGGTAGAACGGGTTATTTTCAGCCGATTTGAATGGTGAGCTAATAACAGGCTAGGTGTGTAGGCATCGTAGGCTATTCATTATCTTCGGATGTGGCGCTTTCTTGCCAGATGTGGCGCTTCACAGATTTATTTATTTTTCCTTTTTTGCTCGGATTTTCAGCCTACCTGAATTGTGAGACTTTTGTTACACTTTTTAATAATATGGCTGGCCGGAGTTGATCCTCATTTTCCAAAAAAAAAAACATTGTACTTTCCATCATCGCCAGGAGAACTAGGCAGTGTGTATGCCAATTCGTTTTAAATTTTCATGATAGCTGCTCTAGCATTGAAATTAGGAAGAAAAATTATAGCCAATGAAATATCAATTCCACATGCAGGGATATTTTGGTGATTTTTTTATTGCTGATACCGAGTTTGCATGTTGGGTTGGCAACCTGTAAAATGAGTATTCTCTGTATGTGTTTTGGAGGCTCCAGGTATGGCGACTTTGCTATAATTGCTCTAGTATTGTGTACTTTATGTTAATGCTTTGTTATTATCACATGGGCACATTTTTGAGGAGAGAGAGAGAGAGAGAGAGAGAGAGAGAGAGAGAGAGAGAGAGAGAGAGAGAGAGAGAGAGAGAGAGAGAGAGAGAGAGAGAGGGAGGAAGGAAGGAAGGAAGTAGTGTAGGTACAAGTGTTAGCA
Organism: Aegilops speltoides; assembly: GCA_021437245.1. NCBI lineage: Eukaryota > Viridiplantae > Streptophyta > Magnoliopsida > Poales > Poaceae > Aegilops > Aegilops speltoides. The sequence continues at coordinate 57,252,653 of CM038146.1, forward strand.
GCCAAGAACCAATGAAGTGGGATCATTTCACCCAACTTCTACAAGAAGTGCTAGCTAGTGGCGTTAATGCAAAAAATTCTTATATAAGAGGACTCAAGGGCTGCACACCATCTTAGAATTTTCATTTACGAATGAGACATTGACCTTTCTTCCATAGGCTTTCTCCTAGTTCTACTAAAACTCTGTAGAACTCCCCGATCTACTGCTAACTGAAATTGCAATGAAATACTTGATCGGTGGCCATTCTATCCTTGTTTCTTTAGGAGGGCAGGGTTTACTTCAAGATTCTAAAAATGTTGGGCATAGGGAAAAGAGCAACCACTTATTGCATCTATAAATGCCGATACAGGATCTTCAGAAGATGAAGTCATCTCCTTGGCTAGAGCGGCCAATACGGGAAGGGGAGTTCCACCGGCAACCGAAGTATGGCACAGGGTGCCGCAGGATACACAAGGTTTGGATTTGGCACAAGGACTACTCGTGGAGGTGGGCGGGGTTGAAGGGTGGTGGGGCGGAGAGAGACAAGCTGCCAGGGGCAGCGGCCGCTAGGTAAAGAACGGGCGGAATCCCTCAAAATCGACCGTGCACCGTCCCGAGACTATCACCGCAGCTCAGAGAAGGGGGGCGATGTCGGAAACGACGAGAAACCCTGTCGTCGATATGGGACGCCATCCCTAGAGGAGATTCCCCCCTACACCACCGGGCAGCAATGGCGCGCACGGAACAACAGCACAACCAGGAATACCCCGCCGCCACCTTCCCTACAGCATTGGGCGGCAATGGTTTCCCTTGTCGCCTGTGCGAGTGACACTGGGTTCAGACTTGTGTTCCAAAGGGTCGGTAATCGTAGTCTTGCATGTATGAACTTGATGGCTCAAAGCGCTTGGGTACCTTGTTTTCCATTTCGTTGTACACTTTGTGTGTATGTATCATTAAGATTCGGACATGTGGTCCACTAGGTGTATCTCGAATAATTTGTAGCATGTTTCGTTAACAAGGCTGACATAAGCAGTACCCAGCAGGTGGCTTCTTGAGGACACTGGATTAGATGTTGTCCGTTGATGCTGCCGTTAGGGCACATCTTTGTAATTGTAGGTGTAGCAATTTTTTTTGCCTCGAATGTGGCTTTGGATCGATCTTTGTATTTATTTTGTCAGACTTTGTTGAATAATTTAATAAAGATGGATGCATGCATCATTTCGGTGCATAGGCCGGGGGTAATACAGTGCTAATCTGTCTTTTTTCTACCAGCTTAAGCTGTAGATCTTTTAGTAATGATTTGGTGGCTTGCTGCCTCAATTTTCTGTTGATTGCTGATGACATCATCTTTCCCTTTTGTTCACCATCGAGTTTCTCCTTTTATGTATGTGATCCTATTGAGCTTTGAAGATAGATTATGGGTTTTGCTCTTTCAGATCTCATATTAATCTTCTTGAATTTTGAAGTTTGAGGAGGTGACTGTAACAGGACCAACTAATCTTATCAGATGGCCTAATTAACAAGAGAACTCAGATATAGGATGACTAAGCACAGAGAGCCCAAGGCTCAGTCATATTCCAGCTTCATTCTTCCCCACCATTGATTTAGTACAGCTTTTTACTAACTTTGTACTAAATCATAGGCACTTATTTTGGGACGGAGGGAGTGCATGACGGGTAGTAACGACTTGTCCTAAAGGTTGCATCAGTTATACAAGATTATCTTGCGGTAGGTATTCCTTTCACTCAATTTACTCAGGGATATGTGTTACCTGAAGTTTCAGAATTGACTCAGTAGATAGATATATCATACATGACAACTCCGTGTTTCCTTTTTTTTCAAAATTCGTTGTGGTGTTTTGCGACCACTAATTGCTTGTCCACTTTCTCTGTTTCGTTTTTTTTTGTAACAAGAAAAGTGGCCCCCGCAAATTCATGGGCTAGAATTTAAGAACTTTACGACATGCAGGTAAATGAACATATTATTTGATTTGTAAAAGGAATTTCAAACCAAATGTGATAATATATACAAATGTAAGCCTTCGGCAACATATATTCGTGTTTGGATGTTCCCATTACCGGCATGTACTACTTAATCTGGTTAATACGGAGATTCTGATTTATACACCTAGGTGGTACACATGTGCGAAGCATAAGGGTCAAACTATACACGTTGCCATATATACGAAATTTTCTCTGAGAATGACATGAGGTTTCGGAGTTCAGGTGGCCACAAAAATACAAATGCACAGGAAATTACTCCCTCCGTTCCAAATTACTCGTCGTGGTTTTAGTTCAAATTTGAACTAAAACCATGACGGGTAATTTGGAACGGAGGGAGTACTTTGACATAAAGATTCTCATTAATTGTTGGTAATTACGCTAATGTTAATAATTAATACAGGTATAAAGTTACGTTACAGGTAAACCTCAAAACTATAAACTCAAGTTACTATAGGTATACAACTACTGCTCCTCTTTTATATGAAGGGGTTGCTTAAATGCTTCCATCAGTCTCAAGCTTCACTGCAAAGATCTAAGCAAACTACAGCGTAGGTATAGTATGTACAGTGTAGTTGACACTTGTAAAACATTAACGGTACATATATAAGGTTATGGCTGAGTACACACCTCTGTACCCAAGATGGTAGATATTTCTTCAGTTAGTATGTTGAAGTTCTAAATCTCTTTCTTCGGGCATAAATCAATTACCTGGAAACTACAAGATACAATTAACGAACAATACCGGGAACCTAAGCCTCCTGTTGGTGTCTAGCTTCACCTAGCCCTCGCCTACAGCTCGCCGGAGCTCTCTCTTCCTCTGTACTCTAGCTCAAACGATCAAGGGAAGGAGAAAGGTGGACACAGAAGGTTTCCGGCGCTCATACACCGCCGCACCTACCGCCTCGTATTTTCTCCTCGAGCAAACAACTCGAGCCGCACAGCTGTTACTACGTCACCGTGCAGATTTATACCCAGGGCCAGCGACCGGGCACGCACCCACACTCCTGCTCCCTCGCACCCACGATCCGCCCGCCTTGCTCGCGGCAGCGACGGGCTCCAACGCGCAGCTCACGGCGGGCCTCAACAGATCGTGCACGAGCTCCCCCACACGGCTCGCCAACAGACCAAGCCTACTACGACCCATCCTGTGTACACGCACACGGACGCCCAAACGCTACCCACACACGCACACACGCACACACACTCGCAGACCCGATGCGCCCGTCATGCCCGGCGCGCATCCATACACGCGCCCGACTCGACCGGCTCGCCACCGCGGCTTATTTGTCCAACACTCTCCCCCTAAGACGTGGCTCGCAGGAGCCCGTCGTCCTCGACTCCGGCTTCCGCCAGCAGTGCTCGCTTCGCCTCCGGCGCCTTCCGCAGCAACGTGCATTCGCGCTTGAAGTGGCCGCGCTCGCCGCACTTGTAGCAGCGCCCGCGTCTATTGCCGCCGTCCCTCGTCGCCACGCTGCGCACGTCGTCGTCGTCCCGAGCGCCACCGCGTCGCCGATCCCGCGCTGCCCAATGCGCCGCCGTCATGAGCAGCTGTCCGTCCGCCTGCTCGCCGCCGTCCTGCCGTCGACGCCGAACTTGTTCGTCGAACGCGCGCGGCCGCCCGAGCGCTTCGTCAAACGCCATCATCGTCACGACGTGGAACTGCTCGATGCCGGCGACGACGGGGAAGAGGCGATCCAGCACCGTATCCAGCAGCTTCACAAGCGCTGCGTCGCCCAGCGTCTCCCCGAGGTTGGCATACCTCGCCGCCATCGCCGCGAGCCTCCCGCCGTACACGTCGAGCTCCTCGCCATCCGCCATCTTCAGGCGGTCGAACTTGCTGCGCAGCGTCGCCAGCCTCTCCGCGCGGACCCGATCGGCACCGACGAAACTCACCTTCAGGGAGTCCCATACCTCCCTAGCGGTGAGCTTCATCAATACCTGCAGCAACACGTCCTCTGGCAGCGCTCCGAGCAGCAACGCGCTCACCGTCTTGTCCTTCCGCGCGTTCACCGCCGCATCGCCCGGCGCCACCGCCTCCCACACGGTGTGTACGTCGAGGATGGCCTGCGCCTTGATCGCCCAGACGGTGTAGTTGTCCACCATGAGCATCGGCTTTGCCATCGACGCCGATCCGCCCGCGCCACCGCCGTGAAGAACCAATGCCATAGCCGTCGGCAAGTTGTTGAACCTGAATGTCTGATGCCAATTGGTTCTTCAATGTGTTAGAGTTGATGGTGATGCTGAGGAGGAGTAGTGATTATGAGTACTATGATGATGATGATGAGGAGGAGGAGGAGAAGTTATTATTATAACTAGTGACCAAGTTGTTATATGATGTCTCATGGATGAAAATGGTGTTGGGTAACCAAGCAGAAAACAAAAAATTTCCGACCTACGCACCAGCCCAGGACCACTATGGAGACTACATACATGGTTTGATCTTTTTCGTTACCGACTCGCACTACAGGAAACAGGAAATTTGCCGTCAGTACTGCACTTTGCCGTCAGCATTTCATCGGGACAGACGGCAAAGACTAATTTTGCCAACAGTTGCTGACGGCAAAGAATAAATGACGGCAAAGACTAATTTACCGTCTGTAAAAACATTAACAAACGGCAAAGTATCTTTGCCGTCTGTAGATTCTTTTTACAGACGGCAAAGAGCTCATTTTGCCGTCTGCAGAAAAAACCACAGATGGCGTTGTCTTTGCCGTCAACAGTTTTGTAGACAGACGGCAAAGTGAGCTCTTTGCCGTCTGCAAATAAACACACAGACGGCAAAGAGAAAACACAACCCACGGATCACGCCCACGGATCGATGACTTGGCAGCAGCATCCACCGTAGATGCACATCCCACCCCCACCACTCTCTCTCCTTCACGTTGCGGGGCCCAACCCAACCACCCGCAGCCCATCAATCTTATCCACCCACGACCCGTCTCTCTCTCTCCTCGTATCTCTCGCCCGCATCGATCCAAAGCTTCCGCTGCGCCCACGACCGTCTCTCTCTCTCTCTCTCTCTCTATCTCGCGGCCGCCGCCCGCGTCCCTAGCCCTCTCTTCTCCGTTACCCCTCGCACCACAGGCCGCCGCCGCTCGGGTCACCAGCCGCCTCCGCCTCTCTAGCCGCTGGCCGCCGCGGCCGCTCGGGTCACCAGTCGCCTCCGCCTCTTGGGCCGCCGGCCGCCGCGGCTGCTTGGGCCAGTGGTCGCCGCTCGTGCCACCGTCGCTCAAGCCATCGGCCGTCGCCCGCGCCACCAACCGCCACCTCCGCTCGAGCCATCAACCGCCTCCGCCGCTCGGGCGCTCGGGCCAACAACCGCCGCCGCTGCTCGGGCCACCAACCGCCGCCGCTGCTCGGGCCACCGGTCGCCGCTCGCTCCACCCGCTGTCACAGGGAGCATCGACGGATGCCAAGGGCCGCCGCCGTTCGCCCCCAACTGGTTCAGCACGCCGAGCGGCTCCATGGCCGGCGCGGCTGCCGATGGAGGTGCCCCGCGCCTCCTACGCTCGCGCCACCGACTACCCGAGCCAACGCCCCGAGCCCTCTTTCTCTGTAAATAAGTTGTACAAGTATTTTGTAATTTGATCTCTGTAAATAAGTTGTAGAAATATTTTGTAATTCGATCTATAAAGAATTTGTTGATGTTCAGATCTGTATGTTTTTTGCGTGATAATGTTGTAGTAGGATTTTGCTCTAGTCCTAAATGTCTTGTCGATGCTCTTGTGTCCAGCGTATATTTTTTTAAATTAAAAAAACCCTTTGCCGTCTGTAAAGTAGTTGGACTGATGGCAAAGATCGCCTTTTAGCTGAAGGCAAAGACGCTACTTTGCCGTCTGTTGTTATTTGTGCAGACGGCAAAAGACTAAGATTGGCTTACGGCAAATTCTTTGCCGTCATCCCGATAAACAGTAGACGGCAAAGTATTCTTTGCCGGCTATTCTTTGCCGTCTGACTTTGCCGTCTGCTTCCTGACGGCAAAATCTTTGCCGTCTGGAATTTGGTCTTTGCCGTCTGTAATCCACAGACGGCAAATCTCCTGTTTCCCGTAGTGTCGTAGTGCAGCGGGAAGTGGAGTCGATGACGATCGGTGGTGCAGATACCCGCAGCTAGGATTTACAACCTCCCAACCGCGAGGATGTATACCCTCATCTGCTCCTCAGATACCCCTCCGAGAGGCGGTCGAACAGCCCCCCGGACGGTGTCACGGATAGCCCTTTGGGAGGCACTCACGAACTAAGACCGAAACTACGATCTCTCTACAGAGTTGCATACATAAGGTGTCATCTATCCAGCAGGGCTTCGCCGTCCAGAACTAGTTCCTGCCGGAACCGAGACAGCCTTACGGCTCTACGAAACTGTTTCGCTGGGAGGGAGAGAGAAGCCAGATCATGCATGGCACTTGTATGTGAGAAAGAGTGAGTGTGGAGGGCTGCCCCTCCACCTCTATTTATAGGAAATCCCAAGGGGTAGGATAGTTTAACACAAAAACCCAAAATGCACATGAATGAAGTCCTTCCTCAAGGGCATAAGAGTGAAACCAAGGAACAAGAGGGGCTCCAAGGTGGAGCCCCAAGTGTGGCCGGCCACACCCCTTGGAGGGCCCCCATGAGGGCCTCCCAATCCATCCATGTTATCCCTAGATCTTTTGAGTAAAGCCCCAAAAGGTGGCTTTCCATAAAATATCCCAAAAAGCACTTTCACTATTCACGACGACATTTTTCAGCGTCCGTTCGAACTGAAAATATTTATGTGGGCTTAGGACATTTCCAATACCCACCATAATAATTTTCAACGCGTTCTGGAACAATTCCATTTTAGTGATTTTCATCTGCGAAACGCATCTGAAGTGGCTCCGGCAGCTCCGGAACATTTCCGGTTTTTATCTCAGAAAATTCCAAAAAGCTTCCAGAATGATTCTGGCACCCTCCAAGAATAATCAGGCATGTGCCGAAACCAATTTGACTTAATGGTATATCCCAAAACAACTTTCCAGTATTATCGAAACTTATCCGATGACCTCTCTCTGCTGTACGATTCCGCTGTCCGAAACCATTCCGGTGTCCGAAACCTTTTTCGGTGATTTTCTCTCAGACTCCCTGTCTAGTATTCAGCAGATAGATGACCCTTAAGCGTGTGACCCTATAGGTTCGATGAAGTATAGACATGACCCGGAACCCCTTCCAATCAATGATCAACATCGGAGCCGTGGACACCCATATTGACCCATATACCCACACGAATGAATATTCGAGTGAACCTCCAGTTGCCGTGTGCTATTCCTGTTCCTGCGCGATATGTTACAAAGACCCGAGGTGAGATTTACTTGCATCCCCGTGGATCAACAACTTGTCCACTATGCTGGTTACCTCGTTACTGGTTTTGTTCTCTTTTCTCGTTTCCGTGTTCCGACATCCCTGTGATCAAATCACACTGTGTCTGGCCAGACGATGTTGGATACCGTAACACCGAGAGGGCCCGAGAATATCTCTCCATCGTCGGAGGAGCAAATCCCAATATTGAGCTATCAAGTTACTTGACACACTTTTCCATGAACCCGTAAGCCGCCGTAATAGCCATCCATTTACGGATGACGTTTAACAAACCACAAAGTTCATGAAGCAAGCATGAAGAAACTCGATACTATCATGGTCTAAGGAATCATGCAAACGTTAACCATCTCTGTTTTATTTACCATTAACTTGTGACGAATGAATCTCATAGCGTAACATCAAACCGGGTCGATTCAACACAAATGTTTTCTTAACATTGTGCCCTCAAAGTTGCTGGCATAGACATGCCCATGATTAGGAAAACGGAACCATCATGCAACACTTGAGCTAGTCTTAGAGGCCAAACTAGGAATAATTCTTACCGTTTATTATTCCACACGTGCATATGAGTCTTCCTCCGAGCCTCGTGGATATTGTAGACTCGAGAATCATTGCAGTTATAGCATGGAACATAAACATAATTATGAACTCAGAGATAAATAATATCATTTATTATTGCCTCTAGGGCATATCTCCTACAGACTCCCACTTGCACTAGAGTCAATAATCTAGTTAATGCTAATGCACTTTACACCTATGGCATGCTGGTGTAAAAAATACTTCGCATGTGGTATAGCCTGATGTCCATCAGATCTGACAACTTCAGCTCCGTGTCTATCTCTGCATATCCTCGCGATTTTATGCTTTCACAAAATGCATATTTTGTGCAGACTTGGCTTTGTATAAATGTGAATCACAGGTTGTACTTGGATTCCTCATACTGAGTTATTGAGAAACTACCTGCAGTAGTGTCCATTTGACAAAAGCCATATTGGAACCATACTAAGTTCATGAATGAACTATATGATTCAACATCTTGTCTGTCGCTTCTAAAGCGTCAACATACTTAGTCATTTGTTATAGAATTCGCCACAGTATCCTATTGGGAACAATTTCCAACTACCGTGCCACCATATTGTGTATTACACAAAACCCTTAACTTAAATCGAAAATCGCATGGAGAAAAGATGAAGATCGTATCGATGTAACATTTTACAACGAACTCTTCATGATCTCCGCTTGCAAGAAAACATATCATCAGTACTTACTCTAGTACTCAATGACATCTTTCACTGTTGTCCCATGATCAGTACTTTGATCACTTTACTATCCATACTCGCAACACCTTGGGAGTATCAGACATATCTGGTTGTTTTACATACCATGGAATACATGATTAATCCAAACACAAAAGTGTGTGGAATCTGCATCATGTATTTTGCTCATCAGTGTTTTGAGACACCGAGTCTTGCAAAAAAAGTCTTTCACACTACTAGGGAAAAGCCTATACACAGAATCTTACCAGCAGCGCTCTTCAAAATACCACGCTACTGCTACTTAGCAGCAGCGCGTGTCTGCCAAACGCTCCATCGACTTAGAAGTAGCGATGGCGCGTGTGTAGCCTACAGCGCTACTGCTATAGTTGCCATGACCTTGGCCCCCGCTAGCTATAGCGATGGCGCACTTCATCAGAGAGCTACTTCTACTCAGGTTAGTTGTGTAGTAGCGTTTTGGCAAACGCGCTACAACTATCCCTACCTTATCCCCACGGAGGACCGCCCACTCACTCACACTCTCACTCTCGCCCGCGTCAACCGTAAATCGTCGTCGCCGCCGCCGCTTGCCTCGTTAAATCCGCCGCAGAGGTACTCCTCCTTTCGTCCCACCTCCATTCTCCTCGCACATCCTCCCTCCGCCTGTGGCCGCCCCTCCCTCCTCCGTCGCCGCCCTCCTCCCTCCGCCTGCGGCCGCCCCTCCTCCCTCCTCCACCGGCAGCCCTCCTCTCACCGCCCTCGACCTCGCCGCCCCTAGCTAGCTACCTCTCCATCGCCCCCACCCCCTGCCACTAGTTAGTACTAGATTTGGTAGTAGTAGATGTTAATTTAGGGTTAGCTAGTACTAGATGTTGCTTAGTTAGTACTAGATTTTTAGTAGTAGTATTGGTAGTTGAACTACTTTAATTGTAGTTGAACTAGTTTAGTAAGTAAATTAATAAACTAGTTGAACTAGTTGAATTAACAGAACTAATCTATTTTAGTAAGATAATTAATATAACTAGTTGAACTACTTTATTTTTAGAAAGAACTAGTTTTTTTTTCTATTTATAGTAAGTTTATATTTAGTAAGAACTAGTTGAATTAATAAAACTAGTTGAACATGTCATGTTTGTTGTTAGTGATAACTTATATGGTTTCAGGTGACCTCCGTCGTCCCCGTCACTGACCCCCTCCGACATCCCCGCCGTCGTCGCAGTCACCGATCCCCTCCGACATCGAGGTGAGACCAGCCAAATATCCTTGTATATCTTGTGTTGTTGCTCAAATTGGATGTGGTTGCCCAAGTGGCCGTTCATGTTAAGTTTACATCTCCGAGTGGCCTATGTTTTGCCGGAGTGTTGATTAATTTCCGTTCTGGCAAATTTCAGGCGCTCGATATGTCCTTTTTTAGCAAAGGTCATGCCGGATTTTGTCGTGAATTCTGGCATGACTTGTGCTAGAATATGCACAAGTTTAATCTTTGAATTATGATTGTAGGAAATGTTGTACTCGGACGATGACGGTCTCCCGGGGGAGTGTAGCTGGTGCCACGACGATCGAGGTATGTGCGACAGGTTCGTTCGGCTGGACGACGATCGGCGCTTCAGCATTAAACTCGAGGAGACCTTCGATTGTGAAACGGTGCGCAACAACGACAAGTGTTTTTTTCTCCATTAAGCATGACTTCAACTATTTCAACGTCTAATTTTCATATTTTACAATTCGACTAGCTTATCCCATGCCATGCAAGACGCTATGTCTTGGAGAGGATGGGTTTTGAAGACCATGAAAATTTCGAAACAAAGAAAATACACCTAAGGACCCATCATGATATGGATTTTGAAGTAAATCTGTACAATGCTCAGAGCGTAACCCATTTTGGTTGCCAAAATTGGGAAGCACTTTGCAAAATGTATGGTTTTTATGAGGGTATGATTGTCACCATGGATCTTGGTGATCCTGACAGCGAGGAAGACAATATGGACATTTGGGTCCTTGTTGATACGCTTCCGATTGTACCGCTATGTGAGTTTCTCAAACATAGTTATTAACTAATTTATATTGTTTATTTCAAAATAGTTGATAGCTTATCTCCATTGACAGCTTATTTTGATTCTTCAAAGACTGTGCGGAAGATGGTAGATAAAACCCACTACACCGAAGGCACCCAATTAACGTATAAGGAGAAAAATCATCTGATCGCATTTTGTACTCTTCTTGAGAATTACAATGACTATTATCGAACTCCTCCAAATTATGGTGAATACGTGCCACTTGTGCATGTGTTGAACAACGATAACTTCTCTGGAGATACCCTGGTAAGATTTTTTAATATTACGACATCCGTGCATTTTTTGCATACTTCTAAAACTAGCACATCATTGCTAACTACGAAGTTATTATTATGTTTTTCAACAGAAACTCCCGATGGATTGTGTGCCTCATCTGACGTCTCGGCATGGTCGCCTCTCAGTTCTGAACATACTGCCAGGTAAATCTACGGAGCTCACCTGTGCATATCGGATTTCTAAAACCTGTGAACACATGATCATCAGAGAATGGAAGAAATGTATGGACATTCGCAAGGAGGTTCTTGGAAGTAACATTCAGCGAAAGGCAAGAATGGGAGACAGGCTAATCTCCATTCTCCATAATGGAGAGTCAGGGGCTATCTTGGTTTTTGTTATTTTACCTTAGAAAATGTAGTAGGTCTTAATCGAATGTAATAGGTCCTATGAGGTACAATATGTTTATTATGTGGTAATGTGTTAGAGTTGATAATGATGATCTTGAGGAGGTGTTATGTGATGTCAATGATGAAAACGATGATATTGAGGAGGTGTTATATGACAATGATGTATTATGATGCTAAGTTGTTAATGATATGTTGTTGATGATGATATTATTATATCATTGGGTGAACGAACCGCGGATTAGTTTCAAGTGGATGGACATCCACTTGAAACTAGTCCACGGTTCTTTCATCCCATGATGTAATAACTCATTATGATGTAAAAACAATCTCTTAATTCCTGTTGTATGAAAACTTGTGTAAAGGTGTATGAATACAACATGAAAAAGAAAAGAAATAAAATACTAAATAATAGTAGTAGCGCGGGTAAGGAGAAGCGCTACTACTAATTACCAGTAGCGATGTTCTAAAGAACCGCTGCTACTAAGTCAATTTAGCAGTAGCGTGTGTCAAGACACGCTATTGCTAAGCATTAGCTGTAGCGCCTTATAAGTAGCGCTCCAGCCCGCGCTACTGATAGGCCCAAAACCCGCGCTGCTGCTAGGCTTTTCCCTAGTAGTGTCATGTGACTCCGGCAAGAATCACTCCTTGTTGTTCTTAGTGCTAAACGGTTTTAGCATCTCGTCAATATGTATTTATTGCTTAGCCCTATTAGGTAAATCTATCTCCATAGATCATCATGCCTAATATCAAGGCCATTTAGCCTAAGCACTTCATCAAAAAACTATTTTCAAATGAAGTCCTAATTTGTGTCAAGAAATTTATTTCCAATTAACAATGTGTCAAGCACACAAGCTTTAGAAATATTATTACGCTCCCACTTACTTTCTTGAATTACAAGCATCTTCGTTACCCATTGATGAAGGCAAAACCCCTTTTGAGCATTTCATCAAAACACAAAGACTCCAACTCCATTTTGCTCTCTTCTGTCCATCGCTGGAACTCTGAAGTTTGCATCCTTACTAGCATCCTCTGGAACGACAAATTACTTTGAACTGTATCACATACAAGTCCTAGGTTTCATTTCCATCAGATGGAAATCCTTTTGTCATCCATGTTTCATATCTCAAGATTGAAATATGTATTAATTGCTAGTTCAACCCGAACCGACTTTAAGCATTGCTACGATGAAACAACCTCATCGTAGTCAACTCCTTGAACTTGTTATTGCAACAAGTCAAGCTTTATGGATAAAGATTTTTATCCGTATCAGTTTTAAGTTCCATAAATATTCGTTAGACTCTAAGTCTTCCGAAAGGTGTATCAAGGTTTTAATCTTGAATCACTTATATGGAAACTAACTCGGTTTGTATTGGCATTTAGCCAATTCCGGAGTCAGGGCCCATCAACGCTTCCTTGTGTATCGTAGGTATAATGTTGTCTAACAACAATATCTCGTTTGCGCACCTGAGAGGTTTGCATGAGCCTTGCCTACGTGGTTCAGCTGCAAGTACGACCGAAGTTCATACATTTTATTGTAGAGACTTCCGTATCAGTCGCAGTAGGAAACTCTGGAATTACTTCCAAGGTCTCTTTCCTTTGATCTGATGACGAAGATACTGTTTATCTCGTCGAGTTGCACTATTCTCCCACTCACCTTTTTGAAAGAACCATTCTCTTTAAAAGCACACCGTTTTGCGGCAAAACTATTTGCCTCGGTATAGTGGTGGGGGAATACCCAATGACTTGGGATAACCTACAAAGTAGCACTTGTCTGATTTGGAATAGGTCTGTAACCTTTACACAAACCCCATATTCCAAATGTTTAAGAAAATATATAACATGGTTGGGCGTACCATGGTGTCATTTCAACAGACCCAACGAAGCTCTTTTCAGTGTAAAAGCCGCAGTCTCTAAAGCATCACTCTTTAAAAGGGATAATGGCAATTTTATTTATGTCATCTTTGATCTTACCATGTCATAAATGGTTCGATTACATCTCCACGGACTTTCCACTTGCAGTGGTGTTCCGGGAGGTGCAAGTTTATGAAACCCCTTTCACAACTCATCAGACATTCGCTAAACTTGTAACTCAAATATTCCTTTATGCAATCAAATTGTAGAAACATAATTTTCTTGTTACAATAACTTCTACTTCATTTTTGAAAACCTTTCGAATGATTTCAAAAGATCCAGACTTATGTCTCATCAAGTAAATATCCACATATCTACTTGAGTCATTTCTGAAGATAGATAAATCCACTACTAACAACACTTACGGACTACACACATCAAATGCATGATCACCGATAAGTTTGTTGTTCATTCCTTATGGCCTGTGAACGGTATTAGTCACTTCACTTTTCGGAGGAAAGTTGCAAGTGTCAGATGATTCAAAATCAAACGACTTCAAAATCCATCATAATGGAATTTTCCATGCGGGTTTATCCAATGTGACCAAATGTAGTGCCACACTTGTGTGGTATTCTTTTTGTCTTGCGACATTTAGCGTCAGTGTTATGGATGTATCATATTACCATCAATATTCATACATACATCCCATCTTGGATGGAAGCATGGCCCTTCATGTTATTCATAATACTTAACAACAATTGTTGTTCTTATGAACAATTATTTTGCAACAAACATTGTGCAGTGGGCTAGAGTGTATGAAACTCTAAAATGAATCATGAAAGTAAACCCAGAGGTATTTGTATTATTATCAATATTCATAACATACATTTCATTCATAATGAAAGTATGGCCCTTGTGTTATTCATAACATCGAACATAAAAAGTTCTCTTCTGAACAACCTTCTTGCAAGATACCTTATGCAATGGGCTAGAGTTTGAAAAACTCTAAATGAATTATGAAAATAAATATAGACGACAATACACCGGTATAGTAACATTTACTATGTTCCCTGTGTATACCTTAACCTCATTTATGGCTAGCCTTTTAGGCCATAGTAGCTCTTACACTGATTCGTAACAGAATGCAATCGAGCGGGTATCTTTGTGATTAACTCACAATACCCAAGAATTAGTGATTAACATGTTTAACCATAATTCCCAAGAACTATATCTTTGACCAGCCTACTATACATCAAAAACTTGTATGACATCCATACATGAGCTGGATATTCCAGACTTCTTTTCTTTTTGCCACTTTACTTCTAACAGTTTAACTTTTAGTATTTCTCTTACTTCCAGAAAAAGCATCCAACTTCATCATATGAAAGGCTTTCTTCTGGACCCCTCTCTTATCAGTCAAATGCCTAGTAAACACTTTTACTAACAGTTTGCAAAACAAACATTGCTTTGGATATCACATATTTGTTAGCCTTTGTTTGTGCCTGAAAATGATTTTCTGATTCCATGAATATCACATAACTATCCAAACTTTCGAAGTTCGGGTCTCATGGAAGGAAACATATTGCACTTGACTGAAAACGGAATTCTAGCTTTTGGATTGAAGGACGAGAGTCACATGATCCATAGCATTAGCGGGAGAATACCGAAAGTATGCGATAGGACAAAGTCCTTCTCGGCACTCTTGAGGACAATCCTCACATTACGTTACCAACCGTAAAGTTTTAACCAGATATTTAACAGCTTTTCAATTTTAATAGGAAAGGTGGAAACGCGAGCCATTATTCTATAACTATTAAGCATATAATACTTAGACAGTGTCATAATTAATTGCACTGAGAATTTAAACAAGTTAATTCTACAGCGCGCTCCCACTCAAATCAATATCTCTCATAATTGATTGTGAGTGATTCAAGATCCGTATTTCAATTGTTCGCCATTGGTGTAACACCACTGATGACGAAAATCTCAACCGGTAGGCCAACTTGCCAATCACATCTCTATGTGACTCTTGTTCATCTTTCGATGTGAGTGTTCCGAGCTCATGACGGTCATGCCTGAACGTCAAGACAACAAAGTGATCTCGCTGCGAGGTCTCAACTCACCCGCCTCACACTTCTCTAATCGTTCGTACCCGTGTGACACGGCGCACCCCGAAAAGATAGGTGCCGTGACGGTGCTACACTTGGGAGAACACTAACTACTTGATATTTTGTGAGAGATCACCCTAATAAAAGCGACTACCGTGTAATCAAGAAGGGTGCAAAATAAGGGATAAACATCTCAGGCAATTCATAATAGCATGATATGGTATAGCCCTTTCTGATGGAGAAGTCTTTCATTTCTTCGTCTTCGGCATTTGCGTCGGTGTTCACCTTCGCGAAGATTGCCACCACCTTGTCGATGCACCAGATAATATTGCTATCTCTATAGCTAATAAAATAATGCATTACACAAGGTTGACACGTAGGTCATTTGAAGTGCAATCATATGGCTCCAGCCATCATGCCAAATCATGACACGCAGGTCATGTTTAATCAATTTACATCATATAGACATCTCATGCATAATCAGATTATTATGAGCACTGCTATACCACATCACATGCAAACCATCCTGCAAAACCAAGTTAGACGCCTCTAATCGGTTCATGCAAAAACTGGTTTTTCGTGGCTTCTAAGGTTTCGACTTAAACCAGAGCTACCAACGTTTTATCATCAAGTATGATTATTCAAGTTGCTAGATTAACATCTCGGGGTGTATGAAACACGAGATAATTAAATCTCGAGCCCCATACTAAACTTCGTCATACGCATGACCCCCATGCAGATCATATCTGCAATGCCCTTTCATCTGTGAATTTCATCTTTCTTTTGACTACGGCAGAACCCAAAGAACTGATAGCACTTCCATGATCAATCAGGATCACGGATTGCCAGAACTTTGTCAAATTCCACCATGCTATCTCGAGATTGAGCAAACGCAAATTTTAGGGAAGCAACAAGAATGTCGGGTAACATATTTCATCTGTCACCCGCATAAATAATTTTCAGCAATAGATCTCATCTACTCCAAAATTATATTATACAATACCCATACATCTCCATGTATTCTAGACCGTAACCTGCATCTACGCATAGCACGGCTCTTGATGCCACTGTTGGGTAACGCAACAGAAAACAAAAATTTTCTGACCTACGCACCAGCCCAGGAGCACTATGGAGACTGCATACATGGTTTGATCTTTTTCGTTACCGACTCGTAGCGCAGCGGGAAGTAGAGTCGATGACGATCGGCGGTGCAGATCCCCGCAGCTAGGATTTACAACCTCCCAACCGCGAGGATGTATACCCTCATCTGCTCCTCAGACACCCCTCCGAGAGGCGGTCGAACAGCCCCCCGGACAGTGTCACGGACAGCCCTTCGGGAGGCGCTCATGAACTAAGACCAAAACTACGATCTCTCTACAGAGTTGCATACATACGGTGTCATCTATCCAGCAGGGCTTCGCCGTCGAGAACTAGTTCCTGCCGGAACCCAGACAGCCTTACGGCTCTACGAAACTGTTTCGCTGGGAGGGAGAGAGAAGCCAGATCATGCATGGCACTTGTATGTGAGAAAGAGTGAGTGTGGAGGGCAGCCCCTCCACCTCTATTTACAGGAAATCCCAAGGGCTAGGGTAGTTTAACACAAAAACCCAAAATGCACATGAATGAAGTCCTTCCTCAAGGGCATAAGAGTGAAACCAAGGAACAAGAGGGTTGTGGCCGGCCACACCCCTTTGGGGGCCCCATGAGGGCCTCCCAATCCATCTATGTCATCCCTAGATCTTTTGAGTAAAGCCCCAAAAGGTGGCTTTCCATAAAATATCCCAAAAAGCAGTTTCACTATTCACGGCGACATTTTTCAGCGTCTGTTCGAACTGAAAATATTTATGTGGGCTTAGAACATTTCCAATACCCACCATAATAATTTTCAACGTGTTCTGGAACAATTCCATTTTAGTGATTTTCATCTGCGAAACGCATCTGAAGTGGCTCCGGCAGCTCCGGAACATTTCCGGTTTTTATCT
The DNA here is from genome assembly GCA_021437245.1 of Aegilops speltoides. Classification (NCBI taxonomy): domain Eukaryota; kingdom Viridiplantae; phylum Streptophyta; class Magnoliopsida; order Poales; family Poaceae; genus Aegilops; species Aegilops speltoides. Next base: position 57,269,860 of record CM038146.1, read on the forward strand.
CAAAAAATTCCAAAAAGCTTCTAGAATGATTCTGGCACCCTCCAAGAATTATCAGGCATGCGCCGAAACCAATTTGACTTAATGGTGTATCCCGAAACAACTTTTCGGTATCATCAAAACTTATCCGATGACCTCTCTCTGCTGTATGATTCCGCTGTCCGAAACCATTCCGGTGTCCGAAAACTTTTTAGGTGATTTTTTCTCAGACTCCCTGTCTAGTATTCAGCAGATAGATGAGCCTTAAGCGTGTGACCCTATAGGTTCGGTGAAGTATAGACATGACCCGGAACCCCTTCCAATCAATGATCAACATCGGAGCCGTGGACACCCATATTGACCCCTATACCCACACGAATGAATATTCGAGTGAACCTCCAGTTGTCGTGTGCTATTCCTATTGCTTCGCGATATGTTACAAAGACCAAAGGTGAGATTTACTTGCATCCCCGTGGATCAACAACTTGTCCACTATGCTAGTTACCTCGTTACTGGTTTTGTTCTCTTTTCTCGTTTCCGTGTTCCGGCATCCCTGTGATCAAATCACACTGTGTCTGGCCAGATGATGTTGGATACCATAACACCGAGAGGGCCCAAGAATATCTCTCCATCGTCGGAGGAGCAAATCCCAATCTTGAGCTATCAAGTTACTTGACACACTTTTCCATGAACCCGTAAGCCGCCGTAATAGCCATCCATTTACGGATGACGTTTAACAAACCCCAAAGTTCATGAAGCAAGCATGGAGAAACTCGATACTATCATGGTCTAAGGAATCATGCAAATGTTAACCATCTCTGTGTTATTTACCATTAACTTGTGACGAACGAATCTCATAGCATAACATCAAACCGGGTCGATTCAACACAAATGTTTTCTTAACATCGTGCCCTCAAAGTTGCTAGCATAGACATGCCCATGATCAGGAAAACGGAACCATCATGCAACACTTGAGCTAGTCTTAGAGGCCAACCTAGGAATACTTCTTACCGTTTATTATTCAACACGTGCATATGAGTCTTCCTCCGAGCCTCGTTGATATTGTAGACTCGAGAATCATTGCAGTTATAGCATGGAACATAAACATAATTATGAACTCGGAGATAAATAATATCATTCATTATTGCCTCTAGGGCATATCTCCTACAAATGATGATGATGAGGAGTTGTTACATGATAATTATGTACTATGACGATAAGTTGTTAATGATATGATGATGATGATGATGATGATGATGATGATCATGAGTTATTATGTCATTGGGTGAAAGAACCTCGGATTACTTTCAAGTGGATGGATCCAAAGTGACCGTTGCACTTGAAACTAATCCACGGTTCATTCACCCAATGTTGTAATAACTCATTATGATGTAAAAACAATATCTAATTTGCTATTGTATGAAGACTTGTATAATGGCATATGAATACGACATAAAATAAAAAAGAAATACGTAATAATAGTAGTAGCGCGGGTAGAGAAGCGCGCTGCTATTAACTACCAGTAGCACATTCTACCAGAAGCGATACTGCTAAGCAGGTATAGCAGTAGCCCGGGCAAACACACGCTACTGCTACATTTTAGCTGTAGCGCCGTATCAGTAGCGCGCTGCCCCGCGCTACTGCTATACCTAAAACCGGCACTACTGCTAGGCTTTTCCCTAGTAGTGTAGATTTATGCTGGATAGCGGTCGATGTGTGGAGTAATAGTAGTAGATGTAAGCACGAGTCGGTCTACTAATCTTTGACGTGATGCCTATATAATAATCATTGCGTGGATATCGTCATAACTATTCAATTTTTTTATCAATTGCTCAACTATAATTTATTTGGTAGCTACAAAGGATTCAATCTAAGAAATTTATGAAATTTACATTGATATAAACTAAGGTAGTGATCTAATCTATGAAACCAATTTAATCTTTGATCGACCGGGTGTCCCGCCCCCGGGAAGAGAAGATTAATCTCCCCGGGGACGGCACTCCAGAAGCACTATAGGCCTTTTTGACGGTCCATCTTTCTGCCCCTATGCATCCCATGCCTACTTGTTCGAAATGGTTCTTCCTTGCATGGAAATAAGGAGAGAACAACATCCATGATCATTTTTTATCTTCAAATAAACAACATCGATGATCTTCCCATGCAGGTCAAACTAGCTGGTATGACGTTAGACACCCTCGGAAGGGTAACTTCCATGTTTGGGAGCTCATCACTCTTCCCATGTTCCCTCTTGTTTGACACTCTTCAACTAGAGATAGATAGTTTGAGGAGCTGGGGGCTAGTCGCCTAGAGATGCAATGCCTATGAAGGTGTGACGGACATCTAGACACAAGGTGGTGAAGAGTGTTTATGGACCATTACATGGGCATGAATATACTCACATGCACATCCTACTGCTTTATCCAGCCGGGGGTCCGCATGTCATCCTTAGCCATCCTCCATTAATACAACCTACTAGATGCAACTACCTTGTCCTACCCATTTTATTGTGTTCAACGACGACATTACTAGTTCCTTCATGCATTGTTTTACTAGTTTTTCCCCCATTTACCACAAATTCACTACAAGGCTTTTGTACATCCACCAACCAGATGTGCCTTTTTTCTTTTCTTATACTAACTGTGAACAAGTTGGAACTAGTTCCGTAGCTCTTTTGATCTGATACTTTTTCTTCCATTTGAAGGATAACATATGAGGTACATCGAGTTTCATGGCACACCCTCCTTGTTTAATTATTCTTAGTTTCCAAGAAACATAAATTTAACAATATTAGGGCAACTCGGTATAGTAACTAAGCCTAAAAGTCAAGTTCACAATTATGATAGAAAGTCTTGTCGGATCCCTTGCCTTAGACAATTGAAGTAACCAACATTTGTAATGGCCATCAGAACCAGTCCACTAGAAATAGGCATGTAGAAGCACATAACCGACTTGATAACCAATATTCTGCATAGAACCAAGGTAGTCGAATTCATTTTATATAAATAGACATTAATTATTTTTATAATTATATAGACATTACATTTTTCGGATATTATTCATCATAGAGAAAAAAATAGTGATGACCATATGGGCTATCAAAATGGGCTTTAACTGTTAGGCAAGGCACTTGGATGAGCCTACAGCAACTAGCTGCATTACAGTGTCCACGCCCGTACGGTGCTCAAAAGAAAATAAAAATGTCGTGCAAGTGCCGCAGCCTCTCTGTTTTCTCTTCACTTTCTCCTGCTTCAGATTCATTGCTCCCGCCCATAAGAAAGGAGCGGCGCCGCAGTTTTGCCACCGACCTCAGCCTATTTCCGCTGACCTCGGGCTTCTTGATGTGAGCCCTGCTTCTTCCCACCCCTACCCAATTTGTCTCTTCTCTTATCTCATGGGAAACCCTAGCTAGCTTGCTTTGTATTGTTTGCTTGCTGTGGCAGTTGCCAGCGAGAGCTAAGGGTGGATATAGATGGTTCTACTACCATTTCCCAATGGCAACTAAGATCCAGTCGACCCCCACCCTTAATTCCTTCTTTCCCAAATTTCATTTCCTCAATATGTGTTGATGCATGTATGTTGTGTGCTCGTTGTTTTGCAAACCACCGAACCACGGTCCAGGAAACCAGTACACCACACTGATCACTGATGTCCATTTGCATTCTTGTCTGTGGATGCCTATTTTCCAGGGTCATATCTGGGAAGAAATGGTGTGTGGATGGTAGGACATAGGAGCAGCATCCATAATCTCTAGAGGTTGTATCTATGGTGCTCGATGACGAAAACCTCCCCATCGGGATCCTTCTTCGCTACAGCTTCCCCACCACCCTTGTCTACGCCACCCTCCTCTCCAGGTGCTGGGTCCACCACGCATCGACCCCCCAACTTTTTGTATAGATGATGTCGCAGCACTGGAGCTCGCTGTTTTATTACACCACTTCTACGCCTACGAATAAGAGTACATGAGCATTCATGACTTCGATGAGTGGAGTATTTGTGACATCATCAAAGGCTTCTGGAATGGAAAATTCACAAACAGAGTCATGGTGGGCGTCCCATCTTCGTCTCCACACAACCAACTCAAGCCAAGCTAGTACTCCCTTTTTTGTGAACTCCTCTCGAAATAAAAAGGCCGTAGCTTGTTTTACCTTTGGTTATCAATAGATGACAACCACAGCGAGGGGGAGGAAAATTACCATCCGTAAATATACACTTGAAAATGGTTTCTGGCACATGCATACCTCGGCTACACCAGAGCCCACAGAAAAGTGGACAATGAACCTCTGCTTGTCGAGAGTAAGGTCTATATGTGGAGGTTCATTGGGGGTGACATTCTCGTGTGGGATTCGGTGGCCTCAAGTTTCTTCGCAATTTAGCTTCTAGAGGATTCGAGTATCTTGATAGAAACACCATGCTCTCCCTGGCTGATGATCATGCAAGGTTTGCCTATTGGCCTTTAGATGATCTATATAATGCTCCTGTTGAGGCTAATTTTTTTTTGCAATGTACATTGTTCCATGCGTTGTTTGGTATAATTGTGAATGGTTTACTATATGATTGATTCTTTGGGCCATTTTAAAAATACTACTATAGTGATACTAGATGTCTTGAAATCATTTATGTCCTGGGGAAAACATACAAATGTGTAAATAACATGTATAATAGCTAACGGTGTCTAGCCTCATTCTGAAATATTTTCACAAAACCATAATCAACAAAAGCTCCTTGGAACAGTTCATGTAAGTTTAATTTTGTTGCCATATTACCACATTGCTTACCTACAACAAAAATCTCCTCTTCAAATACTGATAAACATACATACCAGCTCATTTAAATTTAATTTCACTTGCAAATTTTGTGTCTATATATTTACAAAAACCCTTCATTTAATGTTTCACGATTTTGTCTAATTTTTCATAGATTTGTACTAATTTTTCAGTGATTTTGTCTTTTTGTACAGAGCTCCACGAATGTCATTTGATCACCACCCTTTGCAAGCCTCTCTAAAAATTGTTCATGATCGTTCCCACAGAGTTTCATGTTTTTTCAAAATGTTCTGATATGTTTTTATGTGTGTCAAAAATGACATGTCAAACATTGTTTTATGTCCATGTCAAATCTATTGCCGAAAATTATGGCATTTTTAACGAAACACAAATATCAATGGCAAAATCTGCATGGTTTTGCGTAAAAAAAGCATTTTTTTCTATGATCCATGTACTTTGCCATGCCAACGAACTTTCAGAAAATGCAATGGCAAACACATGTAATTAACATGGCACGATTTTTTTTTGTAAAAGGCCCAAAAGAAGAAGGCATGTTAATTTGCAACAGTACATGGTGGCAGAAATATGCATTACATTGGCAAAATGTATTTTTACTACACGTTCAAAAGATGTCATGGGAACAATCTGCACCTAGATACAGGAAAGACACTATGAAAAGTTGCCATCATGGCGACGTACGATTTCAATTTGTCATGGCAAAACATATGTAAAATTAACAAAAATAAAAATATGCTGCTAGTTGCCAAGGCAACACATGGTGACAAAAAAGAGATACCATAGTCCATAGAAAGATATTTTTCCATGTTGCAAAAAAGAAGGAAATTTTCCGTGGTCCATATAGTAAAAGTGTTATAATCGACAAATTATATTAGCCACGCTAAAATGAACTTAAATTGCCATGGTCATGTAAAAAGGTAATTTTTGCCATGAAGCAAAAAAGAAGGAGAATTTCACATAGTAAAAGTGCCATGATCAAAAACTACATTTAGCCATGCTAAATGAAGTTAAATTGCCATGGTTCCATAAAAGGTAATTTGTTGCCATGATGCAAAATAATTTCTATATTTGAGAAAGACAATGTCATAGAAAATGCATCTTATGTTGCAATGATATCACATTTGTAGTTGCCATGTCAAAAACTAATTTTCAAAGAAGCAATGGAATTAATGGGCCAAGTTCCATATTTTATAAAACTCAATTGCTATTAAAAATAAATGCAAATCAAAGAAATAAAAGAAAACAAAAATAAAAATAAAAGAAAGAGCTCTTTTCCTGTGAGCTCTTTCCCTGTGGACTAAAATAAAAGAAAAGAAAGAGCTCACCTCATTGGGCTCTAGTCCACAGGGACAGGCCCAGCCGGCCCAGCCCACATCCCTCGGTAGATTTCGACCTCCAGCTACAGGGTGCCGACCGAGGGCTCGTGCCCGCGCTCATCTCCGATGGGCTACCTCGCCGGTGCTGCCGCTACAGCACTGCTGGAGGGGATACAATCGCCTCCGCGCCCCCTCGGGCGACCTCGCACTGAGCTGGAAGCCACCGGATGCCGTCCCCAACCCATATATCTACCTTGGTCACCGGGGATCGCCGACGCCACGCCGTCTGCTCTAAGCCTGCCCCAAGCCCACTTTACACCACTACAGGTTTGTAGTAGGCTCCGGCTTCCTTCCCCTCTCTTCCCACCATCGATTGCGAGATGTAGCTAGGTCCGTCGCCTTGGCCGAGCGCGACACCGCCCAAGCTCGTCGCCGGCCGTGCTACGGTGACCCTCTGGTCATGTTCGTGCCCGCACTCGCGTCGTCGTCGCCCGTAGACATGTTCTAGCGTGTTATCCCGCTCGGATGCGAGCTCCTACGCACGCGCCGCCATCGTTACGGGTCACCGCCGGCCATGGCAAATTCACTAACCATTTTTGCCATGATAAAAATTGTTTACCATTCTGCCAAAAAAATTGCCATTGTCTTAAAGTGAAAATATGGTGGCACATAAAGCGAATTAGCCATGGTCCATAATGAAAAAAATTTGACAATTTCTTAAACAAGAAACTTGCCATTGGCAATAAAGTGAATTTGCCATGGGATACCTTGTGAATTTGCCATGGCAAATTCGCCATGGAAGATTCACTAACAATTTTGCCATGGTAAAAGAAATCTGTTTGTCCTCTAGATGATGGCAAAACTCAAACAAGGGTGTGGTGTAATACGAATTAGGAGGGAACTAACCATGGAAAAACACATCATGTCTTTTCGCAATGGCAAAACAGATATTATAGTAACCATGACAAACACATCTAAAGTGTCCGTACCGAAAATGTATTACAAAAAAGCAGAGAATTGCCGCACTAAGACCCCAAAGTTTCCATGGTAACAAAAATATTCAGCAAAACCAAACACTCTACATCTCTGGCACATTTGTGTCAAAAAAGAAATATCCAGCACATTACTCGCGTTTTTCTGGCAAATACAACACGTTCCATCTATAAGCATACTACAGTACATTCAAGCAAAATCATAGTAAGGCAGATCAGCTATTCGTCAACAGTTTCTCAAAACAAAAAAGTAGACTGTAGGTAACAACACGGCAATACTACCATTGCACCAGGAACCAAGCCAGACAGATGACCAACGGCCATGCATCACTCAACTAGAAGCATAGATTCCAACTAAAAAAGGAAAAAGAAACTAGATTACATGTCTTCTTAAAGGTAATTATCAACCAGGAAACTATTTAGCAGCTCGCAAATGACATAGAAAACACATTCTCCAGTACTCTACATGGACATAACATAACACCCCCCATCCGATCTGGCACTACAAAAAACGCAATTAACTTTTGTGGTGCACTTGAAACAAGAATGGAAAAAAGTGACCTAGAATATTGCTGGTTTTGGATCCTTTGACTTCTACAACAGTTCCTTCTACCAGGTACAAACAGATAGGTCGTGAACATATCTGAAGTTCAAGAAAAAAAAATCACTACCGATCCCCCTTGTCACCGCTGGCATACCCTGTTCTTCACACGCGCTAATTCTATTTCAAGCCAAACAGAAGAAGCAATGCTCGTGATGCGATCATCATCACTTATAATATAAAGGGGAAGGACAACTCTAATTTATTTTAACTTAAATTTTTGCTGCATTATAATATAAAATAATAAGTGTTGACCAGTATTACATTAACTAAATGAACTTTAGTTTTATTTGCTAATTGATGTAAGCATGGCAACGACAGAGCCTCACTGATCCAGTGGCTCTTTTTCCTCAACATGAGGTACACAGTAGCTAGCCCCTTAGGACGACAGACCCTCACTGATCCAGTGGCCCTTTTTCCTCGGCATGAGGTACACAACGTTGGCGAGCGCTTTCAACAATACGACCCCCCCCCCCCCCCATGCTCACTCTTTTCTCCAGGAGCAGCAGCCCCTTAGGATGTCGCCCGCGAGCGACCTGGCGTGTACCCCCCGATTTGATCTGCACAGGGAAGGTTCTAGAAGTTCCATTGAACCGTTTTTCCTTTTCCTTTTTTTTCTTTTTCTTTCATTTTTCCTTTTACTTTCTTTCTTCTTCTTTTTTCATTTTTCATTAGTTTTTTTCGTTTCCTTTTTATATTTGTATTTGTGAACATTTTGTCAAATTCGTGAACATCTTTTGAAGTTGTGAATATTTTTTGAATTCACGAACGTTTTCCAAATCGATGAACATTTTTCAAAATCATGAATATTTTTCAAATTGATGAACAATTTTTACGCATTCTTAATCAAGTTTCAGTTTCACGAATATTTTTTGAAATTGCGTACAATTTTGGAACATTTGAACAATTGTTTTGAACAGGCAGCCTTTTTTCAGATGTGAACATATTTTTGAATTGGCAAACAGTTTATTGCAAACCGTTAATATTTCTAAAAAAATTGTGAAACATTTTTTAAAAATCCATATTTTTTTTGAATTTGCAAATATTTTTCCCAAATTGCAAAAAAATAATATGATGAAAAATATTCCTGAACATTTATTAATACATGTTCTTGGTTTCAAATTCGTGATCATGTTTTGAATTCTTGAACTTTTTTCAAATTTGTGAACGTTCTTTGAATTTCTTGAACAATTTTTCAAAAATATGAACATTTTTCATCCATCTGGAACTGTTTTTGTCACAATTAGAACCTTTTTGTATCCCCGAATTATTTTACTAAAGAAAAAGAAGACCAGAAAATAAAAAAGTAAAGTAATAATGAAAAAACAGGGGCGTCCTGCCCCGCGAATGGTCGAGCCCAAACTGGCGCGCCATGAGAAGGGAGGTTGTGTGTTCTTACAATCCCTGGCGCACCGCGCCAAATAGGGGATAGAGGTTGATATATACAACACATCCGACGGCTAGAAATGCTGAAATCACCTAATCGGATGGCCAGAAATAGAAAGGTTGTGAGAAGGCTCCGTTTATGTTTAGTTTTACTATCCTAATGTATTACTTAATTTATGTATTAATTATATCTCATTTCCCCATTTTAGCTCGTTTGTTTTAGGTGCGTTTAAAAAATTCCGATGCAAATATAGTCAATTTATTAATCAAAGATGACACTACAACAAGAAGCAACCGGAAGGCATGTAGTGTGGATATCAAAGGCACAACAACTATTTTGACGAAGTTATCCTTTGGAACTTATTCGCAATGTCTTTTGAGGACGAAGCTAAATGTTACAACCAACCCAAATCAAGTACAGAAATGGTACCCGTAGCAGCTGCCATTGAAGTTATAGCTCTACTCCCCACAAAAAAGAAGTTATAGCTCCGAAACGCTGCACTCTTCATCACCTAGCCTACCTATAAGAATTAGCAGAACCTCCACTATATAAGAAAAATTGGGGGTTACTTTTCATTCATCATCGATTGGGAAGGACCTTCATCTATTGTCCAATCTTTAGTTGTGTCAAAACTCTCTAAAGTATTCCAGTGTCATCTGTCATGTGCTAGACTATGATTTGTCACCTTATTTGTTTCCAAGGCAAAATAACATCGAGCATGTGGGCATGGGAGTCACAGGGAACTAAAGCGTAAAAAATGGCATAAAATATTTTACAAGGGTATTCCATTCGTCTATCGAGTAGCATTGAGCTTGGAAGGGGTATGGGGCGTGTATATCGAGCAATAAGTTTTGTACATCGGTCTCCCAGTTTTCATTTTGATCGATGGAGGAACTTTGTTGATACAAAGATATCTTGCATTATCTAATTTTTGACCACTCGCGAATAGAACTCAATCTATTTATGGATCCTAGTACTGAACAAGATGGAAGTGCAAGGAGATGATGTCTTGGGAAGAAACTCCGGTGCAGTCCAGATGTAGAGCAAAGCATGTAGAAATCGCTTGCACATTGTTCAGAAACAGCTTCGTTGCTGCTTGCATGTTCTGACTTCAAACAAAATCATTCAGAAGCAATTCATTGCTTGGACAAAGGACACGCAGGGCTCACTGCGGTTGTCACTGTAGCACTTGGCATGGATGCACTCACGCAGCATGGGCCGGGTGGTACGGCGCCATGCGAACTATAGCCATGCTTCGGGAGAAGCTAGTCGGGTCGAATCGTATGTCGTGGAGCAGAAAATGCAAGCTTTTGTCCTCGTTTATTTTCAGAAAATGGAATAAGAAACACCGTCTTTATGGGAATTCATCCGAACCGTCCAATGAAGCACTAATCCATTCACCTGGTCACCATCCAACAGCTCAGGCATTCGGACCACTTTTCGCTATTTCTGCTAAACACACCCTTCTGATCCCCACCATGACTCCACCACCGACCTCCGGCGTGGTGCGTCCACACGCGGCCACGGCCGTATACCCCGCAGGGGCAGACGCCCGACACGTCCTTCCCTATCCCGGCGCTGTTGAACCGTCTCATGAGGGAGCTCCAGCGAGACCGGTATCCGCCTCCGCCCAGGCGATGAGTTTGACACTCGCCGACCTTGGCGTAACCCTGGCACGGCATGGCTCTGAGCACCCGGGGACCTCGGCATATCCCAGGCGCGGCGCGGCCTGAACCCGGCGACGGTCCGTTCCTCTCTTTTGGAACTATTCGTATTCCATCCCCTTCTATGAATGGAGTACGGCATGCTAGCTACCTTCTCTAAATGGTATTGGTCTTTTGTTCTTATTGAGCTTATTAAGTAGTGGTCATTTGTTCAAAGTGGGTCTGATGTATTGCTGTTTTTCATGGAGTAGTGTTTCAATATGTTACACTACTTGAATATGTTCATTCTTGAAACTAATCTGGCTGTATATTTGGTCTGCACTATAGTTCATTTAAATTATAGTTATTCAACCATATTGGCTAATGCATGACCCCCTTGTCAAGTTTGTCATGCACGTCTTGTCGAAAGAGTTTTCCACAATGGCATGCTTGCATTCTGATAAAAAGACGACTGTAGTTTAATCATATGTGCACCACCCGTTCATACATGCACAGCAGTGTGTGATTAATGCGATGAAGATGAGTGAATGATTGTGATGGGCCAACATCATGCAATGCGAATGAATGAAGGTTGCTTGAGGCTTTTCCTAGAAGCCAGAAACAACCTCCATTGGATTATTGAATTAACAAAATGTCAGAATTAGTACTAGCTAGGTTGTTTCTCATGAGGAGGAAACAGTATGACCATGTTAGATGACACTGACCAAGTTACTCTGTGATGCCTTCTCTCTCATGCCGTTGTTCTCTTAACTAAAATGTATTCTACATGGTGACACTAACTAATGAATTAGAGTGATGGGTTTAGGGGAAGTAGCAAACCAGAAGCAACCAACATTGGATTATAAAAAAATTAGTGCAGATCGAATTATTTTGATCTCCGATATAGAGCTTAATTTACAATTCTTAAAGGGGAAAGTTGTGGCTACTCTCGGGTGTAGGTACACCCGAGTTTGCAAAAACTTCAAAAAATGTGATAAAACAAGGTCAAAAAAATCTGTAGTTTGGGGACATGAAACTTCATCAAATGTTCAAGCTTTTGCAAGAATTCAGCTAAAACAACATCGAGGAGCTCTCACCAAAAAACAAAATCAATGCTCAAACAGTGCGCAAACTTAGAACATTGATTTTGTTTTTTTTGCCGAGAGCTCCTCTGTTTTTTTCCGCTGAATTCGGGCAAAAAGCTTGAACATTCGATGAAGTTTCATGTCCCCAAACTGCAGATTTTTTTGACCTTGTTTTATCATGTTTTTCTTTTTTTTCCAAACTCGGGTGTACCTACACCCGAGAGTAGAAAAGCTGGTCTCTTCTTAAAGATCAGTTTATATATTGTACAGGTCTGCAGCTAGTAATAAACTCGTAATCTACATTACGCTACTTTATTATTTGTGCATACTGAATTGATGGGTCTCTCTTTCACAAGCATATCAATACAGAGACCTATTTGCTTCCTGTTGTGGAATAGGTTTTACCTATTTACATAACCGTCCTTCAACTATATGCTGCCTTGTTTGCTGACTGGTGTTACTCTTGAAACCTTCCACTATCATGTCGCTAGTTGCCAGACCAATTAACTATTGGGCTTAAGTTGACTTGAAGACTTGAAGTAGTAGCACGCAGGTACATGTCAGCACTGGAGCTGGTGCATTTATGGATATAAACAAATGATAAACTTTGCATTAAGGCTGTTTGTGTGCGATGTTAGGAGTAAACCACACTTGATGGTGACCTGCTTGTGTGCGTGCGTGAGGTCAGTGGCGGAGCTTAGTGGAGACCAACAGGGGCCATGGCCCCCCCTTATTTTTTGCATCCATTGAAGAACAAGCTACATCATGAGCCTAATTAGTGTTTAAACTACAAATTAGCCCCTCCTTTCCTATTAACTTGGTTCTTTTGACTAACGGCCCCCTCTTGAATTATTCTCAAGCTCCGCCACTGCGTGAGGTGCGTGTGTGCCAAGGCGCATTTCCACGCCATCCACGGCAACCTTTCCGATCGATCTCGTTCGCCTCGCACGCACCGCAGTGTTTTGAGGCAGCCGTTGTTTGATTGGAGACGTATTAGACCTGGAGACTTGAGAAGTACGTACACTATACATACATTTTTCTTTGTACAAAGAGAGATTAGCCGATGGACAGGACTCATATTATCCTATATGATATGCATTAATCGCGCATCAACTAGAAACGTGTGCATGTACCGCGGCGGTCGTTGATTTCGGAGGCTAATTATATCCCGAAGATTGGGACAAGAATCTTGCCCCGGACGGCAACATTTCGTGTTTTGACCCTTCCGTTGAAGACCCTCATTCGATTTTTTTTTCAAAATCTGACCCTTTTTCCTACCACCATGTGGCTTGGTGGTAGGATTACATAGCCTACCGCCGTGAGCCTCGGCGGTAGGAAACTAATCCACGTCAGCAGCGTAAACGGCCGCCGTCCCCCTCCGTCCAACCATACCGTCACTGGTCCTGGCGGTAGACTGTCTGAACCTACCACCACGGTCCCTGGTGGTTCGGTCTGGCCACTTAAAAGCCCGCGGGCCGGCCTCCCCACCCCCTTTCCCCCCCACCCAGCCGCCCCCCAACAAAAGAGGTTATTCCTCTCGTCCCCTCTCTCATCTCCTCGACCCCCCCCCCAGATTTCTTTCGTTCCTTCACCATTTTTGTGGATTGAGATGGCCCTGAAACGAGAAAAGTAAGCTCCTCCGATGCCCCCAATTAGTTTTAGTCAAATAGCTTCCGATTCGCCACACTATTTTCTTCAAATCACCCCTATTTTTGAACTAAGATTGACTTTTTTACCTAGGATTGTTTTAGGTTGATTTTAGATGTTCTCTAATCACCATTGGTGTTGAATATGAACACTACTCACTAGTTTGAAAGGTAGTGTGAAGATGAACCCTAGTTCATAGTTTTTTTGTTCAAAAAATGATGATCTGATATGATGCATGTTGGAGGAATTTGTTTTGATATATCATGCATTTGGATGTTATCGATGCAAGTAGTGGATGTTCTTGGAGAAAAAATGGTGAACCCTAGTTCATAATTTTTTTTGTTAAAACAAGTGATGATATGATGCATGTTATGTTGGAGGAATTTCTTTTGATATGATGATGCATGTTGATATGCTATGATGCACGATGTATATTTTGGAAATATGCTTAAGATGAACCCTAGTTCGTGTTTTTTGTTTTTGAAAAAATATGATATGATGCATGTTGGATGTTGTTGGAGAAATATGATATGGTATGATGCTTATGCGTAGGTTTATGTTTATGTTTAAGCTTATGCTAGTTCATGTTCATGTTAAACATGGTGAATTTTTTTGGTGCACCTATATGTTTCCTAGTTCATGATGAACCGTAGTTCATGTTAATTTTTTATATGCTTATGCATATATTTATGCTATTTTTTAGGAGGGCACCTCTTGCGGACGACAGCGCCACTAAGTATACCATGCTCGACACTGAGTTCGACAAGGCTGATCGTGCCCATTTCATTAAGAACGGAGTGGTAATTACCATTCTTAAACCAAATCTTTTGAATTGATGAAAGCAAGTTGCTAATTATTTGGTTCTTCATTTTCGCAGATGCTCTAGCCACTACGGATGAGGGGTCACAAGACGACCGTTAAGATGGAGCACGACGAGTGGTACACGCCGTTCTACAGGAGAGCGTATGTCGCCGACGGTCGTCCACTCGGGTCTCATGACTTTGATCAACCGGTGGCGGCCAGAGACACACATCTTCCGTCTTCCATGTGGGGAGATGACGGAGACCCTCCAGGATTGGGGGATGATTACGGGCCTACCACACGAGGGTCGTGCTCTCACAGGATGAGTGGATAGGCAGAACTGGAACGATAGGGTTATCGCCCTCGTCGATGACTGCACCCCGTCAAGAATAACCGGACTTCTGTCGTACCGCTGCCCAAGCCCCTGAAGTGCCAGATCAAGTACTCGGAAGGTGCCGAAACCAGGGTGGTGGAGCAGTACGCCAGGGCCTACCTATTGGGGAACGTTACAGAAAATAAATTTTTTCCTATGGTTTCACCAAGATCAATCTATGAGTTCATCTAGCAACAAGAGAGAGGAGTGCATCTACATACCCTTGTAGATCGAGCGGAAGCGTTCAAGAGAACGGGGTTGAGGGAGTCGTACTCGTCGTGATCCAAATCACCGGAGATCCTTGCGCCGAACGGACGGCACCTCCGCGTTTAACACACGTACGGTTGGGAAGACGTCTCCTCCTTCTTGATTCGGCAAGGGGGAAGGAGAGGTTGATGAAGATCCAGCAGCACGACGGCGTGGTGGTGGATGCAGCAGCAATCTCGGCAGGGCTTCGCCAAGCTTCTGCGAGAGGGAGAGGTGTAGCAAGGGGAGAGGAAGGCGCCAAGAGCATGGGTGCGGCTGCCCTCCCTCCCACCCTCTTTATATAGGGCCCCTAGGGGGGGGGGCGGCCCTAGGAGATGCAATCTCCTAGGGAGGGCGGCGCCCAAGGGGGTGCCTTGCCCACCAAGGCAAGTGGAGGCGCCCCCACCCCTAGGGTTTCCAACCCTAGGCACAAGGGGGCCCAAGGGGAGGCGCACCAGCCCACCAGGGGCTGGTTCCCCTCCCATTTTAGCCCATGGGGCCCTCCGGGATAGGTGGCCCCACCCGGTGGACCCCTGGAACCCTTCCGGTGGTCCCGGTACAATACCGTGACCTCCGAAACTTTCCCGATGGCCGAAACCTGACTTCCTATATATAATTCTTTACCTCCGGACCATGCCGGAACTCCTCGTGAAGTCCGGGATCTCATCCGGGACTCTCAACAACTTTCGGTTTACTGCATACTCATATCTCTACAACCCTAGCGTCAACGAACCTTAAGTGTGTAGACCCTACGGGTTCGGGAGACATGCAGACATGACCGAGACGCCTCTCCGGTCACTAACCAACAGTGGGATCTGGATACCCATGTTGGCTCCCACATGCTCCTCAATGATCTCATCGGATGAACCACGATGTCGAGGATTTAAGCAACCCCGTATACAATTCCCTTTGTCAATCGGTACGTTACTTGCCGGAGACACGATCGTCGGTATCCCAATACCTCGTTTAATCTCGTTACCGGCAATTCACTTTACTCGTTCGGTAATGCATGATCCCGTGACCAGACACTAGGCCACATTGAGATCATTATGATGATGCATTACCGAGTGGGCCCAGAGATACCTCTCTGTCATAAGTAGTGACAAATCCCAGTCTCGATTCGTTCCAACCCAACAGACACTTTCGGAGATACCCGTAGTGCACCTTTATAGTCACCCAGTTACTTGTGACGTTTGGCACAACCAAAGAACTCCAACGGTATCCGGGAGTTGTACAATCTCATGGTCTAAGGAAATGATACTTGACATTTGGAAAAGCTCTAGCTAAACGAACTACACGATCTTTGAGCTATGCTTAGGATTGGGTCTTGTCCATCACATCATTCTCCTAATGATGTGATCCCGTTATCAATGAAATCCAATGTCCATAGTCAGGAAACCATAACTATCTGTTGATCAACGAGCTAGTCAACTAGAGGCTCACTAGGGACATGTTGTGGTCTATATATTCACACGTGTATTACGATTTCCGGATAATACAATTATAGCATGAATAACAGACAATTATCATGAACAAAGAAATATAATAATAACCATTTTATTATTGCCTCTAGGGCTTATTTCCAACTGTCTCCCACTTGCACTAGAGTTCAATAATCTAGTTACATTGTGATGAATCGAACACCCATGGAATTCTGGTGTTGATCATGTTTTGCCCTAGGGAGAGGTTTAGTCAACGGATCTGCCACATTCAGGTCCGTATGTACTTTAAAAATATTTATGTCTCCATCCTGAACATTTTCACGAATGGAGTTGAAGCGACGCTTGATGTGCCTGGTCTTCTTGTGAAACCTGGGCTCCTTGGCAAGTGCAATAGCTCCAGTGTTGTCACAGAAGAGTTTGATCGGCCCCGACGCATTGGATATGACTCCTAGGTTGGTGATGAACTCCTTCACGTAGATTGCCTCATGCGCTGCCTCCGAGGCTGCCATGTACTCCGCTTCACATGTAGATATCGCCACGACGCTTTGCTTGCAACCGCACCAGCTTACTGCCCCACCATTCAAAATATACATGTATCTGGTTTGTGACTTAGAGTCATCCAGATCTGTGTCGAAGCTAGCGTCGACGTAACCCTTTACGATGAGCTCTTCGTCACCTCCATAAACGAGAAACATATCCTTTGTCCTTTTCAGGTACTTTAGGATATTCTTGACCGCTGTCCAATGTTCCTTGACGGGATTACTTTGGTACCTTCTTACCAAACTTACGGCAAGGTTTACATCGGGTCTGGTACACAGCATGGCATACATAATAGATCCTATGGCTGAGGCATAGGGGATGACACTCATCTCTTCTTTATCTTCTGCCGTGGTCGGGCATTGAGTCGAGCTCCATCTCACACCTTGCAATACAGGCAAGAACCCTTTCTTGGACTGATCCATGTTGAACTTCTTTAATATCTTATCAAGGTATGTGCTTTGTGAAAGACCTATGAGGCGTCTCGATCTATCCCTATAGATCTTGATGCCTAATATGTAAGCAGCTTCTCCGAGGTCCTTCATTGAAAAACACTTATTCAAGTAGGCCTTAATGCTGTCCAAAAGTTCTATATCATTTTCCATCAAAAGTATGTCATCTACATATAATATGAGAAATGCTACAGAGCTCCCACTCACTTTCTTGTAAACGCAGGCTTCTCCAAAAGTCTGCATAAACCCAAACGCTTTGATCATCTCATCCAAGCGAATGTACCAACTCCAAGATGCTTGTAACAGCCCATAAATGGATCGCTGGAGCTTGCATGCTTTGTTAGCATTCTCAGGGTCGACAAAACCTTCCGGCTGCATCATATAAAGCTCTTCCTTAAGGTGTCCGTTAAGGAATGCCGTTTTGACGTCCATCTGCCATATCTCATAATCATAGTATGTGGCAATTGCTAATATGATTCGGACGGACTTCAGCTTCACTACGGGAGAGAAAGTCTCATCATAGTCAACCCCTTGAACTTGCCGATAACCCTTAGCGACAAGTTGATCTTTATAGATGGTAACATTACCATCCGCGTCCGTCTTCTTCTTAAAGATCCATTTGTTTTCTATTGCTCGCCGATCATCGGGCAAGTCTGTCAAAGTCCATACTTTGTTTTCATACATGGATTCTATCTCGGATTGCATGGCTTCAAGCCATTTGTTGGAACCTAGGCCCGCCATTGCTTCTTCATAGTTCGAAGGTTCACCGTTGTCTAACAACATGATTTCCAGGACAGGGTTGCCATACCACTCTGGTGTGGAACGTGTCCTTGTGGACCTATGAAGTTCAGTAGCAACTTGATCCGAATTACCTTGATCATCATCATTAATTTCCTCTCCAGTTGGTGTAGGCACCACAGGAACATGTTCCAGAGCTGCGCTACTTACCGGTTCAAGAGGTAGTACTTCATCAAGTTCCACTTTCCTCCCACTTACTTCTCTCGAGAGAAACTCTTTCTCCGGAAAGGACCCGTTCTTGGCAACAAAGATCTTGCCTTCGGATCTAAGGTAGAAGGTATACCCAATGGTTTCCTTAGGGTATCTTATGAAGACGCATTTCTCTGACTTGGGTTCGAGTTGAAGTTTCTTGACATAAGCATCACATCCCCAAACTTTTAGAAATGACAGCTTAGGTTTCTATCCAAACCATAATTCGTACGGTGTTGTTTCAACGGATTTAGACGGTGCCCTATTGAAAGTGAATGTAGCTGTCTCTAGAGCGTATCCCCCAAAAGATAGCGGTAAATCAGTAAGAGACATCATAGATCGCGCCATATCCAATAAAGTGCGATTACGACGTTCGGACACACTGTTACGCTGAGGTGTTCCAGGCAGCGTGAGTTGTGAAACGATTCCACATTTCCTTAAGTGTGTACCAAATTCGTGACTTAAATATTCTCCTCCACGTTCTAAAATTCCTTAAACTTTTCAAAGGTCTCAGACTTGTCTTTCATCAAGTAGACATACCCATATCGACTTAAGTCATCAGTGAGAGTGAGAACATAACGATATCCTCCGCGAGCCTCAACGCTCATTGGACCGCACACATCAGTATGTATGAATTCCAATAAGTTGGTTGCTCGCTCCATTGTTCCGGAGAACGGAGCCTTGGTCATTTTGCCCATAAGGCATGGTTCGCATGTGTCAAATGATTCATAATCGAGAGACTCTAAAAGTCCATCTGCATGGAGTTTCTTCATGCGCTTGACACCAATGTGACCAAGGCAGCAGTGCCACAAGTATGTGGGACTATCGTTATCAACTTTACATCTTTTAGTATTCTTGCTATGAATACGTGTAACATCACGTTCGAGATTCATTAAGAATAAACCATTGACCATCGGGGCATGACCATAAAACATATCTCTCATATAAATAGAACAACCATTATTCTCGGATTTAAATGAGTAGCCATCTCGTATTAAACGAGATCTAGATACAATGTTCATGCTCAAATCTGGCACTAAATAACAATTATTGAGGTTTAAACTAATCCCGTAGGTAAATGTAGAGGTAGAGTGCCGACGGCGATCACATCGACTCTGGAACCATTCCGACGCGCATCGTCACCTCATCCTTCGCCAGTCTTCGCTTATTCCGCAGCTCCTGCTTTGAGTTACAAATATGAGCAACGACACCGATATCAAATACCCAGGAGCTACTACGAGCACTGGTAAGGTACACATCAATTACATGTATATCACATATACCTTTAGTGTTGCCGGCCTTCTTGTCCGCTAAGTATTTGGGGCAGTTCCGCTTCCAGTGACCCTTCCCTTTGCAATAAAAGCACTCAGTCTCAGGCTTGGGTCCATTCTTTGAATTCTTCCCGGAAGATGGCTTACCGGGCGCGGCAACTTCCTTGCTGTCTTTCTTGAAGTTCTTCTTACCCTTGACTTTCTTGAACTAAGTGGTTTTATTCACCATTAGCACTTGATGTTCCTTTTTGATCTCTACCTCTGCTGATTTCAGCATTGAGTATGCTTCAGGAATGGTCTTTTCCATCCCCTGCATATTCAAGTTCATCACAAAGATCTTGTAGCTCGGTGGAAGCGACTGAAGGATTCTGTCAATAACCGCGTCATCCGGGAGATTAACTCCTAGCTGAGTCAAGCGGTTGTGCAACCCAGAAATTTTGAGTATGTGCTCACTGACAGAACTATTTTCCTCCATCTTACAGCTGAAGAACTTGTCGAAGATTTCATATCTCTCGACCCGGGCATGATCTTGGAAAACCATTTTCAGCTCTTCCAAAATCTCATATGCTCCGTGTTGCTCAAAACGCTTTTGGAGCCCCGGTTCTAAGCTGTAAAGCATGCCGCACTGAACAAGGGAGTAATCATCAGCACGAGACTGCCAAGCGTTCATAACGTCTTGGTTCTCTGGGATGGGGGCTTCACCTAGCAGTGCTTCTAAGACATAATCTTTCTTTGCAGCTATGAGGATGATCCTCAGGTTCCGGACCCAGTCCGTATAGTTACTGCCATCATCTTTCAGCTTGGTTTTCTCTAGGAACGCGTTGAAGTTGAGGTGGACATGAGCGTTGGCCATTTCATCTACAAGACATATTTGCAAAGGTTTTTAGACTAAGTTCATGATAATTAAGTTCATCTAATCAAATTATTCAATGAACTCCCACTCAGATTAGACATCCCTCTAGTCATCTAAGTGATACATGATCCGAGTCGACTAGGCTGTGTCCGATCATCACGTGAGACGGACTAGTCATCATCGGTGAACATCTCCATGTTGATCGTATCTTCCATACGACTCATGTTCGACCTTTCGGTCTCTTGTGTTCCGAGGCCATGTCTGTACACGCTAGGCTCGTCAAGTTAACCTAAGTGTTTTGCATGTGTAAATGTGTCTTACACCCGTTCTATGTGAACGTTAGAATCTATCACACCCGATCATCACGTGGTGCTTTGAAACGACGAACTTTCACAACGGTGCACAGTTAGGGGGAACACTTTCTTGAAATTATTATGAGGGATCATCTTATTTACTACCGTCGTTCTAAGTAAACAAGATGCATAAACATAATAAACATCACATGCAATCAAAAGTGACATGATATGGCCAATATCATATAGCTCCTTTGATCTCCATCTTCGGGGATCCATGATCATCTTCGTCACCGGCATGATACCATGATCTCCATCATCGTGTCTCCATGAAGTTTCTCGCCAACTATTACTTCTACTACTATGGCTAACGGTTTAGCAATAAAGTAAAGTAATTACATGGCGTTAAATTATTGACACGCAGGTCATACAATAATTAAGACAACTCCTATGGCTCCTGCCGGTTATCATGCTCATCGACATGCAAGTCGTGATTCCTATTACAAGAACATGATCTCATACATCACAATATATCATTCATCATTCATCACAACTTTTGTCCATATCACATCACAAATCATATGCTGCAAAAACAAGTTAGACGTCCTCTAATTGTTGTTGCATGTTTTACGTGGCTGCATAGGGTTCTATCAAGAATATTTTCTTACCTACGTAAAAGCCACAATGTGATTTGTCAACTTCTATTTACCCTTCATAAGGACCCTTTTCATCGAATCCGCTCCAACTAAAGTGGGAGAGACAGACACCTGCTAGCCACCTTATGCAACTAGTGCATGTTAGTCGGTGAAACCTGTCTCACGTAAGCGTACGTGTAAGGTCGGTCCGGGCCGATTCATCCCACAATACCGCTGAAGCAAAATAAGACTAGTAGTGGCAAGAAAGTTCACAACATCTACGCCCACGACAGATTTGTGTTCTACTCGTGCAAAGAGAACTACGCATAGACCTAGCTCATGATGCCACTGTTGGGGAACGTTGCAGAAAATAAAAATTTTCCTACGGTTTCACCAAGATCAATCTATGAGTTCATCTATAAACGAGATAGAGGAGTGCATCTACATACCCTTGTAGATCGAGCGGAAGCGTTCAAGAGAACGGGGTTGAGGGAGTCGTACTCGTCGTGGTCCAAATCACCGGAGATCCTAGTGCCGAACGGACGGCACCTCCGCGTTCAACACACGTACGGTTGGGAAGACGTCTCCTCCTTCTTGATCCAGCAAGGGGGAAGGAGAGATTGATGAAGATCCAGCAGCACGACGGCGTGGTGGTGGATGCAACAGCGATCTCGGCAGGGCTTCGCCAAGCTTCTACGAGAGGGAGAGGTGTAGCAAGGGGAGAGGGAGGCGCCAAAAGTATGGGTGCGGCTTCCCGGCCTCCCCTTCTTTATATAGGGCCCCTAGGGGGCGCCGTCCCTAGGAGATGCAATCTCCTAGGGGGGGGGCAGCCAAGGGGGTCCCTTGCCCCCCAAGGCAAGTGGAGGCGCCCCCCACCCCTAGGGTTTCCAACCCTAGGCGCAGGGGGGCCCAAGGGGGGCGCACCAGCCCACCAGGGGATGGTTCCCCTCCCACTTCAGCCCATGGGGACCTCCGGGATAGGTGGCCCCACCCGGTGGACCCCCGGGACCCTTCCGGTGGTCCCGGTACAATACCGATGACCTCCGGAACTTTCCTGATTGCCGAAACCTAACTTCCTATATATAATTCTTTACCTCTGGACCATTCCGGAACTCCTCGTGACGTCTGGGATCTAATCCGGGACTCCGAACAACTTTCGGTTTACTGCATACTCATATCTCTACAACCCTAGCGTCACCGAACCTTAAGTGTGTTGACCCTACGGGTTCGGGAGACATGCAGACATGACCGAGACGCCTCTACGGTTAATAACCAATGGCGGGATCTGGATACCCATGTTGGCTCCCACATGCTCCTCGATGATCTCATCGGATGAACCACGATGTCGAGGATTTAATCAACCCCGTATACAATTCCCTTTGTCAATCGGTACGTTACTTGCCCGAGACTCGATCGTCTGTATCCCAATACCTCGTTTAATCTCGTTACCAGCAAGTCACTTTACTCGTTCCGTAACCAGACACTTGGTCACATTGAGCTCATTATGATGATGCTGGTACGAATGATGCAACTTTATGTACGATATATTCTAGGCAACACCCTTTTGTTTGCGGAATTGCTTGCTCCCAAGTTCAACTACGTTTCAAATATTTGGTGAAGGCAAATAGGTCAGTTAACTTGTGGATTAGTTTGACCTGGAGCCTCGGTAGCTACCCAGTAAAACACTTAATCACTCTTGATATATTTTGTTGGTACTGTTAAATGGGAAAATACTATCACCTCGCTTGGCTGCTGTGTGGTTGCCTCTAAAGTAAAATAAAAAATAGCTTTGCTCAAAACTGCATATTCCATACGGAGCACAAGGTAGATTAGATGGTTTATCTACTGATCCTCCCAGACTATTGTAAACATTGTTTTGTATTTAGTGTAAATATTAATGTGTGCATGGTTGATTTCTCTTTGTAGCAAATTATTGCATTTCTTTCTGATGGATGGCAGTCTTATGCTATGTCCAGTTTTGTCCTAAGTCAAATTATCGTAAACTTATAAAGGAAGGGTGTTGGCATCTATAACACGAGACAGGTAAATTATGAAAATATATTTCATAATGCATATAATGATGTTCATTTGGTATTGTATATATTATTGTTCTCTTGTTTGAACTTGGCCGAACCTAGAATAGTTTGGTATGCATATACATTATAGTTTGCTTGTTCGAGTTTTGACTTTGATAATACAGCATGGCTGGCAATGATATAGAACAACATGTCTGGTGAACAGATGACATGTAAATATCCATATATGGATGTGGTGTTTGCTAAAATGGAATGGTTTGCTAGAAGGGAATTTGGAGCTTGCCGTTTCCTGGTGTTGACGATAACCAGATTATTTAGAAACATAGCTAGCAACAGAGAGAAGAAAAGACTAGCTTGTTACTCCCTCCGTAAACTAATATAAGAGCGTTTAGAATACTAAAGTGATGATCTAAACGCTCTTATATTAGCTTACAGAGGGAGTACTTTGCAATGCTGTGACTGGGATTGCATCATGGCATTTGTCTATTGTAGATTTTATAAGTGTATCTACCCAGCTACTTGTTGTATTTACAAACTCCCATCTTACAACAACTTTTTTTGCTTCCTATTTAGTGGTGCCAGCAATGGAAATAAGTGTGTACTTTCTGTCCGTCTTTTGTAACAAAAACACAAGGCATGAACTAATACAAAGAGTGAATACAAGATGGTAGTTCTAGTTCCCCTAATTCAATCTAACTAGCTACTAGCTTCACACAATTTTCATACAACTGACTTTACGTGCGATTTGAGTTCATGAACACTTTATTCTTTTACGCCTATGTATATAAGATGCACGTAACAGAGCTTACACCACTGCTTGTTCATCATACGTCAGCACTTCATTCTCTTATGCATGGTACCAACTCCTGAATCAACAAGAACAAGTACATATTGGACTGTCTACCATGCATGGCCCTCTGTGTCAACTGAAACATAATCACAAAAATAAACCAGGAAAGAAAAAATAACTTGGATAATATATTTTTATGGTTCTACACTTGTCAAAGAATGTGAAACTGGAACAAATTCTAAAATTTACATTTTTGTGTTATACCAGCCTAATATTATATACAATTCACTCTAATGCTACAGAGCAAAATATTTTTTCTTTGATGATACATTTTAGGTTTTCGAACTAAAAAAATCTGGTGTGACCAGAAAAAGATCTCCAGATAATTCATGGTCATAAATAACGACTATGAGCTCCATTATAATATGGACTATTGCGTCCTTTGCCATGGAAATTAACAAAGATTGGCAAAGATCGCTGGCTGCGCCATGGAGATCAACCGCCTCTCTGTGTGTGAATACGCCTTGGACACCGTAGATTAATGTTATGGCGTGCATGTTGACTAGGCACCATGCAGAAGGTGGGGCTATGATGAGGTCCAAGGTGTGTAGCGCTACATCAATAGATGGGCTGGGTAAGGGAAAGGGTGGGAGTAGAAGATCTTGACCGAATAGGTGAATAAAAGGTTTCTGTAAAAGCTGGATGCAAAATTTCTGTAGAAGATTCGACATCATATATGACTCTTTCTTTCCTCGTGTCTCCCATGCCTACGTATGCTCGAAGTGTTTTTCTATGGAAACAAACAAAGAGAGAATGTTGTGCCACCGAATTTCTCGCATAGTTTTAGGGGTAGATACTATTGGGAGAATTGAGAAAATTATTGGCACAAATAAGAGATGGAACAATACAGGAAGATCCGTCTCAATGATGAATGAAAAGTTTAAGATATGGTGCATTGAAACTCCTTGTGCTATTATCAAGCTAGTTGCTCGGTCCGATGAATGCCAGAGCTAATTTCATTGGTAGCTACTATGGGTACCATCTCTCTCTCTCTCTCTCCTATTCTTGTGGGTTATGAAGGAGCAAGGGGATCATGAAGAGTTATACCAAACACCGGTCACAGTAAGGTTTAGTATGGTAGCATGGATCATATCCTTGGGGATTCATGAGATGTAGTCAAACTCCTAATGCTTTTGTCTGGTATTATTATCGTAATTATCAGGGAACCCGCGAGATGGATAGGTCCTCCAGTAGGATAACTGATTTTTGATGCAGGACTCGTGCCGGTCAAGATGTTATATGGACACATCTCCCACTCCGATACGAAGCAAGCACCTCTTGATTAGTGACTTCCCGCGCACAAAATAATATCAATTAGTCATCTACCCGTGCAACAGCACGGGATAGCAATGTTAGTAGTAATAAAAAAAATCACAGCTATGCACATCATCGAGATCGTCTCATGATACAACATATCATTATGCACATTATGGAGATCGTCTCTAGGGGAAATTACTCTTGGTAAGGAACATTAGCAGGTGACTTTTTTGCCCTTTACTCTTGATTTGTTGGAGAGGATCATCTACCGAGGAGCTTTTTGGGTGTCAGCAACAACCTTTACGAAAAGGGCCCATTTTCAAACTCTGCCCCCTGTGGATCGCCTTTTCAGTTTTGTAAAAAGCAAAAGAAAATGATGAAAACTTCAAAAATTAAAATCCTTATAGATGTAGTTATGTTACTACATCTACTAGTTAGGAAAATTAAAAAACTTAAATTTGCACATGTTTTGCAAAAAAATGTTATGAAAATGTAAAATGGCCATATCTTTTGCATACGATGTCGAAAAAAATGCATAATATATCAAAAAAATCAGCACCAAAATCCGCATCCAATTTTGACTGCCTACAGCCTATTTGCAATTTTTTAGAATCCTCACATTCTAAAAAGAAAAAAAGATACGCTCAAATGTTAGTTTTTTTATTTTCGTTAAATCTGGTCAAATTGTGGTCAAACAATGGTCAAACTAATTATTCAAGAAATATTAGTGTTAATAAATAGTATTTTAGTCTTTTTGACTTTTGGTCAACCTGTGGTCAAACTATGGTCAAATCTGGTCAAACTACTTATTCAAGAAATATCTTAGTTACTAAATAATAATTATTTTTAGAATAATAGTTTCAAACTAAAACAGTGAAATATGTGACTTCATGCTCAGCTAAATTCCTGAGGTTAATAGGATTGACATCTTACTATTGTCAGGAAAACAACACGTGCAGACTTGGAAACTAGGGGGAATAGAACTCGAAAGTTATGTAAGCATGCTCAGGCTGGAGTAGTGAGAGGATGGGTGACTGGCTGGGAAGTTAGACAATTTGGAATGATGAGGGGTGATTAGAGCAATGATGAGCAGTGATTAGAGACAAAATTAAAAAAATGGAAAAAATAAAAAAAAATAAAAAAAATCCTTTAGTATCGTTTGATGTTACCAACCGGTACTAAAGGTCCCCCAGATCACCGCGTGGGCTCGTGCCACGTGGTGGGCCTTTGGCCCCGGTTCGTGCAGAACCGATACTAAAGGGTGGGGACCTTTAGTCTCCACCCTTTAATGCCGGTTACAGAACCGGAACTAAAGGCCCTTACGAAGCGGTGCTATAGCCCGGTTCTGCACTAGTGGTCATTAATTAAGTTAAGAGAATTACAATATAACATTTTACAACAAAAGGAGATTAAGCAGAGGCCTCAACTTTTTCCATAATGACTGTTGCTTCATGATGCATCGTTCAACTATGGAAAATGGACAGCCCTCCTTTCATGTCAGACTTGCACTAAGAAAATAATCCGAATAGACCTCTGACTTGCACTAATAATACACTAACTGGCTTAATTTTTCAAATTTTGGTCTTCCTGCTAATTATAAAAAGTGAATTAATATATCAGAGAGAGATTGAAGAGTGTCAGTTAAAACCTAAGACACTCTTATGGATAATGCAATAGATCATTTATGAAAAAATCATGGAGTCATTCTTATTTGTGTGCTAGCTCGCTTGGGGCAAGCTTATGGAATGCTTTTTCTTGGCAAAAGAAAAATAGGTGTACATGCTTCACACATATAATAAAAGACAATAGTTGATGTAGTTTCTTTCTCCTCATTCTATTGCATAATCAGCAAGAGCGTAACTAAACATATACGAAATACTAAAAGTTTCCGCATCTAAATCCTACATGGTCTAGAAATTAAATCCATTATACGGCATCCTCAAATAACGAAGCATCGGGCAAGGCCAAAAGATAACTATGTGTTGTTTGTACTGGCTCAAATCTCACAAATTTAGAGGAATATGCAACAAATATACCACGAGGTAACTATTGCCAAACATCAGCTATATGTCGTTTCCATGAATGCTAACAACTTACGTCAGGGAAAACTCTCAACATGATCAGAAAACATAACATTAGACAGGTAGTCCAGCCCAATACATCAACATGCAGTACAGATGCAACAAATCGAGCATTATAAAGTTGTGCCTGTAAAATCAATGTTATGTCCAGGATATATGTGGTAATACTATTATGATTGAACATTACCTGCAGCATGGAACTTATGATACATACTTGCTGGCCTTCTGAATGGGCACATGAGTAGCAGGCGATGAATGTCCATGGTGTAAATAGATGCGCCATCTACCCATCGGAACTCATTCCTTCAACAGCCTTTGTGGTGTCATGGATGGTGACAGGGTTGCACATCCACTGATATACTTCGAACTGAAATCAATTGTTGGTACACCTATTGACCTACTCCGCCATTGAATCAAGTACTTGTTAGCCAAAAAACCGTGACGTGTGTGCGCTGTACGCGTGCGTGTGTGCGTGCACTGGATGTGCCTGGTGCGGTTCTGGCCGCGTGCTGGCCGCGGTGTGTGCGCGTGTGTGTGCTCACGTGTGGTGCGCGGGATGTGCGTGTGTGTAGCTGTTAGAGACCAGGTCCAGGGTGAGCGTGGCGATCGGGAGGGCTCGGCGCGTCGCGTGCGTTACGGGCGCGCGCGGAGGACGCGGCCAGAGCGAGCTGGGTCGTGGGCGCGAGCAGGCAGGGGCGTGGAGAACGTGTCCATCGTGTGCCTGGGTATAAAACCCGTGTGTTGGTCATTGTAACAGTGTGGAGTCGAGTTCGTGCTCGCCGGAAATACACAGGAGCCGTCCGTGCGGCAAGGTGTTCGAGCGCCTGGAAATCTTGTGTGTTGCCTCCCCCCGGCTTATTTCTTGTCTCCGGTGATCGTCGTGCTCCGGTGGTTCCGTTTCTGCAACAACATTTGGTATCAGAGCCTCGCGGCTCAGGGCTGTGGCGCGGCGAGTCCGTGGTGAGCACGGAGACGGGCGCGGCTGTGGCTCGCTGTGACGCTGTTCGTGCGGTGGATGAAGAGGCGCGGCGACGACACACAGCATGGAGGCGGCATGGAGGCGCGGCGCTGCGGGTGAGGCCGCAGCGGTGCGTGGCGAATGAGGCGCGGCGGCGAGTCGGGCGCGGCTGGTGTGTGTATGGGCACGCACCGGACGTGTCGGGCGCGCCGGGACCGCGGGTGCGGACCACGTCAAGGCGCTGGACCTGGTGCGCAGATCGCGCACGTCGCGCGGCGGGGAGCGCGGGCCGGAGCGCGGGGCGTGGGGAATGCGCTCGAAGGCACGGCGGCAAGCGTGGCAGCGACGTCGACGGCGGCGGCGGAGGACGAGCGGTGCGGTGCGGTGGCTATGGCGACATCGACGACGAGCCGCCTCTTCTTCAGAGGTCACGGTTTAAGGGGAAAATGTTAGCCAATAAACCGTGGCGTGTGTGCGCTGTACGCGTGCGTGTGTGCGTGCACTGGATGTGCTGGTGCGGTTCGGCCGCGTGCTGGCGCGGTGTGTGCGCGTGTGTGTGCTCACGTGTGGTGCGTGGGATGTGCGTGTGTGTAGCTGTTAGAGACCAGGTCCAGGGTGGCGTGGCGATCGGGAGGGCTCGGCGCGTCGCGTGCGTTCTGGGGCGCGCGGAGGACGCGGCCAGAGCGAGCTGGGTCGTGGGCGCGAGCAGGCAGGGGCGTGGAGAACGTGTCCATCGTGTGCCTGGGTATAAAACCCGTGTGTTGGTCATTGTAACAGTGTGGAGTCGAGTTCGTGCTCGCCGGAAATACACAGGAGCCGTCCGTGCGGCAAGGTGTTCGAGCGCCTGGAAATCTTGTGTGTTGCCTCCCCGGCTTATTTCTTGTCTCCGGTGATCGTCGTGCTCCGGTGGTTCCGTTTCTGCAACAACAGTACTGTGGGAAACAACCTCATGGGCAGTTGTGGCCACATAGTTTACTTCAAACAGCAGTTGATCATCATCATCGGTACACCTTCTAATATCCTCCTCTAGTGCATAGTGGGTGAAGTTCATCTACATGACTGAAATAACATGCTAGATTGTAGCCAGATCACAGTTTGTAAGATGGAGGAGATTCAAACCTAGGGTAGAGATGAAGGACATTAGGGAGATCGGAAGAATATGGTTTTAATTTTACCTCTTTTAAATCGATCACATATAGAAAATTGAAGCTAAGGGATGGCATAAAACGTTGCAAGAAATAGGATGAGACATGCGAGGTTCAGCCATTGATTTAGGAAGAGAGGGCCTCGGCAGGGGAAGAGGACTATGGATCGTATTGTTGGAAATATGCCCTAGAGGCAATAATAAAAGGATTATTATATTTCCTTGTTCATGATAATTGTCTTTTATTAATGCTATAACTATATTATCCGGAAATCGTAATACACGTGTGAATACATAGACCATAATATGTCCCTAGTAAGCCTCTAGTTGACTAGCTCGTTGATCAACAGATAGTCATGGTTTCCTGACTATGGACATTGGATGTCGTTGATAATGGGATCACATCATTAGGAGAATGATGTGATGGACAAGACCCAATCCTAAGCATAGCACAAGATCGTGTAGTTCATTTTGCTAGAGCTTTTCCAATGTCAAGTATCTTTTCCTTAGACCATGAGATCGTGTAACTCCCGGATACCGTAGGAGTGCTTTGGGTGTATCAAATGTCACTACGTAACTGGGTGACTATAAAGGTGCACTACAGGTATCTCCGAAAGTGTCTGTTGGGTTGACACGGATCGAGACTGGGATTTGTCACTCCGTATGACGGAGAGGTATCTTTGGGCCCACTCGGTAATGCATCATCATAATGAGCTCAAAGTGACCAAGTGTTTGGTCACGGATCATGCATTCTGATCTGAGTAAAGTGACTTGCCGGTAATGAGACTGAACGAGGTATTGGGATACCGACGATCGAGTCTCGGGCAAGTAACGTACCGATTGACAAAGGGAATTGAATACGGGGTTGTTCGAATCCTCGACATCATGGTTCATCCGATGAGATCATCGAGGAGCATGTGGGAGCCAACATGGGTATCCAGATCCCGCTGTTGGTTATTGCCCGAGAGCCGTCTCGGTCATGTCTACATGTCTCCCGAACCCGTAGGGTCTACACACTTAAGGTTCGGTGATGCTAGGGTTGTATGAATATGAGTATGCAGCATACCGAATGTTGTTCGGAGTCCCAGATGAGATCCCGGACATCACGAGGAGTTCTGGAATGGTACGGAGCTAAAGAATTATATATAGGAAGTGATGTTTCGGCCATCGGGCAGTTTCAGGGTCACCCGGTATTGTACCGGGACCACCGGAAGGGTCCTGGGGTCCACCGGGTGGGGCCACCCATCCCGGAGGGCCCCAAGGGCTGAAGTGGGAAGGGGAACCAGCCCATAGTGGGCTGGTGCGCCCCCCTTGGCCCACCCCCTACGCCTAGGGTTGAAACCCTAGGGTGGGGGGGGGGCGCCCCACTTGCCTTGGGGGCACTCCACCCCCCTTGGCCGCCGCCCCCTTGGGAGATTGGATCTCCCAGGGCCGGCGGCCCCCCTGGGGGCCTATATAAAGGAGGGCAGGGGGGAGGGCAGCCGTACCCTATGCATTGGCCCCTCCCCCCCTGCTACACCTCGTCCTCCTCCCGCAGCAGCTTGGCGAAGCCCTGCCGGAGTTCTGCTGCATCAACCACCACGCCGTCGTGCTGCTGGATCATCATCAACCTCTCCTTCCTGAAGGAAATATGCCCTAGAGGCAATAATAAAGTTATTATTTATTTCCTTATTTCATGATAAATGTTTATCATTCATGCTAGAATTGTATTAACCGGAAACATAATACATGTGTGAATGCATAGACAAACAGAGTGTCACTAGTATGCCTCTACTAGACTAGCTTGTTAATCAAAGATGGTTATGTTTCCTAACCATGAACAAAGGGTTGTTATTTGATTAACAAGGTCACATCATTAGGTGATTGATCCTATTGACATGACCCATTCCATTAGCTTAGCACACGATCGTTTAGTATGTTGCTACTGCTTTTATCCATGACATATACATGTTCCTATAACTATGAGATTATGCAACTCCGTTTACGGAGGAACACTTTGGTGCTACCAAACGTCACAACGAATCGGGTGATTATAAAGGAGTACTACAGGTGTCTCCAAAGGCAGATGTTGGGTTGGCGTATTTCGAGATTAGGTTTTGTCACTCCGATAGTCGGAGAGGTATCTCTGGCCCTCTCGGTAATACACATCACTTAAGCCTTGCAAGCATTACAACTAATGAGTTAGCTGTGAGATGATGTATTACGAACGAGTAAAGAGACTTGCGTAACGAGATTGAACTAGGTATTGGATACCGACGATCGAATCTCGGGCAAGTAACATACCGATGACAAAGGGAACAACGTATGTTGTTATGCGGTCTGACCGATAAAGATCTTCGTAGAATATGTAGGAGCCAATATGGGCATCCAGGTCCCGCTATTGGTTAATGACCGGAGACGTGTCTCGGTCATGTCTACATTGTTCTCGAACCGTAGGGTCCGCACGCTTAAGCTTTCGATGACGGTTATATTATGAGTTTGTGTATTTTGATGTACCGAAGAAGTTCGGAGTCCCGGATGTGATCACGGACATGATGAGGAGTCTCGAAATGGTCGAGACATAAAGATTGATATATTGGACGGCTATATTTGGACACCGGAAAGGTTCCGGAAGTTTCGGAGAAAACGGAGTGCCGGAGGGGTTACCGAACCCCGGGAAGTTATGGGCCTTAGTGGGCCAAGAGGGAGAGAGAGGGCCGCACCAGGAGGTGGCGCGCCCCTGTGGGAGTCCGAATAGGACAAGGAGGGGGCGGCCCCCCCTCTTCCTCTCCTCTCCTTCCTTCCCCTTCCTCCTTCCTAGTTGGACTAGGAAAGGGAGTCCTACTCCCACTAGGAGGAGGACTCCCTCCCTTGGCACGCCTCCTAGGGCGGCCGGCCCTCCCCTTGCTCCTTTATATACGGGGCAAGGGGCACCCTAGAACACACAAGTTGATCCTTGAGATCGTTCCTTAGCCGTATGCGGTCCCCCCCCCACCATAATCCACCTCGGTCATATCGTAGCCGTGCTTAGGCGAAGCCTGCGTCGGTAGAACATCAAGATCGTCACCACCCGTCGTCTTGCCGACGAAACTCTCCTCCCAAGCTCTGCTGGATTGGAGCCGAGGGCGCCACCGAGCTATCGTGTGTCAAGAACTCGGAGGCGCCGGAGTAACGGCGCTGGGATCGGTTGGATCGCGAGGAGAACGTCGACTACTTCCTCTACGTTGTGATCGCTTCGCTTCGGTCACGAGGGTGCGAGACAACACTCCCCTCTCGTTGCTATGCATCACCATGATCTTCTGTGTGCGTAGGAAATTTTTTGAAATTACTACGTTCCCCAACAGTGGCATCCGAGCCTAGGTTTTTATGGTTTGATGTTTTGCACGAGTAGAACACAAGTGAGTTGTGGGTGATACAAGTCATACTACCTACCAGCATGTCATATTTTGGTTCAGCGGTATTGTGAGATGAAGCGCCCGGACCGACATTACAGCAGACGCTTACGCGAGACTGGTTTCACCGTTACGAGCACTCGTGCTTAAAGGTGACTGGCGGGTGTCTGTCTCTCTCACTTTAGTTGAACCAAGTATGGCTACGCCCGGTCCTTGAGAAGGTTAAAACGGAGTCTATTTGACGAAGTATCGTTGTGGTTTTGATGCGTAGGTGAGATTGGTTCTTGCTTAAGCCCATAGCAGCCACGTAAAATTTGCAACAACAAAGTAGAGGACGTCTAACTTGTTTTTGCAGGGCATGTTGTGATGTGATATGGTCAAGACGTGATGCTATATTATATTGTATGAGATGATCATGTTTTGTAACCGAAGTTATCGGCAACTGGCTGGAGCCATATGGTTGTTGCTTTATTGTATGAAATGCAAACGCCCTGTAATTGCTTTACTTTATCACTAAGCGGTAGCGATAGTCGTAGAAGCAATAGATGGCGTAAATGACAACGATGCTACGATGGAGATCAAGGTGTCGCGCCGGTGACGATGGTGATCACGACGGTGCTTCGGAGATGGAGATCACAAGCACAAGATGATGATGGCCATATCATATCACTTATATTGATTGCATGTGATGTTTATCCTTTATGCATCTTATCTTGCTTTGATTGACGGTAGCATTTTAAGATGATCTCTCACTAAAATTATCAAGTAGTGTTCTCCCTGAGTATGCACCGTTGCCAAAGTTCGTCGTGCCGAGACACCACGTGATGATCGGGTGTGATAAGCTCTACGTCCATCTACAACGGGTGCAAGCCAGTTTTGCACATGCAGAATACTCAGGTTATACTTGACGAGCCTAGCATATGCAGATATGGCCTCGGAACACGGAGACCGAAAGGTCGAGCGTGAATCATAGAGTAGATATGATCAACATAAGATGTTCACCATTGAAAACTATTCCATCTCACGTGATGATCGGTTATGGTTTAGTTGATTTGGATCACGTGATCACTTAGATGACTAGAGGGATGTCTGTCTAAGTGGGAGTTCTTAAGTAATATGATTAATTGAACTTAAATTTATCATGAACTTAGTACCTGATAGTATGTTGCTTGTCTATGATTGTTTGTAGATAGATGGCTCGTGCTGTTGTTCCGTTGAATTTTAATGCGTTCCTTGAGAAAGCAAAGTTGAAAGATGATGGTAGCAATTACACGGACTGGGTCCGTAACCTGAGGATTATCCTCATTGCTGCACGTAAGAGTTACGTCTGGATGCACCGCTGGGTGCGAAGCTCTTGCTGATGCAACCGACGACGTTAAGAACATCTGGCGAGCAAAGCTGATGACTACTCTATAGTTCGATGTGCCATGCTTTACGGCTTAGAACCGGTCTTCAACGACGTTTTGAACATCATGGAGCATATGAGATGTTCCAGAGTTGAAGTTGATATTCCAACAGAATGCCCGGATTGAGAGATATGAAGTCTCCAATAAGTTCTATAGCTGCAAGATGGAGGAGAATAGTTACGTCGGTGAGCACATACTCGTAATGTCCGGGTATTACAATCACTTGACTCAAGCGGGAGTTAATCTTCCGGATGATTGTGTCATTGATGAATTCTTCAATCACCGCCACCAAGCTACAAAGGCTTCGTGATGAACTATAATATGCAAGGGTTAGTAAAGACTATGCTCGAGCTCTTCGCAATGCTAAAGGCTGCGGAGGTAGAAATCAAGAAGGAGCATCAAGTGTTGATGGTCAATAAGACCACTAGTTTCAAGAAGAAAGGCAAAGGGAAGAAGAAGGGAACTTCAAGAAGAACGGCAAGCAAGTTGCTGCTCGGGAGAAGAAACCCAAGTCTGGACCTAAACCTGAAACGAGTGCTTCTCGCAAGCGATCGGTCACCGAAGCGGAACTGCCCCAAGTATTTGGCGGATAAGAAGGATGGCAAGGTGAACAAAGGTATATGTGATATACATGTTATTGATGTGTACCTTACTAAAGCTCGCAGAGCACTGGTATTTGATATCTGGTTCATTGCTAATATTTGCAACTCAAACAGGACTACGGATTGCGAACACTGGCAAAGGACGAGGTGACGATGCGCGTGGGAAATGGTTCCAAAGTCGATGTGATCGCGGTCGGCACGCTACCTCTACATCTACCTTCGGGATTAGTTTTAGACCTAAATAATTGTTATTTGGTGCCTGCGTTGAGCATGAACATTATATCTGGATCTTGTTTGATGCGAGATGGTTATTCATTTAAATCGAGAATAATGGTTGTTCTATTTGTATGAGTAATATCTTTTATGGTCATGCACCCTTGAAGA
Source organism: Aegilops speltoides (assembly GCA_021437245.1). Lineage (NCBI taxonomy): Eukaryota > Viridiplantae > Streptophyta > Magnoliopsida > Poales > Poaceae > Aegilops > Aegilops speltoides. The sequence continues at coordinate 57,305,267 of CM038146.1, forward strand.
GTGGTCTATTTTTGATGAATCTCGATAGTAGTGATACACATATTCATAATGTTGAATCCAAAAGATGCAGAGTTGATAATGATAGTGCAACTTATTTGTGGCACTTGCCGTTTAGGTCATATCGGTATAAAGCGCATGAAGAAACTCCATCTTGATGGACTTTTGGAGTCACTTGATTATGAATCACTTGGCACTTATGAACCGTGCCTCATGGGCAAGATGACTAAAACCCGTTCTCGGTACTATGGAGAGAGCAACAGATTTGTTGGAAATCATACATACAGATGTATGTGGTCCGATGAATGTTGAGGCTCGTGGCGGATATCGTTATTTTCTCACCATCACAGATGATTTAAACAGATATGGGTATATCTACTTAATGAAACATAAGTCTGAAACATTTGAAAAGTTCAAAGAATTTCAGAGTGAAGTTGAAAATCATCGTAATAAGAAAATTAAATTTCTACGATCTGATCGTGGAGGTGAATATTTGAGTTACGAGTTTGGTCTACATTTGAAACAATGCGGAATAGTTTCGCAACTCACGCCACCCGGAACACCACAACGTAATGGTGTGTCCGAACGTCGTAATCGCACTTCACTAGATATGGTGCGATCTATGATGTCTCTTACAGATTTACCGCTATCGTTTTGGGGTTATGCTCTTGAGACGGCCGCATTCACACTGAATAGAACATCATCAAAATCCGTTGAGACGACACCTTATGAACTATGGTTTAACAAGAAACCAAAGTTGTCGTTTCTCAAAGTTTGGGGATGCGATGCTTATGTGAAAAAGCTTCAACCTGATAAGCTCGAACCCAAATCGGAGAAATGTGTCTTCATAGGATACCCAAAGGAGACAGTTGGGTACACCTTCTATCACAGATCCGAAGGCAAGACATTTGTTGCCAAAAATGGATCCTTTCTAGGAGTTTCTCTCGAAAGAAGTGAGTGGGAGGAAAGTAGAACTTGATGAGGTAATTGTACCTTCTCCCTTATTTGAAAGTAGTTTATCGCAGAAACCGGTTTCTGAGACATCTACACCAAATAGTGAGGAAGTTGATGATGTTGATCATGAAACTTCAGATCAAGTTACTACAGAACCTCATAGATCAACCAGAGTAAGATCCGCACCAGAGTGGTACGGTAATCCTGTTCTGGAAGTCATGCTACTAGATCATGATGAACCTACAAACTATGAAGAAGCGATGGTGAGCCCAGATTCGCAAAATGGCTTGAGGCCATGAAATCTGAGATGGGATCCATGTATGAAAACAAAGTATGGACTTTGGTTGACTTGCACGAGGGTCGGCAAGCAATAGAAAACAAGTGGATCTTCAAGAAGAAGACTGATCGATGTCGACGGTAATGTAGCTGTCTACAAAGCTCGACTTGTCGCAAAGGGTTTCCGACAAGTTCAAGGGATTGACTACGATGAGACCTTCTCACCCGTAGCGATGCTTAAGTCTGTCCGAATCATGTTAGCAATTGCCGCATTTTATGATTATGAAATTTGGCAAATGGATGTAAAGACTGCATTCCTGAATGGATTTCTGGAAGAAGAGTTGTATATGATGCAACCAGAAGGTTTTATCGATCCAAAGGGAGCTAACAAAGTGTGCAAGCTCCAGCGATCCATTTATGGACTGGTGCAAGCATCTCGGAGTTGGAATAAACGCTTTGATAGTGTGATCAAAGCATTTGGGTTCATACAGACTTTTGGAGAAGCATGTATTTACAAGAAAGTGAGTGGGAGCTCTGTAGCATTTCTGATATTATGTGTAGATGACATATTACTAATCGGAAATGATATAGAATTTCTGGATAGCATAAAGGCATACTTGAATAAGAGTTTATCAATGAAAGACCTCGGTGAAGCTGCATACATATTGGGCATCAAAATCTATAGAGATAGATCAAGACGCTTAATTGGACTTTCACAAAGCACATACCTTGACAAAATTTTGAAGAAGTTCAAAAAGGATCAAGCAAAGAAAGGGTTCTTGCCTGTGTTACAAGTTGTGAAGTTGAGTAAGACTCAATGCCCGACCACTGCAGAAGATAGAGAGAAAATGAAAGATGTTCCCTATGCTTCAGCCATAGGCTCTATCATGTATGCAATGCTGTGTACCAGACCTGATGTGTGCCTTGCTATAAGCCTAGCAGGAGGTACCAAAGTAATCCAGAGTGGATCATGGACAGCGGTCAAGAACATCTGAAATACGAAAAGGACTAAGGATATGTTTCTCGTATATGGAGGTGACAAAGAGCTCATAAATGGCGGTTACGTAGATGCAAGCTTTGACACGATCCGGACGATTCTAAATCGCAGACCGGATACGATTTACACTAAACGGAGGAGCTGTCGGTTGGTGCAGTTCTAAACAAAGCGTCGTGGCGGGATCTACATGTGAAGCGGAGTACATAGCAGCTTCGAAGCAGCTAATGATGGAGTCGGATGAAGGAGTTCATATCCGATCTAGGTGTCATACCTAGTGCATCGGGTCCAATGAAAATCTTCGTGACAATATCGAGCAATTGCCTTAGCAAAGGAATCCAGATTTCACAAGAGGACCAAGCACATCAAGAGACGCTTCAATTCCATCCGGGACTTAGTCCCGGTGGGAGACATAGAGATTTGCAAGATACATACGGATCTGAATGTTGCAGACCCGTTGACTAAGCCTCTTCCTTGAGCAAAACATGATCAACACCAAGACTCCATGGGTGTTAGAATCATTACTATATAATTAGATTATTGACTCTAGTGCAAGTGGGAGACTGAAGGAAATATGCCCTAGAGGCAATAATAAAATTATTATTTATTTCCTTATTTCATGATAAATGTTTATCATTCATGCTAGAATTGTATTAACCGGAAACATAATACATGTGTGAATGCATAGACAAACAGAGTGTCACTAGTATGCCTCTACTAGACTAGCTTGTTAATCAAAGATGGTTATGTTTCCTAACCATGAACAAAGGGTTGTTATTTGATTAACAAGGTCACATCATTAGGTGATTGATCTGATTGACATGACCCATTCCATTAGCTTAGCACATGATCGTTTAGTATGTTGCTACTGCTTTTATCCATGACATATACATGTTCCTATAACTGTGAGATTATGCAACTCCCGTTTACCGGAGGAACACTTTGGGTGCTACCAAACGTCACAACGTAACTGGGTGATTATAAAGGAGTACTACAGGTGTCTCCAAAGGCAGATGTTGGGTTGGCGTAATTCGAGATTAGGTTTTGTCACTCCGATAGTCGGAGAGGTATCTCTGGGCCCTCTCGGTAATACACATCACTTAAGCCTTGCAAGCATTACAACTAATGAGTTAGCTGTGAGATGATGTATTACAGAACGAGTAAAGAGACTTGCCGGTAACGAGATTGAACTAGGTATTGGATACCGACGATAGAATCTCGGGCAAGTAACATACCGATGACAAAGGGAACAACGTATGTTGTTATGCGGTCTGACCGATAAAGATCTTCATAGAATATGTAGGAGCCAATATGGGCATCCAGGTCCCGCTATTGGTTATTGACCGGAGACGTGTCTCGGTCATGTCTACATTGTTCTCGAACCGTAGGGTCCACACGCTTAAGGTTTCGATGACGGTTATATTATGAGTTTGTGTATTTTGATGTACCGAAGAAGTTCGGAGTCCCGGATGTGATCACGGACATGATGAGGAGTCTCGAAATGGTCGAGACATAAAGATTGATATATTGGACGGCTATATTCGGACACGGAAAGGTTCGGAAGTTTCGGAGAAAACGGAGTGCGGAGGGGTTACCGGAACCCCGGGAAGTTATGGGCCTTAGTGGGCCAAGAGGGGAGAGAGGGCCGCACCGGGGAGGTGGCGCGCCCCTGTGGGAGTCCGAATAGGACAGGAGGGGGCGGCCCCCTTCCTCTTCCTCTCCTCTCCTTCCTTCCCCTTCCTCCTTCCTAGTTGGACTAGGAAAGGGAGTCCTACTCCCACTAGGAGGAGGATCCCCCTCCCTTGGCGCGCCTCCTAGGGCCGGCCGGCCCTCCCTTGCTCATGTATCTCACGGGGCAAGGGGCACCCTAGAACACACAAGTTGATCCTTGAGATCGTTCCTTAGCCGTGCGGTGCCCCCCACCATAATCCACCTCGGTCATATCGTAGCGGTGCTTAGGCGAAGCCCTGCGTCGGTAGAACATCAAGATCGTCACCACGCCGTCGTGCTGACGGAACTCTCCCTCCCCAAAGCTCTGCTGGATTGGAGCCCGAGGAGCGTCACCGAGCTGTACGTGTGTCAAGAACTCGGAGGCGCCGGAGTAACGGCGCTGGGATCGGTTGGATCGCGAGGAGAACGTACGACTACTTCCTCTATGTTGTGATCGCTTCCGCTTCGGTCTACGAGGGTACGTAGACAACACTCTCCCCTCTCGTTGCTATGCATCACCATGATCTTCTGTGTGCGTAGGATTTTTTTTGAAATTACTACGTTCCCCAACACTTCCCCCTTGCTAGATCAAGAAGGAGGAGACGTCATCCGCTCCGTACGTTTGTTGAACGCGGAGGTGCTGTCCGTTCGGCACTTGGTCATCGGTGATTTGAATTATGGCGAGTACGACTCCATCATCACCGTTCTCTTGAACGCTTCCGCACGCGACCTACAAGTGGTATGTAGATGCAATCTCTCTCCCGTGACTCGTTGCTTAGATGAACTCATAGATGGATCTTGGTGAAACTGCAGGAAATTTTTTAATTTTCTGCAACGTTCCCCAACAGTGGCATCATGAGCTAGGTCTATGCATAGTTCTCTATTGCACGAGTAGAACACAATTTTGTTGTGGGTGTAGATATTTTCAACTTGCTTTCCGCTACTAGCCTTATCTTGCTTCAGCGGTATTGTGGGATGAAGCAGCCCAGACCAACCTTACACGTACGCTTACGTGAGACCGGTTCCACCGACTAACATGCACTAGTTGCATAAGGTGGCTGGCGGGTGTCTGTCTCTCCCACTTTAGTTGGAGCGGATTCGATGAAAAGGGTCCTTATGAAGGGTAAATAGAAGTTGACAAAATCACTTTGTGGTTATTCGTAGGTAAGAAAACGTTCTTGCTAGAACCCAATTGCAGCCACGTAAAAGATGCAACAACAATTAGAGGACGTCTAACTTGTTTTTGTAGCAATTGTCATGTGATGTGATATGGCCAGAAGTTGTGATGAATGATGAATGATATATTGTGATGTATGAGATCATGTTCTTGTAATAGGAATCATGACTTGCATGTCGATGAGTATGACAACCGGCAGGAGCCATAGGAGTTGTCTTTATTTTTGTATGACCTGCGAGTCATTGAAGAACGCCATGTAAATTACTTTACTTTATTGCTAAACGCGTTAGCCATAGAAGTAGAAGTAGTCGTTGGCGTGACAACTTCATGAAGACACGATGATGGAGATCATGATGATGGAGATCATGGTGTCATGCCGGTGACAAGATGATCATGGAGCCCCGAAGATCGAGATCAATGGAGCTATATGATATTGGCCATATCATGTCACTACTATATAATTGCATGTGATGTTTATTATGTTTATGCATCTTGTTTACTTAGAACGACGGTAGTAAATAAGATGATCCCTTACAACAATTTCAAGAAGTGTTCTCCCCTAACTGTGCACCGTTGCTAAAGTTCGTCGTTTCGAAGCACCACGTGATGATCGGATGTGATAGATCCTTACGTTCACATACAACGGGAGTAAGACAGTTTTACACATGCAAAACTCTTAGGGTTAACTTGACGAGCCGAGCATGTACAGACATGGCCTCGGAACACAGAGACCGAAAGTCAAACACGAGTCGTATGGAAGATACAATCAACATGAAGATGTTCACCGACGATGACTAGTCCGTCTCACGTGATGATCAGACACGGCCTAGTCGACTCGGATCGTGTAACACTTAGATGACTAGAGGGATGTCTAATCTGAGTGGGAGTTCATTATAATAATTTGATTAGATGAACTTAATTATCATGAACTTAGTCTAAAACCTTTGCAAATATGTCTTGTAGATCAAATGGCCAACTCTCATGTCAACATGAACTTCAACGCGTTCCTAGAGAAAACCAAGCTGAAAGATGATGGTAGCAACTATACGGACTGGGTCCGAACACGAGATCATCGATAGCTGCCAAGAAACAATATGTCCTAGAAGGACCGCTAGGTGACGCTCCCGTCCCAGAGAACCAAGACGTTATGAACGTTTGGCAGTCTCGCGCTGATGATTACTCCCTCGTTCAGTGCGGCGTGCTTTACAGCTTAGAACCCGGGCTCCAAAAGCGTTTTGAGCAACACAGAGCATATGAGATGTTCGAGGAGCTGAAACTAGTTTTCGAAGCTCATGCCCGGGTCGAGAGATATGAAGTCTCCGACAAGTTCTATAGTTGTAAGAGGGAGGAAAATAGTTCTGTCAGTGAGCACATACTCAAAATGTTTGGGTTGCACAACCGCCTGTCCCAGCTGGACATTAACCTCCCGGACGAGGCGGTCATTGACAAAATCCTTCAGTCGCTCCCACCAAGCTACAAGAGCTTTGTGATGAACTACAATATGTAGGGGATGGTGAAGACCATTCCTGAAGTATTTTCAATGCTGAAGTCAGCAGAGGTTGAGATCAAGAAAGAACATCAAGTGTTGATGGTCAATAAGACCACTAAGTTCAAGAAGGGCAAGGGCAAGAAGAACTTCAAGAAGGACGGCAAGGATGTTGCCGCGCCCGGTAAGCCAGTTGCCGGGAAGAAGTCAAAGAATGGACCCAAGCCTGAGACTGAGTGCTTTTATTGCAAGGGGAAGGGTCACTGGAAGCGGAACTGCCCCAAATACTTAGTGGATAAGATGGCCGACAACACTAAAGGTATATTTGATATACATGTAATTGATGTGTACCTTACCAGTACTCGTAGTAACTCCTGGGTATTTGATACTGGTGTCGTTGCTCACATTTGTAACTCACATCAGGAGCTGCGGAATAAGCGGAGACTGGCGAGGGATGAGGTGACGATGCGCGTCGGGAATGGTTCCAAGGTTGATTTGATCGGCGTCGGCACGCTACCTCTTCATTTACCTACGGGATTAGTTTTTAAACCTTAATAATTGTTATTTGGTGCCAAGTTTGAGCATGAACATTGTATCTGGATCTCGTTTGATACGAGATGGTTACTCATTTAAATCCGAGAATAATGGTTGTTCTATTTATATGAGAGATATGTTTTATGGCCATGCCCCGATGGTCAATGGTTTATTCTTAATGAATCTCGAGCGTAACATTACACATATTCATAGTGTTAGTACCAAAAGGTGTAAAGTTGATAACGATAGTCCCACTTACTTGTGGCACTGCCGCCTTGGTCACATTGGTGTCAAGCGCATGAAGAAGCTCCATGCTGATGGACTTTTAGAGTCTCTCGATTATGAATCATTTGACACATGCGAACCATGCCTCATGGGCAAAATGACCAAGACTCCGTTCTCCAGAACAATGGAGCGAGCAACCAACTTGTTAGAAATCATACATACCGATGTGTGCAGTCCAATGAGCGTTGAGGCTCGCGGAGGATATCGTTATGTTCTCACTCTCACTGATGACTTGAGCAGATATGTGTATGTCTACTTAATGAAACACAAGTCAGAGACCTTTGAAAAGTTCAAGGAATTTCAGAATGAGGTAGAGAAACAACGTGACCGAAAGATAAAGTTTCTACGATCAGATCGTGGAGGAGAATATTTAAGTCACGAATTTGGTACACACTTAAGGAAATGTGGAATCGTTTCACAACTCACGCGGCCTGGAACACCTCAGCGTAATGGTGTGTCCGAACGTCGTAATCGCTCTCTATTGGATATGGTGCGGTCTATGATGTCTCTTACCGATTTACCCCTATCATTTTGGGGATACGCTCTAGAGACAGCTACATTCACTTTAAATAGGGCACCGTCTAAACCCGTTGAGACGACACCGTATGAATTATGGTTTGGGAAGAAACCTAAGCTGTCGTTTCTAAAAGTTTGGGGATGCGATGCTTATGTCAAGAAACTTCAACCTGAAAAGCTCGAAGCCAAGTCGGAAAAATGCGTCTTCATAGGATACCCTAAGGAAACCATTGGGTATACCTTCTACTTATGATCCGAGGGCAAGATCTTTGTTGCCAAGAACGGATCCTTTCTGGAAAAAGAGTTTCTCTCGAAAGAATTAAGTGGGAGGAAAGTAGAACTTGATGAAGTACTGCCTCTTGAAACAGGAAGTAGTGCAGCTCAGGAAAATGTTCCTGTGATGCTTACACCAACTGAAGAGGAAAATAATGATGATGATCAAGGTACTTCGGATCAAGTTGCTAGTGAACTTCGTAGGTCCACAAGGACACGTTCCGCACCAGAGTGGTACGGCAACCCTGTCCTGGAAATCATGTTGTTAGACAATGGTGAACCTTCGAACTATGAAGAAGCGATGGCGAGCCCAGATTCCAACAAATGGCTTGAAGCCATGAAATCCGAGATAGAAAACAAAGTATGGACTTTGACAAACTTGCCCGATGATCGGCGAGCGATAGAAAACAAATGGATCTTTAAGAAGAAGACAAGCGCGGATGGTAATGTTACCATCTATAAAGCTCAACCTGTCGCTAAGGGTTATCGACAGGTTCAAGGGGTTGACTATGATGAGCCATTCTCTCCCGTAGCGAAGCTGAAGTCCGTCCAAATAATTTTAGCAATTGCCGCATACTATGATTATGACATATGGCAGATGGACGTCAAAACGGAATTCCTTAACGGACATCTTAAGGAAGAGATGTATATGATGCAGCTGGAAGGTTTTGTCGACCCTAAGAATGCTAACAAAGTATGCAAGCTCCAGCGATCCATTTATGGGCTGGTGGAAGCATCTCGGAGTTGGAACATTCGCTTTGATGAGATGATCAAAGCATTTGGGTTTATGCAGACTTATGGAGAAGCCTGCGTTTACAAGAAAGTGAGTGGGAGCTCTGTAGCATTTCTCATATTATATGTAGATGACATACTCTTGATGGGAAATGATATAGAACTTTTGGACAACATTAAGGCCTACTTGAATAAGTGTTTTTCAATGAAGGACCTTGAAGAAGCTGCTTATATATTTGGCATCAAGATCTATAGAGATAGATCGAGACGCCTCATAGGTCTTTCACAAAGCCCATACCTTGATAAGATTTTGAAGAAGTTCAAATGGATCAGTCCAAGAAAGGGTTCTTGCCTGTATTGCAAGGTGTGAGATTTAGCTTGGCTCAATGCCCGACCACGGCAAAAGATAAAGAAGAGATGAGTGTCATCCCCTATGCTTCAGCCATAGGATCTATTATGTATGCCATGCTATGTACCAGACCTGATGTAAACCTTGCCGTAAGTTTGGTAGGAAGGTACCAAAGTAATCCCGACAAGGAACACTGGACATCCGTCAAGAATATCCTGAAGTACCTGAAAAGGACAAAGGACATGTTTCTCGTTTATGGAGGTGACAAAGAGCTCGTCGTAAAGGGTTACATCGACGCTAGCTTCGACACAGATCTGGATGACTCTAAGTCACAAACCGGATACGTGTATATGTTGAATGGTGGAGCAGTAAGCTGGTGCAGCTGCAAGCAGAGCGTCGTGGCGGGATCTACATGTGAAGCGGAGTACATGGCAGCCTCGGAGGCAGCACATGAAGCAATTTGGGTGAAGGAGTTCATCACCGACCTAGTAGTCATACCCAATGCGTCGGGGCCGATCAAACTCTTCTGTGACAACACTGGAGCTATTGCACTTGCCAAGGAGCCCAGGTTTCACAAGAAGACCAGGCACATCAAGCGTCGCTTCAACTCCATTCGTGAAAATGTTCAAGATGGAGACATAGATATTTGCAAAGTACATACGGATCTGAATGTCGCAGATCCGTTGACTAAACCTCTCTCGCGAGCAAAACATGATCAACATTAGAACTCTATGGGTGTTCGATTCATCACAATGTAACTAGATTATTAACTCTATGGGTCTTTTATTCATGCTATAACTGTATTATCCGGAAATCGTAATACACATGTGAATACATAGACCATAATATGTCCCTAGTAAGCCTCTAGTTGACTAGCTCGTTGATCAACAGATAGTCATGGTTTCTTGACTATGGACATTGGATGTCGTTGATAATGGGATCACATCATTAGGAGAATGATGTGATGGACAAGACCAATTCCTAAGCATAGCACAAGATCGTGTAGTTCGTTTTGCTAGAGCTTTTCCAACGTCAAGTATCTTTTCCTTAGACCATGAGAACGTGTAAGTCCCGGATACCGTAGGAGTGCTTTGGGTGTATCAAACGTGACAACGTAACTGGGTGACTATAAAGGTGCACTACAGGTATCTCCGAAAGTGTATGTTGGGTTGACACGGATCGAGACTGGGATTTCTCACTCCGTATGACGGAGAGGTATCTCTGGGCCCACTCGGTAATGCATCATCATAATGAGCTCAAAGTGACCAAGTGTTTGGTCACGGGATCATGCATTACAGTACGAGTAAAGTGACTTGCCGATAACGAGACTGAACAAGGTATTGGGATACCGACGATTGAGTCTCGGGCAAGTAACGTACCGATTGACAAAGGGAATTGTATACGGGGTTGTTCAAATCCTCGACATCGTGGTTCATCCGATGAGATCATCAAGGAGCATGCGGGAGCCAACATGGGTATCCAGATCCCGCTGTTGGTTATTGCCCGAGAGCCGTCTCGGTCATGTCTACGTGTCTCCCGAGCCCGTAGGGTCTACACACTTAAGGTTCGGTGACGCTAGGGTTGTATGAATATGAGTATGCAGCATACCGAATGTTGTTCGGAGTCCCGGATGAGATCCTGGATGTCACGAGGATTTCCGGAATGGTCCGGAGCTAAAGAATTATATATAGGAAGTGATGTTTCGGCCATCGGGAAAGTTTCGGGGTCACCCGGTATTGTACTAGGACCACCGGAAGGGTCCCGGGGGTCCACCAGGTGGGGCCACCCATCCCGGAGGGCCCCAAGGGCTGAAGTGGGGAGGGGAACCAGCCCATAGTGGGCTGGTGTGCCCCCTTGGCCCACCCCCTGAGCCTAGGGTTGAAACCCTAGGGTGGGGGGGGGGGGCGCCCCACTTGCCTTGGGGGGCACTCCACCCCCCTTGGCCGCCGCTCCCTTGGGAGATTGGATCTCCCAGGGCCGGCGCCCCCCTGGGGGCCTATATAAAGGAGGGCAGGGGGGAGGGCAGCCGTACCCTGTGCATTGGTGCCTCCCTCCCCCTGCTACACCTCGTCCTCCTCCCGCAGCAGCTTGGCGAAGCCCTGCCGGAGTTCTGCTGCATCCACCACCACGCCGTCGTGCTGCTGGATCATCATCAACCTCTCCTTCCCCCTTGCTGGATCTAGAAGGAGGATACGTCATCCGCTTCGTACGTGCGTTGAACGCGGAGGTGCTGTCCGTTCGGCACTTGGTCATCGGTGATTCGAATCACGGCGAGTACGACTCCATCATCACCGTTCTCTTGAACGCTTCTGCACGCGATCTACAAGTGGTATGTAGATGCAATCTCTCTCCCATGACTCGTTGCTTAGATGAACTCATAGATGGATCTTGGTGAAACCGTAGGAATTTTTTTAATTTTCTGCAACGTTCCCCCACACGTATACCCATGGGACTCTAACCGTCGATGGAGCTTCTATTTTAGCGGTTCGAGTGAAATTACTTTGGACTACAAATCGTATAGCCATGGGTCTCTAACCACACCTCTTATTTAATCAGAATCATTGATTTAGTATCGAAAAGTTTATTTTATTTTATTTCTGAGTATTAACGTTGATGTTGTGCTTCTGATTAGGAATCGTTCTGATTAGGAGTCGTGGGAGACTAGGAGAGTGTCCCCATCTGCGTTCGGTACCCCGAACCGAACGGTGCGGTTCTTCAGTCTCTAGCTCTAGGTTTTGAGAAATCAGTGACCGATCAGCTAATAAAAAAATGCCAAACTGAGGGTCCGGTGCACCGAGAAATCGGTTCGGTCATCGGGGTGATCGAACAACACCGATATGTATAATTATATAATAGAAAAGGATTGCAGCAGCAGGAATCTCCGACTGAACGTGCTGACAGTTGATGTCTACTACACAACCTTCTTCTTGTAGACGTTGTTGGGCCTGCAAGTGCACAGGTTTGTAGGATAGTAGCAAATTTCCATCAAGTGGATGACCTAAGGTTTATCAATCCATAGGAGGCGTAGGATGAAGATGGTCTCTCTCAAACAACCCTGCAACCAAATAACAAAGAGTCTCTTGTGTCCCCAACACACCCAATACAATGGTAAGTTGTATAGGTGCACTAGTTCGGCGAAGAGATGAAGATACAAGTGCAAAATAGATGGTAGAAAAAGGTATTTGTAATCTGAAATAATAAAAACAGCAAGGTAACAAGTGGTAAAAGTGAGCGTAAACGGTATTGCAATGAGAGGAAACAAGGCCTAGGGTTCATACTTTCACTATTGCAAGTTCTCTCAACAATAATAACATAGATAGATCATATAACAAGCCCTCAACATGCAACAAAGAGCCACTCCAAAGACACTAATAGCGGAGAACAAACTTAGAGATTATGGTAGGGTACGAAACCACCTCAAAGTTATTCTTTTGGATCGATCTATAAAAGAGTTCGTACTAGAATAACACCTTAAGACACAAATCAACCAAAACCCTAATGTCACCTAGATACTCCATTGTCACCTCAAGTATCCGTGGGCATGATTATATGATATGCATCACACAATCTCAGATTCATCCAACCAACATAAAAGTACTTCAAAGAGTGCCCCAAAGCTACTACGGGAGAGTCAAGAACATGTGCCAACCCCTATGCATAGGTTCCCAATGTCACCAAACCCACAAGTTGATCACCAAAACATCAAGACATACATCACGGCAAGACATACATCAAGTGTTCTCATAAAAGACTCAATCCGATAAGATAACTTCAAAGGGGAAACTCAATTCATCACAAGAGAGTAAGGGGGGAGAAACATTCTAAGATCCAACTACAATAGAAAAGCTCGGGATACATCAATATCGTGCCATAGAGGGAACACGAGAGAAAGAGATCAAACACATAGCTACTGGTACATACCCTCAGCCCCGAGGGTTAACTACTCCCTCCTCGTCATGGAGAGCGCCGGGATGATGAAGATGGCCACCGGTGAAGGATCCCCCCTCCGGCAGGGTGCCGGGAAGGGCTCCCGAGAGGTTTTTGGTGGCTAAAGAGGCTTGCGGCGGCGGAACTCCTGATCTATCTTCTGTTCTGGAAGTTTTAGGGTACGTGAGTATATATGCGTGCAGGGGGTACGTCAGTGGAGCTACAGGGGCCCCACGAGGCAGGGGGGCGTGCCCAGGGGGTGCCTCCCACCCTCGTGAGCACCTCTCGTATCTCCTGACGTGCACTCCAAGTCCATCGGGCGGCTTTTCTTCCAAAAATAACTTCTCCAGTTGATTTCGTTCCGTTTTGACTCCGTCTGAAATTCCTTTTCCTCGAAACACTAAAATAGGCATAAAACAGCAAATCTGGGCTGGGCCTCCGGTTAATAGGTTAGTCCCAAAAATAATATAAAAGTGGAAAATAAAGCCCATAATCATTCAAAACACATAGTAATATAGCATGAATGCTTCATAAATTATAGATACGTTGGAGACCTATCAGCATCCCCAAGCTTAATTCCTACTCGTCCTCGAGTAGGTAAATGATAGAAGAAAGAATTTATGAAGTGTGAATGCTAGAGGTGCACAAGTTTGATCAATGATAATTTCAATCACCTTTTCTAGCATGATAATATGTTATAACAATAGTTCACCTCATAAAACTTTTCATGAACTAGTAACAAGCAATTCACATGTTAAAGCATAGACCATAAACTTTCTTGAAAACTAGCAAACTTCATTCTTAGGCTTCTACAATTGCTAACACTCACGCAATACTTGTGGTTATGAAGTTTTAATCAGACATAAAGAAAGATTGGGGCTTATAATGTTGCCTCCAAACGTATTCACCTTTGGGTGATGTCAACAATAATAGTTCATGCTAACGTACATCCAATTGGATATATATATATATCAGGATCACCCCACCACGAAGTGCTTGCCAAAGGATAAAATTAAAAAGGGAAAGGTGAAGATCACCTTGACTCTTGAATAAAGTAAAAGATAGGCCCTTCGCAGAGGGAAGCAGGGATTTGCAGAGGTGCCAGAGCTCGATTTTGAAATAGAGATAAATAATTTTGAGAGGTATGATCTCATTGTCAACATAACAACCAATAGTCCCCAATATCTTCCATACTACATACATTATAGGCGGTTCCCACGCAGAATGGTAAAGTTTATACTCCCCCAACCACCAACAAGCATTGATCCATGGCTTACTCGAAACAACGAGTGCCTCCAACTAACATCAAACCCGGGGGAGTTTTGTTTAATTATTTTGATTTGATTTTGATCTTTTTGATTATGGGACTGGGCATCCCGGTTACTGCCACTTTCTCGTGAATGAGGAGCGGAGTCCACTCCTCTTGAGAATAACCCACCTAGCATGGAAGACACTGACAGCCCCTAGTTGCTACATGAGCAATTCGGGCATACAAAACAGATTATAATTTGAAGGTTTAGAGTTTGGCACATGCAAATTTACTTGGAACGGCAGGTAAATACCGCATATAGGTCGGTATGGTGGACACTCATGGCAAAAACTGGGTTTAAGGATATTTGGAAGCACAAGTAGTATCTCTACTTGGTGCTAGGAATTTAGGCTAGCAAGGGGAGAAAGGCAAGCTCAACATGTTTGAATGATCCATGACAATATACTTTAACTGAGATGCAAGAAAACATAACCCATTACGTTGTCTTCCTTGTCCAACATCAACTCTTTAGCATGTCATACTTAATGAGTGCTCCCAATTATGAAAGATGTCTATGATAATATATTTATATGTGAAACCTCCCTTCCTTCAATATTCTTTCATGAATTGTTCAAATGACTAATACAATGCTTGCCAGCCGTCAATAAATTTACAACCTCTACTTCTTAGATGTGAAGTCATTACTCCCCATGGGATAAGCAAATGAGACATATATAATTTCAGATTTATGACAATCAATTCATTCAACAATTTACTCATAGGATATAAGTGAAGTACACGAGTAAACGACAAACTACTCAAAAAGATATAAGTGAAGACCAATGAGTAGCTAAATAATTATGTAACTATGTCAAGACTCTCTCTCATAAAAGAATTTCAGATCTTGGTATTGTATTCAAGCAGCAAGCAAAACAAAATAAAATGACACTCCAAGCAAAACACATATCATGTGGCGAATAAAAATATAGCTCCAAGTAAAGTTACCGATGAACGAAGACGAAAGAGGGGATGCCTTCCGGGGGTTGGTTGCTTGGTTAGTTGCTTGGTTGTCCTTGAATATTACCTTGGGGTGCCTTGGGCATACCCAAGCTTAGGCTCTTTCCACTCCTTATTCCATAATCCATCGAATATTTACCCAAAACTTGAAAACTTCAACCACACAAAACTGAAAACAAAACTCGTAAGCTCCGTTAGTATAAGAAAATAAAACCACCACTTAGGTACTGTAATGAACTCATTCTAAATTCATATTGGTGTAATATCTACTGTATTCTAACCTCTCTATGCTTCATACCACTTTATACTTAGCCATAGATGCATCAAAATAAGCAAACAACACAATGAAAACAGAATCTGTCAAAAACAGAACAGTCTGTAGTAATCTGTATCAAACGTATACTTCTGGAACCCCAAAAATTATAAAATAAATTGATGAACCTGAGTAATTTGTCTATTAATCATCTGCAAAAAGAATCAACCTAAAATCACTCTCCAG
The DNA here is from genome assembly GCA_021437245.1 of Aegilops speltoides. Taxonomy (NCBI): domain Eukaryota; kingdom Viridiplantae; phylum Streptophyta; class Magnoliopsida; order Poales; family Poaceae; genus Aegilops; species Aegilops speltoides. Next base: position 57,321,242 of record CM038146.1, read on the forward strand.
TAAAAAATGGCAGCTAATCTCGTGAACACTAAAGTTTCTGTTTTTCACAGCAAGATCACATACACTTCAGCCAAGTCTTCCCAAAGGTTTTACTTGGCACTTTATTGAGACAAAAGCTATAAAACATGATTACTACAGTAGCATAATCATGTGGACACACAAAAATAGTAAGGTTAAATATTGGTTTGTCTCCCAACAAGCGCTTTTCTTTAATGCCTTTCTAGCTAGGCATGATGATGACAATGATGCTCACATAAAAGATATGAATTGAAACATAACGGGAGCATCATGAAGCATATGACTAGCACATTTAAGCCTAACCCACTTCGTATGCATAGGGATTCTGTGAGCAAACAACTTATGGGAACAATAATCAACTAGCATAGGATGGCACAACAAGCATAACTTCAAGATTTTAAGGACATAGAGAGGAAACTTGACATTATTGCAATTCCAACAAGCATATGTTCCTCTCTCATAATAATTTTCAGTAGCATCATGAATGAATTCAACAATATAACCAGCACCTAAAGCATTCTTTTCATGATCTACTAGCATAGAAAATTTACTACTCTCCACATAAACAAAATTGTTCTCATTCGGAATAGTAGGAGTATCATAAGAGACTTGAACACTAAAAATTGTTTCCACATTAAAAGAGTAATGTTAAGAAAAAGGGTAATCATAATCATGACAAGTTTTATAAATATAATCATCACTACTTTTTATACCATAAGTTTCACAATAATCATCATAAGTAGCAACTTCGTCTCATCATAATCGATTGAAACCTCTCCCAAGATAGTGGAATCACTAAATAAAGTTGACCCTCTTCCAAATCCACTTTCATATTCATCACAAATAGATTCAACATCCTCCAAAATAGTGTGATCACTACTTCCTAAAGTTGACACTCTTCCGAACCCACTTTCATCAATATAATCATCATAGGTAGGAGGCATGCTATCATCATAACAACTTTGCATATCAAAACTTGGGATGCTAAAAATATCATCTTCATTAAACGTAGCATCCCCTAGCTTGGGACAAAAATTAATTTCAGCAAATATATTCTCAAATATTTCATCCTCATCAAACATAGCTTCCCCAAGCTTGGGCCCTTTCATATCATAAGCACAATCACTCTCATCATTAAAAATATGGATAGCACCAATAGTATAGCAATTGTCATCATCACAAGTAGTAGTAGGAGCAACATCATTTGGGAAGGATACCTTTTTACCTTTGTTGCTCCTTCTTTTCTTTTTCTTCTTCACATTATGTGTAGGTTCAACTGAGCGAGTCCTGGACGAGGGGGTGTCCGGACAGCCAGACTATCATCGTCCGCCGGACTCCAAGACTACGAATACAAGATTGAAGACTCCGTCCCGTGTCCGGATGGGACTTCCCTTGGCGTGGAAGGCAAGCTTGGCGATACGGATATGTAGATCTCCTACCATTGTAACCGACTCTATGTAACCCTAGCCTTCTCCGGTGTCTATATAAACCGGAGGGCCTTAGTCCGTAGGACACAACATACATTACAACAATCATACCATAGGCTAGCTTTAGGGTTTAGCCTCCTTGATCTCGTGGTAGATCCACTCTTGTACTACCCATATCATCAATATTAATCAAGCAGGACGTAGGGTTTTACCTCCATCAAGAGGGCCCGAACCTGGGTAAAACATCGTGTCCCTCGTCTCCTGTTACCATCCGCCTAGACGCACAGTTCGGGACCCCCTACCCGAGATCCGCCGGCTTTGACACCGATAATGGTGCTTTCATTGAGAGTTCCTCTGTGTCGTCACCGATAGGATCGATGGCATCTTCAACCAACAACGCTGTCCAGGGTGAGACTTTCTCCCGGGACAGATCTTCGTATTCGGTGGCTTCGCACTGCGGGCTAATTTACTTGGCCATCTGGAGCAGATCGATAGCTACGCCCCTGGCCATCAGGTCAGATTCGGAAGCCTAAACTTCACGGCCGGCGTCCGCGGAGACTTCATCTTCGACGGGCTCGAGCCACAGCCAAGCGCGCCGCACTGTTACAATGGGCACGACCTAGCTCTGCCGCCGAACAGTGCCTTGGTGGCCACACAAGAATCCGCTCCGGCCCTTAGACCGGAGCCGATCGCCCAGATCGAGGACCGTTGGTTGGACACCGCCTCGGGGGCTCCAACTTCCACGGCGATGGAGCCAAACACTACCCTTGTCCCTCGCGAAGCTCGTGACTCCGAGGTGCCGGACTCCTTGCCGGACTCCGGACCTTCCGCGCCCCTGCCAATCGAATCTGATTGGGCACCGGTTATGGAATTCACCGCCACGGACATCTTCCAACACTCGCCCTTTGGCGACATCCTAAATTCGCTAAAGCATCTCTCGCTATCCGGAGAGTCCTGGCCGGATTATGGCCAGGATGGTTGGGATACGGACGACGAAGAAATTCAGAGCCCACCCACCACCCACTTTGTAGCGACTGTCGACGATCTAACCGACATGCTAGACTACGACTCCGAAGACATCGATGCTATGGACGACGATGCCGGAGACGAATAGGAACCAGCGCCGACAGGGCACTGGAAGACCACCTCGTCATACGACATATACATGGTGGACACCCCAAAAGACGGGGACGGCGAAGAAGCAGCGGAGGCAGATTCCTTAAAGAAACAGACCAAGCGCCGGCGTCAGCGGCGCCGCTCTAAATCCCGCCACAGCAAGAATGGAGATTCCAGCACAGGAGATAATAACACCCCAGAGAGTGCCGATGACAATCCCCTCCAGCAAGACTCAGCGCAGGAGGATGCAGAAGCAAGCCCTCACGAGAGGGCGGCAGACGAAGAGGTCGAGGACTATAATTATACACCTCCCTCCGAAGACGAGGCAAGCCTCAACGACGACGAATTCGTCGTGCCCGAGGATCCCGTCGAACAAGAGCGTTTCAAACGCAGGCTTATCGCCACGGCAAATAGCCTAAAGAAAAAGCAGCAACAGCTTCAAGCTGATCATGACCTGCTGGGCGATCGATGGACCGAGGTCCTCGCGGCCGAAGAGTATAAACTCGAACGCCCCTCCAAAAGCTACCCAAGACGCAAGTTGCTCCCCCGACTAGAGGAGGAAGCATACATACCTTCATCACCAGCGCACGATACGGCAGACCGACCACCACGTGGTCGCGACAGAGAGGCATCCAGGCCCTCAACCAAGACCGTACCCCGGCATCGCTCCAAAAGTACGGCCAAAAGGAACGCTACCGGACTTGCGAGACGTATTGGAGGACAAAGCAAGGCAATCCAGATCCATCTACGGATCACGAGGGCGCTTCTACGACGACCCGCGACGAATCTTGTCGCGCGGATACAATAACCCGCCGGGCCGAACACAGCAGACAACACTCTCTCGAGCTGCGTCGTGATATTGCTCAATACAGAGGCGCCGCACACCCGCTATGCTTCACTGACAAAGTAATGGATCATCATATCCCTGAAGGGTTTAAACCCGTAAACATCGAATCCTACGATGGCACAATAGACCCCGCGGTTTGGATCGAAGATTATCTTCTTCACATCCATATGGCCCGCGGAGACGATCTCCATGCCATCAAGTATCTCCCACTCAAGCTTAAAGGACCAGCTCGGCATTGGCTTAACAGCTTGCCCGCAGAGTCAATTGGGTGTTGGGAAGGCCTGGAAGCCGCATTCCTCGACAACTTCCAGGGCACGTATGTGCGGCCACCAGACGCCGATGACCTCAGCCACATAATTCAGCAGCAGACGAATCGGCGGACAATTACGGACACGGTTCTTGACAAAGAAAAACCAAATCGCCGACTGTCCAGATGCAGAGGCCCTTGCAGCCTTCAAACATAGCATCCGCGACGAGTGGCTAGCCCGGCACATGGGACAGGAAAAGCCGAAATCCATGGCAGCCCTCACATCATTAATGACCTGCTTTTGCGCGGGAGAGGATAGCTGGCTAGCTTGCAGCAACAACCTCAGTAAAAATTCCGGCAGTCCGGACACTAAGGACAACAATGGCAGGTCACGTCGAAGCAAAAATAAACGCCGCATTAACGGCGACGACAAGGAGGATACGGCAGTCAACGCCGGATTCCGAAGCTCTAAACCCGGTCAACGGAAGAATCCATTCAAAAGAACCACCCCGGGTCCGTCCAATTTGGACCGAATACTCGACCGCTTGTGCCAGATACATGGCACCCCTGAAAAGCCAGCTAATCACACCAACAGAGATTGCTGGGTGTTCAAGCAGGCAGGCAAGTTAATTGCCGAAAACAATGACAAGGGGCTAAACAGCAACGACGAGGAAGAGACCCGACCGCCGAACAATAGAGGACAGAAGGGTTTCCCCCCACAAGTGCGGACGGTGAACATGATTTACGCAACCCATATACCCAAGAGGGAGCGGAAGCATCCACTAAGGGACGTCTATGCGATGGAGCCAGTCGCCCCGAAGTTCAATCCATGGTCCTCTTGTCCGATCACTTTTGATCGAAGAGACCATCCGACCAGCATACGCCATGGCGGATTTGCCGCATTGGTTTTAGACCCAATCGTTGATGGATTTCACCTCACGAGAGTCCTGATGGACGGCGGCAGTAGCCTGAACCTGCTTTATCAGGATACAGTGCGCAAGATGGGCATAGACCCCTCAAGGATTAAACCTACAAAGACAACCTTTAAAGGTGTCATACTAGGTGTGGAAGCCAATTGTATAGGCTCAGTCACACTGGAAGTAGTCTTCGGATCCCCGGACAATTTCCGGAGCGAGGAGTTAATCTTCGACATAGTTCCGTTCCGCAGCGGCTATCGCACTATGCTCGGACGAACCGCGTTTGCAAAGTTCAACGCGGTGCCGCATTATGCATACCTCAAGCTCAAGATGCCAGGCCAACGTGGAGTCATCACGGTCAAGGGAAATACGGAACGCTCCCTCCGAACGGAGGAACAAACAGCGGCTCTCACGGCAGAAGTACAGAGCAGCTTTTTAAGGCAATTTTCGAGTCCGGCCGTTAAACGGCCGGATATAGCAAAACGCGCCCGAAGCAATACCAACTGAGGGAGTCCTGGACTAGGGGGTGTCCGGACAGCCGGACTATCAATATCCGCCGGACTCCGAGACTACGAAGATAGAAGATTGAAGACTCCGGCTCGTGTCCGGAAGGTACTTTCCTTGGCGTGGAAGGCAAGCTTGGCAATACGGATATGTAGATCTCCTACCATTGTAACCGACTCTGTGTAACCCTAGCCTCTCCGGTGTCTATATAAACCGGAGGGCCTTAGTCCGTAGGACGAACATTACATCTCAACAATCATACCATAGGCTAGCTTCTAGGGTTTAGCCTCCTTGATCTCGTGGTAGATCTACTCTTGTACTACCCATATCATCAATATTAATCAAGCGGGACGTAGGGTTTTACCTCCATCAAGAGGGCCCGAACCTGGGTAAAACATTGTGTCCCTCGTCTCCTGTTACCATCCGCCTAGACGCACAGTTCGGGACCCCCTACCCGAGATCTGCCGGTTTTGACACCGCCATTGGTGCTTTCATTGAGAGTTCCTCTGTGTCGTCACTGATAGGCTCGATGGCATCTTCAACCATCAATGCTGTGCAGGGTGAGACTTTTCTCCCCGGACAGATCTTCATATTCGGCGGCTTTGCACTGCGGGCCAATTCTCTTGGCCATCTGGAGCAGATCAAAAGCTACGCCCCTGGCCGTCAGGTTAGATTTGGAAGCTTAAACTTCACAGCCGATGCCCGCGGAGACTTGATCTTTGACGGACTCGAGCCACCGCCAAGCGCGCCGCACTGTGATGATGGGCATGACCTAGCTCTGCCGCCAGACAGTGCATTGATGGCCGCACCCGGATCCGCTCCGGCCATCAGCCCGGAGCCGATCGCCCATATCGAGGGCCGGTGGTTAGACGCCGCCCTGGGGGCTTCAACATCCACGGCGATGGAGCCGAATACCAATCTTGTCCCCTGCGAAACTCGTGATCCCGAGGCGCCGGACTCCTCGCCGGACTCCGGGCCTCCCGCGCCCCTACCGATTAATCCGGATTGGGCGCCGGTTATGGAATTCACCACCGCGGACATCTTCCTGCACTCGCCTTTTGGCGATATCATGAATTCCCTGAAGCATCTCTCGCTATCAGGAGAATCCTGGCCGGACTATGGCCAGGACGGTTGGAGTTCGGATGATGGAGAAATTCAGAGCCCACCCACCACCCACTTTGTAGCCACTGTCGAGGATCTAACCGACATGCTAGACTACGACTCCGACGAGATCGATGCTATGGACGACGATGCCGGAGACGAACAAAAGCAGCGCCTACAGGCTTTGGAAGGCCACCTCGTCATATAGCGTATACATGGTGGATACCCCAAAGAAGGGATGGCAAAAGGCAGCGGAGGAAGATTCTCTAAAGAAGCAGCCCAAACGCCGACGTCGTGGCGCCGCTCTAAGTCCCGCCACAATAAGAATGGAGATTCCGCACGGAGACAATAACACCGGAGAGTGCGAAGGCGATCCCTCCCGCAAGATTCAGCGCAGGAGGACGCAGAAGCAAGCCCTCACCAGAGGGCGGCAGACGAAGGGGTTGAGGATGATAACTATATGCCTCCCTCCCAAGATGAAGCAAGCCTCAACGATGATGAATTCGTCATACCCGAGGATCTCGTCAAACAAGAACGCTTCAGGCGCAGGCTCATAGCCACGGCAAATAGCCCAAAGAAAAAGCAGCAACAGCTCCAAGCTGATCAGGATCTGCTGGCCGATCGATGGACCGAGGTCCTCGCGGCCGAAGAGTATAAACTCGAACGCCCCTCCAAAAGTTACCCAAGACGCAAGCTGCTCCCCCGATTAGAGGAGGAAGCACACATACCTTCATCACCAGCGCATGACATGGCTGACCGACCACCTCGTGGTCGTGACAGAGAGGCGTCCAGGCCCCCAGCCAAATACGCACCCCTGCATCGCTCCAAAAGCGCGAAGCCAAGAGGGAACGCGCCGGACTTGCGAGATATATTGGAGGACAAAGCAAGACAATCCAGATCCATCTATGGATCACGTGGGCGCCCTACGACCCATGACGAATACCGTCGCGCCGGACATAACGCCGGCCGGGCCGAACATAGCAGACAGCGCTCCCTCGAGCTACGTCGCGATATTGCTCAATACAGGGGCGCCGCACACCCGTTATGCTTCACCGATGAAGTAATGGATCATCAGATCCCCGAAGGGTTTAAACCAGTAAATATTGAATCTTACGATGGTACAATAGACCCCGCGGTATGGATCGAAGATTATCTTCTCCACATCCATATGGCCCGCGGCGACGATCTCCACGCCATCAAGTATCTCCCACTCAAGCTTAAAGGACCAGCGCGGCATTGGCTTAACAGCCTGCCCGCAGAGTCGATTGGGTGTTGGGAAGACCTGGAGGCCGCATTCCTTGATAACTTCCAAGGCACGTATGTGCGACCACTAGACGCCGATGACTTAAGCCACATCATTCAGCAGCCAGACGAATCGGCCAGACAATTCTGGACACGGTTCTTGACGAAGAAAAACCAAATTGTCGACTGTCCGGATGCAGAGGCCCTTGCAGCCTTCAAGCATAACATTCGAGACGAATGGCTAGCCCGGTACCTGGGGCAGGAAAAGCCGAAATCCATGGCAGCCCTCACATTGCTAATGACCCGCTTTTGTGCGGGAGAGGACAGCTGGCTAGCCCGCAGCAACAATCTCCGTAAAAACTCTAGCAGTCCGGATACTAAGGACAACAACGGCAGGTCACGTCGAATCAAAAACAGGCGCCGCATTAACAGCGACGATAAGGAGGATACGGCAGTCAATGCCGGATTTCGAGGCTCTAAACCCGGTCAGCGGAAGAAGCAGTTCAAAAGAACCACTCCGGGTCCGTCCAATCTGGACCGAATACTCGACCGTCTATGCCAGATACATGGCACCTCTGAAAAGCCAGCTAACCACACCAATAGAGACTGTTGGGTGTTCAAGCAGGCCGGCAAGTTAATTGCCGAAAACAATGACAAGGGGCTAAATAGCGACGACGAGGAAGAGACCCGGCCGCCGAACAATAGAAGACAGAAGGGTTACCCCCCACAAGTGCGGACGGTGAATATGATATACGCGACCCATATACCCAAGAGGGAGAGGAAGCGTGCACTACGGGACGTCTATGCGATGGAGCTAGTCGCCCCAAAGTTCAACCCATGGTCCTCTTGCCCGATCACTTTTGATCGAAGAGACCACCCGACCAGCATACGCCATGGCGGATTCGCCGCGTTGGTCTTAGAGCCAATCGTCGATGGGTTTCACCTGACACGAGTCCTGATGGATGGCGGTAGCAGCCTGAACCTGCTTTATCAGGATACAGTGCGCAAAATGGGCATAGACCCATCAAGGATTAAACCTACAAAGACAACCTTTAAAGGTGTCATCCCAGGAGTGGAAGCCAACTGTACAGGCTCAGTCACACTGGAAGTGGTCTTCGGATCACCGGATAATTTCCGAAGCGAAGAGTTAATCTTCGACATAGTCCCGTTTCGCAGCGGCCACCATGCTCTGCTCGGACGAACCGCGGTTGCAAAATTCAACGCGGTGCCACATTATGCATACCTAAAGCTCAAAATGCCAGGCCCTCACGGAGTCATCACGGTCAATGGAAATATGGAACGCTCCCTCCGAACAGAGGAACATACAGCGGCTCTCACAGCAAAAGTACAGAGCAGCCTTCTCAGGCAATTCTCAAGTCCGGCAATTAAAAAGCCGCACACAGCAAAACGCGCCCGGAGCAATGCCAACCAAGACCACTGGCGCGATCGAGCAGCGCCAACAATGCGGCCCCACCCCTCGCCCGCGCATGATCGCAGGAATAACACTCCGCGTACATCATTACGCTTTGGAGATACGATGGGCGCAGGGGAGGGGCTTGATCACAAGGGACAAAGAGTGCCGCTCGACCACACCAGGGGCTCATCTGGCGCCCCAGGTTTACTTTTTTATCTTTTCTTCTTTTTATGTATACAGGACTCTGTTAATCAGAAGCCTTGTTCGACGGCGCACTTGCCGAACTCACGATGCAACAGTCAGGGACTAAAGAAGGCTGCGACGAACAATCAGGTGGTCTCCATTACGAGCATTAAATTCGATTACATACACCAAGTCTGCAGCTCATCCCTGGAGGGGGACATGTTAATTTAGTCCAAATCCCTTGCTTACCGCACTAATTGTATTAGTCCGCTTTATTAGCCGACCTTCTCTCATAAATAACGCAGCAATTCCTTTTTGCAAGTACAATACCTTTTTATTGCAATTGCGTTACCTCTTATATATGTTCATTATATGACATCTTGCACCCGTATACTTTGGTACGGCCGAATACGCCAGGGGCTTCTGTTCCCCGGATTATGGTGTAATTAAGTCTGAACACTTTCACAAGTGCGGCAACCCGAACTTATAGCATTATATGAATCAGCTCCGAATCATGTCTTGGGTCAATAGTTGGGTTTGCCCGGCTCCCATGTTTTGGTACCTTACGTTCCGTTCCGTCGGCTAAGGTAGCACTGGAGAACCATCTGCGATTGCGCCCGGTTGAGCAGGTTAATGCCTCGATGAGAAAGCTAAAACTGATCGGCATGATAAGGCGCGAGACTGGTCGCTGTTCGAGAGGTTCTTCGGGTCCCTAAAGACTCATGCCGCTCGATCAAGTTCGGATGATGTCCGACGAAGGCGTGGATAGCGCCCCGGATTCGGTCTTCCGAATACCAGGGGCTTCGCCGAAATTTTAAAATTATAGAATTCTATGGCTAAGTGAGAGTGTTCAAGCATTATAAGTCCGGTCGCCTTGTTCGTCGTGTTGAGCGCCTCCCAAGATGGACCCAATAATGGGAACAAGAGTGCTCAAGTTTATCACCGAACACCCCAGCCCTTGTAGCTTGGGGGCTGAAGTCAACGACTTGCCATCTATCAGATTTTACAAACGGCCGCACAGAAGGTAATATTTTAAATTAAATAAGCGTTGCTCATGGCGCATATAAATGAAGTTTTCAGCGCCCAGGATAAATACACAGCGAGTTCACTCAAAAATTACATCTCGAGAGCACTCATCTGCAATATCGCAGGCTCCCTTCAGGACAACTTTATAATATCGCTCCGGCGTGTGATGCTCCTTGCCCGGCGGCGGCGGATCCGTGAGAAGCTTCTCCGCATCCAGTTTGCCCCATTGCACCTTTATGCGGGCAAGGGCCCGACGAGCACCTTCAATACAGGCGGAGCGCTTGATCACATCCAGCCTGGGCACGCATCCACCAGCCGCGCGACTAGGCCAAAGTAATCGCCAGCATGGCCTGTCCGAGCCATAGCCGGACTATGAGGCCCTTCATGGCCTCCTCGGCTACCTTAGGAGTTCGACCAGCTGCTTCACTGGTCGCTTGGGGGCACCGGATGGCGGCCTCGGCATACCGAGACCGAAGACCTTCTCCGTCGAGCTCCCTCCTCGCCACGATAGAATGCGGCGGCATCGGACGACCACGCGGCAGATCTGCAAATGCCCTCGAGAGCTCGAATTCGGGTAAGTATCCGTAATTTACATTAACGTGCTCGCTCTGCATGAAAAAGGCCTTACCGCCGCTATCTTCTTTATGTCCTCTACCTCTGAAGGGCCTTCGGGCCTCGGCCTTGGCGGATGGGCACTTTCGAGAGCCGAGGCAAGCTCGGACTCGAGTCTTTGAGTCACGCCCAAACTCTCATGCTTTCCCATGAGAGCACGGAGCTCTTGCCGAACTTCCGCCACCAGCGCCACTTGCTTTTCTCGCTCAGCCTGTTAGTGGCGATATGCGTTCGACGCGGACACGGCATCCTTCAGGGCCGCCACCTCCTTAGTGGCCCCTGCAATACACATATTATCCTTATTAATTTTGTTTGTAACCAAAACCCTTTTCTGTAAGGTACTTATTTAAAGTGGTGTCATTCACCTTCTTTTTCCTTGAGCTGCCTCTTGGCATGGCCGAGCTCTTGCTCCGACCGCTCAAGGTCCTTTTTCAGCTCCTCGACCTCCGCCGTTAATGCGGCAGAGGTCAACAGCGCAGCCTGCAAACCCATATTGACATATTTTTAGAAACCCTGCGTATATCTTGTTAAGATCCTTAGTCCGGTTTTTCTTTCCGAACAACAAACTAAGCATCAGGGGCTACTGTCTATGCGGTATTACATTACATAATTTTAACTTCTTACCTCAAAGCATGTTAGAAGGCTGCTGCAGGCTTCGGTCAGCCTGCTTTTGGCGAGCTGGACCTTCTCAATCACAGCACTCATGAGAGTGCGGTGTTCTTCCTCGATGGAAGCGCCTTTAAGCGCCTCCAGCAGGTTATCCGGTGCCTCCGGTTGGACGGAGGCCGCCGGCGTCACGGTCCTGCCCTTCTTTCGAGGGGGCCGCTTGCCGGACTCTGGAACCGCTACGGGTTCCGAAGTAGAGTCCGGCACAAAGTCCGGGAGGCTGCCTGACGGCGCCTCCGGAGCCTCCTCCGGGCGGGTCCCCCTGTGGGATTCTGCCTCGTCGTCCTCGTCGACGCGTGGGGTAGAGGCAGTCGAGATGGAATTTACATCCGACGGCGCCAAAGACCCACTCATCAAGTCGGGAAGATCGTCAAGGGCCGGACTACAGGCAGAATGCGGCGTTAGAAGGACACTACGTGGCATACAATGTACGACATATAAATGATCTGAATACTTACGATCCTGCCGGACGCCTGGCCCTTGGAGGCCACTCTTCCTCGCCAACATTGATGTTGGCGGAACTGTCTGGCGGGATAGTTCTCCCCCTCTTGGACCCTTCGGCCGCCCCGATTGGGGAGGCCTTCCTCTTCTTCTCTCCCTCCTCCGGGAGAGAGTACTCCTCCTCCTCGTCTTCGGAGGAGGAGTCCTCGTCATCGTTAGACGCCTGATTACGGGAACTCTTTCGAGTCCCCGTGGCCACCTTCTTGGCCTTCTTCTCCGGCACCACGTACGGTGCCGGAACCAGCAGCCTTGCTAAGTGGGCATCCACTGGTTCTTCTGGCATGGGAGCCGGGCTGATAAGCAGCTGGGCCTTCTCCATCCATTCCTGACAAAGGAAGAGGCAGATTAAAAGCCTCGCTAGAGTCAATCTAATTACTACAAGTGTCCCGTAATGGGGTCGAATCACTTACCTCGTCAGTCGGAGACTGCGAGCTGAATCTGCGGTCTTCGGTCGCGGATGCGGGGGCGTCGGCGCCCTTGAACAGCACCCTCCAGGCGCCTTCGTACGTTGTGCACCCAGGGGCTTCGCCGAAATTTAAAATTATAGAATTCTATGGCTAAGTGAGAGTCTTCAAGCATTATAAGTCCAGTCGCCTTGTTCGTTGTGTTGAGCGCCTCCCTAGATGGTCCCAAAAATGGGAACAAGAGTGCTCAAGTTTATCCCGAACACCCCAGCACTCGCGGCTCGGGGGCTGAAGCCAACGACTTGCCATCTCTCAGATTTTATAAACGGCCGCACAGAAGGTAATATTTTAAATTAAACAAGCGTTGCTTAAGGCGCATATGAACAAAGTTTTCAGCGCACAGGATAATACATAGCGAGTTTACTCAAAAATTACATCTCTAGGGCACTCATCCGCAATATCGCGGGCTCCCTTCAGGACAGTTTTATAATACATTTCGGGTGTGCGATACTCCTTGCCCGGTAGCGGTGGGTCAGTGAGAAGCTTCTCCACATCTAGCCTTCCCCAATGCACCTTTGTGCGGGCAAGGGCCCGACGAGCACCTTCAATACAGGCGGAGCGCTTGATGACCTCCACCCAGGGGCACGCATCCACCAGCCGCCGCACGAGGCCGAAGTAGCTCCCAGGCATGGCCTATCCAGGCCACAGCCGGACTATAACGCCCTTCATGGCCTCCTCAGCTACCTTGTGGAGTTCGACCAGCTGCTTCAACTGGTCGCTTGGGGGCACCGGATGGCTGGCCTCAGCGTACTGAGACCAGAAGACCTTCTCCGTTGAGCTCCCGTCCTTGCCACGGTAGAATGCAGCGGCATCGGACACACTGCGCGACAGATCTGCAAACGCCCCTGGAGAGCTCCGAATGCGGGTAAGTATCAGGTAGTTTACATTAACATGCTTGCTTTGCATGAAAAATGCCTTACCCGCCGCTATCTTCTTTACATCTTCAACCTCCTGAAGGGCCTTACGGGCCTCGGCCTTGGCGGACTTGGTACTTTCGAGAGCCGAGGCAAGCTCGGACTCTCGAGTCTTGGAGTCACGCTCCAAGCTCTCATGCTTCTCCATGAGAGCCTGGAGCTCTTGCCGTACTTCCGCCACCTGTGCCTCCTGCTTTTCTCGCTCTGTCCGTTCCACGGCCACACTACGTTCGGCCGCGGACACAGCCTCCTTCAGGGCTGCCACCTCGTTCGTGTCCCCTGCAATACCCATATTATCCTTGTTAATTTTATTGCAACCAAAATCCTTTTCTGTAAGGTAACTATTCAAAGTCGTGTTACTCACCTTCTTTGTCCTCGAGCTGCTTCTTGGCATGGCCGAGCTCTTGCTCGGACCGCTCGATATCCTGCTTCAACGCACCGACCTCCACAGTCAGTGCGGCAGAGGTCAGCAGCGCAGCCTGCAAACCTATATTGACATATTTAAAGCAACCCTGTGTATATCTTCTTAGATCCTCAGTCCGGCTTTTCTTTCCGAACACCAAACTGAGCATCCGGGGCTACTGTCTATGCGGTATTACAGTACATAATTAGAACTTCTTACCTCAAAGCCTGTTAGAAGGCTGCTGCAGGCTTCGGTCAGCCCGCTCTTGGCGAGCTGAACCTTCTGAATCACCGCACTCATGATAGTGCGATGTTCTTCCTCGATGGAAGCGCCTTTGAGCGCCTCTAGCAAGTTGTCCGGCGCCTCCAGTTGGACGGAGGCCGCCGGCGTCACGGTCTTGCCCTTCTTTTGAAGGGGCCGCCTGCCGGACTCCGGAACCATTGCAGGTTCCAACGTAGAGTCCGACTCAAAGTCCGGGAGGCTGCCTTGCGGCGCCTCCGGAGCCTCCTCCTGATGGGTCCCTCTCTGGGATCCCACCTCGGCGTCCTCATTGGCGCGGGGGGTGGAGGCAGTCGGAAGTGAATCCACATCCGACGGGGCCAACGACCCACTCGATGAAGCGGGGAGATCATCATCGGCCGGACTGCGGACAGTATGCGGCATTAGTAGGACACTATGTGACACGAAAGAAATTGCATGTCAGGGATCCAGATACTTACGATCTCACCGGAGGCCTGGCCCTTGAAGGCCACTCCTCCTCGCCAACATCGGTGTTGGCAGAGCTGTCCGGGGGAATAGTTCTCCCCCTCTTGGACCCTTCGGCCTCCCCTGTTGTGGAAGCTTTCCTCTTCCTCTCTCCCTCATCCGGGAGAGAGTCTTCTTCCTCCTCCTCGTATTCGGGGGAAGATTCCGCCTCGTCGTCGGACACCTGATTACGGGAACTCTTTCGAGTGCCCGTGGCCACCTTCTTGGCCTTCTTCTCCGGCACCACGTGCGGTGCCGGAACCAGCAGCCCCGCTAGACGGGCGTTCACTGGGTCTTCTGGCATGGGAGCCGGGCAGATGAGCTGCTCGGCCTTCTCCATCCATTCCTGCCAAAGGAAAAGAGAGATTGAAACCCTCTTAGAATCAATCTATTTACCACAAGTGTCCCGTAAAGGGGTTGAATCACTTACCTCGTCAGCTGGATGCTGCGAGCGAAATCCGCGATCTTCCGTCGCGGATGCGGGGCCGGCGCCTTAAACAGCACCCTCCAGCGCCCGTGCGTTGTGTCGAAGAGCCCGCTTAGCGCTGGTGCTGTTCGGATTGAACTCCCAGATTGAATGCCCGTTCTTGGCATGGGGAATCTGCGGATGAGCATGACTTGGACCACGTCGGCGAGCTGAGCTTATTGTTCACCAGCTTCGGATACAGGCTCGAGTCCCGTCGGCTCGCCGGATTGCCCCACAACAAGCCCTTCTCTTTCCGGGAGGTGAGCTGCGTGGGGATGCCAGATCTGAACTCGGGGCCGCCCCACGTGGGTTATGGCTCGGTGATGTAGAACCACCCGATTGCCACCCCTTAACGAAGTCCACGAAGGCCCCTTCGAGCCAAAGAACGTTGGGCATCTTGCCCAACATGGCGCCTCCGCATTCCGCTTGCATGCCCTTCACAACCTTCGGCTTGACGTTGAAGGTCTTGAGCCACAGGCCGAAGTGGGGCCGGATGCAGAGGAAGGCCTCACACACGACATGCCCTTCACAACCTTCGGCTTGACGTTGAAGGTCTTGAGCCACAGGCCGAAGTGGGGCCGGATGTAGAGGAAGGCCTCACACACGAAGATAAACGCCGAGATGTTGAGGATGAAGTTCGGCGCCAGATCGTGGAAATCCAGGCCGTAGTAGAACATGAGCCCCCGGACAAAAGGGTGAAGTGGAAAGCCCAGTCCATGGAGGAAGTGGGGAGGAAACGACCCTCTCATGGGGCCCGGGGTAGGGATGAGCTGCCCTCGTCGGGCAGCCGATCGCGATGTCATTTGGAAAGGTATCCGGCGCCGCGCAGTTTGGTGATGTGCTCCTCCTTAGCGGTGGAGGCCAACCATTTGCCTCCCTCCGGACATGGTCGGAAAAGGTCAAGGCGAGATGCGCGAGCTTGGGCGTTGGAGCTTGAGTGCGCGGAGATGGATAAGCAAAGGAGGAAGAAGGCATAGGTGAGAAGGTGAATCCTTATCCCTTATATATAGGCGGGCGAAGACTGTGCGTCCCCCACCAGCCTGGTAAAACTCGCTTATCTCCCAAGCGCCACCATCAATGGCGCTGTTGGGTTACCCACGTCCGTATTGATGACAATCCCGGAATAAGGGGAACACGATCTCTGCTTCGACAGGACGTGCCAAGGAAATCGCTTCGCTAAACGTGCTGAGGTGGTATAATAAAAAACGATTCAAGTAAAGGCTTGGTAGCGGTGTGATGTCATGCCGCATAATACGTCAGCAGATTGGACTTTTGTACATTTTATTCTCTCTATGGTGGAATGTGGAATTTAATTTGCAGAGTCGGACACTATCCTGGTGTTCATGATCTTCTCTGGATTATTCAAATAAGGAACCCGCCTTGCAATGCCGAACATTATGCGCGCCGGACTTATGGTCATTGAAGCCTGGTTCAGGGGCTACTGAGGGAGTCCTGGACTAGGGGGTGTCCGGACAGCCGGACTATCATCGTCCGCCGGCCTCCAAGACTACGAAGATACAAGATTGAAGACTCCGTCCCGTGTCCGGATGGGACTTTCCATGGCGTGGAAGGCAAGCTTGGCGATACGGATATGTAAATCTCCTACCATTGTAACCGACTCTGTGTAACCCTAGCCTTCTCCGGTGTCTATATAAACCGGAGGGCTTTAGTCCGTAGGACACAACATACATTACAACAATCATACCATAGGCTAGATTTACGGTTTAGCCTCCTTGATCTCGTGGTAGATCCACTCTTGTACTACCCATATCATCAATATTAATCAAGCAGGAGGTAGGGTTTTACCTCCATCAAGAGGGCCCGAACCTGGGTAAAACATCGTGTCCCTTGTCTCCTGTTACCATCTGCCTAGACGCACAGTTCGGGACCCCCTAACCGAGATCCGCCGGTTTTGACACCGACATCAACCTTCCTCTTTGAGCTCCTTATTAATGAGATTGGTTGAATAGAAAGCTCCGCCTCGTTACCTGATTCATCATAAGAAATAATAGGAGCAGATTGGGAAGCCTCTTCCCTTTCATTAGTATTCTCTTCATCCTCTATTTGTTTTCTTTTCTTTATGTAATTGGCAATATAAGGATTTTCAATGCAATTCACCGCACAATACATATAAATTTCTTCTAGATCAAAATGCAGAATTCTATCAAGGGCAAATTCTGGAATAATCTTAGTTATACGTTTTATTTCTCATAACCCAAGAGAAAACTAAGCTCATTATGATGTGCAAGGGAAATCAAGTCATCACAATTTTTGGATATGACACGATCATGAAACAATTTGCATTGGGTACTAAAATGATCATATTCATTGCAGAGTTCACAAGTATGGCTAAGAAAAAATAAATTTTCAGCACATGCATCTAGCCTTTCTTGCAACCATTTCGTTTCTAAGTACTTATGCCTCTTGCAATATCTATCTTCCCTATTTGGTGTGTCCTTTCATGCCCAATGCACTCCACAAAAATTGACATCCTTATAGGAAGCAATTTCATCATAACTAGTGCAATCATCATTAGCATCATGGATATTCAAAGAATTCGTACTAACAACATTGCAATCATGCTCATCATTCACATATTTTATGCCAAGCATTCTATGTAATTCTTCTTCTAGCACTTGAGCAAAATTTTCCTTTCCATCATTCTCACGAAAGATATTTAAAAGACGAAGCGTATGAGACAAACTCAACTCAATTTATTTTGTGTAGTTTTCTTTTATAAACTAAACTAGTGATAAAACAAGAAACAAAAAGATTCAATTGCAAGATCTGAAGATATACCTTCAAGTGCTAACCTCCCCGGCAACATCGCCAGAAAAGAGCTTGATGTTTACTACACAACCTTCTTCTTGTAGACGTTTTTCGGCCTGCAAGTGCACAGGTTTGTAGGACTGTAGCAAATTTCCCTCAAGTGGATGACCTAAGGTTTATCAATCCGTAGGAGGCGTAGGATGAAGATGGTCTCTCTCAAACAACCCTGCAACCAAATAACAAAGAGTCTCTTGTGTCCCCAACACACCAAATACATTGGTAAATTGTATAGGTGCACTAGTTCGGCGAAGAGATGAAGATACAAGTGCAAAATAGATGGTAGATAAAGGTATTTGTAATCTGAAATAATAAAAACAGCAAGGTAACAAGTGGTAAAAGTGAGCGTAAACGGTATTGCAATGATAGGTAACAAGGCCTAGGGTTCATACTTTCACTAGTGCAAGTTCTCTCAACAATAATAACATAGATTGATCATATAACAAGCCCTCAACATGCAACAAAGAGTCACTCCAAAGACACTAATAGCGGAGAACAAACGTACAGATTATAGTAGGGTACGAAACCACCTCAAAGTTATTCTTTCGGATCGATCTATAAAAGAGTTCGTACTAGAATAACACCTTAAGATACAAATCAACCAAAACCCTAATGTCACGTAGATACTCCATTGTCACCTCAAGTATCCGTGGGCATGATTATACGATATGCATCACACAATCTCAGATTCATCCGACCAACATAAAAGTACTTCAAAGAGTGCCCCAAAGCTACTACCGGAGAGTCAAGAACGTGTGCCAACCCCTATGCATAGGTTCCCAATGTCACGAAACCCGCAAGTTGATCACCAAAACATACATCAAGTGGCACATGATATCCCATTGTCACCACAGATAATCATGGCAAGACATACATCAAGTGTTCTCATAAAAGACTCAATCCGATAAGATAACTTCAAAGCGGAAACTCAATTCATCACAAGAGAGTAGAGGGGGAGAAACATCATAAGATCCAACTACAATAGCAAAGCTCGGGATACATCAAGATCGTGCCATAGAGGGAACACGAGAGAGAGAGATCAAACACATAGCTACTGGTACATACCCTCAGCCCCGAGGGTGAACTACTCCCTCCTCGTCATGGAGAGCGCCGGGATGATGAAGATGGCCACCGGTGAAGGATCCCCCCTCCGGCAGGGTGCCGGGAAGGGCTCCCAAGAAGTTTTTGGTGGCTACAGAGGCTTGCGGCGGCGGAACTCCCGATCTATCTTCTGTTCTGGAAGTTTTAGGGTACGTGAGTATATATGGGTGCAGGGGGTACGTCGGTGGAGCTACGGGGGCCCCACGAGGCAGGGAGGCGCGCCGAGGGGGGGGGGGAGGGGGCGCTCCCCCCACCCTCGTGAGAATCTCCCGTATCTCCTGACGTGCACTCCAAGTCCATTGGGTGGCTTTCCTTCCAAAAATAACTTCTCCAGTTGATTTTGTTCCGTTTTGACTCCGTCTGATATTCCTTTTCCTCGAAACACTGAAATAGGCATAAAACAGCAAATCTGGGTTGGGCCTCCGGTTAATAGGTTAGTCCCAAAAATAATATAAAAGTGGAAAATAAAGCCCATAATAATTCAAAACACATAGTAATATAGCATGAATGCTTCATAAATTATAGATACGTTGGAGACGTATCAACAGTACAGTACTCTGTAGCACTGCATGGCAGCATGTTAAAAGCTAGCCACCATGCCAACTCACATGCCCTTCATACACAAAATTTTAAAATAAGAAAATGATAGAATATGATTAGGGAGAGAGATCCCTTTTGGCATGTCTCGGAGTACTTACCAATTCCCTCATAAGCCGTAATAACAAACAAGTGGAAAAGCTAATAACAGGTTGTAGTTCTGAACAGATTAAGCATAGTAAATTTGACTCAAAATATAGCATACAAACAATAATTTAGCAGAAGAACCAAACTCAAGTCTCAAGACATGACAATAACAGTAAAGTTCGATGACACATGACACTTAGCCCTCATGACTTAATTTGGAAATAGGAAATAGATAGTAGCCGGCAGCATACAAGAACACTATCACTGCTGATAATTCGCCTTCATCAACAAGCTACCCAAAACTTCTGCTCCAGCCTTAATCAACAAGTTATCCAGAACTACAAACAACAAAACAACATGAGTGGTTCATCCGAACAGATACACTCATAAATAAAATTATGATTTTTTCCATTTTGAAATCTCACCAATTCTTAAGAAGTAGGCTTTTTTGTGGTGGTGGACTTGGCATTGCTTTGGAGCTTTGCTTTCTCCTTGTGCTCCGCAATTAATTCTGAAAACAAAATGGTGGAATCAAGCATTGTATAACCGCAAATGAACACATACTAGATGATGCAAAGTTAATGTATTTGAGTTACCTTGTTCAAGCTTGGTCAGCTCTTCGATGTACTCTGCTATGTTGGGAGGAGTGCCATGTCGAAGCCAATCTTGAGTGCATACAAGAACTTCTACCATAAAAGGAGTAAGAGAAGTTCTGAAGTCATCAAGAATGCGCCCACTAGTGGAGAATGCAGACTCTGATGCAACTGTTGAAATGGGGATTGCCAAACATCACGAGCCAAGCATGCCAGTACAGGAAACCTGGATGAATTGATCTTCCACCAAAGTTGCATGTCAAAATTTGGGCCATCATCTCCAGTTTCCTCAGCAAGGAACTTGTCCAGCTCAGACTTGCTACTACTGCTGCCACCATTCTAAAACCTCATTTTTTTGGCAATCAAAGACTTCATCATACTTGCGTGCCCTTCACTTGTAGATTCAGCTTCCCGAGTGGTTTGAGTCGACGCAATTTCTGGAGCATACATCACCCTATACTATTCGAATAAATCTCGGAGACAAGTATTGATTGCAGCCCACACCCTAGGCCCTTTGTCATCCCCATACATTTACAAAATGGGAAGATGTGTAGGGGTGGAGCAATACCTGTAGGTTAGTGCATCTCTTTTTTGCTTCAAGGTTAATTCAAGTTTTTTCTTCTTTTTTTGCTTTAGGTTAGTTCAGGTTTGGTCTGTCACGTGGTACAAAAAAATACTTTGTCACGTGTATGTTGTTTAGTCTGTTTTTTCATCGTGGGATTAACATAAATTGTGCGGTTAAGATTGATCAATTATATAGATTAACAGTGTAATTAATTTTAATGATGTTGATCAACATGGACTAATATGGTGCCTCCAATTAGTAAATAAGAGATTATTATCCCAACACGAATATATGGTTTTAAGCTTTAAGACCTCACCCCCATACCTTCTTTTTATTTTTAGTGTTTGAATCACAATTTGCTTGCTAATCCTGTCAAAAACTGGATTTAACCCCTTACAAAAGCTTGCTAGCGACCATTGCTTCAAGGGAATCTTCCTCTCGTGGGTTCGATACCCAGGATCACCTCCAGGGAAATAGGTGTGGGATACCCTTTCTTGTTCAGATACAAGATCAAGGAAAAGGAGATATAATTCTGCTGATTAGGTAGTGCTACTTGAGAGCTGTGTTGGGATTTCCTCGAAGAGGAGTGGATGATGCAGTACAGTAGAGACAAGTATTTCCCTCAGTTAAGAAACAAAGTTATCAATCCAGTAGGAGAACCATACAAAACCTCGTGAACAGCACCTACACACAAGAGAACAAAGACTTGCACCCAACACAATCAAGGGGATCGTCAATCCCCTCCGCAGTTAATTGCAAGGATCAAGCCTGATACTGGTAGATAGATAAACAAAAACACAAAATAAAATAACAGGAAATAAATTACAGCATGGTATTTTGGGATATTAACATATGATAAATATAGACCCATGGGCCATAGTTTTCAATAGAGGATTCTCTCTTGAACATAGCTTATGGTGGGTAAACAAGTTACTGTTTGACAATTGATAGAAAAGCGCATAGTTAAGACGATATACAAGGCAATGATCATGTATATATGCATCATGTTCGAGATAACTAGACCGTCTCCTTCATGCATCTACTACTATTACTCCACAAATCGACCGCTATCCAGTATGCATCTAGAGTATTAAATTCAGAACGAACGGACACTACTAGGGAAAAGCTTATAAGCAGACGCTTACTAGTAGCACGGGTTTATACCCCTCACCACTGCTACTTACTAGTAGCACGGGTTTATAACCCTCGCTACTACTAAGGTGATAGTAGTAGCGCGGGTTTATAACCCTCGCTACTACTAAGTGGTCTCTACCGTGCCCCCGGGATAATGCCATAGTAGTAGCGAGGGGTATAAACCCGTTCTATTGATAGTAGTAGCGTGGGTTTATACCCCTCGCTACTACTAAGTATAAAGTTTTTTAACAGCAATAAAATCCCCATCTCCTCCCCCAAATACCTCCTCTATTCCGCCACTCTCCCCTCTCTCTCTCCATACGCTCTCACATGGACCTCTTGCCCATGCGCTCCTCCGCCTCCATGGCACCGAAAGAGGCCGCCTCCTTGCGCCACCGGCGTCTAGGAGCTTGCCGGTCTACCACTGGCGTCTAGGAGGCAGCTGCCTCGCACCACCACACGGGAGCACCTCACCACCGGTGACCAGGCCTACTGCTCCCTCCACCTCCTTCCTCTCTCACTCGTTTTTCCTTTTCTCTCTCTCCCTCTAGTTCGAATCACCCTCCCATGTCCATGCCCGTGCAGTTCGCTGCCATGGACGACCAAGAGCTATCTAGCATGGTCAAGAAGAGGAGCCCCACGCCGCTGCCTTGCTCTTCCATAGAAACGGGCCCTCTCCAACAGCCACCGCTAGATCTGGTCTGCCAATGCCCGTTCATGACTCCGGCGACCCGAACCGTCGCTGGATCGAACCACTGCTGCCATTGACAACATGCATGGGATCGAGATTTTTTTGTTTTTGACAGTAATAGTAGTAGCGGGGGGTATAAGACCCGCTACAGATAATTACTAGTAGCGTGGGTGGCACCCGCGCTACTACTAACAAACGTAGTAGTAGCGTCAGTGGCACCAGTGCTACTACTACCAGTTAGATGTAACACCGTAGTAGTAGCACGGGAACTCGCGCTACTACTAGCTATTTATCCCGCACTACTACTAGGCTTTTCCCTAGTAGTGTGAGTAACGCCTTAAGAAAGATGAGATGGTGTAGACAAAGAAAACACAATCAATATGAATAATCCCCATCTTTTTATCCTTAATGGCAAAGATACAAATACGTGTCATGTCCCTTTCAGTCACAGGGATTGAGAACAACAAGATCAAACCCGTCCCAAAGCACCTCTACCATTGCAAGATAAATCAATCTACTTGGCCAAACCAAACAGATACATCAGAGAGAAATACCAAGCTATAACAATCATGCATATAAGAAATAAGAAAAGACTCAAATAACATTCATGAATAATTATTTCATAAACCCACAATTCATAGCATCCAAACAAAAACACCGCAAAAAAGGATTACATCGAATATTGTATTGAAGATCAAAGAGAGAGAAGAAGCCAACTAGCTACTATCTACGGACCCATAGGCCTGTGTTAAACTACCCACGCATTATCGAAATGGCAACAAGGATGATGTAGAAACCCTCCATGATCGATTCCTCCTAAGGCGGAGTACTGGAGAAGTCCTCTAGATGGGATCTTGGAAGAACAGAGGCTTGCTGCGGAGGAAAAAGTGTTTGGGGTGGCCTCTATTGGGAGTATTTTAGAATTTGTAGAGCAGAAATTAGGTCAAGAGGTGCCACGAAGGGCCCACAAGCCTGGGTAGCGCGCTCCCCATGGGGCTCACCTTGCGGCGTTGTCGCTCCCTCGTGGATATGCAGGTCCTGTCCTAAAGCTTCTAGGGTCCCTTCTAGTCCCGAAAAAATCGTTAAAAAATTTCATAACATTTGGACTCTGTTTGGTACTCATTTCCTGAAAAGCTAAAAACAAGAATAAAAATAGCAATTGTTACTGGGTACTAGGTTAATAGTTAGTCCCAAAAATGATATATAATTGCATAATAAGCATCCAAGATTGATAGTATAATAGCATGTAACAATCAAAATTATATGTACATTTGAGATGTATCACGTAGTAATGTAAATCCTCCCTTCTTAGGTAGACAGTGAACTAGACTCATCGAATTACTTTTAAAAACTCGATATATAAAACCTGCATCAAGTAGACGAACGATTTCTTTTCTTACCACCTCTTTCATTTCAGAGCTCAGCTTCATCTAGTACTCGCATACTAGTTCAGCTCCTTCTTGCATGAATATATAGTGAGTGCATATAGAGAGGCTACTGCCCTTCAAGTTATCCATTGAATATCCATATTCTTTTCTACGAATCTTCGAAGTATCCATTAATCTTTTTTCTATTCATCTAAAAGGTTAACACTGATGATAATAGGATATTTATTAGTGTCAACTAAAAACTCATACCTAAACTGTTTTGGTAGAGGTTTTAGTTCAGGAGGTGGTGGTTCCTCATCCCCTTTCTTTTCAGGTACTTCGTATTGTTGACTGGCCAACGTGTCTTGTACTGGTGCTTCATTCAACTGATGATATATTTCATATATGGCGGGATCTTCTGGTTTTTGTGAGACTCCAGTCCAAATCTTGTTCTGGGGTTCGAAAGTAGATAGCGGCCAATTGTGATATAGTCTTCTCGTCACTGTTATCATGCTCTCGCGGTTGGGTATGATTTTTTAACCTGGAAAAATAAAATTCTCTTACCTCATCCCGAAATTTGAGAGACAACTTCCTTCTTACAATCAATACTTGCACCTGTGGCATTAAGAAAAGGTCTTCCAAAAATTAACGGACAAAAATCATCTTCAAGAATACCATAAAAACAAAGTCCACTCGATATGTGAAAGTTCCGAAAATGACATCCAATAAGGCCTCCTAAGGTATCATCTGTTAGTTTTATTTCCATCTCAGTAGACTGCAAATCATAAACACAAATTTCATCGTGAAGCTTAGTGTAAAGAATTAGGGTATCACATTAATAGAAGAGCCTATGTCGTGATGACAAAAATAATAAGTGCTACCAAAGGAACAAGTCACTACTGGTATACGAGTGTCGACTGCTTTAATGCAAACATTTACAAAATAAGTTACCTCTTCTTCCATTTTTTCAATTGGTTTTTCTTGCTTCCTCCTTTTTGGTCTTTACCTGAGTGTTATGTTTATCGTTTGATATATTCTTTTCTTAAATACGCAAGTTGCGCCTTCCCAACTGGATAAGGCAAAACTAATGAAGGTTCTTAATCATCTTCCACGGGAGTCACTGATGTTTCCACCTCCAATGTCTCCACTATGACCTGTTCCTCGGGATCCTCATCAGTGTAACTCTATTTCCTCTTTGGGAACTCCATATGTTCTGCATAGCGTTGAACAAATCTCAAAACAATGTCAGAGTAAAGGTATAGTTCATTACTGATTTGATCAACTCTCCCTGAATTTAAACAAGCTTTTATGCAGTCAAAATCCATTTCTACTTTACCCTCTTCTTATTCATCGCTTCCCCAAGATTTGTAATTAGCAAGTTTACCTTCTAATAATTCGTATGCCTCAGCGACTCTGGTAGTAATAAAAGAACTTGAAAAAGCTAAATCTAGTTTCTCTTTTGAATCATACTGCAATCCTCCATAAAAACGATTAGCAGTAGCTCTAGAAGCTTATGATGAGGGCAATCATTTAATAAATTTTCATACATTTGATACGCATTTACCAAAATTTCTCTAGGAATCTGTCGGAAGTTTTGGATCCTCCTCCTTGCTTCGTATGATTTCATTTCTTGATAAAAATCTGATAGGAAGGTTTTTGCTAATTAATCCCAAGTATCAGAGGTGCCCACAGGGTGAGACACTAACCAATCCTCATTCTTAGCCACGGTGTGAGAAAACAATTTCAACTTCATATCTTCAGGGATAAAAGCATTTCATTTAGATGCCCTACATATATCTTTAAAGATTTGGAAATGTTGATAAGGATCCTCACCTTCCCCGCCTTTAAATTCCTTACTTGTAATAATTCGAGGACACTTGGGGTCACCTCATAACTGATACCCGTGGGATTAGGACCCAACAATGTCAACATTTCTCGCATCGGTAGTCCCGTATGACGCATGGATGATAGATGAAACTTGTGTCCAAATTCAGCCATGGTTGCTCCGGATCTGCAAACAACTTAGTACACAAAATTCAAACCCAACTCAATACAAAGACCAAAAGCTCTCAGATCCCCGACGGTGGCGCTACAAAAAGCTTGATGTCCTACAAGTGCGAAAGGTTTATCTTATCTTTGTTGAAGTAAGAGTATCAATCCCACAAGGAGCACAAGAGTTAACCTTTTGTCTTTTGGATGATGCAAATAGTATGCCTGTAAATTATCCAAAGAAGTGGTATTATAATGGAAATGATGATGCAAGTGTAGAGGTGAATATGTCAATTAAAGTAAATAACTAGAATTGTAAATGAGAGACATGAGAAAAATGGAATTAAAGCATTCCCGAGGAGTTCGGAATCCCCTCTAGTGTGCATCTATAGCAGTGCCTAAACTCAATGCTACTTCGGATTCCTAAGCCACTTTGCATGTTACTCTTTGTGGGCGGATGCGGTACAGATTGCATACAGCGATAGCTCCATATCACATACACCACCACCATTCTTCCCCACTCCGGTTATCAAATGGTAATTAAGGGGAAAGATGTCCCTGTGGACGCAGCCAAAGTGGTCTCCGTTTTACCCCCTGATGCAACAATCCGTTACGAAGGGAGATGGGGCATTTCATGTCACCCACCTCTGCAAACCACACGGTTTGCGAATAGTAATAACCGTCTGACCAAAATAGGCATACATTGGATGGTCGACTTAGCCCAACGTTAAGAAGATCATTAACATAAACATGCAAAGATGATGTCAAATCCTAATATCTATCGATATATCACACACTAGGGTTCATCCATATCATTGAGAACTAGGCTAACTACTCACTCATGAAGGCAACAAACATCATACCACAAAGAATGGACAACAGGAACGGATCAGACATGTAATACATAAATTATTTCTCTAGTGTTCTTGGGATTACAATGGGTAAGAGATGGATAATGATGATGATGATGATGATGATGATGATAATGATAGCGGGTATAATGTCAAGGTCTTCCAATTAAAGATGGGGGAGGCGGCTGCCTCCCTCCTACTGGTTCCTCCCTCTGGATTACTCCGGTGGCTAGGTTACCTACTTCTGGACGAGTTTTTATTGTCATCCGGCAGATGATACACGATCCGTCTTCATAGGGTGAATCTAGTGGACAAGTCAGTGGCAATGACACTCCATGTGACCGCTCATACCGGGTGGGGACGGTTGTATGGAACACCATCTTTCGTCGTGGATATTCTATGATGATTGGCTCTTTTCCCCATTTGCTTATTTCTTTTATGGTTTGTTATTATCAATTTAATTGTGTGATTCCACTAGCATTTTTTGAGATTTCTTCCATGTAATAATATTTGGTGCAAAAAGCATTATCTGAGGAAAACTACAAAAAGAAGCACACGAACGCAGTAAAATCCCACAAAGCCTACTATGTAAGCCTAAAAATAACCACGTAATTTGGACTCATCAGAACTGCATTTGCATACTCAGGAGATTATAGCAGAGCCAATGAACTTTTTTTATTCGCCCTTCTCATTTTAGCATCACCGGATATCTTGCAATCATAGGATTTGATGAGCCCCCTCATGGCATATCGTCCGCCCCTACCGCAACATCCATGTCCCCCATTGCAGCAGGCACACACGCCAACGTAGCATCATTGGGCACCTCGCCGCCACCTTGTCTACATTTGCATCACTCATCAGAGCAGCACCGAGAACCTCACCATTGTTGCACCTATCGGGGTAACATGCCATCGCAGCATCTATCGGGCACCTCACCGCTAGTTTTAGTTCATTCATCTCCCCTGTCACAATCCGTAAAGGGATGAAGCTCGCGCATAGAAGATATAGTGACCCATGTGACACTACATTTTCCTTTACCCCACAGGCCTAGTTGCTCCAAATGGTTCTCCCATGTAGGGAAACAAGATGTTATCCTTAAGGCCTTTGATTCGTTGATTTTGACAATTATTCAAGTTACACAACTCTAGTAGCATGTCTAACGCCCTGTGGCCAACTAAATGGATATGTTCCAGGGCTTGACATTGCTTATTTTCATCCTCCGCTCACACTTATACCATGACATAACAAGTGGATTGCACGAGGGACTACTAGAGATGCTAGGGTGTTATGAAGTTGAGTTAGGAGAAATTTACTATGATTGGAGCACACTTATACCATGACAGAACAAATGGATTGCACGAGGGAACTACTAGAGATGCTATGGGTGTTATGAAGTTGAGTTGGGAGAAAAGTCCTGGTAGAATGTGCGGCTTATATAGTAAGGTTTGAGGGATATTTCTACATGGCAGGAGGATGGACCCTAAGGAGTGGAAGTTGATGCAACAATGAATATCACACGGGTATGCAAGACATGTGGAAGATTCCATTTCTTGTCCATAGTACAACTCTATCTTTACCAACCCTAGATGTATATCGTCAACCAATGTAAATAAAACTAATTGTATCTTATGTTGCGTTTGAAGATTACATTACTTGTCCATGTATTCATAATCAGTAACTTTTCTAGTGTACTTTGATGGGACCACGATGAGTAAAATACATCAAAAACCAAAATTGATTACCCAACAACAAAAAAACAAAGAATTTATTAAATTTATAGAATTTTG
Organism: Aegilops speltoides; assembly: GCA_021437245.1. Classification (NCBI taxonomy): domain Eukaryota; kingdom Viridiplantae; phylum Streptophyta; class Magnoliopsida; order Poales; family Poaceae; genus Aegilops; species Aegilops speltoides. The sequence continues at coordinate 57,349,642 of CM038146.1, forward strand.
TTCTTAGCAAAAACTACTCACAAGTAATAGAGATGAGATACTTCATTGGGTAATAATATATATAGCATCAAACACCTGTATGGTCATCGTGAAATCACCACCTATAATTGATCTGCAGGGTCTCTGTCGGTGGTCTCGTTGTGATAATGCTCTCTCATTTTGGAGCATTCAACCAAGAGACAGTGCTCAGTTCATACAAATATATTTCTTAACTAGATTACGAGCTTAGGCTTTAACCTTATCTTGGCCATCGATATCATTATTAGGGATAGATATGATATATAGGTAGTTATCATTGTAAGAACATACACGTAGAGGAGCTCATGGCTATTCAATTCCCTAGGTTGTCCACTTTTTGCTAAGAACAATGATGCTTCTGCCCATGTGGATGCAAGCACATGCTGAATTCAAACAAGTTCATGAGTTCATCGAGCCTCTCATTGAGCAAATTCGGAAAAGAACCTTTCATAGTAGTTATTCTTGTGGCTACTCTCCATGGACCATTCGAAAATACAAGGGATAATGCACCAGTGAGAAGAATGGCTATTTTTTCAAGCTACTATTTGTTGGACTTATAGACCCTGTATGCGACAAATGTATCATGTTTGTGCTTCTACCGCACCCATCTCTAATAATCCACTCATTGTTTAGCTAAACCAAATATCTATGATGAACAATCCATTTTAATCTTGCAAATGCTATAACAAGCATCTATTAGTGGAAGAAGTGGCCTAGAAATAGATTACTATCTTAGTCACCTAAAGCAATGATACTATAGCATATACTATCCCAATACAAATTGCAACTAATATGAGATCCACTTACAATGCACGGCTGGGGTAGTTCCCAAGCACAAGAGAATTTATGTATTACTATATGCATGTATCTCTTGGACCTTCATGACCTATTTTTTGCTAGTCAGGAAAACAAATTGTGAAAGGAAAAAAGAATGAAAGACAAACTAACTATGATACTATAGCAGTATCTTGAAAAGAAATCATGTATTCACTTTCAGTTATTTTTTATAAACCAGATTTTTCCATTGAACCAACTCTAATGGTGTTCACCTATAGCATTTAGTTTCACTTTAGCCAGTTGAGATGATAATAGTACGAACCTGATGGGCTCGGATGAGCCTAGATTTGAAGGCCTAGCATCAAACTTCTGTGTTTGTTTAGGAATGAGGCCTTGATGCTTTCATTTCCAAAAGAAGATATTAGGTTCACATTGCACTCTATAAAGTGGTAGAGCTCCTGGGTCCGATGGATCTGCAAAGTTTTCCATGTAGGGTGGGTTCACATGATCATGCAATTAGTCTCAGGGTGGAAATATTGCAATTTCTACAAACGGGCATGTGGGGACCTTATTCGGAAAACAACGGTGGACTCTGTCAAGGTGACCCCATTTCCCCTCTCGTGTTCGACATCGCCTCGTACGCGTTGACAAAAATGTTCGATAGGGCCAGGGATGTATGAGACATCAAAGAGATTATGTCTCAATTAATTCCACATAGAATTTTGAAACTTCAATATGCTGAAATATAATGCTGCTATTTAAACCTAATTGGAGTAACATTGTTTCGGTGAAGCTTCTTCTACTCGTCTTTAAGATCACGTATGGCCTTAAGTGCGAGCTCGTAGCCATGTGCATGACTACTGCGAAGAACATGCCATTCCAAACTAATTTAATTGTAAATTGGAGGCCTTCCCTATTCCTTATCAGTGAATCCCCATCAACGACAACAATCTGTGCATTGAAGAGTTGCAATTGCTCACCAGTAAGGTTGCCAAGCGAGTGGAACCTTGGCAAGGAAATTTGTGTGCTCGGCTAGCTTCAGCATCCATTCCCTAGCGCTTCTCTATTTTTCACTCCTTATGCAAAGGGTCTTTTCCTCTTCACCGATGGAGTGCCCGCCCAATTGAACAAGGTTCAAAAAAGGTTCTTTTTGGATGGAGAAGACAACCAGTGCAACTGCCGGACGGTCAGCTGGCCAATATTTTGCAGACCTATGGTCAAGGGATCGGAGGCCAACATATAGTTAATCCGAAGGTAATTAACATGATGCTAGTTACCAAATAGATCTAGATGTTGAATGAAAACTCATTTGACCTTTGAGCGTGGACTCTTAAGGCCAAGTATTTCCCTAACTGGTTGGTCTTTGTGGTGGCGAGAGATGGCTCTTCCTTTTGCAATGGGATCAGAAGATCATCACATATAGAAGTTCGTCTTCTTAAACCAATTGAGATGGAAATATTATGTATTATTTTTTTGGTAGTATTGTGATTTTTTTGCGGGCACGTACTGGTATAGGTTTTTTTAGTATGTAGAATGTGACTTTGATATTGAAATTTTGTGACATTATAATTATAAAAGGGCAACGCTATGCGTCGACCAACGAATAATGAGAAAATATATGCCGCGTTGCTGACCATTGGATGGGTACACCAATGGCCGTTTGATCTACCCATGTAAGCAGCCACCCCTTTACAACAAGAATTGTGTTGCAGAAGGTCTTCTGCTATAGGATGCTTGTTGCAATCACCAAAAAGCATATATTTTTCCTTCTGAAAAATCTTTGCAACAAATGTAATGTTGCAAAAATATTTGCAACACACGATGTGTTACAGAAAACGTTGTTGACCGTCTTCTACCATAATAGATTGCTAATCATGCTATTCTTGAGACTGATTGTGTATTGGCGGACAAGATTTATCAGATGATTCTAGGGATATGTCGGCCTTAGGTGCACGGGTTAATGCAGCTTGTTCATAATTTCCCATTTCTTAAGATCAAGAGAGATGCTAATACAGCAGCCCATGAGAAAGCCAAATTTTGTATATCTCCAAAGTGTCGTGGGTTTCTTGTACGTAGGGTGGCATCCCACGTGACAGTGTGTAAACATTGATTGTATGATTAAAGATTGATTAATATAAGTGGAGGTATCAAGAAAAATGAGAAGAGGACATCATAGGTCATTGTATTCAGCAGCTTGTTTGATTGATATTGGTTACGGATGAAAGGTGGGACCGAGCTAGATAGAGTTGTACCACGTGCATGTATGAGAACTGAGAACGGAGCATATATGCATGCCCATGTGAAATGCATTATTACCGCGCTTGAAGCAATCCACTCCTACTATAGTCACAAATCCCCTATTCCTGCCTACTAGAAATATTGCTCCTCCCTTCTAAGATTTATCCTCCTTGCGTCAAATGCTAGCTCCTCTTGAATTCAAGTGCACACATGACTTCATCGTCCTTGCTATGATATCTTATTTTTATCTTATTTAACCTTTTCCCCCTCACCTTCATGCCCGTCTTCAACCTGGATGCTCCCTCATCTAATGCTTTCCTCGCAACCTGAAGAAGAGTGTGAACAAGGGCATCTGGTCTTTAGGGAGAATCGAGTTCTTGATTTTTTGAAAGGCACGTCCATTTGGGGCCTCTAGGCATGGGAGGCATGAGGGAAGGAAGAATCACTTGGCAAGTGGATAATCCTACAGGTAGTATGTGTTATTCTGTTTAGAGATGTTTCTAGGGCAGAGTTCCCTTGTATAGGCTATGTACCATGGCACTGGAATGGGACGCAGGTACTTGGGATGGAGAGGAGTAGATATGACATAGAAGGCATCATGTGGGTCATGCTAAGTTGGAGGGGCTCATCCTGTTGCTTACCAATTTCTACCTGGCAACTGATCGCTTTTCTACAAGAAAAGGCATTTCAAAACATAGCATTCGCATGCATGTGAATAGGAGGATAAAGTGCCTTACCCAAGCTAGCTTCGTCCACTTGATTAAATATATTTCTGTCCATCTGGGTACGTATGCATGTACTTGCAGGGAATGACACGTTTGATTGGTCTACGAACCATTACATTTCAGATTTAGCAGACACACTCACGAGCTGTATAGCCACACGACATTGCGGTGAAAAATGTTGAAGTGCTCGAGGTGCCATGCAATACTATAATGCAGATGAAGACCAAGTTAAGCCTCGATTGTACCTGGTATTGCATCATGTTTTGCTGTAACATCCCAAATTTTTAATTTGAAATGTTATATTTTAGATCATCATTGCATATCATATTTTCATGCATTTTGGTTGATCCTAGAAATTTAAGCAACTCAAGGACCCGCGGAGAGAGTTGGAGATTTCGTTATTTTCATATTTGAGTTTTCTCAAATTTTGAAAAGAGGATCATTTGGTTTTAATTATTTTTCTCTCCGTATATATCCAATATGAAAATAAAAGAGAGGAGATAAAATGACTTTTCCAAAATAAAGAAATATTGGAGGAAAAATATTAAAATCAAATAAGAATTTTATTTGGAGTTTTATTGGTATTTTTTTGAATTTGGAAAAAAGTGTGTTTTTCAAAATTGCACTAGAGTCCCAAATGAAAGTTCACTTTGTCTGTTGTACTTTTAGAGGACGGTGAAAATTTATTTCAGGATTTTTGGAGTCCATTTAGTATTTTTTATTTGTTTTTCTGCACGGAATTATTTAAAAAAAAGTCCACCGACCTAACCGGGCCGTGTCCTGCTAGGATTCTAACCCGACCGGCCTTTTTAAGGGGCCGAGGACACGTGCCAGCCCTGCCGCCCCCGCCCCAAAACTTAACCCGCCTAGCCGCCGCCGCCGCGCGTTCATTCGCCGCCGCCGCCGCCGCCACCGCGCCATGCCGCCGCCGCCGCACTACCGCGCCACCCCGCCGCCGGAGTCCCGCCACCGCCAACAGAGTACGCCGCCACCGCCGCCGTCCTGCTTAATGAGGTAGCGGCCGTTTTTTTTTAAAACGATCGGTTTTATTTCGAAAACCCTAGTTTCGTTTTTTAGATTTGGTTCATTTTTTTGGTTTAGTTAAATAGCGGACGTTCGTCCGTATGTTCGTTTTAATGAACGTTGTTCGTCAGTTAGCCGCAGACAGCGAATGTTTGTTCGTTAGCCTGTTCGTCAGTTTTTCTTTTTCCAGGGTTTTCGTCGATTATTTTCGATCGTGATTTCAGCCCTGATCTTCATTTTAGTTTATCTTTTCGCTCGTTTATCGGAATCAGGTGATTCAAGCGCCTAGATCTTCGTTTTGAAGTCCTCTTTCTGTTTGACCAACTTGAACAAGATTTTGGTACTGTAAAATTTGACTTTTGTCTAGATTAGTAATTGGATCTTGTTTCTTTCGTAGTTTGAGTTTCGTTTCTCCGTTTGATTTGATTCTTTTTGCAAACCGGAGTTCTTCAGTTCAAATTTCTGGTTAGATATTCTTATTTGAGTTTACCTATTTATTTAGGTGATTGCTTATTTATGATATTCTTTGGTTGCGATAGAATTTCCGGAGTGCAAAGCATGCTACTATGAGTCTCTAGGTTTTCCGGATCATCAGCAAGGCAAGTAACACTTTGATCATACCCCTTTTTTACCCGGTTTTTAGTCTACATCCTCAAAGATTGCATGGTTAGGATCTGAATAACATGTGGGTTTGGGAAGTAGTTGATGAGGTAGAACCTATTGCCCTGTTTATTATCAGACCTTTGGGAGTTACTTCTACGTTATGCTCAGGATTGCTATGCTATGCTCGTAGAATTGGTTTGGGTGAGTGTATCCATGATAGATGTGAGTATTGTTAATTAATGGTTAACTTAAGGTCGCTACATAAAATCACATCTGGGTGGATTGCTTGTGGGCACCTGGAGAATCCAATGTTGTCCTAGGATATCCCGGGGTTCCGTGTGATCATCCTAAGGTCAGCCACCCAGCCTCAAAGGGATCGTAAAATTATTCATGCTAGAAACGTCCGTGTGCAACCACAAGCTATTATGGGCTCTAGCATAGTTGGGTATGCTACATGACCTCTTTCAGTGGCGGGCTAGCAGATGTAGGGGAAAGTAGGTGTAACTGTCCACCTAGAGTAAAGAGTTATTTTTTCTGAAAGACTGTGCCTCGGTCATCCATTTCTCAAACACCAAGTAGTGTGAGAATTCCAACAGAGGAGATCGAGTCTTGTGGGGAAAAGTGTGCAAACCTCTGCAGAGTGTACAAACTAATCATGGTGAGTCATGTCCCCGGTTATGGACATCTTGAGTATCTAGTTCTTGGATTATCATGTTGATCTCATCACTCTAAATTTAATTTGATTGGGTAATTGATGATGTTTAATCGGGATTGACTTGGAGGAATCTTCTGAATGTTTAACAACCACCATGATAGTTAAATAAATTTATTCCTTTGTTGTAGGGAAAAAATGGCTTTATGCAAAACTATAACCATAGAGCTTTCCACCAGCCATATATTGCATGTAGTGGTAGCATTTATCTGTTCATTACTCTATGTGTTACAATGCCAGCATATTCTATTTGCTGACCCGTTTCCGGCTGCAACATATCATGTTGCAGACTTTTCAGACGACGAGTAAGGTGCCATAGGTCATTGTCGTTCACTCAGCTATGCCGCTGGAGTTGATGGACTCACTTTATCTTCCAAGCCTTCCGATTTTATCGTTTTTACATGGCCTTAAGCCACATTACTGTAATAAGTTCTCTTTTGAGACATTCGTTGTAATAAGTGTGTGATTGCAACTCTGTTATAAATCCTCGAGTACTGTGCGTGTCAGCATTACCGATCCAGGGATGACACTGATGCACATAGACTTGATCCATTTGGGTCGGGTCGCTACAAGATGGTATTAGAGCACATGCTGACTATAGAACACGACCACTAAGCTAAGACCATAATACACTCTTATCTACGCATTTCTGACTTCTCTCCCTTTTCTACTCTATAGGATGGCGGATGCAAGGAACAAGTTTACCCAACCGGATGAAGACACACCTTTTGGACGACACTTGAAGGAAGTCACTAGGTACCTGAACATAGGAATACCAAGCTTCACCGGGATCTACATCGCCATTTTACCAGAAGAGGAGCGCTGGATGATTAAAGTTCAAGTTCCAGGAAGGACGTTCATGCCAGTCAGTGAGCCCATAGAGTTTTCCTTTGATGCGCCAACCTGGAGTTTTGGAAAGAGCATGGCATCCCACATCGCCATGGGACACATTGGACAAGTTTACCACAAGGATCTTAAGGACACTATCTACCAGATTTGTGGGCGCCGAGATGAGCAATGGGAGATGATCAGCACTCGGAGGGATAGGTCCATTGTAGCTTTCATCGAGGAGTTAAACCAACAGATTCGCCGCCAGGAGAACCAGATGTGCGCAGGCATGATAGATCTGAAGAAGGCAATGGCCAGCATTTCGGAGCTATAAGAGGAACTCAAGTCTACACGCGGTGGATATGAGAAGGAAATGACGATACTAGTGGAGAAGAATGACGACCTGACAAGGAAGCTAGGAGTGTTCATGGGAGACCCCGCGCCAGAAGGAGATGATGACGAATCCAAGGACTACATCATCATCGACGACACCGACTCAGACCCCGACGATAGCGATGATGACTATGTTGATGAAGCTGGAGCGGATGTCATGGAGTCTTCCACCGATCAAACTTTCTAGTCGACCACTATATCAGTTGTATTATTCCCCCATGTATAGACTATAGTCCGAGCACTTTTGTAATGGTATTTAGACCGATTGTATGCCCTTGTTTGAATTGATTGAAGTGATATTGATTGTGTTTTTCTCATGTGCATATGGGTAGTGTTTCCCCTTTAGACCTCATTCTATTCTGTTTTCTCATCTTTTCTACACCCATCAGATGCCTCTGAGACGTGACAATGGATTTGCTTTCCCACTGGAGCTCACCCAGTTGATCCAGCTGCAGAATACCCTGACGTAGCTACTAGCCAGTTTTTGAACGAAGGTGATTTTTTCCACCACCTCCAAATCACCCAAATTTTCTTGTAAATGGTGACCCACATGTTCCAAACATGGCTATCAAAGAAAATTTGGAAAAAGAATATTTTACAATGGCCCCTTGAGGTATAGACCGATGTTTTGAGCAGGCAGTCTAGAGGGAAGTATAAATTCAGAAACAATTCAAAAAAATATAAAACCTCGAAAATCTAGCTTTGTTTGTGCAATAGGTCATGTGTGCCAAAATAGAGGTGATTTGGAGGTGGTCAGAAAAATCACCGCATTCTGGAGGGGCCATTTGTCTAAGTTAAGCCAATTTTTGAACGAAGGTGATTTTTTCCACCACCTCCAAATAATCCAAATTTTCTTGTAAATGGTGGCCCACATGTGCCAAACATGGCTATCAAAGAAAGTTTGGAAAAAGAATATTTTACAATGCCCCCACATGGCTTTGTTTGGAAAATTTGGAAAAAGAAGATTTGGAAAAACATGGCTTTGTTTGTGCTAGAGGTCATGTGTGCAAAAGTTGGGGTCATCTTATGCATGCCCCCACATGCAACATGTACAAGCCGGACCATTCGGGTCTGCCGAGAATTCGTACACCACGGCCTCATTTTTATAGAAATCCCATTAATAGCCATGTGTGCAAATGAGCATGTGTAAAATTTACTAGAACGTAGAAACATTAAATTGGCATATATGCAAACAAATGTGCATTTATTGCAAGTGAGTATGTGTATAATTTAGTGTGTGATTTGAAGAACGGGAGAATATGCCAAAAACACATGGCAATATGCCAAAAATACTAGGTGTTTTGAACGTAGAAACATTAACTTGGTATATATGCAAAAAAATGTGCATTGAATGCAAGTGAGCATGTGTATAATTTAGTGTGTGATTTGAAGAACAGGAGAATATGCCAAATACACATGGCAATATGCCAAAAAAGTGCCCACCTACCAGGAAAGTATAATTCATAACACCATGGCCTGCATACGACTAGAAACCCAGCCGTTCATGGGCCAGGATGCAGGCCCGTGGTGCAGAATATTGGTGCTGCTACTAGGCCCCACGGGGCAGGGGGGACGAGACTTAGGCAATGTACTGCCTTCATAAGATAGAAGCTTGTAAGGGGAGTCGCAGCCGGGTATATAAACCGGTGCAGCGCTCTCTCGCTTGGAGAGGTGGGACTAAACTCCCACCACCCCACGGTTGTGCACTGCGCTGTGCCCTGCGCGGCTCTGCCTTCGGCCCAATTCGGCCGGGCTGGCCCAGGGCAGCCTTACCCGCGGCGCGCTGATCTGTGTTTTTCACTTCTTAACTCCAAAATTTATATTCTTTGTTATATTTATAATATTTAAAATTAAATCTCTTTTTTTCTATATTATTACTAACAGTGTTTACTAAAATAAAAAAGTATGCCAAATTTTGATGCATTTTATTTCATTTGTTCTTTTTATTTTTTATATAGATAATATTTATGAAATATAAACAAAAATGGTGTGTTTTATTTTAATTCTTCATTCTAATATTTTTTATCTTTATTATATTTGAAATATTTTTAGTTTATAAGATAAAATGTTCTGTTTTATTTCACTTCTTCATTCTAATATTTGTTCTCTTCTTTATATTTGAAATATTTTCAAAATGTAAGATAATATGTTGTCTTTTTTTTCACTTCTTCATTCTAATAGAGCTTATCTTTTTATATTTGAATTATTTTTGAAATGTAAGATAATATGTTGTCTTTTATTGCACTTATTCATTAAAAAATTTCTTCTGTTTTCTATATTCTCCTCTTTTCTTTGTTCTAAAGGTTATAAATTTAAATAATGTATGATATAATATTGTCTTTTATTTAACTTTTCATGGTTGTCTTTTTCAATTATAAATTTTCTTTTCTCCTTCATACTTGAAATATTATTAAATCAAATGTAGTTGGGGCAATAGCATGCATGCCTCTACATGCACCATGTACTAGAAGCAGGTTTACCTTCCCGGTCCCATCGAATGATCCCAAACTTTATGCATATCCAAGGAAGATCATGGCATGCAGGCATGACAAGTATTGTTCATTTCCGACACTCAATGCATTTTCTAGTGTTTTTCCGGCGACAAGACCCTACAACACTGTCCCCGCGTGACGCAACGTGTGTTTTGTGTCTGAATTTGTGCACACCTTTCCTGGGGGACCACCTGGGCCATGCCCACATGGTCCCAAAAGTTGGGGCCATCTCATGCATGCCTCCACATGCATGAGATACAAGCATGACCATTTGGGTCTACCGGAGGGCATGTCTGAACGTGGTTTTCCTTCACGGTCCCACCGAATGATCCCAAACTTTATGCATACCCAAGGATGACCATGGCATTCATGCATGACAAGTATCGTTCATTTACGACACTTGATGCATTTTCTAGTGTTTTTCGGGCGACAAAACCCTACAACACTGCCCCCACGTGAAGCAACGTGCGTTTTGTGTCCGAATTTGTGCACACCTTGCCTGGGGGACCACATTGGCCATGCCCACAAGGTCTAAAAAGTTGGGGCCATCTCATGCATGCCTCCACATGCACCATGTACAAGCAGGACAATTCGGGTCTGCCGGAGGGCGGGTCTGAAAGTGGTTTACCTTCCCGGTCCCATCGAATGATCCCAAACTTTACGCATACCCAAGGATGACCATGGCATGCATGCATGACAAGTATCGTTCATTTCCGACACTCGTAGCATTTTTTAGGGTTTTTCCGGCGACAAATCCCTACAATACTGCCCCCATATGACGCAACGTGCGTTTTGTGTCCGGATTTGTGCACACCTTGCCTGAGGGACCACATTGGCCATGCCCACATGGTCCCAAAAGTTGGGGTCATCTCATGCATGCCTCCACATGCACCATGTACAAGCAGGACCATTCGGGTCTGCCGGAGGGCAGGTCTGAAAGTGGTTTACCTTCCCGGTCCCACCGAATGATCCCAAACTTTATGCATACTCAAGGATGACCATGGCATGCATGCATGACAAGTATCGTTCATTACCGACACTCGATGCATTTTCTAGGGTTTTTCCGGCGACAAAACCCTACAACACTGCCCCACGTGACGCAACGTGCATTTTGTGTCCGAATTTGTGCACACCTTGCTTGGGGGGCCACATTTATCCATGCCCACATGGTCCCAAAAGTTGGGGTCATCTCATGCATGCCTTCACATGCACAATGTACAAGAAGGACCATTCGGGTGTGCCGGAGAGCATGTCTGAAAGTGGTTTACCTTCCCGGTCCCACCAATTAGCAAGTCATAAATAGGATAACATTTAATCATACATATTTGAAATGAATTTTAAAAATATGAGAAGAAGTTATATGCAATTATGACACATGAAAAAACAATTAGGAATAAGGAGAAAACATAAAATAACAGGAAAACCAAATTAAAAGGGAAAGAGGAACATTACATTTGAATATATAATATTGCAGAAATGATAGAGATACTATAAATATTTTTGAACATATACAGGTATACAATAACTAATAGGTGTCACAAATATTTTTTATTGAGGGAAGAAACAATGATATTTATTTTGAGGAAAAAACAATGTACAGGTAGGTGGGCCAGCCCAGACCGCCAATAACTGTCGGATCCATATTGTGGGGGCCCAACACGCTGCGCTTTCCATGCACGTCGATCATGGGAGTAGTTGCCGTTCTATTACACAATTCTGGGATCGTGCTAATCCATATGTTCCTAATCCCTACGATTGAGGAGCACGTTCAGCCTCGATTCAATGGAGGAAAATATAGATCACAGGATTGGCCACAGGGAAGTTACGACGACCTAGGAGATGACCTCTTATATAATCTCAACCTCCTCGCACATGTCGTCATCTAGATCACCTCCTGCAGGCGAGTCGTCGACAGCTCCGTCCGCCGCATCCCACACGCCACAAAAACCCCAAGAAGATCAAGGTCGTCCGCACGTGCTGGCCGCCCTCGACGAACTACGTCGACAACGCATCGCCGACTTCTTTCATCTTCGTCGATCGATCAAGTAAGTTCTCCTTCTTACCTCGTGCCTTCCTAGCGAGCTAGTTCCTCCGTCATGTTGCTTTCATGGACTTAGGTTTACCACATAGTTTCAACTAGCTAGTATCACCTCGACTAGATGCGTTCTGACCAGAAGGCGTACATGAACTAAATCTTTCGTATCAGGGTAGAATAAGATGTTGTTTCTTGAGAAACATGATGCAATAGATTTTTTGTCACATGATCCACTTATATTTTTGTCACACGATCCAATTTTATTATTGTAGGCATAGAACATTAAAGAGTTATAAGCATTAGATGTTGATGAACCTCAAATAGGTACCTTGACAATCAAAGAACTTGATCAGATGCAAGTAAATTGAATTACCAATTGTAGTTAGTTTTTTATTGCCTCATATCAGCACACACTTGGGTGCATGTTGCTGTATACATGGTGCTAGTTTTATGTTTGCATTAGTGTTATTTTTGCATTTTTGTTTGCTACTGCCAGAAAGTTTTATATTTTTGCATGTCTATTGTTATTTTTGCATTAGTGTTGGCAAATGTCACGAAGTTTTATATTTTCTTTCTGTAGGATGGACGAGTTGAATGGAAAAATAGTGTGCGCCATTGAAAAATGGTGCAAGCTTGTTGCCGCTCTATTGAGCGGTCAACGCGCTAGAGTGGCTGATACAACATTGCGCAGCATGCTGCAGATACCATCTATTAAGATGCGTACCCTCTTGATTAGGTGTATGATTCAGAATTTTGATGCCAGCAAGTCCAAATTCATTACACAAGAGCAGGTTGGGGAGGTGACTCTCGGTGCGGTCGACGTCGAGAGCATCTTTAACCTCGAGAACCAAGGACTCTCCGGTTCGGGCATTCTGATTGAAGAAGGAGAGGACATGAAGGAGCGGGTGCCGCCACAATTTCTCGGTAAGACATCAGAAAACATAGTGATAGATAATCTCGTTGATGACATAATTAAAATTAAAGCCACCGATGACGATTTCCTTCGGAAATTAGTCCTTGTCCTGTTAGGCAGAATTATTGCTCCTATGTCGAGCAAGATTGTGCCAAAGCAGTACTACGCTTTGGTCCATGATGTGAAATGTATTTCAAAGATTAACGGGAATGCCTTCACCCTGCGTGTTCTCCTCGATTGCCTTCGCATAGTCAAGAAAGGCAAACACCTCCGCCAATGGCCGAAAGGCAATTTGGCTCTGTTGCAGGTACACATATGAGAGCTGTTGCATAATGTCAAGTTTTATATTATTGCATTTTTATGTGATGTATTGTACTAACTCTAAATCCTTATATTTTTTGTAGTACTTGTACTGGGAGAAGGTGCAACCTGTCGAAGGCGATTGCGCCTATAATCCCAACTTGTCCATACAACCTCTTATCAGGAACTGGACCAAAGGTGCAGCCACTAGGACAGATCGGTTCGACTATGACAATGGGCGCGGCCGTGGTAACGTCAAGGTAAGTCATTGTGTTCTGTCTTTCTTAAATGTTTTGTAACTAAATAATATTTATTTTTAATTCATCACATACTTCAATGTCGCATGCAGATTGAAAATAATATCACTCAAGTGTATAGGGCGCAGGAGCCCAAAATCCCATATAATGCACCCACCATGAAGCCAAAAACCAAACCTGCAAATGGAAACACAAAGAAGTCGACGACAGCCCCAATGTCGGAAGATTTGATGGAGCTTCTAATGAAGCAGTGCATGGACTTCATACACACCCAGATGAGGCAAATCCCTGATCAAGTTGCTGAGGTGTCACACCATAACATTATAGTTTACAGTTTGTTCCCTCTTTTAAACCATGCAAGCATTATTACCTTTTAATATTTGTATTGCAGAGGATGTTGGAGAAGATGAAAAAATCAGGTGTCATGTACAAGCCGGCTGCTGCCGTGCCATCCATGGACAATGATGTGGATCAAGAAGTGGATTCGTTCGAGAACGGTCCATATGAAATGAAGGAATTCGTGTACAAGGATGACATAGACTCACACGTAGAGCCTGTCATCAACATGACGCAGCCTGATGAAGTGGTTCCCAACCATAAAACCGTACCTGAGGTACTACGTATATATATTTCTGTCTATAATTTTCCCCTTCAATTTTTTTACGGGCTGAAATGTTCACAAGATTTTGTTTGCCAAACAGAAAACCCCACCGAAGATGAATGGACACAAGGAAGCTTCACCTATTAAGCGTAATGATGAATGTGGCGCTACACCCGAAAACCCTTGGGTCGTTGGTAATTCTACACATGCACCTTCATCGGACATAGAAATTTGTCCATCTTCTGTCAGCAAGTTAATGGCTAAGGCGAATGGAAAAAAGAGTGCAACAGTCGATATGGATGAGGAAGTTATGTCCGGTAAGCGGAAGCGGACCGTTCCCAAGAAATTTGAAACCCCATACGCACTTGACAAGCCCAGCAGGCGTACCAACCGTGGTCAGAAACCCTCCAGTACCCGTTCTGCTAGTAGAGGTATCGTAACTAACTTTCTTGGTTTGTTGTATACTACGAATGCATATGATCACCATTGTTGACATTCATATTACTTCATGCAGATCTCTTTTCTGAAATTGATGAGCTGGAGGGTGTGGCAGATGAGTTGACGCCGGAAATAATTGATGCAGTTGTTTCATTTGTCGAGTTAGCTTCTAGAACCGACAAGAACAAGGAGAAGAAAATTTACTACAGTGAAGGGCATGGCATATCTCTGACTTCCAAAAGGATTCGACCAGTACTAACTCATAGATGGCTGTCGGACGATGTAAGTACTACTTGCATGTTCTGTTATTAAAATTCTAAATAATCTATGTCTCAACTTTCAACATGTAATGCCCTGATATTCTCTGAAGGTTATTGATGCTTATATGGGACATTTGGAGCTGCGTGTTGGTCATGGTCGTTACCTCTGTCCAGCGTGGAGGTCCAAATTCCTTGTAGATCGTGCTCTCGCACGAGACGATCCATTTTCGTTGAGCTGCAACATGGACAGTGCTCTGTCCAAAGCTGGAGCAGTTAATAGAGTCACGAAAGAGTATACTGTGCGTGATAAGGTACGTTATGTTTGTAATTCTTTACTTCAGGACATTTCATCTAGTATTTTGTTTGATCCATAATGGAACTTTGCACTGTAGATGTATATCGCGTTGAATATCGAAAATGCCCACTGGATGACCGTGGTCATGCATTTGATCAAGCAAGAATTCTATGTTCTCGATTCACTCTATCCTCTGGACCTGACAGAAAAGACTGTGAAAGCACTGGTAATATAATCATTATTTGTACCATTGGTCTTACATGTTTTTTATGATTCTTCTTTAACACTATCCTCTTTATAGCGAATGGCTATAGAAAACGATATGCGCCAAGAAAATATTATTACACCAGGAAAATATCCGGACGTAAGTAAGTGGCCTATCAAGGAGTATGACATGCCCCATCAAGAGGATGGGTGAGTTAGTAGGACATCATGCACATTCAAACAACAATACACATGTTTGTGTTGCCCACCGCTAATGTTTGCATATATACCAAGAACTCTTGTGGCCTTTTTGTCACAGAATGTCTAGAGCATTGGGACGGGGACCGAATGACCCGCGATTTTTCACAGGTATGCTGTTATTTACGTATGTAGAGTAGCTACTATGGTCGTGTACAAAATTGGGTTCATGCAACATGTATGTCTTGTTTTGCAGGCCATCGTTGACGCAAGGAGAAGACATTCCGTCGCCGAGTTGATTATCTCACCTTCGAACACAATGGAGTGTGTGAAGAACAAGATTCGTGAAATCGGATAGTAAAGACGCGCCTAAAGAATTCATGCGGCATGCAAGAGTCAAGTTTTAGAGCTTTGGATTTAGTTCGATCGAAGGTTTCGACGGCATGGTTATTTTACAGTTTCTATCATTTTTATGTAATAAACAGGGCATATCGAATATTGTGACACATACATGTGTATGTGTCTGTCAAACAATAGGCTCGTACCAGACAATTCGATCATACAATTCGCTCGGAGAAGACGATTTTGTCGTACCAATAAAGTTTTGGCTTCAACTACCAATTGTTCTTGCTTAATTTTTTTCTCGTTCTTCAATTTTTTATAATTTTATTTATCACATTCATAGTATTCGCATTCTATTTTTCTCTTCAACTGCTCTCCGAAGTTTCATATTAAAATTTTCACATTCTTTACTTTTTTAAAACTCTATCAAACTTTAGCCTTCTGCCTTAGCTATCTGCATGTCATCATCTTGCATAATCTCCTGGTAATTCCCCCTCATCACATGATTAGGGAAAGTACTCATGTTAGCTATGTAAATATATCGAGGCAGAATGTATTACACAGATGAAAATTAGTCATGTTAGCTCGTTGGCTCTATCGCGTGTTATCAGGCATCATGTTTTTCTATTTTGTTTCACAAGCCCGTCGTTTTTTTATTTTACGTATAATTAAATTTTGGGACGTGATTAATTGAGGGATGGAACGATGAGTGAACCCAGCCGGAATTTCAGGTGCGGTTGTAAGTTACACGTGCATGCATGGCTGGGTTAGTTGCATTAACAAAGGAATAGTGGGGCCATCATTTAAATACATGGAAACAACGACTGTGGTTGATTTTGGCAACGAGTGGTTCCCCTTTTCTCGTTTCCCTTCCAAATCCCTTGCCCTCTATTTCCATTTGCGCCTCCAAATCTCCATGGTGAAAGCATGACAGTGAGCTGGGTATCGGGTGGCGGCTGCTGCGGCGAGAAGAGAGGGGGCGACTGCAAGTTAGATCAAACCCTGGGTCCTGGAAGCAGGTGGGCGGATTCAGTAGAACAGGAGGCAGCGGCGGCGGATCGAGTGGAACAGTGGAGGATGGTTTCGTGGGCAGCGGATGGCCGGGAGAACCGACGGCTAGGGTTTCTTTAGTGCTACACTTTGGTGGCAAAAAGGTAAGTTCTTTACCGCTGTTCTTTACATCCCAGCATTGTTGCCGACAAATCATGACCTGTGGCCCTTAGAAGCTCCATCTATTTGGTCATCAGGAAACTCTGGGTGGCCGTGTGTGCATAAATGCAGACAATTTTGACAGCACATTAGTGGGTTGTGTGTTTGAGGTTAGTGTACTGAGCATGATCTTCAATCTAGTACTGCTACCGCGGTCAAGCTGCAAAAAAGTTCAGTGTTTAACGCTTGCAGTGACAAGTTCAATTATAAATTGACTTGAATTGGTCATGATTTTTTAGGATGATGTCACTTCTGAGTATGTTGAATGGGTTGATGGGGAGTGGGATAGCAAAGCAAAGTCAGTCATTAAGTATCTTGCCATGAAGAACAAGACACTGGAGACTAAGATTATAGAATGTGAAGCTGAAATTAGAAGGAATGAGAAAGAAAAGAGGGCAATGGTTAAGATGCACAAGGAAAGATTGCTCTATAGGGATAGGATTTTAGGATTTGGAGGTCTTCTGTATCTTGGCCTGCTTGCCACTATGATTGCTGTCATAGTTACCAAGTATATTGTTCATAAAGTTATTGACATCATTGTAGTTGACATGATGAAATCCTGATGAATTATTTGCTATTCAGTTTATGGGCAGAGTGTAATAGACAATGCAGCAGAAATTACATGGGGCCATCATGATTGGTAGACAATGCACTTTTGGCATGTTCTACATTTGGTAGACACTGCACTTTTGTCATCTTCTATATTTGGTAAGTGATGCACATGGGCACATCACATAGCAACACTACTGATTTGTGCAGCAGCCCACTTCATTGTCTTGTTGCAACATAGGAGCAAAATCTAGCAGCACCTACACCTTTGATTCAACACTGAAGCAAAACAACAGTACATATTCAATATTCTGAAATTTAACTGAACTTCACACTTAGGGTAAGCAGTAGATACTCAGTTCTTTAAACACCAAGAACCCGACCAAACCGTACCGATTGCATAACTTATATAATTACCTGGAGAAAAGCACACCTAACCAACATCAAGCCCAATTTTTTTTGATCAAAGAAGGGCTAGCCCCTTCCGATTTTCATTACTGAAAACCACCAAAGTTCACAACCTAGTTCAGTCTAAAAAGAGAGGGACTAAAACGCTACCAGCATGACATCACAACATCCCAGAAGGCCAACATAGACCAGCAAAACCGCGCAATGACCCAAACAAGTTCACAAGCGACGACACAATCCACCCTACATCGATCATTATTACATCAAAACAACCATGGAGCTGAAGGAGCCCAGTAGCAACTAGGAGAACAGCAAACTTATATGCTGAAACATATAACAACATACCTAAGATAACCAGCAGCTTCCTCCTCCTTCAGCAACTGTGCCCATCTTCACTTCTTCTGAAATTTGAGGCGGCATGAGCGGCGCACCACACATGGAGAAGCCTTCTTCTTGACCGCCGTCCTGTTCGACAGCTATGCCACCGGATCCCGAGCCACCTGATCCTGAGCCACCTCCTCTTCTTCCACCTTCACTATGTCAGGGTGGAGGGGAAGGAGCTCGACGTCGATGGGCATTGTGTTGCCACCCTCGACGGCGACCGGCGCTACCTTATTCATGGTGCCCTCCTCGCCCTCCTCAGGGTCATCAGGGATGAGCAGTACCTCGTCCGCGTCGTCCTCCATGACGTCAGAGCCCAACGAAAGGACTGGCTTCGGCACGTGGCGGACCTGGTAGTCCGGGTTCACGGGCGCAGGGAGAGCGAGCTCGACGTTGACGCGCTCCGCCCTTGACGCGACGCGTGCTGGATTTGGCCGCAGCATCATGGTGGTGGAGCGGTACATCCACCACCTTGCGCGCTGAACAGGGGAGTCGCTCAGCGTGGCCTCTCGCATTGCCCAGACGAGGAGGAGAGCCAGCGGGACGCCGCAACCGTAGGGGAAGGTGCGCTTCTTCTCGGCGTCGGTGAGGTCTTTGATGAGGCCACACGCATGATTGACCAACATCTCCGTGCTGGAGAACCAGCCGCACACCTCCGCCAACTGGGCGCGCCACCCCTCGTCATCGCCGGCGAGCTCCATCATCGCTCTCTTCCGGCCGAGGCTTTTCTCCATGGAGGCGGCTGCAGCGGTCGCCGGCGGGGGTTTTCTCGATGTACAGGTGGGGGTAAGGGGATTTTGAACCGGCGCGCGAGGTAGGTGGGTGAATGTGTAGTGGGGAGTGGTAAGTTACTTATTTAATAGCAGTTAGGACATGGGGAGGGGAAATGTAAAATATTCTTTCTACCTCCCACCCCGGTCACTGGCTTCCTATCCATTATTATGGCATCTGATTATTTTCTTTTTATTTTTTGCGAGAAAATATTATGGCATCTGATTGTTCTACTGTAGTCAATAAGGTGAAGAATGTGACAACTAATAGATCTCAAATATGTGCCATAAAATATGACATCAAAATTAGGGCTCTTAAGTTTAAATCTTATATGTTTACTCATGTCAACCGATCATGTAATGTGGAAGCTCATGTTCTTTCCAGATCTGCAGAACACGACCCTGGGTCCTGCAGGTTTAATGTTGTACCTGATTTGTACTGAAACATTTGCTGAATAAATGTAATGCAGCTGCCCATTGACAAAAAAAACACAGTGGCATTGCAATATATTATTCTCAAGCATGTATAACTAATTTATTTAGGTCGGATTTTGTTGCTTATTGAGAGATGTAAAAGGTTGACACTCGCACATAAACCTGGTAATAGTTTCAAAACCAAACTGAAGTGGTCCCAAACCATACGACTCTACCTCTTCCATCCAAACCAATCCAATCCAAAATTCTGTCCACAGATTGAAACGGTTTGGGACCAAATTTTCCGTGTCCAGACCAAACCAGTCCAATCCAGTAGTTGACAGAATCCAAACTACACCAGATTATTTTAGACTCCCGGACCATTTAAACCAACCAAACACAATCCAATAGGGAAACCAAATTGAAACTAAAGTTTCAGTCCAAACTATTCCCAGGGTTACTCGCACTAAATAAAGTGTCGATCGAGTTGCTACAATATATAGGAACCAAACACTCAATGTCCAAGGTCGAACTAAATTTGATGCCATAATATGAAAAGGATATACTGTCCTGTTCAGTCGATTCATCCGTAAAAAAATGAAGCAAGTGTTCTACTCTTCTTCCTTCTCCACTTTTCTGCACATGATAAAAGACAAGATAAGTTAACGAATGATAATTTTTTTAATAATCCACAATGCATACAAACACTTACTTCTGATTTAGTGGGCATTTCTTGCTACGTTTATTGTGTCCTACCAATTTGCAAGCACCGCATCGGGTTTTCATCTCATCAAAAGAGAGTGGTCTACCATTTTTCGAGACAGGATGGTTCTCTCTACCTTTGTTGCACCTTTGCTTGACACTTTCGTAGGATCTTTAACTGCAACCTTGTTCCCTTCACCATCATCTACATATTCAACTGCACAATTATTGAAGTCATTTCTATTCTTGCTCAAATTTTCCTGTAGCAGATCATACTCATGACTCTTAGCTATCACAGCCTTCAGACTATCATGTTACTGATCCCACAAAGTTGGTTGTTTGCATGCCGCATGCATAGCTTCTGACGCTAACACGCTGACCTGGCTATATTTCATTCTTTCCCCTTCCCCAGTCCAACCAAATCCCAATAGATCACTTGTGCGCCTCGCGGACAGTCCCAACCTTGCTTGTTTCGTGAACCGAACAAGAACTAAACACTTTGGTATTTCATATATGTTCAAGTACTTCAGTACATGGAATATGTGCTTGCTAGGTAGACCCTTTCAAATCATTCTTATGCAGCTGCACCGTATAGGTTCTGCGCAATTTACTGATGTATATTCCACTAAAAAATGGCTCTTCCAGTTATTCTTCCAGGCCACAATGTACTGTTGTGATCCATCTCCCAGCTTAATTTCTACAATCTCCATGCTGTCAATTTTTCTAAGATCTTGTTGCAACATATAGAAATTTGCTGGAGTGAAGATGTGAGAAGCTGCTATCTCAAGTTCCCTCGAGCTAGTAACTGGCACCGGTAAACTCTGTGAGGCCGTGCAGTCATCTCGCGCCTCATTTTAACGGATACGTTCAACAGCGTTCTCATAATGCAAAATCATATCCACCAGGGTCATTTCACCGTCTAGGTGGAGGCGAAGGCATGAGTTCAGGCTTTCACTCCGCTAATTGCTTTTCATGCCAAGCCAAAACCCCTCTGTCAAATAAGCCGCGGCCCACAGTCTCCTCTTCTTATACATCCGTCTCAAACATGTTACAGTTTTTTCTGACTGCCAT
Source organism: Aegilops speltoides (assembly GCA_021437245.1). NCBI lineage: Eukaryota > Viridiplantae > Streptophyta > Magnoliopsida > Poales > Poaceae > Aegilops > Aegilops speltoides. The sequence continues at coordinate 57,370,798 of CM038146.1, forward strand.
TTTTTGGAAAATGCGTGCCATCTCTCCTCAAACGTGGTCATGGACGTGTTGTAGCACATAAGAGTTTGGAACTCCTTCAAGGGCTTGTGACTGAGGTGAATCTTCATATTTTTTTCTATATGGCACGTGCATATATGGTGCCACATGTCTGGCAAGACTTCGTGAATAGCCTTGATCATCGCAGCGTCGGCATCTGTGATTACACTCTTCGGCATCTTTTGACACATGCACCTCAAAAAAGTCTGTAGCAGCCACACGTATGTCTGTTCAGTCTCGTCCGAAACTATGGCACAACCAAAAACAGTGGTCTTCCGGTGATTTTTAAGACCAACAAAAGGTATGAATGGCATACCATAGCGGTTCATCTTGTACGTGCTGTCAAATACAAGCACGTCCCCGATGTCCTCATAGTCATGACGAGACTGTGAGTCACACCAGAACATCCTATTCAATTGTCCTTCCTTATCTAGCTTGTGTTGAGTCAACCGTGGTCTTCGGGTGCATGCATGGGGCACCAACGGCAAGCAGCTTCCTTGGCGTGCAAGGACTAGGTAGTTTCCTAGTTATTTCCTGTAGTTTCCTTAACGTTGAGGAACTTGACTAGAAGTAGACTTTAGCTATGCAAGCAACTACGTGGTAGTTTCCTAGTGTAGATAGGAAGGTGCTGTGCACTTACGTGGTGCTTGTCTCGCAAGTGCCATTTCAAGTCCTATAAAAGGACCCCTAGCCCCTCATATGTAAATCAACTCAAGTCATTTTCAGCTTCAGTACAAGGCAAGTGAGCTCCACTCTTACTAGTGCGTGTGTGTGTGTGTGAAGCCTTGAGTTCACGTCCTCCTCTGCTAGTATAGCTAGCTTGCACTGGCTGTAGTCTAGCCGTGTATCCTCTGCCTGGTTGATCCTTGGGGAACTAGCTAGTCCATAGTTTTGGGCTAACAATTGGCATCAGAGCCTCAGGTTATGCCGAAGCATATGCCGAAAGGAGGCGTCGCCGACGACGGTTCAAGACCGCCGAGCGGAGCTCGGCTGAGGACACCCGTGCGGCGGACGCGCTCGCGCTACGAGGTAGGCCGGGAGGTGAGCTGGGTGCGCCACGCTCCGTCCGAGACGTGGGCATATCCAGCACCTCCTTCCCTCTCCTCACGCGGACCAACTACCCCAGTTGGTCGGTCATGATGAAAGTCATCATGGAGGCGCGGCATATGTGGAAAGCCGTGGAAACCGGCGATGTCGAGTACGAGGAGGACCGGCTGGCGATGGAGGCGATCTTGCGCTCCGTCCCAGAGGAGATGGTGCTCACCCTTGGCGCCAAGAAGACGGCCAAGGAAGCATGGGAGACCATCAAGACTCTGCGCGATCGGCGTGGAGCGCCAGACGGAGTCGAAGGCCGGACCTTGCGCCCGAAGACGAGGAGATCCGGTTCAAGGCCGGTGAACAAGTCGACGACTTCGCCTTGCGGCTGCAAGGTCTCGTCAACGAGCTCGCAACGCTCGGAGATCCCATCGACAACAAGATGGTGATCCACCAAGTTTCTCCGTGTCGTCCCCAGTCAGTACAAGCAACTGGCCTGGTCCATCGAGAGCTTGGTGGATCTCTCCACCATGACGATCGAGAAGCTGGTAGGGCGGCTGAAGGTCATCGAGGAGCGCGGCGACGACGCCAACAACCGTGCTGGCGGCGAACTACTGCTCACCTGGGAGCAGTGGGACGCGCGCCTTCAGCAGCGCGGCCACGACGGCTCTTCCGGCAGTGGGGGAGGCGCCCCCACGGGAAGTAGAGGTCGCGGCAGAGGCGGAGGCCGCACCAGAGAGGTGGCGGCAACCGCGGTCGCAAGCCAAGCCAGGCAGGGCGAGGAACTAGCAATGGTGGCAAGTGCCGCTACTGCAACATGCCGGGTCACTGGATCCAGGATTGCCATAGGAGGAAAGCCGACGAGGCAGCCGCGGCAACAGCAATCCTCGTCCAGGCTGACGTGGATGGCGGGCCGGCAATGATGCTGGCAAGAGTCGAGCCCGTGCAGGAGAGCACAGCGTCTCTCGCGACCACGGCTCCGACAACCACCCATTCCGTGCAGGAGGCACGGAGCCCGTCCACGGGAACCATCACTCCAGTGACAGGCCACACCTCGGCAACGACGTTCTCGGGGCCTATCGACTGGGAGGCGATGAAGGCTCGGGTGTGGGGGAGCCACAACCCGGCGACGGCGTCCCCGACAACCTCGGGACCCGACAAGATCGCGCAAGTTGGCGCGGCAACAACGCATATGGTGGACCATGCTCCGACCATGATGCTGGCGACCATCGACTCCGTGCAGGAGCGCACGGAGACTCAAGTCAGCCACACCCCGACAACAAAGTGTTCGGGGTCCACCGTGTTGTCGGGAGATGGCTCCCTGACAACGACATGTGCGTGCGGCTACGTCTTCCTCAACGAGGAGAGAGCCGTGACCACACCCACGCTTGTAGGCGGCAAGCAAAGTGAGGGTTGGTTCCTCGACACCGGTGCCACAAACCACATGACTGGTTCCATCGACGCGTTCGCGGAGCTGGACCGCTCAATCACCGGGAAGGTGCGGTTCACGGACGGATCCGTGGTGGAGATCCACGGGCGCGGGACCGTCGTCTTCGCCGACAAAGGGGGTGATCACAGGGCGTTCACGGACGTCTACTTCATCCCGGCGCTCACGAGCAGCGTCGTGAGTGTCGGACAACTCGAAGAGGGCTGGTTCGACATCAACACCGCGCACGACCAGCAGAAGAGGCTGCTCATCGAGGTTACCCGCTCGCCGAACCGCCTCTACAAATTATTCTTTCAACCCGTGCATCCTGTGTGCCTTGCCGTGGGCCATGTCTCCGACGCGTGGCGTTGGCATGCCCGGCTAGGATACCAGCACTTTGACGGGTTGCGAAAGATGGCGCGAGGCAACCTCGTTCGTGGGCTACCTCACATCGAGCACGTCGACGAGCTGTGTGATGCATGTCTTGCGGGGAAGCAGCGGCGTCGCCGCTTCCGAGAAGGCACGCTTATCGGGCACGTAAACCCCTGGAGCTGGTTCACGGGGACCTCTGCGGCCCAATCACCCCGGCAACGCCAGGAGGGCGTCGCTACATCCTGCTGCTCGTTGACGACTATAGCAGGTTCATGTGGGTGCTGCTCCTCGCCTCCAAGGACGAGGCGGAGCAAGCCATCGTCAAGCATCAAGCGGCAGCAGAGGTCGAGTGCGGCCACAAGCTGCGCGTGCTGCGCACGGACCGTGGCGGCGAGTTCACGTCGGCCACGTTCTACAAGCACTGCGACGAGAAAGGGGTGCAACGTCACCTCACAGCCCCTTACTCGCCGCAGCAGAATGGCGTCGTCGAGCGGAGGAACCAGACGGTGCTTGGGATGGCACGCTGCATGCTCAAGGCAAAGCAGGTGCCGAGCACGTATTGGGGGGAGGCCGTGCTCACGGCCGTCTTCATCCTCAACCGCTCCTTCACAAGGAGCGTCGATGGCAAGACGCCTTATGAGGCGTGGTACGGAAGGAAGCCCGATGTACGCTTCCTCCGCACCTTTGGCTGCGTCGGGCATGTCAAGACGGCGCGCCCACAGCTAAAGAAGCTCGACGACAGGAGCACCCCGATGGTGTTCATGGGCTATGAGACGGGCTCTAAGGCGTACAAGATGTCATCTTCGACGAAGACGCGCGATGGACTTGGGAGGTGTCGGGGGAGGCCCCGGCAAGCAGCTCCTTCACTGTGGAGTACCCGATGTACTCTACAACCCCGGGAAGCAAGACCCCGGGAAGCTCGGGAGGTGTGGATCCGGGAACAGCAACCCCGAGAACACCGTCCCCAGGTACGGTGTCGCCGGATACCACGACGTCAAGCAACGTGGGTCCCAGGAGGTAGTTCGCAACCCCGCCAACCGCGAGGTCGGAGCTGTTCGACGCCGACGACAGCGTTGGTGCCCCCCACAGGTTTCGGCGCATGGGGGATCTCCTCGGCGAGGCTGTGGCAACACCGCAACAGCCCGAGGATGAGGATGCTGATGACGACGAGGTCTTGCATCTGATGGTCGGCGAGGAGCCGACCACGTTCACAGAGGCCGAGCAAGAGGATTGATGGCGCCACGCGATGCTGGACGAGCTGGCGTCGATCAACGACAACGCCACTTGGACACTCACCACACTGCCTGCTAGGCACCGAGCCATCGGGCTCAAGTGGGTGTTCAAGGTGAAGAAGGACGAGCACGGTGCCATTGTCAAGCACAAGGCACGCCTCGTCGCAAAGGGCTACGTGCAGCGTGAGGGAGTGGACTTCGAGGAAGTCTTCGCTCCGGTGGCAAGGCTGGAGTCGGTGCGGCTCATCCTTCCGTGGCCGCTCACCACGGGTGGGAGGTACACCACATGGATGTCAAGTCGGCATTTCTCAACGGTGACCTTAACGAGGAGGTGTACGTCTCCCAGCCACCCGGGTTTGTTGCAAAGGGCCACGAGCAGGGCGTGTATCGACTACACAAGGCCCTGTATGGTCTCCGGCAAGCCCCGAGGGCGTGGAACGCCAAGCTTGATGCAAGCCTCGCATCCCTTGGGTTCTCACGCAGCGCTTCTGAGCACGGTGTGAACTCGCGTGGCACCGCGAACACGCTGCTCATCGTCGGCATCTACGTCGACGACCTGGTCATTGCCGGGGCAGAGCCTGAAGAGGTTCAACGCTTCAAGGGAGAGATGCATCGTCTCTTCAGTATGAGCGACCTCGGGCTGCTCCGGTACTACCTTGGGCTGGAGGTGAACCAGGAGGGTGGTCGCATCACGATCACGCAGACGGCCTACGCCACCAAGATGCTCGAGCGAGCAGGCATGAAGGACTGCTATGCTGTGCATGCTCCAATGGAGGCACGGCTGAAGCTCAGCAAGGAGAGCCCCGAGAAGGCGGTGGATGCCATACTCTACCGTAGCATCATCGGGAGTCTCAGGTACCTCGTGCACACCCGACCAGACATCACGTTTGTTGTCGGGTACCTGAGTAGGTTCATGGAAGCTCCGGCAAGCGATCACCTGGCTGCCGTCAAGCACCTACTCCGGTACATCGCGGGTACGCTCACGCATGGATGCGTGTATCGTCGTGGCGACGGCGAGAGCTTGGTCGGGTACAGCGACTCCGACCACGCTGGTGACGTGGACTCTCGGAAGAGCACCTCGGGCATACTATTCCTTCTCGGGAATAGTCCCGTCAGCTGGCAATCGATGAGGCAGAAGGTTGTCGCCGTATCTTCGTGCGAAGCGGAGTACATCGCGGCAGCTACAGCGGCCTGTCAAGGCATTTGGCTTGCTCGCCTTCTCGGCGAGATGCTGAATCAGGACACCGCCCCTGCGCTCATTTTCGTCGACAACAAGTCGGCGATTTCCCTCTGCAAGAATCCAGTGCTTCACGACCGCAGCAAGCACATCGCTCTCCGCTATCACTTCATACGTGACTGCGTCGAGAAAGGCACGGTGATTGTGGAGTTCATCAGGACTGGTGAGCAGAAGGCGGACATCCTGACCAAGTCACTTGGTCGCGTCCGGTTCCAGGAACTGCGCGACAAAGTCGGGATCATGGACATCAAGCACCTTCGACAAGGTTGAGGGGCAGATTGTTGAGTCAACCGTGGTCTTCGGTTGCATGCATGGGGCACCAACGGCAAGCAGCTTCCTTGGCGTGCAAGGACTAGGTAGTTTCCTAGTTATTTCCTGCAGTTTCCTTAGAGTTGAGGAACTTGACTAGAAGTAGACTTTAGCTATGCAAGCAACTACGTGGTAGTTTTCTAGTGTAGATAGGAAGGTGCTGTGCACTTACGTGGTGCTTGTCTCGCAAGTGCCATTTCAAGTCCTATAAAAGGACCCCTCATATGTAAATCAACTCAAGTCATTTTCAGCTTCAGTACAAGGCAGTAGAAGTGAGCTCCACTCTTACTAGTGCGTGCGTGTGTGTGTGTGAAGCCTTGAGTTCACGTCCTCCTCTGCTAGTATAGCTAGCTTGCACTGGCTGTAGTCTAGTCGTGTATCCTCTGCCTGGTTGATCCTTGGGGAACTAGCTAGTCCATAGTTTTGGGCTAACAGCTTGTACTTGAAAAAGAAGCTAGGGTCCCTCTGTTTCCTACTGGCCATGATGCCTATGGCTGTGGCAGCATCACCTTTTGAAAGAAGCTTCCTCTTCTCCCTGGCGCAAAGGTTGTATATTTCACGCCTGGTAAAACCAACATCGCCATACCATACATGTTTGCTGATGAAGGAATCCATCATGTCGTGAATTCTAATCCCTACAGCTCCCATGGACATTATCTCATGCTTCTGGTACTCTTTAATTTTTCTATGGGACCAAAGAAAAGGTACCTCTTCCGGTGCTGCCAACATATGGCTATGCTTGTCCTCAAAACTTTCAACATACCAAACCCCACGCTTTTGGTCAAGCTTGACGGTCATGTGTGCTTCACAAAAGCAGCGTGTCTCGGGTCTGAGCCTACGGCTGTGTCCTTCCTCTGTTAGCAACTTGCTGTCACGTTTCCCTTGTCTGGAACAAACAAACCTCCTATAACGCATATGACGTGACTAGGTTTTGCTATACTTGACCTTATTCTTTCTAATGCCGAAACCAGTAACTCTGGCATTGCTGTTGTAGAAATCATACGCATCATCGTGAGACATAAAAGTCATTTCCATTATCTGCCTCAACTTATCCCTCTTATCATCTGCACTGGAAGTATCTTGGACATTCTTTGCCCCATCAACTTCTGTCACCTACAGAATCAAAACATTTCCATGAAAACAGCTTTCTATGGTTTAACATTACTTCCATAGAACATTGATTACACAAATACCTCAATCATCATGACCGACGACTGCCCATCCCCAGAATCAGGTGCATGTAATGATCCATCGTTAAGGCCTATCTCCGCGTCGGAATCACCGTAATAGTCATACGCATTATGAACTGAAAAATACAACACAAATACACAATTGCTTATCATATAATATTCCAGAATGAATTCAATTTGCATGCCAAAAAAAATCACTTACGTACCTAACTAATATAATCTTCATTCGAGAGCTCCGAATTGTTTTCCTGACCATCATCGTGCTCATCCATCTATAAAATTTCAACACAAAAATATAATGTTGTCAGATGGCACCAAAAAATTACAACATGATAATGCCACTCACATTAAAATCTTCCCATTCGTTCTCATTCTCTGACTGATCTCCAAGATCTGAATTTTCATCATCTGACCAATCTTCTATCCAGTCTTTCATCAGTTCTCCAAACTTCATGTCTACCATCATATCAGTTAACTCCTCGTCCGCCATTTCCTACAACAAATAATATGTATCATCACATTCCCTCAAAAAATATGTATCATCACATATGCAAACATTATCAATGCTGACATATACAATACCTAGCGCAAAATCACAGATGTTAAATAAACTACCCCAACCGGAGAGTGCCCCAACCGAGGGTGTTCAGATCGTGCACACAACCGACGCCAACGACCTCTGACCACCCATGGATCCTCCCCCCTCTCCACACCGGTCATCGGTGTTAAGGTAAGGTTAGGTTAACCCTAGAAAGAAGAAACCCACTTTAGCCCGCGTGATCACTGTGTATAGCACGACGAGCAGCACTACCAGAACAAGATCTGAGATGGCCTGGACCACCGAAAAGCTAGGTTACCGGCCCTGCTAGGTTAACCACTGCGACGAAAACAACGGCAGTTCGTTTGATGCTGCCACGAGCGAGACAAACGTGGGGAAACGGGATGCGGTACCTGCGAGCACTGGAGATTCACAATGGTGCCGCGCGTGCTCTCGGACGAGATCGCCGGCGATGAGATCGCCGCCGCCGATAATCCTACAGAACCTCAACAGAATGATGGTGGAGCTGTGTGATTGATTGACCTGCGTGATTCATGGATCGGCCGTCGGCAGGTCGTACCTGGTCGTGGGGCCATCGGCAGGTCGTACCTTTTTTTCTCGGGATGTCACCGTATACATACGTATGGGGTATACGGGTTATACGGGGCTTGGATATGGGCCACGGGGCTTGGATATGGGCAGTGGCGGGCCCGAGATAAAATAGAAGGCGGGGGTCAAGAATACCCCTAGGAAATTGAGTTAGGGGGATGCACCGGAGCAGGCCTCCAAGGAAGAGGCCAACGGTCGCCTGAAGCTTCAGTGATAACATCCTCCAGCTCAGCTCCATGAATCAACAATTGATGCAGTCTTGGATGAGTCCATAGGCATGATTAAAGGTGTGTTCGTTCCATTCTTACCAAAGTACATCCATCCAATAGTTTGCCAAAAATAGGTACAACCATAGCCATACAACTAGACAAATTATCCAGCAGAATATCATAGAACAACAGCCTGTGGATGCAACTGCGGCGCTGGAGATTGTTGTGCCGTCAGCTCAACAAAGGCTCTTCTCAGTAGGCTGCTTTTAAATCTCATCAGTTCAGCAGGTCAGACTAACTCTGTTCAACAACATCAAGTGTTGTATATATCAATATAACTCCAGGCATACTCTAGAAGCTATCAAGATACACTGCCACTGGGTTAGAAAAATAGAAGACTCTAGCAAAAGGGCCCGTGCATTGCATCGGGCGAAAAAACTAATCATTTTATCCAATGGCCAGATCCCATTTTGCTGCATAACCGAGATACAGTATCACTCTCACTTTCGTGAAATCATGAACATTTTTTCTAAACTCGTGAACATTTTTCAAATTCATTAACATTTTTACAAATTTTTGAACATTTTCTAAAATCAAGAACATTATATACTCACTGCAAACATTTTTCTAAATTTGTGAACATTTTTTAACAATTTTTTGAATCGTTGAACATTTTTTTGATTTAACAATCATTTTTAAAATTCATGATCATTTTTTGAATCAGAAAACATTTTATTGATGAATAAAGTATTTTGCAAGTTACTGACATTTTTTTAATTTTTAGGATATTTTTCCATTCATGAACATTTTTAGAATTGGCGAAATTTGTTCAATTTTATGAACTTTTTTACTACATGAAGTTTTAACAATCATGAACATTTTTTGATTTCACTAACATTTATTTTCTAAATTTCAAACATTTTTTAAATAAACAGACATTTTTATACCACCAATTTGAATCTATGTAGCCAACTATCCCTGCAGCCGCCCCTTTCCGAACGAAGGCCGTCTTGTCCCACTGCTGAGTCACCGACGAGAACTCATCAATGGTGTCTGATGCAGGGGGCACTCCGATCCAAGCAAAGTGTCGTCGTCGAACACGCTGGCAGACAACACCAGGGGTGGATTAACAAGCTTCTCGGCTTGTTAAGCTCGTACTCATTAAGCTCATACTCGTTAAAGCTCGGCTCATTAAAGCTAGGCTCGTTAAGCTCGTACTCGTTAAGCTCATACTCGTTAAAGCTCGGCTCGTTAAGCTCGTTAAGATTAACAAACAGAAAACTCAGCTCGGCCCGGTTCGTTTGAAGCTAATTATGCTCGTGAGTGCTCATTAACAGATTATAATGTGTTATGGTTCATATGATGAGTGTGTAGGTGTTGTTTTTAAGATAAAATATGATGACTACAAAAAGAAATGCAATAGTTTGTTGCCTTCTATATCGATTAGATTGAATAGATGGGCTAAAGGCTACAAAGAGTTTGCCACATAAGATAAAAACATGTATTGTGTTCTAACTAACGAGCTTATCGAGCTACTCGTGAAACTCGTTAGCTCGCTTATTAAGCTCATTAAGCTTAGCAAGCTGAAATCAATGATTGGCTCTGTTCATTAGGAAGCGAGCTACAAGCTTAACGAGCCGAACTATCGAGCGCTCATTAAGCTCGCGAGCTACGAGCTTTTGGTCCAGCCCTAGAGAGCACATGTGGGATCAGAAAGACTTCGTAGTGCGGCGACACGACTAGCTCGAACGCGAGGTAGGCGCTCTGGTCGGAACCTGGCATGTGCGGCCACGGGTGTTGGGTGGGGCACATGCGCCCACCGACGCGTGTCCAGGTTCACGACATAATCGCTCGGCAGTGCCTTGTCCACCCGTGCGGTAGATGCAACATTGCTCAACCTATTGGCCCCTCTAATGGACCTCTGCTCCAAAAAAATGCACTCAAGAGGGAAAACGGCGCCTTAGTCTCTGTCATCATCCGATCTGGGAGACCCAGATCTAGGATTTCCCCTGAAACAGATGCCCCCTGGAGGACGAGGGGCACGCCATCTGCACATGCCAACAAACCCAAACTGTGGCCACCAACAGAAAGCTTCGATGGCAAAGCCTTCAGGAAGGAGACAACGCCTTGAGCGCCATCACCGCCCACCACAGTTAGGGTTTTCACCTGATAAGCAGTGAGGTGGGAAGAGGTAAGGTGGACCTGAACGATGTCTCCACGAAGAATATTGCTACCCGCAGGCATCGTCGTTGTCGTGAGCAAACATGTGTATAGAGTACTTGTGTGTTAGCTGAAAATTGTAGGGAAACAAATAAACTTACAGGGTATAGCTAGATAAACATAACGAATTGTTCGCGAAAGCAACGTGCCAAATACACAAAAAAAGCTACAGTGTTTGCTATTAATCACAAAAACATTGTTTGCATCGTTGGCCGTTCAGTTTCCCTAGAGTTATACATTTAAATTTGCGCGATGAACAGCAAGCAGATAGAGCACAAAACTCTAAGATGCTATGGAATGATACACGCTGGTAGATGATCTGGGAATGTTAGTAAAACATTCAACATCATAGGGGTCTCTTCCTTTCCCTGTGCCTCCCATGCCTATCTACATGCTCAAAATGGTGGTTCTTGAAGAGAAAGAAGGGGATAATACAGTGTGATCAAGTTCCTTGTATATTTCCTCGCATAGTAACAAAAGTTCCTTGTATATTTCAGTAGTGGATATTAATTGGAAGTTTAGAGCGTTCTTGAATTGAGAGAAGTGCAAGGGAGATCGATGTCTCAATGGTGCATGAAAGAATCCAAAATACATGCAGCCCTTAAGTTCTCTGATATAGTAGTCGACGTAGTGCATTAATACCCACAACTACTAGCAGTGGTCGACCAGTTACCCGTATAAATGTGGAAAAGAAAAGTGCCACAAAGCACCATACCGGCCAGCCCCAGGCAAAGGAGGGGACCTGGTGGAGCCTCACCCGAAGACCTCCCAAAATGAAATGAGAGGAAAAAAACTAGACTATGTTTATCCCAGCAAAAACACTACAACGCTGTTACAGGATTGACCACATCGATTACACCACGCGGCCTGGTGTACCTAGTTTTTGGAAAAGGTAACTTGCCGCCTTCCGCAGCCTGTCTAATTTTTCACCTAGCACCAAAACATTTCCAAGAATAAAATACAAGGTAAAGTAGATTTCAGCGATCAAAATTCAGGCTAAGTACCGATTCCGCGTGTGACACTCTAGAAAGTTAGTCACCCAGTGTTTTGTGCCATTTTCACGAGTGTTTCCAACAGTCAGGACATTATCCATGTACGATAATGATCATCATGTATGAAATGCTTGTGTCATGTGGTTAAGGAACATATCTTCTCCTCTTCTGCAACACCATTATCTGCAACACTATAATCAGCTAAAAACACGATACAGTTAGATATTCGAAAAAGAAAAATTCAACTATGAGTAGTGTCAGCTTTGGGTGAATAGTATTTGGCACTATTCACATCCAGTTTTGTCTTTTTTGATTCTCTAAGTGTAGTTTGAACTCGGAGTTGAAACTTGTTGAGGTTGTAAATCAGACATGGATGTGTGTTTACAAATATTTTCAGAACTTTTTACCATGTTTTGTATTTTCAAAAAGATTGATCTCACCAAAATGCAGATCCTATACTAGTCTTACCCCTTCTTCCGTCAGGTGCTGTGCGGTGCAGGGATTTGTTCTGCCTGCAGCTGCATATGTCAGGGAAAGGGTGCCATAGGCATCAGCGTCGAGGCACTACAGTTTCTTAAAGCACACGCAGAACGACTCCATCCCATCGACATCCTTCGCCTCCTGAAACTGATTCAGAAACCTCTTCACGAGCTCTGGTCACGGCACCCAATTTGGAGTCTCGAGTATTGACCATCTTTTCCGCGTCTCTCTAGACCTCAAGCACCACGCTAGTTCTAGATTTCTCTGTGAGAAATGGCTGGGACGTCGTGCCTTTTTCAGGGTCGACGGCTTTGTGTTTATATGCAGGGTAGCGACCTCCCTAATAGCGTACAAGTTGTTCGGATTACAATCTTGTAGTACAAGGGATAGACTAGAGATAGATATCCAAGTTAAGAAGAATATAAAACATAACAAAATCCTAGTCTATCCTATGCTACAAGCTTCGGTCGTCATATCCTTTGGCGCATACGATGAGGGTAGCTTCTGTCACGTTGATACACACATTGTTTAACGCCCTCCTTTAATCACAACTTCGCAAGTTGAGATTACATTTAAACTCGTCAAGATTTCTTGGTGAAGCCATCTGCAACCTGGTCCCTTGAGTGCACAAAACGAATTTCCAATTGTTTGTTAGCAACACGCTCTCTAATATAGTGGAAATCTATCTCAATGTGTTTTGTCCTTGCATGAAAGACCGGATTAGCAGACAAATAGGTAGCACCAAGATCACACCATAAATATGGAGCCTGGATGTGTTTCGCACCAAGCTCTTTGAGCATGGACTGAACCCAAATGATTTCTGCTGTGGCATTCACCAATGCCTTATACTCAGGCTTTGTACTTGACCTTGATACAGTTGCTTGTTTCCTTGCACACCATGATATAAGGTTGGCTCCAAAGAATACTGCAAATGCACCAGTAGAGCGCTTGTCATCTAGACATCCTGCCCAGTCCGAGTCAGAGAAAGCACTGACAAGTGTAGACGAGGACTTGCTGAAAGTGAGACTAAGATTCATAGTGTGCTTTACATATCCTACAATACGCTTTGCAGTAGTCCAATGAACTGTGGTAGGTGCTTGAAGAAACTCGCATGCTTTGTTAACAGCAAAGGAAATATCAGGTCTTGTCAGAGTGAGATATTGAAGTGCTCCTACTAGACTTCTATACCTGGTACTGTCCTCTTGATTCAAGGGATCTCCTTCTGTAATAGATAGTTTTTCTGTACTAGACATGGGAGTTGGTACAGGCTTACACCCTTGCAAACCAAGACTTCTTACCAGATCATTAGCATATCTTTCTTGGGAGAGGTGAAGACTATCCTCAAGCTTTCTTACTTCAATTCCTAGGAAGAAGTGCAAATCACCCAAATCCTTGAGATCAAACTCGGCACTCAGATCCTTCAACAGTCCTGCTACTGCCTCATCAGATGAACTAGTGACAATAATATCATCAACATAGATAAGCACAAATATAGATGTAATTGCCTTCCTATAAATAAACAGTGAGGTATCTGATTTTGATGGAACAAAGCCAAGTGCTTGTAATTTTTGACTGAGACGTGAGTACCATGCTCGGGGTGCCTGCTTCAGTCCATAAAGAGCTTTATCAAGCTTACAAGCATGAGAGGGTAAGTTTTTATCGAAGAATCCGAGAGGTTGTTTCATGTATACTTCCTCTTCCAGAACACTGTAAAGGAATGCGTTTTGTACATCTAGTTGTCTAAGACTCCAGTCCCTGGAAACAGCAATAGACAACACAAGATGAATAGTAGCAGCTTTTACAACAGGGCTAAAGGTATCTTCATAGTCGATGCCATATCGTTGTTTGTAACCTTTAGCCACAAGTCTGGCCTTATAACGGTATATGGCTCCATCAGATTTCCTTTTAATTCTGTAAACCCACTTGCGGTCAATTAAGTTTTTACCTCATGGTGGGGGAACCAAATGCCACGTTTTGTTATTCTGGAGTGCCACGTTTTATTCTTTCATAGCTTTCCTCCATCGCGCATCTCCTAGGGCCTCATCAAGGGTCCGTGGTTCACCTCTATAACATGCAAGACGAAACTTGCTTTTATAATTTATAGGCTGAATCACTCCCTTTCGTAGACGCGTGAGTGGAAGGCGCGGAGAAGAAACAGTCACAGGAGATACAGGCGAATCTGCATCAGCCGATTCTGAGGCGGATTCTTTTGGTGTTGTAGCCGCGTCAGGCTCGGCAGGATATTCTGTGGCTGCTATAGACGATGGAGCGGGCGAAAGCGGCGCAGAAGATCCAGCGCTAGCCCCTGTGGCCGCAAGGATCCGCCTTGGATCACGCACCCGGGCCCCTGGCCGAATCAGCGCCGGTTCTCGTGCTGGTTTGCTGGCAGCACGCATAGCAGCGAGCACCACTCGGGGGCCAGCGACCCTCGGCGTGCCGCATGGGGCAGCCAGATTGGCGCGGGCATTATGGAGTGTGTGGACCGGTCGGTAGCGACCACGTGGCGATTGCGGAGTCGTTGCCGCAACTCTTGGTAGGGGTAGGCGCAGGCGACGCATTTTCTGACTTGCCGCCGCCCTGCTGCCGCATGGATCCCGGAGCGGATCCGCTGCCAAATTGTTGATGCTCCGATCCCGAGAGGGATATATCTCCCAGGGTTTGACACATAAATTGTTGCTTGTTTGGACTGATTTCTGCATCATTTTCAATGATTTCTTGACCGTTTTCTTCACCATCTGCTCTTGTATCTGCATCATCATACTCATGCACAGGGTTATGAGGATTCGTCAACGTATGATCATCACAATTATTTTCCCCCCATGATGAATACTGGAAAGATGTGATGGTAGGAGAAGAATTTCTTTCCTAAGGAGTGCGCCGACATTGGGACGAAGATCAGCAAAAGGGAACTTGGTTTCATCAAAAACAACATCGCGTGAGATGTAGACGCGATCGATGGATACATCGAGACAATTGACTCATTTATGTTGTGCACTGTATCCAATAAAGACACGCTGTTTTTATCGATACATAAGCTTGCAGTTGTTGTATGGTCTAAGATTGGGCCAACAAGCGCAGCCAAACACTCAAAGAGAATTGTGGTCTGCCTTTGTATGAAGGAGTCTTTCGGTGGGTGTTCATTATTAATAACATGACTAGGCAACACATTTATGAGGTGAACTGCCGTAAGGAAAGCTTCGTCCCAAAACTTAAGCAGCATGGATGCTCTTGCCAAGAGAGCAAGGCCAACTTCTAAGATGTGCCTGTGTTTGCGTTTGGCAGACCCATTCTGTTGATGGGCATACGGACCTGACACGTGATGAGATATGCCAAGGTTTTGGAAGAATGAGTTTACCTTCTCATATTCACCTCCCCAATCAGATTGGAGGGGTGATGATTTTGGTGTCAATTTCGTTCGACGACAGCTTGGAAGTTAAGAAAGACTTGAAACACATCGGATCTTTTCTTAAGAAGATAGATCCAAGAGAATTTGCTAAAATCATCGATGAAACTCATGTAGTGTGTATGTCTACCAACAGAAGTAGGGGCAGGTCCCCAAACATTAGAAGAAATGAGTTGTAGTGGTTTGCTAGAAATACTAGTAGAAATTGGATACAGTAACTGATGAGTTTTAGCTTTCTGACATGAATCAAAAATTGTTTTGACATCACGCTCTCGAACATATGAGAGTTTATTCTTCCTAAGCAGACGTTCAACTAAAGGAAAAGTTGCATGCCCTAATCGATCATGCCACCGTGTTGAAGATAGCTTGGTGGCACTGAAAACTTGTTTATTGAACCTTCTAATCTCCGAAATCAAAGGGTAAAGCCCACGAATGCATCTACCTCGATAGAGCACCTTGTTCGTTGCCTGATCCTTGATCAAAAAATTGAAGGGGTGAAACTCAAGGAAGACATGATTGTCAGTAGCAATACGATGAATAGAGAGAAGATTTTTGTAAGAACTAGGGACATGCAAAAAAATTTGAAGATGAATTTTACTATGAGGGGTATTAATAATTCAGTGACCAACGTGACGAATCTTCATACCGTCTCCACTTGCAGTGTGGATGTGGTCTTTGCCACGGTATTTCTCACGCATGGTCACCTTCTCGAGTTCACCTGTGATGCGGTTGGTTGTACCGCTGTCCACATACCAGTTTGTGTCCAATCTATATGAGCCATCAGCAGCCCCGACCACCTTCTCATCCGAGGATGAGTCACCGTCATCATAAAACCTGTGCCAACAGTCTTGTGCTGTGTGGCCGGGTTGGCCAAAGATCTGGCATCGTACGGCGTCGGGGCGCTTGTTGGAGGAGTTACGGCGGCCGCCCCTGTTGTTGGTGTAGGAGGGCTGGCCACCATTGCCATGAGAGTCGTCGTGGTCACCGCGGTGGCCACGGGTGTTGTTGTTGTTGTTGTTGTTGTTTCCCTTGCTGCGGGTTGGCCCGCGGTAGCGTGAGCCACCACCTCGGCCACGCATGGCGGCGTTGGCACAGGACTTGAAGCCGCCACCACCAGAATTCATGCCCTGGAACAGCTCCACCCTTTGATCGAAGTTGCTCATCTGAGCATACAGTTCGTCAAGGGTGACAGGCTGAGTGCGGGTGTCGAGGGCGGAGACGAGGGGTTGATACTCCATGTCGAGGCCGGCAGTGATGTAGGAAATGAGCTCGTCATCGTGTGGCTTCCCTGTAGCAGCAAGCTCGTCCGCGAGGGAGCGCATGTGCGCGAAGAAGGCCACAATAGAGTGGTTTCCCTTCTGTGCGTTCGCCAGGGCGACGCGGATGTTGTTGATGCGAGACAGCGACTGGGATGAAAACATGTTCGTCAGCATTGTCCAGAGCTCATGTGCATGGCAGATCAAAGTCACCTGCACGAGCACCTCCTTGGAAAGATTGTTCAGAAGATAACCAAGTACCTCCTGATCTTCCCGGAACCAGATCGAATGAAGGGGGTTTGGTGTAGCCGTCTCCTTCCCATCCTTGTCCTTGGTGACGATGGTTTTGGCTAGTTCCAGCGTGCTGCCGTCAACGTAGCCATAGACGCCCGCTCCTCTGAGCTGCGGCGTGATCTGCGTGCGCTAGAGGATGAAGTTTTTTGCGGCTGAGCTTCTCGGTAATTTGGCCAATGAGAGTGGAGTTGGATGAGCTGGAGGATGCCATGGCGGAAGCTTGTGCGATGGAAGGCTAGGGCTAGATGAATGGAAGAGTTAGGCTCTGATTACCATGTGAGAAAAGGCTAGGAATGTCGTGCATTTTACAGGGCCGACGACTTCGTGTTTATATGCAGGGTCGTGACCTCCCTGATAGCGTACAAGTTGTTGGGATTACAATCTTGGAGAACAAGGGATAGACTAGAGATAGATATCCAAGTTAACAAGAATATAAAACATAACAAACTACTAGTCTATCCTACGCTACAAGCTTCGGTTGTCATATCCTTTGGCGCATACGAGGAGGGTAGCTTCTGTCACGTTGATACACACATTGTTTAACATTCTCCAGATGGGACTTGGAAAATATGTCGAACGTCCTATCGTTTGAACGATGTTGAGCCATGGCTGTCTGGTGGATAGCCTCAGCTTCGTTTGTCATGTCGTTGGCAAGGTAAGCTTCGATCATAACGTTTGGATTCCCACTCCTGAAAAGCCAGTTGCATTTAGTCAAAATCGTCTAGCTTTTTCAGAGCTGAAAGCATCACGAGATACTTCTGTTTAAACCTCTCTTGAATTCTGACTTCAAAGACTCCCAAACTCTCTTGACCTCTTCATAACTGCCTCAGCTTTCTTCGGGGTGGATTTTGTGTCGTCAAACTGGCCCACTTTATTCTAGTTTGTTAGCCAACACAATATACAAGGACCAGTGAACTGGAGCTGACTTTTCCAAATCTTCCAGGATATTCTCAGTGAATTCTAGGCATAATATAGCTTTCTATGAATATGCATTATGTGAAATTATCTGCAAGTATACCATTTTCCCGCATTTCTTCAAATGTTGTGAGAATTTTCTCTTGCTGACCTGTCTTCATTTACAAGGCCATCAAATTACTGTATACCAACACCAGTGTATCCGGATTCCGGAACCATGTTCATCGTTTTCATCTTTTCATACAGTTCCAGACCTTTCTCTTCCTTGTGTTCTGCATAGCTGTTAAGCATAGGTGAATATGTACTGGCTGATTTAAATATATCTGGAAGACTCGCGATGTATTTTTCTTTGGGTTCTAGCCCATTCACTTTGAATACAAGGTCAAACCTCATCGCATGTTTCCCAGTATGCAAGGGAGCTCCACAAGCTTCCATCCAGTCCATCGGCTGTAAGCATACAACATGGTCAATCATAATAGTAGAGAGTGTATGTGAATAAATACTTCTATATGTAAAAGCAGAGAGTGTATGTGGAACTAAATATAAAAAGTACATACAAGTCCAAGAGAAATACAATTGATGATTTCTGAAGACTTACAAAGTTTTTGAGGGGGGGTTAATATAGATAATAGTACATTTTATTGGTAGTTTAATTGAATTTACGTACAGATTTGTTCTAATACAAAAATGGCAAACCTGATTTGCGGAATGCTGCCACATAAACCAAAAGAGTGTAAAATTGATGTACCACTATCATTTTAACACCACGGCCATAAAAATAATTCCCTTCTTACTACTATGTTCTCAGAAGATATACTCGCCAAACTAAATACTCCAGCCTTCCTAAAATATAAGGCGTGGTTTGACTTTTCTGGTCTTCGTTGCACAACTTTCACTATGATTTTCATGTACTATATGTCTATAGTATTAGTATACGTACATACGAAATAATATTGTTTTGCAAGAAAAATACGATGATGCCATTTATACATGTTCAATCCATATACTTGATATATATTAGTGGTCAACGTCGTGCATCAAAGACCGTAAAAAGTCAATCGCGCCTTATATTCTCGGAAGGAGGGGTATATTAAAATTAAGTTCACAGATGAGCACTTATACTAGCAACTTTTGACAAACATTATTCCATTTGGCTAGTGTCAAAATACATATGATCACAACTTCACATTCACAACTGGACGATCAAACTGAGCCAATTAATCTTGTAATAACAATATGACTATGGTCGCTGCCTAACTGGCGATGGCCCTCAGCATTAGGTTAAAAGAACCACCGTCCCTTTTATTCTACTAGGAAAAGGGCCCGTGCATTGCAACTGGAATAAAACACATGTCCCTAGCATATTAATCATGACTGAAGACTTCAATGGGTCCACGTGCATCCCATCTATATTGCCGCTTATCCTCCTTTCCGCCCTTTTCGATGGTGGCCACAGTGCTCACACAATCACAACACGTTTGAATGTTGTCAATTCTAAGGTATATTTCTTTCTCTGCACATCAAATGAGAAATTTACCTTTTCACCAGGACGTTTTGCCGAGACGTAAATGTGTGGTTATCGATGGTTTATTTCTTCTCCAAATAGTGCGCTATTGAAAAAGGTTGTACCCTAAATAGTGTTTACAAATGTTTAACGGGAAAAACGACATCATATTTAGATTATAAGCATTTTTCTAATCAATTTTCATATTAACATATCAAAATTTGAGTTAAGGTTTAGACAATATAATTTTTTAAAGCATTTGAATTGCATTTAAAAAATATTTAACATGTAACATAACATCATATTTAGATTGTACACATTTTTCTAACCAATTTTCGTATATACATGTATAAATTAGAGTTACAATTTAAAAGATTTGGATATTCAAAAAATCATTTAAATCTTACGAAAAAATAGATGGATGACGGGTTGATTAACCAAAAGATCAGGTGCTTTTCCGAAAAGCGATCTAAACTGAAAACTGTAGAGTTGGCAGTTCGACAAATGTAACCACGAATGACTGGGCCTATTCTGGCGGTTCTTCCTTCTAGCTCTGGTTTGTTGAGATTTTTGTGATGATCTAACAAGCCTGTCGGTTGGTAAAACTGTCGAACATAGTGTTCTTGAACCACCACAGATAACATGTTCTATACTAGCTCGTCATAGAAAGCTCTGGTCCACATTGATAGGAAGTGTGATGTTCAGGGTCGAGGGGCCCCTCCCATATATACAAGTAAAGTAGCCAATAGGCCATAAAATCTCGTAGGAAAAGAAGTGGCCCAGGTCACCGCAGGTAAACGCATGTAAATTGCTTCAATTAGCGTACGACCAGGAGGGAAAAGAGCAGCTACGCACGTAAATTACGTGGTCCCGTTCTCTTTATATTCCTTAATTATCATTAGGAGACATTCTTCCTCGGGAAAGAAAACAATCGTGTGACATCCCTAATTTTCTGTTCTCTGTTCCCTGGTTTCATACTCCAGATCTCAAATTGCAGAGGCTAGACTGCTCTCCCGACGCTGTACGCAGCGACGACGGAGCACGCACATCACCTAGCCCCTAAAAATTGGCACTGCTGGAGTAGGCGCACACGTACATCGCCGAGCGCCTGCCACCAAACAATGCCAACACATCATCGCCGAGGGTCCAGCCACAGATGCCGATCTAATCAATTCAAGGTATATCATATTGTTTTTCATACAATTTTCAGTAAAATGTCATACTATGAGTAAGAAACAGTTTCATAAAAGTAGTAGCCAAGAAGAAATTCTAGAAGCTGGGAAAGATTTTCATGTTAAATACTTGTGTGTTTTGGTTGATTTGAATCACTTCTTTGAAGAAAGTTTTGCAAAACTAATGGTGTTTCAGATTTACGTATTGTGTCTATGATTGTTGCATCTGCTAAAGAGATGCTTTTGAACCTTGATATTATTGAAGAACCATTATGGGTAAATAATGACCCAACAAAGCTCAAACGATTATGCAACTTTATGTATGGAGAAGAAATTGATGGATGAGATTAACATCAACACAATCATAAGTGATTTTGCATAGAAGAATTTTACAAGAAATTTTTTAGGTAACATGTATAAGTTATTTTTATATGAATATTGGCTTTTGGCTGTATTTTAAGTAATTATTGATAACATTTTGTAAATGCATATAGTATTTTTATCATTGTTATGATTTATTACATTAGGGGCCCCCAAAATCTCAGGACCGGCCCTGGTGATGTTTCATGGACAATGAACAAAAGTAATGCACCACCACTAGTGACGGAATGCATGCTTGAGTAATGGTGTCATCCAGCACAAAAAAGTGAGAATAAAAGAGGCAAGTGCATGCACCATACGTTGGTTGAGAATTTACGAAACATAAGATCATGGTAGATGGAAGTGTACTATTTGCATGAGAGAGAACCGAGCATATATCTGGGCTCGTGTAAAACTTAGACATTATGACTGCATCCACTCCTCATGATCCTCTCCTCCACCAGTCCTTCCAATTTAGAGTCCTCACATCTTGCAAAGCTCTACATTGTACCTAGCCCTCTTGTTTCTTCTTCCAATTAATTCAGATGGTTGCTCGAGTTGGTATATAACTTGCTCCTTTATCACTAAATATCTCCCTACACACCTTCATGTCAATTTCTTGCTTGTCTGCTACTACCCTCATGTAATTTCCTTATTGCATTGTGATATAAATGAGAGAACAGAAATAAAACAAGGCGGGATGGTGAGGAAGCCAACAGCTTGAGTTGACTACAAGGTATCGTGCACCTCTTCAATTGATCTAGGGCATGCTGTCGGAGGAGTTCAACCAGACGAAGAGTGTGAATCAGGGGATGAGAGCCTTAGGAATGAGCTCTTGTTTCTTTGCGAGGAAAAACCATTTGGAGCCACTAGTCATGGGAGGCATGAGGAAAGGAATAGTCACACCGCTCACCCAATCATGT
The DNA here is from genome assembly GCA_021437245.1 of Aegilops speltoides. Taxonomy (NCBI): domain Eukaryota; kingdom Viridiplantae; phylum Streptophyta; class Magnoliopsida; order Poales; family Poaceae; genus Aegilops; species Aegilops speltoides. The sequence goes on from CM038146.1 coordinate 57,392,510, forward strand.
ACAAGTGCTCTGGGAATGTCTCTGATGTTTACTTGAGAAATATATTAAAATCATCATCTAGCGTTTTGCTATTTATTTTTTTCTTTTTTCTCCCAATGCTCTTCTTCTAAACCTTAAGCAGCCATAGAATTTTCTATATGGACGATTGAGGATGTCTATGGTAAGATGGGGGAATTTCCGGTGTTACCGCCCCTTATATGCTACCATGATACTGGACAACCTCTCAGGATGTGGACCAAAGCGCCATTTAAGGAATGTTTGGGAGTTTTCTGCAAACCTTGCACTGATCTATGTTGGACACTCGATCCACGATCCAATGGCTTAGAAGGCCATATCACAGTAGTATCTAAACGTATGGTAGCACCAGATATGCACTATGGTTGGGATATGCTTGGCAGGACACCATCTTGCAACACATGTATACCCGTACATATGATAGATTCCATTATCTCCTTGGAAGGCCAGCTCCCTCATCCTTGGCCAACAATTGAAGTAGGACAAGTCGCCTCCTTTTTCTTTGAAGAGGATTGCACTGAAACTACACTTACAATCGTCTTTGGTCATTAGCATTTAGCATTGTAGTGATAGGACGACGGCTCTCTCCGGGTACACATGGTTGTGCACTCCGTTTGTATGACTACTTCTGTTGTAGGGTCGCGGCACGGACTAGAGAGTAGGTCCATTCACTGGCACAATGGTCATTGTCCGAGCTCAAACTGTGGTGGATTATGCAACGAGCGTTGGGTGCTGAGGTAGCATCGGCACCAAAGTGGATGCATGTTGCACCCACGGTTGAATGTATGTACGGTTTGCACTTTGAAAGATTCGATATGATGTCCGTGCATGTTGGGGAAAGGATGATCGAAAATGGACTCCGGTGTGGACAAGCTAAGGGTTTCGTGACCGTGACGGTTCATACCTGATTTCTGTGTCAAGGATGAAAAATCGAGGCTAGGAGAAATTAAACGTTGGCGACCGAGACAACAAACACAAGAAATAAAATGATCTATAGGTCCAGAAAGGTGGAACAGTAGACTCACTGTACGTACAACAATAGATGATAGGCTTTGGTGCGATGTCTGTTTGGTATTAGGCCCGGACATTCGGCACGCCTTCATCAAGGGGATAGGAGTAGAAACAACGTTGCCAAGATGGTGGCTTCAGGCTATTGTTGTATCACCTTGTATGGTCATTGCGAATAATTAATAAAATGATTGCATGCATTGTCTCGATGCAGAGGCCGGGGTACATCCTCCTATTCTAAAAAAAGTAGAACTCCCATGTGCATTGCTCCCAGGCTGCCACTAGCACGCCATGGCCTTGCAGGGCGAGACGCAGTTAATACCTAGTGCAGAAATCTTTGAAACTTGGCCAAAACATATATAAAGACTGTTGGTAGGTAACTAAAAGCCCATAACTGATGATTACATTTTCTATTTTTTTTTGTTCATTCTCTGCAAATAATCCTAGGCTTTGTCTTTTACTCTCCCATTTTTCGTTTTTGCTACACAAGAACGGATCAAATTAATTTTCACGATCAGATATCCTGAGTAAATTCTACATACCCCTAATAGGATCTCCTGGTCATCTGCTTTAAATCAACACACAGCGTACGTGCCGGCATATGCCCCTGCTGGCCTCTCAGCCAGCCTTGGTGCCACTATCGGCGAATATGTACATGGTACAGGCAGAGACGTCCAGGCTTGTCTTGATACCATGCTGAACTTCCGATGCCAGTGTCCCAACTGTTTTAATCAGTTTGCAAAGGATGCCACTATTTGTGCCTGAATTAGCAGCATAGTGGCAGGATTTTTTAGTACAGCAAACAACCCACCTCAACATGACTCCGAGGCAAGCTGCAGACTAGACACGACAAGGCATCAAAGAGTCCGACTAACATGGCTTACAAACACTGGACACGAAATTCCAGATACCTCACAATCCTAAATTTCAAGTCTAACCGCAAAAAAAAAGTTGAACCGTAATAGTATAGCATGACAGGACTAATAGTTTGGATGGTGTTTGAACTCCTCATAGTATGTTGTTTCAAGTTTCAGAACATGAGCTTATATATGTATTACTAAGGGAGTGCAACATTGATCGTTGGATATTTGTTTCATTAAATAACTGATATGATCTTGTGTATACTACTTTATCACATCCAAGGGCTAACATTGTTTATAACATTAACTTCCATCAACTCTTTCTTCAAGATAATTTATTGCAACTTTATGTCGGATGTCGCATGGCATTAAACTGTACAAGTTTTTTGTACAATGGCTTACTTATTTAGGCTAATTCTAGCCGATACCTCATAATTTAGCCCCTCAAAAGCATCATTAAACAGGCGAACATTAACTCCTCAATTCTGAGAAGTTAAGGAAAAATGGTTTCTTACCGAATTCCTAAATTTTGTGTGCACACAATTTCATTTCGAACACAAATTGAAACTACTCAATTAAACAAAGGTAACACAAAATTTGGATTGTTAGAACAACATAACACTACTTCTGAAACTAAGTAGCATACTAAACTAATCAAATTCCTCCATGAGCTTGTCCCAATCCACAAGACTCAGAGGATCGGGAGGAAATATGGATGATGGAGGGTCCGGCCTCACCGTCATTGTTCCTTTGGTGCTTCTCGTAGGCTTCGTGGCATGCAAGCTCCACAGTGTTGAACTCCCGATGCTTTGCTCCATGCTCGGCCGTGTAGGCATCTTTGAGGCGCTCGACCTTGATATGCTCAAGGGGCTCAGGATTCTCCCTCAGTTAGCTGTTGGAGATCACTTGGAGGTTGCTGTAGATGAGGCCCAGGGCCGCTGGACTACCGAGGGGAAAGTTCACCTTCGCCCAGCCACCTGACGATGTGGCGCCATGTCATACGCGTGAGACACCTGCTATGTTGATGGGTAAATGTCGAGCATGTGCCGAACCCCCGCTCTGTAACGTGGATCTCCGGCACCCAAGTTCTGCACAGCCGATGCCGCATGTTGTGGTACTTCTTCGATGGTAGCGGATTCGAATCCGTCCTCGAGCGGGAGGGTAGTGCGGGGAGTTGTGGGGGCAGCTACACGACCCTGTTCCAGACGTAGCGCCGACCTGGTGGTGGCCCCCCTCGTTGATACGCCGGTAGCGACGGTTGGCAGCTTGATTAGTCCATTTGAGTGATAGTGGGTGGCGACGGCCAATTCGAGGAGGGGTCAGGGGAGTTGGGGGTTGCAGTTGTAGTAGGGGTGACGGTTGGTGGCGCAAGCTTGGATGCGCGCGAGCAAGGGAGTGCGACCGATGCGCCACTTATCATATTGGAGGAGCTAAACCGAATAAGGGTTTGGCTAGGTCCGGTTAATATCCTCAACTGGAGAAATTTTTAGGCTAGACTTTTGAGGGATCGGCTAGACTTGCCCTTATGCTTCTACTGTGTGGTATCTGGTGTGTTCTTTTTCCAAATTGCTTGATGCTATGTATGGCTCATATGGTCCATTTGTTGCCCTTCCTCTCAGCTGCCACAGTGTCACCACGACTAGAATATGGTTCTTGGTAAAGTTTCAGGAGAACCTGACGAAAGGCCGAAATCCGCTAGGCAAAGGATTAGCTGAGAGTAACACTAAGCAAAGTGTGGACCTGCTACACCCGCTCCTAACCATACCCCCACTACCTTGTGGCGCCGTCGCGCCGCACCGGGCCGTGCCAACCTCCATCCTCCCCCCTCACCCGCACCCCCGGTATCACTCTCCTCTCCGCCGTCGCCGGCGACGACACCAAGGCAAAGCCCGAGCGGCTCGGCAGTGGCGGACTTCTCCTCGCTAGCAAGCGGCTCAAGATCGATGTAGCGGATCCAATCTTGATCTCATAAACTGTGATGGCAGACAATGGTGGCTGGGGTGTGGCGGCGGGGCTGTAGCCGCAGCGGTAGGTGGTGGAAGTGGCCATGATGCAGCCGCTCAACCTCTGGTTCGACTTCAGATCGTGGTGGTTCTCCTAGTCATGTTCTCCATCACGCGGGCACCCGGGGCAACGACCCTGGGCTTGGTGATGGTGGTCATCTCCTCTGTCGGAGGTGGTTGGCCTGAGGCTGGGTGGTTAGATCTCGAGATCTATCATCTAGTACTGGCTGCGAGTTGGGGAGACATAGTTTCGGGTGAAAACAGAGCAGACGTCATGCGATGGCGGCACTATGCACTGTTACCTTGATGAAGGCATCATTGTGTAACTACTATCGACTCACTTATGCTGCTTCGGGGGAAACCCTAGGATCTGGTCTTCCAGATCGGACGACGATAGCACTACGGTGTCGTTTCTCTCTTGAGAGCATCGTTTGTGGAGCAGCGCTGGAAGACATAGGTAGGAGGTGGAGTGGCTTCGTCTTGCCCGGAGTTTCAATGGAGATGTCAAGTCGATCATGCCTGGCAGATAGGTGTCACGCTGTGTCATGCCTGTCGGCAGGTGGTACACATGATAGATCTTCAAGAGACTTCAAGCTGTATCGGTGTGTGGTATTTGGCGGCATGGTCTTGTGGTGTACCAGCGGCGACCGCGACGTGCTCAATAGTTTGCGCACAGGGAGGTGGTGCCGTTGGGCGCTGTGGTGGCGCCGTGGTAGTGGTTTCAAGTGGCTTGATGTATGTTTTTGTTAGATAGTTGTTGAATAATTAACAAAGACGGCGTCCTCCTTTTCGAAAAAAGACTAGTCAAAGTGCATTTGTCATACATGAGATTCCTTTATTTTGCCACCTACCACAGAACTGAGCACGTTTTCATCACTGTGCTATCAAGATTAAAAAAAAGTATTGTTTTTAATGGTAGCAGCTATCAATGAAGTAATTGAGCTCTGTAATTCATCCAACCTATTTACTACCCAACAACTTACACTAGTGTTGGACTGCACCTTAGACCATGTATAAGAATACAATAGGGAAACATACATCGAGGACTCTTTGAACATTGAAGCATCATACCTTCTCGCCTGGTCGATCTCTTTTTTGTGTCGATACTTTCTGAATTTTCCAACTAATATCTACCACAAAAACCTTGCCACAAACTCGGTGCTGGATTTCTCCCCGTGTTTGTCTCGAAGGGGAAACTGTTCGGAGCATGTAGATGGGCAGAGGAGGCACGGGCAAAGAAAGAATCAGGAATCTATTTCGCACAATCGTCCACCTAGGGTCCAACTTTCCAGCATGATGTCACTGAACGCGCATAATCTATCTTGGGTAATAAATGCCGGAATCGCTTGTATAGGTACACTCTCCTACGTGAGAGTACATGCCTGCGGCCTGCTAGAAATGTTGTTGCTACCGTGGCACCACAAGGATGCTACAGGTGACACTACAGAGCACATGCATCACTTGTAAAGGGCCTGAAGTACTATGAAGTTTAAACCAAGACAAATGCATGTATTAGACAGTCTATGCTAGTAGACAACTATGTTCTCAGAGAAATACTTTTTTACTCTTAAATTAGAATTACAGATCACTAACTAAACTTAGTTTGTAATAGTGAACACAAGACTACAACGGTACTACCAAGAACTTCAAATGCTGCAAGTCGAAGGCAGGAAAAAAGCCGAAACACAAGACTGACACACCGTTTGATCCGATCAAATTATTGAACATATATAAATGGTACTCCATCCTCAAGATTTTGGATCCCTTCTCAACTCCAACCACACAGAACGGACATCTGAGTCATAGACAGTAACGGTACCTGCTCCACGGTGGTAGCATCCTAATTCCTGATAAACTAATCCCCACCCTAAAAGTTATAACGAAGGCAGTTAGAACTTAGAACTGCTATGAGCAACTAAGGAAATGTAGCCACTAGTATTCTTGATGCCCTCTGCTAAATGATGGTGTCTATACCACCCAACGGCCTTACCATATACTTGCTCTTGATATCCATCACATACTGATGCCCTCTAGTCACTGTTGTTGTTTCAAGGAAATCAGAGAGAGGTTTCAGGACGGACATAATGAGACTGGTTACGTATGCAGCTTAGCAACAAAAACATACATAGTCTAGCTTATTGCTTGCCAAATACTGACTGGCACTTGTTAGCTTGTCTCCCAGGCACTGAAAAATAGAGAAATCACATGACAAGATGAAGCAACACCGTGTCCCTTGCTGTTGATAGTTTTTATTCTTCTATTTTTTGCATTTGTTTCAACTTTTAAGCACTGTTCAAACTAGTAGTACACCTTTTTTGGTCATTTGTCTAAGGAATTTTCATGCATGCCCGGAATCTGAGTCACAACTTATCTTGTATAAATTCTTGTGGGAACGGGCATCTAGGACTCGACATCGCTTGTTTTCAGCTTCATTAGCACCTCCGGTTGCATAACTTAAACAAATCCAGTATAAATCATTATATATCATGGTTCAGTTATTGCCACTCAAAACTCATAAGATACAAGATAAGGCTCCTTATGGGCTCCCATCTAAGACAATTTACTCTACAAGCTGCCATGGAAGTGCAACTCACTGCGGCTCAGCTCATATTTGATGGCATCCTTGCTTATCATGAAAATCATCCAACAACTCCTTGACATATTTGGCATTTGTATTCCATATAAAAAAGAAAAATAGAACAAGGATCAGATAGATGTAAGTAGGCACCAACTGATAAAGAAGAATCGACAAGACACATAGTTCTACAACGGCAGCCAAATGGAACCGTGTCACTGGAAATTCATAAATAGTACATTCTAGAGATATGGGTCAAATGCTTGAAATCCCAAATTGACTTATTTTTTCTTTACAACCCAAATGGTAAAATGAACATTCTTCTTGGAAGGTCGAAGTCATGGAATGCATCATATGAAAGAAAAACATCTCATACTATGTTTAACTAATATTTGCCAAATTCCCCAACAATTTGATTAACTGGGCCATTTTATTCTTTGAATAGGACTGAATGCTCCTACACCTTTGAGTTTTCCAAAAAAATAATGGCCTAAGAAGTCAATCATATAGCCACGCCACACCACAGCAATACCAAGAAGTCTGTTGGTTGATGAACCTCTACGCCTCGTTTGGCACAAGAGGTTTCGAGGGGTTTTGACGATATTTTCGTCGTGTGGCGCAGAAAACCCGCAAAACCTCGAGGCCCCATTTGGTACGCGAGGTTTCCTCGGCCCATCCGCTTCGATCCGCTCCAATCCCCTCGTTTCCAGGTAGAACCCTCGCCTCCTACCTCACGGAAGCATAGGCACACGCACAAAGCGAGACCGTGCTGCACATGCACAAAGGGAGACGGCGCCCCTCCTGCCGTCCGTCCTCCACACCGGCCGGACACTTCGCCCTCCCCTACCGCGCCACCTCCTAGCGTCCCTTTTCCCAGCTACACCCATCAGTGCCGCCCCTACCACCCCTCCCTCCCCGGTTTGTTCACATCTGGTTCCTCAAGATGGCAGCCAGAGGCGACAGCCCGGTTCGGAGAAGCTAGATGCCGCCGGAGAACCCTTGCCTTCCTGTTGTCCAGAGGACCCCAAAAGCTAGACCTAGCTTGTTCCATCTTCTGTCTTCGTTTTGATTCGACCCCCGGCGAGCCCTAGACTGGATCGATCCATTACCTTTTAGTTGCTAGTGTTTTTTCTTTTTATGGAATCCTGGTGGTTGAGTTCTTGATCCATGGATGGTCAGGATCTGTGTGTGGTTGCGTTCTTGATCCATGGGTCGTTGAGTTGTATTTATCTGCCTGACGCGTGTGCATGTGTTGATTGAACAAAATATAGTCTGGGTGTGCAAAGGGATGTAGCTAACTCATCAGTACATCCATGTAGTCTGGGTGTTTTGCTTGAACATACTGTCCAAGTTTACTGTACACTTTACAAATAATACTCATAAAAAAGTTTGGACAAATATGCTTGAACCAGATTGATCTCTTGTTAGTACTAAATATGCTTGAACCAGATTGGTTGAGATTGTTTTTACTGAATATGCTTGAACCATATTCATCTCTTGTTAATATGCTTGAACCAGGTTTTGCGCTGTTCATTTTGGGAATTATTTTTACTCAATATATGCTTGAACCAGATTGCGCGGTTATGGCGGTTTAGAGGAAATTTTATTTCTTATTGAAATGTGTTATCATATCGTCACCCTAAGTTTGATTCATGCTAATTACGTAACACTCACAGTCTGCTCTAATTTCAATTTGATACGAAGATGCCCTACAAACAGAATGTTCAACTTGGTTGTAACTCATGTTCTGTAGCAAGTGAAAGATTGGATTTTTAACTGTTTTGCACCATGTCATCACTATGTGGCAAACCCTGTCAACCAAATGCATTTTTTATACAAAGCGGATTTTGGCTTGAGGGGGATTGGGAAATCAAGGGGATTGGATGGAAGGGAGGGATTCACCAAATCCTCCCAAATCCCCTCCTCCCAAAACCTCTCAAATACTCCTGTAACAAACAAAGCCTTAAGAATTTAACAGAAGTAATGGGGTTGCTGCATGCAGCAGGACTGATTAATTTGGCCGACGATCATGTGGGACCAGGCTGGATGGAGTTGTACCACTTGGATGTACAGAATTGACTACATATGCATACCATGTGAAAATGCAATGTTGAAGTACTTGAACCCATTGAGTCCTCATAACCCACGCCTCATATCTAGTACATTTCCCTCACACATTTCTAAGCTTTGGATTTAAATAGCCTTCTTCTCCATTGCCTTTTTCTTGTATCAGATGATAGCTCATGTTTAACTGAAGCACCAACTAATCCTCCTAGCCGTGAGTCGAGTTATAAATGGGTCATGGGCATTAAGAGCGAGTTTTTGCTTTTATGCAACGAAGAACAATTCTGAGACATTAGGCATGGGAAGCGTCGGAAATGGTTGAGTTACCTTGGCCGTAAAATATACTACAGATATTCTTACCACATCTACAGTAGTTGCTGACACAACTATTATCACTAGTAGAAAAGGGGGCATCAGTCCCGGTTCGTAAGGGCCTTTAGTCCTGGTTCTTGAACTGGGACTAAAGGGTCGTGACTAATGCCTCCCACCTTTAGTCCCGGTTCTAACAAGAACCGGGACAGATGTGCCTCCACGTGGCCGGTGTGCCGAGCCCAGGCAGGAGGGCCTTTGGTCCCGGTTGGTGGCACCAACCGGGACCAAAAGTCATCCACATGTCAGCATTTCAGTGGCCGTGGTTTTTGTTTTTTTTAAGGGGGGGGGGAACGGGTTTGGGGGTTTTGGGGGTTAATTTAGGTGTTTCATATATTGTGTTAGCTAGCTAATTAATAGAGAGAAGTGTTCTCTCTTATGTCCGTGCTTGGTCGACGCTACGTACTGTATATAGAGAGGCCCTCGACACACTATCTAGTAAGAAAATGAAGGGAACCATTAAGTACAAAAATTCGTCATGCATACCGAGAGAAGTGATCGATCCACCTCTCCTTCTCTGAGAGATTGGTCGAACAACAAGTTCTCGTATTATCTATCCGACGCTACTGGCTACATACATATAAAATATGTAAAATCTCTTACAAACCCCTAGCAATTGAAATCAATTTCCACATGATATTCTCGGGCTTTATTGATGATGTGGTCAAGAAAGAATCCCGCCAATTCCTCTTGAATTGCTTTCATGCGATCTTGTTCTAGGAGTTCATCCCGCATCTTCCACGCCTAATTTGAAGAAGGGGGTTAATACATATATGAATGAAACTCAACAGAAATGATGGTGTAATAAAATGAAATTGTGAATATTATTGCTTACGCACTTCATATTGTCTTTTAGAGTAGCCCCGCTTATTTTTCAAAGTCGCGCTGTAGATGAACTCGCACACGTAGTATCCACAGAAATAATTCCCTTGTTCCTGCCACAAGCACTTTACGAGAAATAGAGGTCAATCAAACTGATAATGAAGCATTATAAATGGCATTGATGAAAGAACAACTATAGAATCAACGGGAGATGCGCGCAACTAGCTAGCTAGTAGTATTTACTTTCGGGTATGTATATCGCAGCTCCTTCGGCAGTCCCGGAACTTTTGCGGTGAACTGTTTCCAAACCCTGCAAGACAAAGAAAATAAATATTATTACTTGAGATATCAGGAAATGAACAAAAAGTTGCCGATATGGTGCGATAAATGATCGATTGAACTTACTTGTTGAGTATTTTAGTCATGTTCGCATAGGTTTGAGGATCTTTTCTTCTCGAGTCTAAGACGTTTACTACTCCCTGCTCAAGCTTAATCTCCAGAAGAACATAGTGAAATCTGCGCATGCATGCATAACTCATCAATTATTACTATAACCTTGCTTGAGAAATAAGGGAAACCGAATATGCACACGACAGTAACACTCACTGGGAGTTGTAAGGAAAGAGTATTAAATCTTTGTTTTGAATTTTGATCAATGATTGTAGCAAGTTCTCCTCGGCCTTTGCAGGGTGCTTTTTCACCAGAAATTCATCTATGATATTTGTGTTAATGTACCCAATATCATACATTTCTTGTTTTTTGCACTCGACGATCTTCAATCTGCATAATATAGTGAGGATAATTAATTATAAATACATGCAATGAAAGAGCCGAGCTATATATAGAGACTTAATGACAGAAATAGTACTTACAGACAGTAGCAAAAGACCATTAGGTTATCGAGGGCCTTTTGATTGAAGAACGCGAAGAACTCATCAAATGGAACTGTCAACAGATCAGTTGCAACGAGGTCATGCTCCTCTTTAAAATTCAGATACAAAGCATTCGTCCCCAGACTCTCTGCAGGTTTTCATGTATCAATTATGGAATCTTTGCATCATAGTTGTCAGAGATTTTTCATCTTTGACGAGAGGCTTCCTGTACTCGTGTTTGTGTTCGTCCACCTCTAAGAAATCAGGAAGTTGATCATCAGGCAGGTAATCTGCAAGATTGCCATAACCGGCCACCGTCCCCGGAGCATTAGACACATTGAGCGGGGGGCACGATTGTTGTGCTTGTACGCCGAGCTGGGCAATTTTTTCCCAGCTGCTCGTTCTTTTAACCTTTTATCACTTACAGTACTTCCCGACCGCGGGGCTTTGAGATATGTCTGTTCAGTAATGCGCTCATAGTTGGTTCTCGACGGAGACTTTGGTGGTTTCCTCAGGGCATCGATTGTGCGCTTTGGTTTCACTGGATCTACCTTCTCCTCCGTAGGTGGATGTCTCTTTGCTTTCACCCCTCCAAAGAAGTCCTTCATGTGGGCCCGCACGATCGTCGCGTTTCCTCCTCGGTCCTCTCGTACGGTAACTTCTCTAGAGGCTTGAGAGGTGGACCGTATCTGTATTGCCTCCCGCCTCTGCTGGCTGTACTGCTAGACGCCGGAGCAGACGGAGCGGTTGTGGCGCCTGTCTTCTTTCGTGCTTGCTTACAAGGCGGAGGAGAAGGACTAAGACGCACCGGAGCAGCCGGGGCGGCAGCGGGTCTCTGCCGCCCTTGCTGGCGAGGCGGAGAAGGAGGAAGGTGTTGGTTGCTCGGGCACGCCGGCGCAGGCGGCGAAGGAGGCGGAGTGCCATCATGCGCCGGCGAAGGAGGAGGCTGCTGGTTGCTCGGGCACGCCGGCGCAGGCGGAGAAGGAGGCGGAGTACCACCACGCGCCGGAGAAGGAGGAGGCTGCTGGCTGCTCGGGCATGCCGGTGCAGGCGGAGAAGGAGGCGGAGTGCCGCCACGCGCCGGAGAAGGAGGCCCAGTGCCTTGATCGACACTCGTTGGATGAGGAGGCGGTGGAGGAGGCGGAGTGCCCTGACTCGTCGGAGGAGGAGGAGGAGGCGGAGGCGTCCAGTTCGGAAGGTTGATGAGCTCCTTCCGCCATAGGCATGGAGTCTTCAGAACATAACCCAGCCTTTTCTCCCCTTCACCGGTAGGGTAGTCAAGCTGGAGGTCCTCAAATCCTTTCGTTATTTCATCCACCATCACCCTGACATATCCTTCTGGAATCGGCCGGCAGTGATAAGTTGCGCCTTGTTCAGTAGGATAAACAGAGCCAACAGCCGCCTTGACCTTCAAATTCATCCATCGCGTCATAATGTGGCAATTTTGAGCCCCCGTGATAGTATCCACGGGATAGCTGGTAGGAGGAGTCAGGACATGCTCCGGCTGAAGCAGCTCGGTGGAAGCCACGCTGCTTCTCCGCTGAGATGGCGGGGTAGCTTCGGGGGAAGCTTCAGTAGGTCGTTTGTTGCAATCTGCTTGTCATTCCTCTAGCCCCATTACCCTTTCCTGCAGCGCCTACCGTTGGCTCTGCTCCAGTTTCTTCCCCCTCTCGTGGGTTTTGTAACCCCCTGCGTCCGGAAAACCAACCTTCCACGGAATGGAGCCTGGCGTGCCTCGTGCCCGTCCAGGGCGCTCAGGATTCCCAAGGGCCATTGTGAGCTCGTCCTTCTGCCTGCCTGGAACGAACGTCCCTTGCTGCGCTGCATGGATATACTGCCAAAGCCTTGTGACTGGTGTTTTCAGTTGCTCGTCCGTCCAACGGCACTTCCCTGATACAGGGTCCAAGGTTCCGCCAGCCCCGAAGAACCAAGTCCGGCAACGGTCTGGCGATCTCATTGTCTCCGGTTCGATCCCTTTATCAAGTAGATCATTCTCAGCCTTGGACCACTTAGGCCGGGCTTGCAGGTAGCCACCTGACCCCGTGCGATGGTGAAACTTCTTCTTCGCAGCATTTAGCTTGTTTGTCGCCGACATCTTCTTAATCTTTTCTGATGTCGTGTAGGCCACAAATGCGGGCCAGTGATCTATGGTCTTCTCATATTTGCCGATGAATTCTGGTGTCTCTTCTTTGTCGACAAACTTTTTCAGCTCTTTCCTCCACCTCTTGAATAGGTCTGCCATCTTCTTAAGAGCACAAGACTTGATTAATTTCTCTTTAACTGGCTTCTCAGGATCCTCCTCTGGCGGTAGGGTGAAATTTGCCTTCAGCTCAGTCCAAAGATCATCTTTCTGCATATCATTGACATAAGACACCTGAGGGTCTTCCTCCTTAGGCTTATACCATTGGTGGATGCTAATCGGGATCTTGTCCCTAACAAGAACCCCGCACTGAGCAACAAATGTGTTCTTTGTCCGGATGGGTTCAATCGGTTCACCGTCGCGCGCGATTGCTGTGATCTCAAACCTTTCATCCGAGCTCAACTTTTTCTTCGGGCCTCGTCTCCTTACCGAAGTTGTGCTTGATCCAGAGGGCTAGATAAAGGAAGAAAGTTAATTCATATGTGTACATATACCAAAACAATGAATGCATCAATTAACTAGTCAGCACGGGCTTAACTAATATATATATACCTGGCCGGACTCGGTTCGGTCACCGGAGCAGTCAGCGCGGTCTCCTTCTTGTACCTCCATTGGGTCATCATCGGAGCCATCATGAACATAGCCCTCTTCTTGTACCGGCATTAATGGGCCGGAGCCATCATGAACATAGCCCTCTTCTTCACATAGTCCTTCCTGACCAACGACGTCGTTGAAAAATGACGCAATGACATCAGTTCCTTCTGCGATTATCTCCCCCAACCTCGCTTCTGTTACTTCGTCTCGGTAGTGCTCCATAGTTTCTGCAAATATTTACAACATGTCAATTATTAATCAAACATGGTACAGATGGATATGTATTAGTGGCAAACGTAGAACTAGCTAGCTACTCACAATAAGGAATCATGTTAGTGGCCTCGACGCTGCTTCTCTAGGGTTTGAGGTGGCCTACACAACGCTTCAAGGGTTTGGGATGGCCTCGACCCAATGCTTCAAGGGTTTGGGGAGGCCTCGACGACAACCCTCTTTTAACTTGGTAAATTTGGGTGGCCTCAAGAGAGTTTGTCGGGTAGGGGTGCAGCGGGAGGGGGTAGGAGACCAACATCAATTTTTCTCTAGGGTTTGGGTGTCCTCGAGAGTTTTGGTCGAGTGAGAGGGCCGAGGGGGGGTATATCGACGACGATAGAGGAGAAGATCGAAGAAAAAAAAGAAGAAAAAAAGAGGAGAAGAAGAAAGGAATAGAGGAGAAGAAGAAAAAATAGAAATATTCTATTTTTTTCTTCTTCTCCTCTATTCCTTTCCTCTTCTCCTCTTCTTTTTCTTCTTTTTTCCTCTTCTTATTTATTTCTCCTCTTCTTCCTCTCCTCTTCTTCTCCTTTCTTCCTCTTGTTATTTTCCTTTTTCCTCTCCTTCTTTGTCTTCTTCTTCTTCCTTCTTCCTTCTTTTTCTTTTCTTCCTTTTCCTTATTTTACTTTTTCCTCTACACTAACCTAAAATGCACTAACCTAAAATCGATATCTACTAACAACCTAAATAAAAAATTAATACATATATTAAAAAACATATATAAACAAAAAATGCTCTGAACATTATATTCATACATACATTATATTCATACATAAAAACATATATACACAAAAAATGCATATATACACATATACACAAAAAATGCAGGGTAGGCGTGGGCGTGTGTCACAGAGGATGTAGGGCATGAGGCGGTGCAGCAGGCAGGGCGGCGGCTGGCGTGGGCACAGAGGGACGCTGGACGGGAGGGGCGCGAGATCATGTGCTCACAGGGGCGGCGGCAACGGCGAAGGCGAGCAGCCTGACAGCGTCGGTGGCGGCGAAGACGGCAAGGTGGAGCAGGGGCGTCGGGCGGCGGCGGTGACGAGGAGGAGGAGGGGAGAAGTGGGGGATTTGGTTGAAAATTTCTAAGTGTTGTATATATATCAAGAGCATTGGTCCCGGTTCGTGGCACGAACCGAGACCAATGCCCCCTTTAGTCCCGGTTGGGTGCCACCAACCGGGACCAAAGGCCTCTTTTCAGCAGCCCAAAGGGCGGGAAGCGGCGGCCTTTGGTCCCGGTTGGTGCCACGAACCGGGACTAAAGGGTGGGCATTTGTCTCGGTTCGTAGCACCAACCGGGACCAATGCACCCCTTTAGTCCCGGTTGGTGCCGCCAACCGGGACCAAAGGCCCCTGCGCTGCCCGCGTCGCGGCCAAAATTTTGTCCCACCTCGCTAGTTGAGAGGGGCTCGGAGTGGTTTATAAGCCCTGCTGCGGCTACCATCTCAAGCTCCTCTCAAATGCAGGCTTACGGGCCTAATCTCACACTATGCTTCTATGGGCCTGTTGGGGCTACTGCGGGCCTGAATCCTGGCCCAGGTTGGGTTTCTAGTCAGGCTGTGGTGGCCCAATAGGTGGCAATTTTTTTTATTTTTTTCTCAGTTTTTTTTGTTTTTTGCATTACTTATTTTCTTTTGTTTTTTGCTTTATTTTTTAATTCTTTTTGCTTTTAGGTCAGAAAAATTATAAACTTTCTGTTAGTGCCATTAGTTTTAGAAAAATTATTTTGTTTTTTTGTTTTCTTTGTTGCTTTATTTATTTTATTTTGTTTCTACTTACAACAAAATACTTATTGTTGCTATTTTTATTTATTTTATTAAAGTTTATGTTTAATTATTTTTCTTTTAAATCACAAAAATTAAAAACTTTCTGTTAGTGCCATTAGTTTTCAAATTTGAATAGTTAAAATTTGAATTCTACCAAGGATAACTTGGTAAAACAAAGACGAGTGGGTAGTTCACATTGTTGCTTTTGTGGTCAAAATGAAAAAATAAAACACGTTTTTCTTGATTGTCCTCTTGCTGAACTTTTTTAGCGTATGATACACATAGCCTTTAACCTTACTCCTCCAATTAGAATTGACACGTTATTTGGTACGTGGCTAACTAGAGTGGAGTCAAACATTGCGTGACATGTTCGGATAGAGATGTGCGCTTTACTTTGGGCTATATGGAACCGCAGAAATGATATCATCTTCAACTGAAAAAATTATCAACTTTTTGCAGGTTATTTGCAGATAGGGGGTCAGGCCCGCAGTGGTAAAAAAAGTGCCACCCGCACAGGGCCCAAAATTCTGAGGGGCCCCAAAGTTTTTTTGTAGGCCTAGTATTAAAAAGAACTGAAGCGCTCCTCAGCCGCTAAGCACTGGAGTGGGCTGGAGTCGAAGGCACAAATCGACAAGACCATCGGGCGACGAGTGCAGAAACGGGATCGGTAGTACTCCTCGACTCGTCCTATTCGATCGCTAAATCTCAAAAAAGAAAACAATCTACTCGATCACTACAGGACTAGGATCCCGAGGAGGAAGCCATGTTGTGATCGTGGGCCTCCTCTGCTGGGATATCCTCCTCATGTGGGCTGTGAGGAGATGACCATTTGAGGCCTTTTAGGCAGCCCAAAGAGGTGCATAAGCCCACTACCCATTAGGGTTATGACCTAGGGTTATTTTGGACTTTGCACATGTGTGGATGGGGATGCTTTATCCTCCATCCAGCAGCCACCACCAAGAGTGACAAAAATCAGTTCATCCTCCAAGAGAGAAGAAGAGAGAAAACCAAGAGACCAAGGGAAGAAGAGGAAGATTGAAGGAAGAAGAAAAGGGAGCTCCTCCCCAAGGTTGTGATGGTCCAGATCCACTACCTTGCCTCCTTCAAGCTTCGCTTCCACCATCTTTGGTGCGATTGTTCCAATCCCTTGTTCTTGAGCCCCAAATCCTGTTGTGTTCATCCAAGATTCAGAAATCTTGATGTATGAGATCCTCTAGTGCTGTCTAGAGAAGAACTTGTTGTATCCCACATTTGATAATAGTGGAAGAGGATTTGGGTGGCTTCGGCCCGTGGTTTTCCCCTCAAGTTGAGGGGTTTTCCACGTAAAATCTGGTGTCTCTTTGTTGATGCTTGATGCTGTCAGGAAAACTTACTCCTACCACAAGACACTAGACTGAGGAGTGTCTTGTCTGCTGAGTAACATTTTCTGCCTCCATATATGTTGCTGCATATGTTTCTTCCGTGCTAAGCAACGATCCTTAAGTTAGTACAGGATTTGGTGCTGAGATTACTTGTTTCCGCTGCAATTTTCAGTTAACCACAAGTGCATTTGTGTGCTAATTCCCCAACAGAGTGGCATCAGAGCCTTGGTTGCTTAGAAGGTTGCAAATCCCAATTGCTTGATTGTTGCTGGAAGTGCTGCTCACAATGGCTTTGGAAGAAAGCGCTACTACAAGTGGCATGATAAAACTTGATTCTTCCAATTACACATTATGGAAGCCCATGATGGAAGACATCATTTATTGCAAGGATTTGTATGAGCCTATTGTGAAAGACAAGTTACCCACAGGTGTCATGGAAGAAGAATGGAGAGTGTTGCACAGAAAGGAAGTAGGTATGATTCTGTTGTACATCAACCACAATATTTTCCACCATGTTGCAAATGACACAAATGCTTATGAGATGTGGCAGAAGTTGGAGTCTATGTATGAGAGGAAGACATCAATGAACAAAGCCTCGGTGATCAAAAGACTTGCAAAGCATGAGTACCGAGATGGCACAAGTGTGATTGAGCACTTAAATGTCTTCCAATGCCATATAAATCAACTTTCAGCCATGAAGATCAACTTTGAAGATGAGGTGCAAGCATTGTTGCTGCTGAGTTCCATGCCTGATAGTTGGAACACGCTAGTTGTGACACTTAGCAATTCAGCTCCTGATGGGAAGCTGACTTTGGAGATGGTGAAGAATAGTATGCTGAATGAAGAAGCCAGAAAGAAGGAAAAGGGTGATGCCTCTTCTTCTGATGCGTATGTGGCTGAAACCCATGTGAAGAATGAGAACCGTGGACGCAGCAATACAAGCTTTCAGCAAGGCAAAAGCAAATCCAGGGGAGATCAAAGTAAAAACAGAGAAAAGATATCACTTGCTTTCATTGTGGCAATCCGGGACACATAAAGAGCAAGTGCAGGAAGTACAAGACGGAGCTTGCAGAGGGGAAACTCACAATGAAAACCGAGCAAAATGCTGAGAGCAGTTCAGCCATGACCGCAATGGATGAGGACTATCTAGTCATTGAAGATGAAGATTGCTATAGTGCTGTTCGTGATGATGCCATGAGTTGGGTTGTGGATTCAGGTGCGTCCTTCCACATCACATCACACAAGGAGTATTTCACATCTTACACTAGTGGTGTTACTGGCCAAGTGAGGATGGGAAATAGTGGTTCGTCAGCAATTGTTGGCAAGGGCTCTATATGCATTGAAACAAACACAGCTTGCAGATTGGTGCTCGATGGTGTGAGGCATGTTCCCGACATAAGGCTGAATTTGTTGTCAGTGGGCAATCTTGATGATATCAAACATCCTAGTTATTTTGGTGAAGGAAAGTGGAAGCTAACCAAAGGCTCCTTGATTGTGGCTCGAGGAAATAAGCAAGGTAATCTCTATGTGACTAAAACCAAGTTGTGCAATGAGGTGTTGAATGTTGCTGAAAAGACACTTCGGTTGAATTGTGGCACAAGAGGCTTGGGCATATGAGTGAGAAGGGCATGCATGCTCTTGCTCACATGGAGTACCTCCCTGAGTTGAAAGGTATATCCTTGAAACCCTGTGCACATTGTTTTGCTGGCAAACAACATAGGGTTGCATTTCGTACACTCCCTCCACACCGTGCAGATAATGTTCTTGATATTGTGCACACTGATGCTTGCTCCATGACTGAAAAATCTCATGGTGGAGCATTATACTTTGTGACTTTTATTGATGACCATTCCAGAAAGGTTTTTGTGTATGTGCTGAAACACAAATACCAAACGTTTGAAGCCTTCAAGGAGTTCCATGCCAAAGTTGAAAGAGAAACTGGCAGGAAATTGAAGTGCGTGAGATCAAACAATGGTGGTGAATACAAAGGTCTTTTTGAAAGGTATTGCAGAAATGTTGGCATCAGGCTTGAGAAGAGTCCACCAAAGACACCCCAGCTCAATGGTCTTGCAGAGAGGGTCACAGCTATGCTCTCTCATGCTCATTTACCTAATTCATTTTGGGCTGAAGCTTTGATGAATGCTATGTATGTGGTTAACCTATATCCCTCAGTTCCTCTTGCATGTGATATTCCTCAGAGAGTTTGGTCAGGGAAGGAGGTATCATACAAGCACTTGAAGGTCTTTGGTTGCAGGGCATTTGTACATGTTCCAAGGGACGAGAGATCCAAGTTGATAGCAAGACAAAGCAGTGCATCTACCTCAGCCAACCAAGTGAAGAGTTTAGCTACAGGTTGTGGGATCCGGTAAATAGAAAGATTGTGAGAATCAGAGATGTGGTGTTCATTGAAGATGAAACAATAAAAGATATTGGGAAACTAGAGAAGCCAATGACCAGCACACCTCAGGTTGATATGGATCCAATCTGTTCTCCTCTCGTGCATGACAATCATCGGGGAGATGATGACACTGAAGACAGTGGAGATGCAACTGATCAAGGCAGTACAAGTCAAAGTGGCGAACAACCATCAAGTGATGATGATGATGAAGTTGGTAATGATGATGCCAACGAAAATCCACCGATTCACCACCGGGCAAAGACAAAGAAGAAGTGAAAGAGGTCGCATTCCTTCTTCTAAGTATCCACCACATCAATATGTGTTGATGCAGATGTGGTGAGCCCTCATGCTATGAGGAGGCAATGTCTGATGAGAACAAAGAAGAATGGTCAGAAGCCATGCAGGATGAGATGAATTCCCTGTATGAGAATGATACCTTTGAGTTGGTGAAACTGCCAAAGGGCAAGAAAGCACTCAAGGACAAGTGGGTGTATAGAGTGAAGACTGAAGAAAACACCTCACATCCTAGGTACATGGCCAGATTGGTTGTGAAAGGATTCAGTCAGAAAAAGGGCATTGATTATAGTGAGATATTCTCTCCAGTGGTCAAGATGTCTTCGATCCGAGTTGTGCTTGGCATGGCTGCCACGATGGACTTGGAAATTGAACAACTTGATGTGAAGACAGCTTTCTTGCATGGTGACCTAGAGTAGGAGATATACATGGAGCAGCCAGAGGGATTCATGGTTGCAGGCAAGGAGCACTTAGTTTGCAAATTGAAGAAGAGCTTGTATGGCTTGAAGCAAGCTCCTCGACAGTGGTACAAGAAGTTTGAGTCTTTTATGACTGGGCTTGGTTACCATAAAGCACAACCTGACCATTGTGTCTTTACGAAGAGGTATGCCGAGGGTGACTTCATTATTCTCTTGTTGTATGTTGATGATATGCTGATTGTTGGAAATGGCACAAAGAGGATTGCTCTCCTCAAGAAGGCATTGAGTAAATCATTTTCCATGAAGGATTTAGGACCAGCTAAGCAAATACTTGGCATGAAGATCTCCCGTGATAGATCAAAGAAGTTGCTTTGGCTCTCACAGGAAAGATACATCGAGAAGGTACTTGAAAGGTTCAATATGAAACATGCAAAATCTGTTATCTCTCCGCTTGCAGGCCATCACAAACTGAATTCAAAAACAATGTCCTACAAGCAAGAAGGAGAAAGAAGAAATGAGGAAAGTACCTTACGAATCTGCTGTGGGCAGTTTGATGTATGCCATGGTATGCACTAGGCCTGACATTGCCTATGCAGTTGGGCTTGTTAGCCGGTTCATGACAAATCTAGGTAAAGCTCACTGGGAAGCAGTGAAGTGGATACTTAGGTATCTCAAGGGTACTTCTAAATCTTGTCTATGCTTTGGAAATGGTGATCCTGTATTGCAGGGCTATACAGATGCAGATTATGCAGGTGACAACGATCGTAGGAAGTCCACATCCGGATACCTGATGACTTATGCAGGGGGAGCAGTGTCATGGCAATCAAGATTGCAGAAATGTGTCTCTACATCAACTACAAAAGCTGAGTACATTGCAACAGTTGATGCTGGCAAGGAGGTTTTGTGGATGAAGAACTTCTTGCAAGAGCTCGACATGCAGCAAGAGAAGTATGTTCTGTTTTGTGACAGTCAGAGTGCTATTCATCTTGCCAAGAATTCAAGCTATCACTCTCGAACCAAGCACATTGATGTGAGGTACCATTGGATTCGAGATGTTGTGAGTTCCAAGTTGCTGAAACTTGAGAAAATCCATACCGACGACAATGGTTCGGATGTTACCAAATGAGAAGCTACAAGCATGTTGCAAGGTAGCGCGCATGGCGGTGCCCCCCTCATGAGTCGGAGGGGGAGATTTCTTGGGATATCCTCTTCATGTGGGTTGTGACGAGATGACCATTTGAGGCCTTTTAGGCAACCCAAAGAGGTGCATCAGCCCACTACCCATTAGGGGTATGACCTAGGGTCATTTTGGACTTTGCACATGTGTGGATGGGGATGCTTTACCCTCCATCCAGCAGCCACCACCAAGAGTGACAAAAATCAGTTCATCCTCCAAGAGAGAAGAAGAGAGAAAACAAAGAGAGCAAGGGAAGTAGAGGAAGATTGAAGGAAGAAGAAAAGAGAACTCCTCCCCAAGGTTGTGATGTTCCAGATCCACTACCTTGCCTCCTTCAAGCTTCGGTTCCACCATCTTTGGTGCGATTGTTCCAATCCCTAGTTCTTGAGCCCCAAATCCTGTTGTGTTCATCCAAGATTCAGAAATCTTGATGTATGAGATCCTCTAGTGTTGTCTAGAGAAGAACTTGTTGTATCCCACATTTGATAATAGTGAAAGAGGATTTGGGTGGCTTCGGCCCGTAGTTTTTCCCCTCAAGTTGAGGGGGTTTCCACTTAAAAATCTGGTGTCTCTTTGTTGATGCTTGATGTTGTCAGGAAAACTTACTCCTACCACAGGACACTAGACTGAGGAGTGTCTTGTCTGCTGAGTAACATTCTCTGCCTCCATATATGCTGCTGCATATGTTTCCTTCCGTGCTAAGCAACGATCCTTAAGTTAGTACATGATGTGGTGCTGAGATTACTTGTTTCCGCTGCAATTTTCAGTTAACCACAAGTGCATTTGTGTGCTAATTCCCCAACATCCTCTCGTCGCCTCAGACGCCTCCGCGGCTCTGCCCCTCCCTCGGTCCCTGGTCGTTAGATCCATACTCGATAGGATCATCGGAATTCGTTTTCAGTGGCGACAAGCCGCTGCTGCCGTTACCTTCCTCGTGACCTCGCCTCCTCTCTCAAATTTCAGAATAGTCAACGTCGTCCCGTTGGATTGATAGGTGACTGACTTGTAATTCCAATTCGTAATTCCTAATTTTGTAATTCATTATTGACAGGGATCATTAATTTGTTAGAGATTGGTTCCTACCTCCTCGGTTAAAGATCACATGACCCAAAATTAGGTGAGTTAGACGGTTCGTCCAATTGCTCGTTATTTCCTTTTGTTTGTGTGACAGGGCCCCACTTTTCTCGTTGATACATCACCAACTAAAACCTATTCTGCAATGGGGCATCAAGAAACTTCTGCAAATAACACAATGTAAAAAGCAGTGAAAACTGGGACACAAGACTGCGATGGTAGCTGACATCCTGCAAGCGAGACAGTTGTCTTCACACACACACACACACACAAACACCTCTGTCACATACAGTAGCCTCCTAATTAAGCCACTGCAAGTCATAAGAAACAAAGTTACAGCTTCTACTAAGGACATACCAGAAGTAGAACTCACTTACCTGCTCCCTGGGAAAAAATGCATTCAAAATACCAACAAAATTCAGTATGCTGGCTTACTAGTATGTTTTGTGGTGCCTAACATGGTTATACCATCCAACAACTCCCTGACATAGTGATTTGCTTGTTTTTCACATGGCATTCTGTTCTATGTAAGAAGGAAAAGCAAAACAAAGATCATAAATCATGGTGGGAAGATAATTAAGCATCTTATATACTCTTCCCATTTGATGATCTGATGTTAGCTGTCTAGCTGAGCGTGACATGTGAGACAGGGCTGGATGGAGCTGTAGTACCTACATGTGCGAAAACCTGTGACCTCATATGGATGCCATGTGAAAATACATTGCTGCAGTGCTCAGCTTCTTCCACTCCATCTCATCTCCCTCCTCCTACCTAGCTAGCATATTTTGCACAGACCATCTTAAACTTTGGATTACTTAGCCTTCTGTTTCTTCTTTCTTCCTCTTGCATCGCATGCTAGTCCCAATTGAGACATCCTCCTAAGATACTTTTCTTCTCTAGGCATGGGAGACATTGGGAAAGGAAGAGTCACTTATGGTATTTGATCAGCTATGAAGGGCATTAGTACGGGCATGATGATGTTTGTGAAAAATAAATATATATTTGAGGAAGATGGGGTGGTGCACAAACGTCATCCAGTTCATGCCCTAAACTCTTGTCTTCTTCATGTATGACACTGGACCATGAGGCTGCGCCTTTTTGGGCTCAAACAGAACATCTGCATAGATGCAAGTCGGACTTTTTGACTCAGCGAAGAACAAGGTGGGGTGTGTCTTGCTCATAGTGCAAACCTACCTCTAGGAGCCCCAAATATAACAGCTCCAAACTGATAAACAAAAAGAAACTGTGATTTCATACTCACTGTTAATACCTCGCAACCAGACTGAGAAATTCAATCAGTTCTTACATTAAAAAATAATTCTTTGTGGCAATATACCCTCAGATAAACAACACACTAATTTATTAGGGTTACACGTTTCTCACTTTAGGCTAAAGGCAGTTTGGCCCCTGGCCCCTGCTATGACTAAAGCAAAAACAGTTAACAGAGTATGTTCTGGTTTCCAGCATAGAAGGATGCAAAAGCAGGCCTGACCAAGCTCCCTCAACACACTGAAGATAATAGAGCTCCCAAACTTTCAGTCCTCATCGTCTTGCACCTCATGACCATGGCTTTAAAAGTTGCCTGTGTCCACGGACCTCACAGGATGCTCCATACACATTGCTAGTTAGAACATTATTTGCAGATGGATAGGACACTGGAAGCAGGACTGGACTTTTTGCTTCCGGGTGTCTGAACACCTCTTATCTGCATCGTCGGTCCTGGGCTGGCGTCCCTCGTGATTCGAACCATGCATGGTGCTTTGCAGGGCAACATGTAGACCAGATACCATAAAGATTAGGCTGCTAATAGGCTTCACGTGCATATCCAGAGGAGGACGAGGCAGAGCAGTCTGTTGCAGGTTTCGACATGGCAGAGGCGGAGGCGAAGTTCGCCGTCGCCCAAGCCGCGGATGAGGCGGAGCAGTAGGGCATCCTGGAGTCCATCCAGGATGAGGCCTATGTGGAAGCCAACCGGACGTTTCTCCTGTAGGAGAAGGCGGCGTCTGACGCGCTCTTCGCCGAACTTAATGCGGAGATAGAGGAGAAGGAGGCTGGAGCGGAGCAGTAGGAGGTGCCAGAGGAGCCGAAGCTGCAGCTACCGCCCATGTACCCGGAGCCGGGCACTGAGATCGTCAGGGGCGGAGCCAGGATTTAGGCAGGGGGGGGGGGGGGGCGGTCAAACAGCAATGAAGCAAAAAATATTTGTGCCTCACATACTACCCAATAGTTTTGTATTCAAGTATCATTTGCATTTTACTTTGCTTAGACGTACTTTTTTTTGCAGCTGGAGCGTGTCTAGTGATAGCTAATATTGGTAAATAATTCCACGCGCCAAGAAGACGAATTTGATAATCTGACTACTCTAAAATATGAAATGAAATGCATTGCTACAAAACATTTTCATATTGAAATTTAAGTATGCGAACAAGAATAATCATGTATAATAAAATGGTTGGCTTTTAGCTTGCATTTATATATATTATGCATTGACAAAATCATTGGTTGTATTAGGAAATTATATTGCTCTATTAGCAAAAAATGATCAGCGTTGCGAAAATATATACCTAGAGAATTAAACCCAGCTCCTCCATGTCCCCTCTGCCACTAGGTGAAAGTAGATCTGCTAGTCGTCGTTGCCAGGCCCGTGATAAGCATCACTGTTTATAGATGCTCGACGAAGCGTTGACGGTTCCAAGCTTTCGGACAATTGCAGCGCATGTACCCTAGCGTGGTGTCGCATCACAAATCACGCAATCAAAATAATTAAAATTTGATGTAGAAGTTCAACATCATACAAGATGAGAATTGAGAGAGATTAGTTCGTCGCAGCAGCCTGAAGAATTGGTGATTGCAGCAGCATGTGGCGCCATATGAATCAGATCTTAAAAAGGGAGAGTAGAGACACACAGATGGCAGCGGGACATCACTAATCCACGCACGCGGTAATCACGGGAGATAATGCCTAAGCCTAACGCTAGGAGATTTGGAGGAGGCCAATCGTGTATTTGGACTTAGAAAACGACTATCCAATGGGCCTGTACGTGGGCCTTTTTCCTTCTTTCAGGATTCAGGTAAACATAGGGGGGGCCAAGTACGTTGTATCTGTAAATCAGATCGCTAATTAGTCGCTGGTATTCAGTGTTCACTCGAGCGTTGGGGGGGCCTGGCCCCTGCTCGTCCCCCCTGCCTCCGCCACTGGAGATCGTCGACATCTCCGAAAAGGAGTAGCTACGTAGTACGTAGGTTTTTTCCTTTGCAAGGATTTGTATAGATTTATGTGAATTTGATGATCTACTATAAGATGTCTGGATGAAGTTGTCTTAATTTGAGAAGTGCCCGGTCACTATCCTCGGTCGCGCCCGCGGGCGTTTGAGGGGTCATATTTGTCCATGGCGGTTGTAGATGCTCTAACGCACGTAGTGGAAAACTAGCTAAACAAGCACACATGCAAGCTGCTGGAGTGATGAATAGTAGACTAGAACTACATGTGTCTCTAGTGAACTCCCTTACGTGAGCTTTACGTGGCGCTAGATCGATTTGATCGAACAAAAGGGAGCGGAGGAAATACTTGGTGATATATGATGCATTTACTAGAGCTTATTATGTGTAGTGGATTAATCCAGTCTAGTTAGTAGATGCATACTACTGCATGAGTTCATCATCACTATTTTCTCTTACTGCTTGTATATATGATGCATATGGCAGAGCTTATTACTGCTGCTTGCTCAACCATTAACATGGGCTTATTTACAAAGGATGACATCAATTCCTCACTGAACCAACACCAGCCAATAACGTCCATGTGGAGTAGACAGACTGGCCTCCAAGCAACACTTTCCCGCACCAACTAAAACCTATTATGCAATGGGGAACCAAGAAACTTCTGCAAATGTAACAAGCAGTGTAAAACTGGGACACAAGACTGCGATGGTAGCTGACATCTCGCAAGAGAGACAGTTGTCTTCACACACAAAAAAAAACACCTCTGTCACATACAGTAGCATCCTAATTAATCCACTACAATTCATAAGAAACAAAGTTAGAGTTGCTACTAAGGACATACCAGAAGTAAAACTCACTTACGTGCTCCCCGGGGGGAAAATGCACTCCAAATGCGAACCAAATTCTGTATGCTGGCTCACTAGTATGTTTTGTGGTGCCTCACATTGTTATACCATCCAACAACACCCTGACATACTGATCTGCTTATTTTTCACGTGGCATTATGTTCCATGCAAGAAAGAAAAACAAACCAAGGTTCATAAATTATGACAGAAAGATAATTAAGCATCTTATATACTCTTCTATTTTGATTGAAGATAGATCATTGTGGATTCGGTTGAAATCAACAATACATGTGCGTGAGTAGGAAAAAAAGATATCATGATTTTTTGTGGAGGACTAGATGAGTCAATCTACACCGTAATAATTTGGACCCACCAGATTAACGGCTCGTAAAATCTGATTAACATGAGAATTTTTAGGGAGTCTCAAATTATTATAGGTATAGATAGATAGATAGGTAGATAGATTATTTCTTTGATTGTCAAGTGCGGCATCTAAATATCTAGTATCATTATCATAGGATGTTGCAAGTGGTCTGGAAGAAGCACCACATTGAAGAGAAGTCAAGAACTTGTTATGGGCTTCTACTTGATCGACAACTTGTCTTTTATAATAAATAAACACTTCAATAGAACTTTGAATTAAGTATTTCTTAAGTACGACCTTCGTCTTGAACGTATGTAATGTTATCCCCATTTTACCGGTACTGTTTATTGTTGCGATATTGGTGTGACTTATGACTTTTAAAAGCTTGGCCACTCTCTAGTGTAATGTGCTTGAACAAAAACATGTTTTTATATTGTTTGCAGAATAGAAATAAGTTCATGTTTCTTTGCACATACCACCCAATATTTTTTTCGTTTCCGCTCCGAATCCGTAGTCCGATATAATCCGCATTCGAATTCGCATCCGATCAATATCCGCTCCGCTACGAATCCGACAAAAAATATGGTTAAAGCATTATCCGATCCGATCCAATCTGTTTACATCCCTATGGAGCATCAATACAATACAACTCTTATATCATGTAGGCCAAACATGTAAAGTAGGTGTTTTGTGCAACACTGGCACCGAAAGTAGGTGGTTTGTGCAATATACTCTACTTTGAGTCTACATCTTAGTAACACATACCCCATGCATTTTTTTTGAAATAAATAACCCATGCATTAGACATCACATTGAGTATGTTAATTTCGATGAAGTTTTTCTGGGCCGTTACAGTTTGGGTGAGCATAGCTTTCATTCTCCTCACAGTTATTAGATCATCCAGTCATCTACCTGGATCTCGAGCACTAGTGATAAAGAGCATTTCTCATGAAAGCAAAATGTGGGATAAGCGGAACCAAAGACAAGCCCAATATGTTCCTTGTGTAAGATATTGCAAGTTTCCTCGTGTAAAAACTTGAGAAATATTACCTATTTTAGTTGAAGCTCTCTGGTCGTACATATGTGCACACACCTTCTTAACTAGTAACACATATGCATGCACGCGGATCATTCATAAACTATAAACATTTCACTAAAAAGACCCCATTTTACCGAAAAGCAACACTCAGAACGTGCCACTAGTCCACGCCTATGCATTCATGATACATTTTGGGGCATGGGCGAACCCCTGGCAAGTTTACGGACCTCTGTGTGCAAAATGATAGTTTACGGACTAATGTTTATATAGATGCGGAGTTACTGAAAAAGGTTTTCGCCCCGCTTTATATATAAAGCAACGATCAACAGTACCCGATACAAACGCACACTCCAAAAGACACGCACAGACGCACCCAAGGCAGAATACATAGGTGTTGAGCGCAACAATACCAACCCAAGCATTACACAAAGAGGTGAAGCCACATATGACGAACTATGGGCTCCAAGGCGGCGCCTTCAGGAAGGGCACAATACCAGAGCGCCGCCACCACCCGATCCAGGATCGGAGTTTCCCCTGGAGCAACACGACCGGCAATGAGAACCATGACGACGCCTGCAAGAAGGGAACGAGTTTCGCCGCCGCCGGTCCGTCCGAAGATAACAGGTTTTCACCCCGGCCACCACTCATCGCCACCGAATGCCATTCCCCGGCCACCACTCATCGCCACCGAACACCATACCCTGGCAACCACGCCACCCACACCGCCGTGACAACTAGGCAGCACCAAGCCACGAGCTTTGCCCATGAGCACCGTGGAACCACCACCAGAGCCGCCGCCCCGGCATCCAGGACCTTGACACCACTTCACCCGAGATATGCTGCTACCTCAACTAGAGAACCATGGGCAGCCCCAGTGCTGCGATCCAATAGGCCGGCCAAAACTGGCCTCCATCGACCCGTTCTGCGGCACGGGGCGCGAGACGAGCTTGGACCTGCCGCCGGGCGCGAGACGAGTATGGTCCTGCTGCCGGGCGCAAGACGAGCTCGATCCTGTTGCCGGGTGCGAGACAAGGTCAGTCCTACTGCCGAGCGCGAGACGAGCTCGATCCTGCTGCTGGGTGCGAGACGAGTAATCGACCGCAGCTGGGGGAGGGCCGGCCCTTCGACGAAGATAGCGGCCGGACGCCGCCAAGATGGCACGAAGGTCGAACCAGGCCGCCTACAAACGAACCGACGCCAGAAATCCAGCCGCCGCCGTAGCCGACCCGCCGAGCCGCCGTGGTGCTGACGCGACGGATGGAAGCCTTCACTCCCAGAGGACTGAGCCGCCTCGCCGCCGCCGCCACCCACAGCCGGAGCAGCAGCCACACCGGGCCAGTGCCCCAACCCACGCCGCCCATCGGAAAACGCCAGATCCGGTCCACACGCACCGTCACCACCGCCACCAAGCTGCCGTTGCACTGGTCCCCTAGTTGTTAGCAGTCGCCGCCTGACGCCCAGGGCCACCGGGCCGTGCCGCTCGCAACCCTCGCTGGAGGAGTCCTAACAAGCCAGATCCGCCGCCACGTCTGGGCCCCGCGCGCCCCACCACCAGCGGCGCCGCGGCCACGCGACCACCACCAGCGCCACCAGCGTGCGAGCGACGTCGCGCAAGGCGCTCGACGCCCACGCCGCGCCCCTAACCGGATAGAAGAGCAGCGCCGCTCCTTCCGCACGCGGAGGAGTTGAGTCCCGCCGCCGCCAGCCGGGCGAGCTTTGCCCGGCCAGGCCCTCTGGCGGCGGCGGGAGAGGAGGAGGGAGGAGGCGGGAATCGGGGGCGGGGGCGGCGCGGGAGGGAGAGTGTTCGCCTTCATGCAATCTAGATGCGGAGTTTAGTGCCACCTACCGAAATTGTTTCTTTTTAATCTTGTTTTGCTCGAGATCAGTCGAGGTTCTTGAAGATTCTAAAAGAAAATCTGAAAATGTTATTTTTCCCTTTGAATGAAAGAAAATAATACTCCCTCCGTCCCAAAATTCTTGTTTTAGGTTTGTCTAAATACAAATGTATCAAGTCATGTTTTAGTATTAGGTACATCTGTATCTAGACAAATGTAAGACAAAAAATTGGGATAGAGGGCTCTTTCTAGAGTACTACGCTCCTGCAATTCATTCAAGTTGAATTTCATTTCATATAGAACACTTAAATTCTCTATTATTTCTGAAATCAAGAAGAAGAAAAAGCTAATCCTAAATCAATACTAATCCTCAAAAGAAAAATAAAAAAACACTAGGAGTACTTTTTTTGGGATAAAAAAATACTTGTACTACAAAGACGGATAAGCCAATGGACAAGAGTCGTAGTCGTATGCGATACGGAACGTGCATGAACCGGAAACGTGTGTGCATCACGGCCGTGGTTGATTTCGGAGGCAACTAATATCATGCCGATAGGGACCTGAATCTAAGCCCCGGACAGTGCCCGCCTCCAACAGTCCAAGATCCACCCATCAACCATGGCAGGTGGTCGCGGCGGCAGGTCGCAGACGCAAGCAAGAGGCAGGCGGCAACAACACCAAAAGCTGCCGTTCCACGTGCTGGTGGACATCGCCGCGCGCACTGACCCGGCCACCCTCGTGAGCTTTGCCGCGACGTGCCTGGACATGCGCGACCGCCTCAAGGACGACCCAGGCCTCCGCGGCCGCCTCCGCCTCCGGCATGGCCACTGCTTCGTGCCCCCCCTCCTGCGCGGCCACCTGGTCTATGGGTACGAACAGCAGCGAAGCGACGAGCAGGAGCTGTTCGTGGTGGACACCATCGCGGTTGACGCCACCAAGCTGCGTAGGCACATGGCTGGCTTCGGTTCCCCCCTCGTGTCGCGCGATGGCCTCGTTCTCACTCGCGTGGCGGACCAACAGCTCCGTGTGTGCGACCCGGCTACCGGCAGCAGCCACACCCTACCATCCGTACCGGCGTTCCCCGTGGATGTTGCGAATATACAACCAGATCCTCGTGCAATGAGTTATGTCTTGCTCGTCGGTGGAGATGATGATGGGGGTGCGAGCCCCGTTGGCCGGCATTTCCATGTGGTCATGGCCTACCTAGAACTGTCAAAAAATCGCCACCACCTGGAACTCCAAACATTCTCGTCGGAGCAAGGCACGTGGGGCCGATGTTTTAAGATCCGGGCTCCTAACATGCACGGTAGCCACCTGAGGCGAGGACTGGGCAAGGCCTTGGTTATCGGTGGTGTTGTGCATTGGTTGTGTGTGGTTGACACTGGGGCATACATCATCAAACTCAATGCGAAAGCGACACATGTGACGGTAACTAAGCTCCCGAAGAGCTTCCCCCATGACGGTGAGCACCACAAGCTCCTTGCGACATTGACAGCGGGAGGGAGCCCGGTCGTGCTCGTCACGGATCACGACAAGATATTGGCTTGGGTTCCGTCGAAGCAAACGGCCAAGTGGCAACAACAACCACGTGTGGTGATCGAGACAACGGAGGCTATCTTGCAGTTCCTCGACAGGGCGGGCGGAAGCTGCAAACGACCGACCAGGCCAGTCCAGCTCGACATAGTGTGGTTCGCCGAGAGGAGTGGCACTGTGCTCATCAATACATGTTGCGGTTTCTTCTGGGTCAACCTGCGATCCATGGAGATTGTGAGGCGGGTCTCGAATCATGGGGTCACCTACATGTCCGAGAATATCCCCTATGAGATGAATTTGACGGATTGGGTTCCTACATTCAGTAGCACTTTATGATTAATTTGTTTTGTTTCTTGCTCCAGTCTCAACTTCATTGACAACTATAGGAGTACAGAAGTTTTACGGTACATCATAATACTTATTATAACATGTAGTATTAAGTTGACACGACGATTAGCATGAGTCCATGGGATTTTCTATTAGGGATAGATTTGTCGTTTCCCAGATTTAACAGTAATGATTCGATCATCTAATTAATGAAAATATGTTTCATCTAGTTAGACACAACCTGATGCCCTCACAGGGTGCAGGCCACCGTCCCTACTATCAGCCATCCTGACAATAGCAGTAATCATCGCACACAGCCTGCAGTCGTCACCCCCCGATCAGCTTTCCGGACTGTGCCTGTAGGCCGCCGCCTTCAAGAGCTCAGCCACCCCGAAGCCTCTTGCAATCCTCACACCGCCAACTTGATGATGCTGCCGCTGCCGCCGGCGGCTGGAACTAGCAACTGTAGCACCTAGCACATAGCAACTTTTTTTTTTGAAAAGGTGGATAAGCCCCGGCCTCTGCATCAGAATGATGCATGCAGCCACATATTATTAAAAATACAAAATACAGCAGCCGAACACCATCGATCCGTAAAAAAGCAAAAAACAAACCTGAGGCCATATACCTCGCGACAGTAACTCCCCCAGATAGCCACTAACCCTATGATTCAAGACACAACATAAACTAAAAATACACAACTCCTAAGCTACACCCTTCAAGAAGGAATCGTTGCACGTGCCCGGATGATGGCGAGTCCACCACAAGGTTGAACTTCGGATTATCATCCTCAAAGGAAAGCTTCAATCCACCACCTTTAGGAAAGACACGACGCAGGCGTGCGACAACATAACGCGATCAGAGATCTTGTGTTTCCACCGGAGTGCATAAGCTCGTTGTTGAAGCCATCTGTACCATTCGCCTTTATTCGTCTACTGACGTCTCGATAGCTAGATGCCTCTGGAGGAGACAACACAATACAAAGACGTCCCATACCGGCTGCATCCCGGTACTGTCGAACCACCTTCGATCCAACAACAACTGGCTACACTTAGCACCTCCGCTAGAGCCACCGTGCATCACCTGCCGGTGCAGGCATGACTTGACGTCTACGTATAACATGCCATGCATATCATTTGCTGGTATCACATCCACCGGTGGCTTCACCTGCCGACGACAGGCACCACCCGACAACTCTAAAAGAGGCTCATGTTTCACCCGCCGAGCTGCATTGAACCCATACCGCCACCAGCTTCAGAAGGCTGTCACCATCTCGAGGTCCGGACTACACTCGCCCACACGACCCCAGAGTTTGTCGCCTTTGATGAAGAGGGGTCGCCGCCCCGATTTCGTGTGCTACTGCACCCACTGCCGCGCCAGCCGCTGTCGTCGCCCATACAATGGCAACAGCCGCCACGATCCTGCATCAAGCACCGTCAACACCTGGGGAAGCTCCGGCCGCCAAGCGCGTCCTGCACGAACCCGGACACACGATCCCTATATCTGCCATCACCGACACCACCACAAGGACCCATCACCTAGCCCATCATCCCCCGCGGAAGGGACCTCGTCGCCAACCGCCAAGACTGGATCCGGCTGGCCGCCGCCGCCGCCACCACCGCCACCGGCCACGCCAGGCCCCACCTCCATCTTCTACCAACGTCCAGCCGACCGGCACGCCATAGCCAACGGATCTCCACCCGCACCGCCAAGCGTCGCTGCCGGGAGCCGCCCCGCCGCCGTGCCTTGGATCTCCATGACGCCATCGCATAAGCCGTCGTCCCGTGCCGCATGACTCGACCTCGTCATCATCGTCAGAGTCATCACTCTCGTCATCACAGTTGTCGTCCGCATACTATATGTCGTCACTGCCCTTGCTCTATGCTCCTCCATGGTGCGGCTCTCCGTTCGGCATAGCGACACTACAAGAAACCTGTTAATTCATGACGGATTCGCCATGACATTTTTGAAAATTGTCATGGACGGCCTGGTACAGTTCCGCAGGCCCGCCTAAGCCCGCTAAAGCCCGTGTAACCGTTCATCGTATAAAAGGGCTAACCCTAACACCGTCGCCCCTCACTTCTCCATCTCTCCCTCCTCCGCACCGCCCCTCCTGAATCCCCACTGCCGCCACCCACCACCTCTTCTCCTCCTTTATCCCACAGCTCCTCGTCGGTTGTCCCCCTCCCCTCCTCTCACCTCGCATCACAGCTTCGGTAGCTGTCAGATCCGCCGAATTCCACCCATCCATCCCTCTCTCTCTCGAACGTTCTGATGACATCCGCCATCGCTCAGCACGCCGACGAGCTGCGATCCGACCCCTCCGTCCTCCAGTATTGGTCGATCCGCCGCTCCCGGTCTCCGGCGTTCGCGCACGACCCCTAGGCCGTGGCTAGGGTTTCTTTTGCGGCGGGGCGTCTCCGACGGCTGCTCTCCGTCGCAACCCGCGCCCCTCGCCCCACTCCACCTCCTGGATGACGCCCCCTAGCTCGGTGTGTTGGCGCGTTTTGGGCTGGACGGCGGCGACCCCAACCTCCTCTGCCACGTCTCCGTCACTGCCGTGCATCCTGTGGCAACCCCCTCTGCCGCGCGACGGCGGTGGCCGATCTGCACTGCGACCACTGCATAGCCTACGAACCTGAGCACTTGTACCTCTCCCTCCCTCCTCTACGGCATCCTCTTATTCTATTTTCTCTCTTGTTGCTAAATTATTGGTGCTATACTCAGATATATGGATGTAGTATTGTCGAGTTATACTTAGTATTGAACTGTTGATCTGTTCAATTTCAGCACCTGTTAAGCATTTTAGTCATCTAATAAACTGAACTATGTGCAGCTGAAATCAGGTGAAAATAATGGGTGAAAGTAACGAACTGGAACAGTTTTCATACTGATAGTTCAGATATTCGTGGCACCTATTTACTCTTTTGACTAGTTGTAAGTTGTAACCACACCATAAACACTGGAGAGCCATGGCCAGTCTTTACTCTGTAGTTTGTTTAGCTTATTCTTCTTGCTCAGTTGTTCTGTACACATGTTGGACTTGTTCAAACCGAATCCCTGGGAATGCAGCCCCTGAATTTTGTTTAAAACTGTTTAAATGAACTGTCCATTATGTTATGCGACACCACGATGTTGTGTCTCTAAAAGGCTATCTACCCTTCATGTGTCGTGGAGGATTTTTTGTCTCTTTTGAACATTGAATGACTGTAGGAGAATTTCCTACAGTCTTTTATATTAGAAAGTCATCCAAAAATTACTAGATTTTTGTCTTCACCTGCTTTACATCAATGTGTTTATTTGCGTGGTGTAAATCTGTTCCTTGACCGTCCTTATTTCTGGGTATTTTTGCAGCCAGTAGAATATCTTCAAGTTGCAGAAAAGGCAGCAAACTTTACAAAGGAAAAACTCTGTGATGCAAGCTCAAAAAGGCTGCAACATAGTTATCCGAATGGCCCAGCAAACGCACCAGGATTTGTAGATGAATATGGCTTTTTAACAATGGCTTGCTGGATCTGTATCAATATGATGGTAAGATAGAGTGGCTTCTGTATGCACTTGTCTACTTAGCATTTCTATGCACTACACTTATCTAGATAACATTTGTATGCTAGTGGCTAGGGTTTCGGCTGTGGGGTTGTGTCTGTCGCTGGCGCGTCTTCGGTGGCTCTTCTCCGTCGTACATCCCGCTCCCTCGCTCCCTCTCTGCCTCTTGGATGGTGCTCACATGCGTTGGTCTAGACGGCGATGACCCCAACCCCCTCTTCCGCATCTCTAGTGCGGTGTGCATCCTGTGGCCACCTCCTCTATCATGCGACGACGTTGTCTGAACTGCACTGCGACCGCTGCATTGCCTACAAGCCTCTCTGGTGAGCACTGCTAGCTCTGCCCCCCTCCCCTGCTTGGTTTGATTTAAATGACAGCGGCAATAGCCGTAGTATTAGTGACTGTTGTTGGTAATGAAGGGTCAAGTGGCAATAATTCTTTTATGCTACATGTTGTGCGTGTTCCTTTCTTCTTGTATTGTTAGCTGATTCTCATTATCACCAAGTATGTATCTCCATCTTTTATGTTCAACAGTCATCTATGTGAAAAGATTGATCTTGAAACTCCAAAAGTATGATAAATTATTTTGTTATCATACTTATCTTAGCAAGTCTCATGTTCACGACATCTCCGACCTCTGTTAGCCATTCTGTACTGAACTTCATGCACTGTTGCCAAACACTTTGTCATTTCTCAGGTTTTAGTTCTGTAGCAGATAGACGAGATATTTTTTGACGAATGTAACATTTCTAGCTGATAGGTTGCTCTATTAACCTCAAATTTTGTTATCTAAGTCTTTGCATAACAATTTCTATGTAGAATATAATGAATCTATTTGCTTATCTGTTTTGATTCGACCATCTCCTGGTGTTCATGTGTTTTGATTTGGTGTGTACCTTAATAACGATTAAGTAATTACATGAGGCATGTAATAAATTAAATTTGTAGTTCTCAGCATCATGGATATTGTTTGCTAGCGATACCATTGTTTTTGATGTATGTACTCAAGAGTGCAAAATCGCATTTGATGTGCATTTTTGTATCTTTCAAGAACCAATAGAGAAAAGGAGAATTGTACCTCTTATTACTGCCTAATAAAAGGGAATGTAGTACTGTTTCCAGAAGGTTTCTTTATATGCCAGGAAAAGGGAGTTACACTTTATGTATTACTGGATGTCTTCTTAACTTTCACAGTAGCATTTTTGTCTTCCTATATTGTGGAAACAGTGTTCCTTGTCTGACATATTTCTTTATTGATACAAAGTGTATATATTAATGGATTAATATTATTATGTATGTTCTGATTTCCTAAGCGGTGTCCAAAGTTCTTGTTGTTTGCTATTTCTAGTACTCATGCTGTACTTGGGTATTATTTCCTTTCTCTACCATTTATAATCCGCTTCCTCAATTCCAAAGTGTCCACTTGGCTGTTCTTGATACTGTAGTAATAAAAATGATGGTTCAGATGATAATAACTACTATTGCTGTTGTTGTAATCAACTTGCCATTCTGTAACAGAAGCATATTGTTTGTTGCAGGTTTCCTTTGGTGAGAGCCGCAAAGGAAGTTTGAGTTGTAGAGGTGAAGTTCATGATTAAGAGGGTCTGTACTGTAAAACATTGTATATTTGTTGATAATCTGTTGTAATTGTTATTGAGAGCATGTGAACTGATGTTGGATGTGTTCTTGGGCACATTTTAAAAGGCATTCACTCAGTGAAACAATTGAATAGAAATATGTGAAATGGGCCAAAATATCGTCTATTCAATGGAAATTAATCCCGTTTTGAAAGCTTGTTTGATTGTGTCATGTGTCCTGCCATAGCTGTTTGGATGAATATAATGGGTTGGGTTAAAATAATGGGCTAAACTGCCACAAATAATTGCACCAAAGGCTACTTGAGACGCCACCTAAAATCCATGTTGGTGCCATGTAGATGCCTCGTCAGGTCCATGTTGGTACAATGTCATGTCAATCCATGACGGACTTATGCATCACAGAGGACCGAACTGGGCGGCTTAGGACAGATCGGTGGTGGCCAGAGCCGTCATGGTGGTCTGATTGTCAAATTATGACGCGATATACATGACGGATTCTAAATCCGTCACGGCCCTCTCTCCATGACGGATTTGCATTGGTCCATGACAGATCTAATCCGTCATGCATTAACAAGATTCTTGTAGTGCGAGTACATATTTGTGAATGCCTGCAAGAGACAGATTACAAGTTTAGTCGGGTGAATGCCTGCAAGACACAGATTACACATTTCAGTCGGATTCCAGTACAGTTACATATTGAAAAGCAAAAATAAAAACACTTGACAAGTCAGGCCAGACCTCTCCAGGAGGATGTTCAACATCGAATGGCAAGATCCGTTTTCCGCGTGGGTTGTCCTTATTCCCAGTGATGCTCCGAAGCCACTGCGCCACCGTCTCCTCTCCGACCTCCTCCGGGTGTGTCCGAGCGGTGTCTTTGGTCCTAAGTACGTCCACATGGGGTGATCGTGGGCTTGCAAGGGCTGGATGCGTCGACTGAGAAACACCTCCAGCAGATCCATGCCAGTCACTCCGCCCTTGATCAGCGCCACGACTGCTTCAAGCAAGATGGACACCTCACCCTTCTCATGTTTTTCTACAGTCAACGAGCGAGGGGCATGGATCTCTCCAGAGAAAAAGGAGGATGACCAGTTGGCTGACCAGTAGTCGGGACATATTTACAATAGAACCAGGTCAACTGCCACCCTCTATAAGATTCAGAAAAGGTCATAGGAGGAAAAGAGCTCCTACCCCTCATCTAAATTCCGAACCCCCCACACGTTTGGATCACGTGCGTCTTCTCATCAGTCGGATTAGCTTTCTTCACCGACTGAGATCGGCAAGTGAAAATAAGCTTGAATAATCCTGAGTGTGGCTGACACCCCAAGAAATTCTCAGACATCGAAACGTATGCAGAAAGATAAGAGATGGTTTTGGGAGGAAAATGGTGGATCTGAGCACCAAAGAAGTTCAAGAAACCTCAGAAGAACGGGTGAAGAGGCAAAGAGAAACCTCGATCGACGTGTGTTGTGAGGAGAACGTGTTCGCCCTCGCGCATCGCGCGGGCTCGAACTACCCCTCTGGAAACCTCCAAGACCCCTCGCAATCAGGCCCTCGGTGGCGAGATTCACTAGATCCTCCTCCGTGACAGTGGAGGGGATCCAATCCCCCTGGATCCAACCAGGCAGATGAGCAGACTGCGAGGTCGACCCTTTCGCCGCCATCTTGCCCTTAGCCACCGTCTTCTTTCCGCGCTCCAGAGCCACAGTCTTGTCCTTCGCCATTAATGCGGAGCTCGAGAGGAGTGGGTGGACAGGCGTGGCGCTGGGCGAAGACGAGGTGGAGAAGCAGAGAGGAAAGAGGCGAATGGAGAACATAGTACCACGCATCGTCAGCAGCGCCTTTTATGGCTACACATCCGAGTGACTGCCCCGTGGGCCCGTGCGATCCTAGTGCATCCCGCAACCGGTGCAGGCCTGATACGTGGCAGAAAAGGCAGCACGAGTATCGAGGAGTCCCTATCCACCCGCGCCACATACCGCGCCGCGCCCCATCCCGCACACTTCTCCAAAATTCGAATTCCATGAAATCTGGACACCGCAAAGCAGTCGACCACCCCAGAGATACCCAAATCCAATCTGCTCAGAGTCGTGTTGCGTATTTCACTCAGAACTTCCGGAACCCAGAATCGATCAAGGCCACTGATGAAGGATTAAATGTCAAGCTTATTGCCAGGCACTCCTGAGGAAGTGTCTCCAGGGCACTCAGTCGGGCCGAAGACAACTTCAACCCTTCTTCACTCGACCCTCAATCCATTTGGGGGCTAATGACAGTGAAATGTACCTAGGGTAGGGTCTTAGGCCTGACCTATATGCCCTTCCCAAGGACTTGGCACAAGAGGCCAAGGACTACAAAGTTAATAGGAGATACCGACTGAAATCCTCTGGAAGTGCAACCCACCCGACAGATGATTCCACTCGGATACCCCAATTCCACTCGACCATCGTCATCTCACTCGAAAGACAAGAATCCACTAGGATTATAGAATACCTAGAGTCGCCCCAGTATGGCAACGGTCAAGCATTCACTCCGCCGTCATAAAGACCATTTAATGCAGGCGTTACCAGTAACGTTCAGGACTTAACTCTCATTGAACCCTTTGTGTAATGGAGGGCAGCCAGGGGTCGGCGCACTCTATATAAGCCACCCCTCCCTCCTGGCACAAGGGTTCGCACCCGCTGTAACTATTTCCACACTTCAATCAACAAGCCTCCATGACACCAAGATGTAGGGCTGTTACCTCCTCCGAGAGGGGCCTAAACTCGTAAACTTGTGTGTACAACCTCGCTGTAGCTAGGACTCTACCCTCTCCTACGTACCCCCTAGTTCTACTGTCAGACTCATTCCCACAACAAAGAAAGCCTCCATCCACTCCATAATTTTTGATGCAAAGTAATAATGTAGAAATACTTCAAAATTATACTGCAAAACTGTCACTTGTGGCGTAAAAAGGAGACATGCTACCCTGACGAGTTACTAGCAAGGGCATCATTGACACTTAACTACAAACACCCTATCACCCATTTTACATTCAGTACAGAGTGACTAACTACTCCCACCGTTCCAAAATGGATGACTCTTTGAGTCATCTATTTTGGAACGGAGGGAGTACCTAATAAGAATATAATTGACCTACTGGACTATAATAGGCAATAGTGATAATAGGTCAACCATGAAAGAAGTTTTAGTCCTACAATGTTGGTCGCGTGATAGCGCTATCGAAAA
The DNA here is from genome assembly GCA_021437245.1 of Aegilops speltoides. Taxonomy (NCBI): domain Eukaryota; kingdom Viridiplantae; phylum Streptophyta; class Magnoliopsida; order Poales; family Poaceae; genus Aegilops; species Aegilops speltoides. Next base: position 57,432,122 of record CM038146.1, read on the forward strand.
GCGATTAAAAATTTAATTCTACTAAGATTTTAATGTAATTAGAATGCTACAAAAATTAAACACATGTAAAGTCGAACAACAAGGAGAAATTGTCGCAGATTACTATTCACAGCAAAATTTCTCATTCTTACAAGTAGATGCATAGAACAGATTTCGATTTGAAATATTAGACATGATTGAGACGGTAGTAACACAATGCCTTATTGCAGCACTATACTTCCTCTCGGTCAACCATTTATGTCTACTCTTTTCGTATTGGCGTTTGAGTTGCAGAATCGTGAGTTTGATCCTTTTGGTAAGGAACATGCAGAGACTAGAAAAGTACTACCTCCGTTCCTAAATATAAGTCCTTTTAGACATATCAAATGGACTACAGCATAAGGATGTATGTAGACATAATTTAGAATGTAGATTCACTCCTTTTGCTCCGTATATAGTCATTTGTTGGAATCTCTAGAAAGACTTATATTTGGGGACGGAGGGAGTAGAAATTAAGTTACATGGATACCTAATCTGCATATAGCAAGCCCCAAGTCCCTTGCTATTGCTAAAAATTCCATCTCATCAATTTCAAACAAAGGCACAAGAAGATCTAGGCCCCTAGCTAAAACGTGCACATAGCTCAAACAAACTCTGAATGTGAAGTTTGTACCGTACTATATGTAAATTGTCTAGAGTGCAGAGCTACAAAAGATTACTTACCACAATTGTGTATTCTTGTTTTGGACCCCTGACTTATACGACCATTTCTTGTACCAGGTACGGATAGTTCCAATAGGTCGTCAATAAATCACTGTACATAAGTTAAAAAAAATGACACGCTACTGCTCCTTGATCGCGCCCTTGTCACTGATATAGAACTTCCTCATTGTGCTCTTCACATGGAATTTCTATTTCAAGCCAAGCAAAACAATCAATGGTCAAGATGGAGATAATCTTCAATCTAACATGAAGAGAAATGACAGTCCATGTTTGTAAGTTTAAGTGTGCAGCAGTAGGAAAAGTAATTCACTAATTCCAGCAATATATGAGCATATATTTAACGTCTTCTTTTTTTGAAATGGAGGATGACCCCCGGCCTCTGCATCTCGGAGATGCATGCAACCACTCTATTAATTATTCACAAATACCTTACAAAGTAATATATCAATATGTCTGAAGCCGCCATCTGAAGGGGTGCAGAAAGTGTGAGCCAAGTAACCAGACCTCTCACCTAAGCCTAACATCTACAGCCGGAGACCTCAACCAAGCCACATACTAGGTCTGGGGCACAAACCGGTCCGATGGACTCTTATAGGTCAACGCCGTCGTCTTCCATTGATCCATCGTCAGAGCAAATAAAGACACGTCGACCCAGCCAGGCCGGACGCCACAATGGCGCCAGACAACACCTCCTCCCTACGCGTGTCCATCACACATCCGTCGCCGAGGCCCTGCCGTGCCACGCCGCAGAGACTTCACGCCGTCGATGCGTCACGTGGAGCGCCACTCCACCGCAGATCACACCCACTACTCCCTCAAGCCTATGCATACCTCCAAAAATAAAGCCCCCAAGAGGGATATGGCACAAGAGTGCCACCGTCATCTGATCAACGTATCTAGGGTTTCCCACGAAGATGGCAGATAGGTGTCTAGAGCTTCTCCATGATGATGCCTTCAAGAAGGGAAGGCTGGAGAAAACACTGCCATCGCCAGCCTTGGCAATAAGCCAAGAGTGGGGTTTTTACTCGAATCCGTTGGGAACCTCCATACAGGCTCGTGTGCACGGGACCGCCACCGATCACCGCCGTCGCGCATGGAGCTGGCTGCACTGGTCATATCTGATCTGACCAGAGGCCGAACCACACGTACAAATAATATATCCACCAGGCCGGCAGGCCCTCCAGGACACCGCCGCCAAACCTAGATCCGACCGTCCGCCGAACCGCCCGCCGCCAAGCTACGTCTCCATAGACTAGGGCCACACCCCACGCCAAGCGGCGGGAGAGAAGGAGATACCCCTGCCGAAGCCACTACTAGGAAAAGGCCTGCTAGTGGTGCACCTGTTTTGCCTACTAATGGCACACTACAGGTGCGCCACTAGCATCACGCCATTAGAATTTTTTACTAATGGCGCACCAGGCAGTGCGCCATTAGTGTAGCCCACGGTGCGCCATTACTATCTGACTTAGTAATGGCGCACCACATAGAAGTGCGACATTAGTAACAATTTTTTTTCAAATATGTTTTTAGAATATTTTTTCGTTTTTTCTTAATCACGGGTCACTATGGCTTAATCTCGGGTCAATATGCTTAATCTCAAGTCCAACACCACCTCACTTAACAGGCACTTGTTGATATATCTATCATATCAATCCTATTAAACCTTGTTGATATCTAGGACTTTGTTCATGTTCATGAGTATGATGAAATTTTGAAAAATATTTCAATCTTCCCGGTCATATTACGTATCATTATTTTTTTTTTAAATCCCCCCAAAAAAATTCGTAACCAACTTTTTTTTGTTACTAGTGGCGCACCTAGCAAACGGTGCGCCACTAGTAAGTTTGAATTTTTTTGATTTTTTTTGCCTCTAGATCTTGAAAGCCCTGTAACTTTTTTTGTTAGGTTTTTGAGGATTTTGAAAATGTTTAACGGGGTTCCCCCAGTTAAATTCGGATGTAACTTTTCGAGTAGATGATTTTTCATATAAAAAACTTTTTAATCCGAGTTCGTATGCAAAAGTTATGCCCATTTTACAAATTCCAGAGAGATTTTGCAAATAAAGTTGAAATTCATATTTGTAAATTTTCCCAACAACTAGACCACATATCACATGGGAAACTTATTTTCTTTTATTTTTTTGACATTTCCATCATTTTCTTATATTTTTTTAAAACTGAAAAGGCAGTCTCACGCGGGGGTGCATTCGGTGGAATTTTGGACCAAGTTAGTAATGGCGCACTGTAGGAGTGATGCGCCATTACTAGTTTTGAAAAAAAATAAAAAAAATTGTTACTAATGACGCATCGTGGATGTGGTGCTATTAGTATTTGGACACTGATGGCATCATTAGTATATAGTAGTGACGCACCACATGCCTGGTGCGCCATTAGTGTCCATACCATCTATAGCCCTTTTCCTAGTAGTGAGCCATCTGTTCCGGGCTTTGCCTGGCGGCATCACGTGGCAGCGACGGGAGGAGAGGAGGGAGTAGATCGGGGCTTGGCGACGGCTAGGGTAGCAGGCCGCCCAAGTCGTCCGGTGTGTGAGCGATGTGGGGTCGCCGGAGTTCAGTAGCAAAGAATCAGACTTGAATGTAACATTGATTGGTATTGTTTGAGTATGATTAGCGGGACCGGGGTAGATGTGGATTAGTACCGCGCATGTGCAAGCGCCTATATATATCCGTCACACCTTCGTATGCATTCTTCTCGTGGTGGCATTGCATGCATTTGATATGGCTGGGAGTGGTGAAAGCAAATAAGCGACTCTGGGGAGGGAAGGGTGACTGGGAGGCCATAGAGTTGGCCATGACGTGCTGGGCATGGGATGCTCTCGGAAAGGAACTGTCACTAGTAACATCTCATTTTCGACCACTGTCTATCACATATCGGTGCCTTATCTTGAGATGATTTACCACAGTATCCTCTCATTTTGAATAATTCAATCTAAATCGTGCCTATCTGCTCAGTTGTAGAAATGCTTGCAATGAAGTGCCTGCCTCCAGCCCTCTAACTTGCAAAGTAACCATTGAAGACAGCACAACAAACTGAATCACGCCCAATTCCTTTCGCCAGGCTACATCCTCTGGCTTATCTTGATAGCGACGAGCTAATCAGCCGTGCGAGACACATCCTAAAATAAAATCCTTCAGCGCTCGCTGCCGTCTCCATTGCTTCAGCGTTAGGAATTTGAGGGTACACAATTGATGAATAGAGTTCGGAAATAATCGAACAAGTGCTTGTAAGTTGTTCTGAATGGAAATTCACACTGAAATTGTATTTTATCCCCTTGTTTGTCTGCGAAATTTCGGTGAACCATACATAATCTAATGTTACTCTAAGGCTCTACGTGTGGCGCGGCTGGAGGGGCTGATTCTTTCCAGACATCGGCTGGCTGGATTGTTATTTTCGTTGAATGCAAGTTTGATTGATTCAAAAAAAAAACGCATTTGATTGATGTTGGTTGAGTATGATAATTGAATCCCAGATGGGTTACTATCACGCATGTGTGAGCGCCTCTATATATGTGACGCCTCCATATAGTTTGTTTTCCACCTTGCCTGCATTGCATGCATTGATGTTTTTGGTGTCCATGCATGACAAGTTCTCCGGAGACCGTTCGGGTATGAGGGAAGGCCCCATGCATGCGTATTGCAACTGATTTTTCTACAATTTTTGTGTCGCTTATAGTCTCGTAACGTTCAAATGCATGTTTCCGTTTATTTTTTGAAGTTTTATTGCACGACTAACATCAAATTAAACATAAGGATATTTATTTTTCAGATAAACTATTCCGAGTTCATTTATAACTCAAGATATTTTACATAATTGTAAACATAACCGAGCACTGCTCTTACATAACTTGGAACGAAATTTAAATCTAAACCCTAAAACTAGACTACTCGTCGTCGCTGGCTCCGGTGAGGTCGACGACCGGCGCCATATCGCCGGCCTCTCCTTCGCCGCCGTTGCCGCCGCCGTCGTCGTCGTCGTCGCTGAAGTCCCACCAGTTGTCTCCCCGCGCCTGCTGCTCCTGCACCGCCGCTATGGCCGCCAGCCGCTCTCGCTCCTCGCGAGTGGCCGCCGCCGTTGCCTCCTCTGCCGACCGGGCCAGCACCGCAAGTAGCCCCGGCGTGTCATAGGGGTCTCCGTCTTGCGCGAGGGCGGCCTGCGCCAACGGGATCTCGACCAGCGCCGGGGCAGGGAGCTCCTACTGTGCCGGGGCAGTTGGGCGGCTGGAGGTGGGTCGTGGCGGCGGCGACCACGGGAAGAGCCGTCCTCGCCGGGAAGGGACTAGCCCGGGGCGAGCCATCGGTGGCGCGCGCCACGAGGGGGAAGGCGGGCGCCCGACGCGGCGGCTGGCAGCACGCGACATCGGTGCGTGGGAAAGCGGCGGCGCGTGGCGTGTGAAGGCGCGAGGACGGCAGGCGCGGTAGCTGTGGCATGTGAAGGCGCGAGGACGGCAGGCGCGACAACGGTGGCCTGTGCAGGCGCGAGGACGGCAGGCGCGGCCACAGTGGCGTGTGAAGGCGCGAGGACAGCAGGCGCGGCAGGCGAGACATCCGTAGAGTCTGAAGGTGGTCGGGCGGTCACCGCAGCGGCGACAGCCAAGCGGTCGCGTCAACTGCCGCCCAAGGCGGAAGGCGGGCGGCAGGCGGCCGGCCGCCGCACGCGCGGAAGTGGAGGGCGCGGCCTACGAGGGCAGCAAGCGGGGTGGCAGGTGATCGGCTGCGAGCAGTCGGCGCCTGCATGCACGCCGCAATTACTGCAAGCAGTTAACTGCGCCACGATACGGTCCTCCACGCTACTTCTACACGTACGCTCCCACCGGTCAGCGCCGACTTTTTAAAATAAAACACGCCCTGCATCTGATATACTAGGCCCATGGATGCTAACTGCTCGGCTCGGCTCACGTCCTCACGGCTGCCAAGCGGCTCGGCTCGTCCCGCAGCCCCGTATAAACAGGCGCGCGGGGGTAACAGCGTGGACGCGCGGGGGGTTAATTTTTTTTACATAAGACGATCGTGCCCCTAGCAGCGAAGGGGTATGGGCGAATCTCAGCCCTTGATGTGTTTAAGTGGGTGTACCGAAGCAGATGTGTTCAAGCTTTCATTATTCCGTCCACTAGTGCATACTGAATTTTTTGCTTGCAGGAAACGACACTTAACTGTACTCTGCATCCATCTAGCTTTCATTTTTCTGACCACTATCTTGCTGCCACTGCCCGTGTCAGTGGAGTACGTGCAATATGATGATGCAAGCCCGCAATACACTAGTAGAAAAGGGGGCAATGGTCCAGGCCAGGTCAGCCCATAGTCCCGGTTCAATCCAGAACCGGGACCAATGGGGGCATTGGACCCGGTTCATGAGCCCCGGGAGCCGATCGGGCCACGTGGGCCATTGGTCCCCGTTCGTCTGGATCTTTTGGTCCCGGTTGGTGGGACGAACCGGGACCAATGTGCCTCGCTCCTAGCCCACCACCATTGGTCCCGGTTCGTGGCCTGAACCAGGACCAAAGGCTGCCCATTAGTCCCGGTTCTTGCCACGAACCGGGACCAATTAATTGCATATACCCCTCGCCCGCGAGCAGAGCACTCCCACTGCTCTGTTTTTTGTGGCTGGCGAGGGGAGAGCTTTGTGGTGCTCTAGCTCACCTCTTATGCACACGAGGTGTTCGATGGAATGCCCGAGACACACTACTTAAGCTTTCTCCTCTCCAAGCTCGACCTCCAAGCTCCATTTTCCTCAATATTTGTCTAGGTTTAGCGGTCCGTCACGTCCCGTCCCCGTCTTCACCGCCGTCGATCGCCCGCGCCGATCTCATCGTCGGCACCACCGTGGTGAGCCTCTTGTTCTTATCTACTTTCTGAAAGCAAAAAAAATTCTTACTTGTATGTTTATACAGATACATGTATAATTTTCTTAATTTTATTATGGCATCTTATATAGTGCGATGGTTTTGGTATCCGCCCCCGTCGGCCCTCGTCCTGTCTATGATACGGATGTGGTATATATTATCTTTTCATAACTATTGGTTCATCTATTGTTTATGACAACTATGCCGACCAACGTGACATAGATTTTATTTATCTAGGAGGTTGTTGAACCGGAAATTCCAACCGACCCTATTGTCGATAGGTTAAATTTAGTTGAAGAAGAAAACAATTTCTTGAAGGAAAAAATTAGAAAAATTAAGGAGGAGAAGATGATATTGGAGTTGCATGTTGCGCATGTCATCGATGATCACAAGATAAAGATGGATGCAATGCGCTTGAAGATTAGAAAGATTAAAACATATGCCATTCATACCGAGGCTTGGTGTCATTATGCCGTTGGATCAGTTGTTACATTGGTTGCGATTATGATCGCATTTGTTTTCGCATTGAAATGTTTTACATAGTTTCAATGTATGGTTTAACTAATTTAGATGTTGTGCAGAGCTTTATGTTGTTAGATGAGAACTATGTATGTACTACGGTTTTAATGTGATGAAGAACTTCTATTAATTTGGTCACTTAATTATCTATTCATGATGTTCTGTAATGATTTTTGACACACTTAATTATATATAATGCACGCAGATGAACCGGCAATGGATGTACGGTTCAAGACACACCTCCGAGTACATTAAGGGCATGCATGATTTTCTCGAAGTGGCTGAGGCAAACAAGCAGAATGGTTTTATGTGTTGTCCATGCCCTATATGTGGGAATATGAGGTCTTACTCTAACCGGAAAATCCTTCACACCCACCTGCTTTACAAGGGTTTCATGCCACACTATAACGTTTGGACGAGGCACGGAGAAATAGGGGTTATGACGGAAGACGGCGAAGAAGAAGATTACGATGACAACTATGTGCCCCCTGAATACGGCGATGCTACTGAACATCAAGAGGAACCAGACGATGTGCACGATGATGCTGCAACGGGCGAAGCTGCTGAAGATCAAGAGGAACCAGACGATGTGCCCGATGATGATGATCTCCGCCGAGTCATTGTCGATGCAAGGACGCAATGCGAAAGTCAAAAGGAGAAGCTGGAGTTCGATCACATGTTAGAGGGCCACAAAAAAGGGTTGTAACCCAATTGCGAAGATGGAAACACAAAGCTCGATACCATACTGGAATTGCTGCAGTGGAAGGCAGAAAATGTTGTGCCTGACAAAGGATTTGAGAAGCTACTGAAAATATTGAAGAAGAAGCTTCCAAAGGATAACAAATTGCCCGACAGTACATACGCAGCAAAGAAGGTCATATGCCCTCTAGGATTGGAGGTGCGGAAGATACATGCATGCCCTAATGACTGCATCCTCTACTGCGGTGCATACAAGGATCTGAACGCATGCCCGGTATGCGGTGCATTACGGTATAAGATCAAACGAGATGACCCTGGTGATGTTGACGGCGATCCCCCCAGGAGGAGGGTTCCTGCGAAGGTGATGTGGTATGCTCCTATAATACCACGGTTGAAACGTCTGTTCAGAAATGGAGAGCATGCCAAGTTGATGCGATGGCACAGTGAGGACCGTAAAAAGGCGGAAGTTGAGAGCACCCACGACGGGTCGCAGATGGAGAAAAATCGAGAGAAAGTTGGGATGAGTTTGCAAGTGACCCAAGGGCGTATGGTTTGCTTTAAGCGCGGATGGCATTAATCCTTTCGGGGAGCAGAGCAGCAATCACAGCACCTGGCCCGTGACTCTATGTATGTATAACCTTCCTCCTTCGATGTGCATGAAGCGGAAGTTCATTATGATGCCCGTTCTCATCCAAGGCCCTAAGCAACCCGACAACGACATTGATGTGTACCTAAGGCCATTAGTTGAAGAACTTTTACAGCTGTGGAATGGAAACGGTGTACGTACGTGGGATGAGCACAAACACGAGGAATTTCACCTAAAGGCGTTGCTGTTCGTGACCATCAACGATTGGCCCGCTCTGAGTAAGCTTTCAGGACAGACAAACAAGGGATACCACACATGCACACACTGTTTACTTGACACCGATAGTATATACCTAGGAAGCTGCAGGAAGAATGTGTACCTGGGCCATCGTCGATTTCTTCCGACCAACCATCAATGTCAAAAGAAAGGCAAGCATTTCAAAGGCGAGGCAGATCACCGGAAGAAGCCCGCCATGCGTACTGGTGATCACGTACTTGCTATGGTCACTGATTTACACGTAATCTTTGGAAAGGGTCGGCGGAATAGCTGTTCGAGTATGACGTTGGGGACACGCACCCATGTGGAAGAAGAAATCTATATTTTGGGACCTACCCTACTGGAAAGACCTAGAGGTCCGCTCTTTGATCGACGTGATGCACGTGATGAAGAACCTTTGCATGAACCTGCTAGGCTTCTTGGGCGTGTATGGGAAGACAAAAGATACAGCTCAAGCACGGGAGGACCTGCAACGTTTACACGAAAAAGACGACATGCCTCCAAAGCAGTATGAAGGTCCTGCCAGCTATGCTCTTACCAAAGAAGAGAAGGAAATCTTCTTTGAATGCCTGCTTAGTATGAAGGTCCCGACTGGCTTCTCGTTGAATATAAAAGGAATAATAAATATGGAGAGAAAAAGTTTTAGAACCTAAAGTCTCATGACTGCCACGTGATTATGACGGAACTGCTTCCGATTGCATTGAGGGGGCTTCTACCGGAAAACGTCCGATTAGCCATTGTGAAGCTATGGGCATTCCTCAATGCAATCTCTCAGAAGGTGATCGATCCAGAAATCATACCAAGGCTAAGGAGTGATGTGGTGCAATGTCTTGTCAGTTTCGAGCTGGTGTTCCCATCATCCTTCTTCAATATCATGACGCACGTCCTAGTTCATCTAGTTGACGAGACTGTCATTCTGGGCCCCGTATTTCTACAAAATATGTACCCCTTTGAGAGGTTCATGGGAGTCCTACAAAAATACGTCCGTAACCGCGCTAGGCTAGAAGGAAGAACCTCCATGGGCCATCAAACAGAGCATGTCATCGGGTTTTGTGTTGACTTCATTCCTGGCCTTAAGAAGATAGGTCTCCCTAAATCGCGGTATGAGGGGAGACTGACTGGAAAAGGCACGCTTGGAAGGGACTCAATAATATGCAGGGATGGATATTCTTGGTCTCAAGCACACTACATAGTTCTGAGAACTCTACCTTGGTGACCCGTATGTCGATGAACCCAAGAACGATCTGCTCTCCAAACACCGGGAGCGGTCGACGATTGGATTACATGTGAACACATCAGGACTTTCAGTAGTTGGTTGGAAGCACGTCTCAGAGGTGACAACACTGTTTGTGATGAGCTGTACTTGTTGTCCAGGTGACCATCTTTGACTGTATTGATTTGGAAAGGACACGAGATAAATGGGAATACATTTTACACGATTGACCAAGATCAAAAGAGCACCAACCAAAACAACGGTGTCCGCTTTGATGCAACAACCGAGAGGGGAAAGGACACATATTATGGTTACATAGTGGACATATGGGAACTTGAGTACGGACATGATTTTAAGGTCCCTTTGTTTAAGTGCAAATGGTTCAATCTGTCAGGAGGCGGGGTACAGGTAGACCCATAGTACGGAATGACAATAGTGGATCTGAAAAATCTTGGGTACACTGACGAACCGTTCGTCCTAGCCAATGATGTGGGACAGGTTATCTATGTGAAGGACACGTCTACCAGACCGAGAAAGAGAAAAGATAAGGAAGCGAATACATCATACGATGAGCCAAAGCGCCACATAGTTTTTTTCAGGAAAAAGGGACATCGTGGGAGTGGAGGGCAAGACAGACATGTCTGAAGATTATGAAAAGTTTCATGAAATTCCTCCCTTCAAAGTCAAGGATGACCCCAGCATCCTGATAAACGATGAAGATTATCCATGGTTACGGCACAATAACCAAATGACACAAGCGAAGAAAAATTGAAGACTTTCTCCCGCAACTATTATGATGATACCATGCCAACTTTGTAACAAACTAGTATGATACCATTATCCGTTTTATACATGCACATGCTATATGGGTGAATTTATGATACCATGCCAACTTTCAACTTTTTCAGAGTTCATTTGAAATGCTTTAATGTCTTATGGTTCGGCCCTCGTAATAATTAAAATAGGCAACAATAAGTATTTTGTTGTAAGTAGAAACAAAATAAAATAAATAAAGCAAGAAAGAAAACAAAAAAACAAAAAAAGGTTTTTCAAATTTGAAAACTAATGGCACTAACAGAAAGTTTATAATTTTTCTAAACTAAAAGCAAAAAAGAATTAAAAAATAAAACAAAAACAAAAGAAAATAAATAATGCAGAAAACAAAACAAAAAAAAGGAAAATAATTAAAAATAGCAACAATAAGTATTTTGTTATAAGTAGAAACAAAATAAAATAAATAAAGCAAGAAAGAAAACAAAAAAAACAAAAAAATTGTTTTCAAATTTGAAAACTAATGGCACTAATAGAAAGTTTATAATTTTCCTCAAACTAAAAGCAAAAAGAATTAAAAAATAAAGCAAAAAACAAAAGAAAATAAATAATGCAGAAAACAAAACAAAAACTGAAAAAAAAATAAAAATAGCAACAATAAGTAAGGAAAACAAAAAAACAAAAAAATGCCTCCTATTGGGCCCCCACGGCCTGAATACGACTAGAAACCCTACCATGGGCCAGGATTCAGGCCCGCAGTAGGCCCAGAAGGCCCATCAGGCAAAGCAGTAGCAAGTAGGCCTGCAAGCCTACGGTGGAGAGGAGCTCGAGAGGGGTGCCGCAGTGGGGCTTATAAACCACTGCGCGCCCCTCTCAACTAGCGAGGTGGGACTAAACTTTGGACCCGACGCAGGGCAAAGACAGGGCCTTTGGTCCCGATTGGTGTAGGCAGGACTAAAGGGGGCATTGGTACGGTTGGTGCCACCAACGGGACTAAAATCGGCGATCCGGCCCTTTGGGCTGCTGAAAAGAGGCCTTTGGTCGGTTGGTGGCACCAACCGACTAAAGTGCATTAGTCGGTTGGTGCCACCAAGGGACTAAAGACTTTGCTATATAAGCAGCACTTAGCAGTTTCTGGCCAAATCGCCCACTTCTCCCCCGACGCCCCCTACTCCTCGTCGCCATCGCTGCCCAATGCCCCTGCTCCACCTTGGCGTCGCCGCCGCCACTGACGCCGTTAGGCTGCTCGCCTTCACCGTCGCCGCCGCCCCCTGTGAGCACAGCACTGCTCCGCGCCCCTCCCGTCCGTGCCCTGCGCGGCCACCGCACCTCCGCCCCTGCCTGGCCGGCGCGCGCCAGCGTATCCTCTGTGACCGCCGCGCCGCCGCCTACCTACTGCTCGGCTGGGCGCGCCGCCTGCCCCTGATGCCACCAGCGCCATGCCCGCCGCCCCTGGCTTGCATTTTCCTCCATAGCAATTTCCATAGCATTTTTGCATTTTTTTTGTGTATATGTGTTTGTATGTGTATATATGTGTACATGTTCATAGTATTTTTTTTCATAAATGTATTTTTTTTGTTCATTGCATTTTTTCATATATATATAATATATATATTTATGTGGTAGCTATATATATGATGAATGGATGTGGCTATATATGTATGTATGAATATAATGTTCATAGCATTTTTTTGTTTATATATGTTTTTCATATATGTATTAATTTTTATTTAGGTTGTTAGTAGATATCGATTTTAGGTTAGTGCATTTTAGGTTAGTGTAGAGGAGAAAGAAAAATAAGGAAAAGGAAGAAAAGAGGAAGAAGAAAGAAGGAAGAAGAAGAAGAAAAAGAATGAGAGGAAAAAGGAAAATAAGAAGAGGAAGAAAGGAGAAGAAGAGGAGAGGAAGAAGAGGAGAAATAAATAAGAAGAGAAAAAAAGAAGAAAAAGAAGAGGAGAAGAATATAGGAATAGAGGTGAAGAAGAAAAAATAGAAATTTCTATTTTTCTTTTTTTTCTTCTTTTTTCTTCTTCTTCTTCCTTCTTCCTTTTCCTCTTTTCTTCCTTTTCTTAATTATTTTTCTTTCTTGAGGAGAATAAGAAAATAAGAGGAGAAGAAGAATGAAAGGAATAGAGGAGAAAGAAGAAACTTCAACACGAGGGGGTACCGATACCCCCTCCCCGATAACATTATTTTCCCATGTATATGTATGTCGCGTCGTTGTCGATATAACCCCCTCGAGATAACTTCGACATGAGGGGCGTTCGATATATATACCCCCTCTCGACCGTGATAACTTATACAACGGCAGCACCCCCCTCGGCCCTCTTGCTCGACCAAAACTTTCGAGGACAACCAAACCCTAGAGAGAAAACGATGTTGGTCTCCTACCCCCTCCCGTCGCGCCCCTACCCGACAAATTAACTCTCTCGAGGCCACTCAAATTTACCAACTTAAAAGAGAGTTGTCATCAAGGCCACCCCAAACCCTTGAAGTGTTGTGTCGAGGCGACCCCAAACCCTAGAGAACCAGCGTCGAGGCCAATAACATGAGTCCTTATTGTGATTAGCTAGCTAGTTCTACGTTTGCCACTATATATATATATATATATATATATATATATATATATATATATATATATATATATCCATCTGTACCATGTTTGAATAATAATTGACATGTTGTAAATATTTGCAGAAACTATGGAGCACTTCCGAGACGAAGCAACAGAAGCGATGTTGGGGGACATAATCGCAAAAGGAAGTGATGAAGTTGCGTCATTTCTCAACAACACCAATGGTCAGGAAGGACTGGGTGAAGAAGAGGGCTATGTTCATGATGGCTTCGGCCCATTAATGCCAGTAAAAGAAGAGGCTATGTTCATGATGGCTCCGGTGACACAATGGAGGTACAAGAAGGAGACCGTGCTGACTGCTCCGGTGACCGAACCGAGTCCGGCTAGGTATATATATATATATTATTTAAGCCCATGCTGACTAGCTAGTTAATTGATGCATCCATTGTTTTGGTATATGTACACATATTAATTAATCTCGTCTTTCTTCATTTAAATTTCTAGCCCTCCGGATCGAGCACAACTTCGGCAAGGAGATGAGGCCCGAAGAAAAAGTTGAGCTCGGATGAAAAGTTTGAGATCATAGAAATCGTGCCCGACGGTGAACCGATTGAACCCATCTGGACAAAGCGCGCATTTTACGCTTTCGGTCACGGGGTTCTTGTTAGGGACAAGATCGATCAGCATCCAAACAATGGTATAAGCCTAAGGAGGAAGACCCTGAGGTGTCTTATGTCAATGATATGCAGAAAGAAGATCTTTGGACTCAGCTGAAGGCAAATTTCACCCTACCACCAGAGGAGGATCCGGAGAAGCCAGCTAAAGAGCAATTAATCAAGTCTTTTGCTCTTAAGAAGATGGCAACCCTATTCAGGAGGTGGAGGAAAGAGCTGAACAAGTTTGTCGACAAAGAAGAGACACCAGAATTCATCGGCAAATATGAGAAGATCAAAGATCACTGGCCCGCATTTGTGGCCCACAAGACATCGGAAAAGAGTAAGAAGATGTCGGCGACAAACAAGCAAAATGCTGCGAAGAAGAAGTTTCACCATCGCACGGGGTCAGGTGGCTACCTCAAAGCCCGGCCTAAGTGGTCCGTGCAAGGTTGGTTTTCCGGACGCAGGGGGTTACAAAACCCACGAGAGGAGAAAGAAACTGGAGCAGGGCTAACTGCAGGCGCTGCACGAAAGGGTAATGGGGCTAGAGGAACAAGAAGAGGAACCAGAAGCAGCAGATCACAGCAAAGGACCTGCCGAAGCTTCCCATGAAGCTACCCCGCCATCTCAGCGGAGAAGCAGCATGGCTTCCACCGAGCTGCTTCAGCCGGAGCATGTCTTGACGGCTCCTGCCAGCTATCCCGTGGATGCTATCTCGGAGTCTCAAAATTGCCACATTATGACGCGATGGATGAACTTGAAGGTCAAGGGGGCTGTTGGCTCTGTTTAGCCTACTGGACCCGGCGCAACTTATCACTGCCGGGCGATTCCAGAAGAATATGCTAGGGTGATGGTGGATGAAATAACGGAGGGATTTGAGGACCTCCTGCTTGTCCACCCTACCGGTGAAGGGGAGACTAGGTTGGGTTCTGCTCTGAAGACTCCATGCCTATGGCGGAAGGAGCTCATCAACCTTCCGAACTGGACGCCTCCGCCTCCTCCTCCTCCTCCGGCAAGTCAGGGCACTCCGCCTCCTCCACAGCCTCCTCCTCTGGCGAGTGACGATCAGGGCACGCATGGCGGCACTCCGCCTCCTTCTCCGGCGCGTGGTGGTACTCCGCCTCCTTCTCCGCCTGCACCGGCGCTCCCGAGCAGCCAGCAGCCTCCTACTTCTCCGCCTCGCCAGCAAGGGCGGAAGAGACCCACCGCCGCCCCGGCTGCTCCGGCGCGTCGTAGTCCTTCTCCTCTGCCTCGTAAGCAAGAAAGAAAGAAGACAGATGCCGCAGCCGCTCCGTCTGCTCCGGCATCTAGCAGCACAACCAGAGGCGGGAGGCAATACAGATACTGTCCACCTCTCAAGCCTCTAGAGAAGTTACCGTACGATTGGACCGAGGAGGAAAACAATAAGATTGTGCGGACCCACGTGCAGGAGTTCTTTGAAGGGGTGAAAGCAAAGAGACATCCACCTCCGGAGGAGAAGGTAGATCCGGTGAAAGCAAAGCGCACTCTCGATGCCCTGAGGAAACCGGCAAAGTCTCCGCCGAGAACCAACTATGAGCGCATTACTGAACAGACATATCTCCAAGCGGAGCAGTCGGGAAGTACTGTCATACATCAAGGGTCAAGAGAATGAGCAGCTATGAAAAAAATTGACCAGCTCGGCGAACAAGCAAACCAATCGTGCCCCCCGCTCAATGTGTCTAGCGGCAACATCGTCACTAATGCTCAGGGGATGGTGGCCGGTTATGGCAATCTACAATATTACCTGCCTGACGATCAACTTCCTAATTTCATGGAGGTGGACGAACACAGATACGAGTACGGGAAGCCTCTCGTCAAAGATGAAAAATCTCTAACAACGATGATGCGAAGATTCCATACTTGGTAGATGAAAACCTGCAGAGAGTCTGGGGGGACGAATAGTTTGTATCTGAACATTAAAGAGGAGCACGACCTCATTGGAACTGATCTGTTGTGTGTTCCATTTGAGGAGTTCTTCGCGTTCTTCAATCAAAAGGCCCTCGATAAATTAACGGTCTTTTGCTACTGCATGTAAGTACTATTTCTGTCATTAAGTCTCTATATATAGCTCGGCTCTTTCATTGCATGTATTTATAATTAATTATCCTTAATATATTATGCAGATTGAAGATCGTTGAGTGCAAGAAACAAGAAATTTATGATATTGGGTTCATTTACACAAATATCATAGATGAATTTCTGGTTAAAAAGCACGTCAAAGAGGCCGAGGACAACTTGCTACGATCGTTGATAAAAAATCAAAAAAAGATACCATACTCTTTCCTTACAACGGCAAATGTGTGTTACTGTCGTGTGCATATTCGGTTTCCCTTATTACTCGAGCGAGGTTATGGTAATGTAATTGATGAGTTATGCATGCGTGCGCAGGTACCACTATGTTCTTCTGGAGATTAAGCTTGAGCGGGGACTAGTAATCGTCTTAGACTCGAGACGTAAAGATCTCGAAACCTATGCAGACATGACTGAAATGCTCAACAAGTAAGTTCAATCGATCATTATCGCACCATATCGGCAACTTTTTGTTCATTTCCTGATATCTCAAGTAATAATAATTATTTTCTTTGTTTTGCAGAGTTTGGAAACAGTTCACCGCAGAAGCTCCGGGACTACCGAAGGAGCTGCGATATACATACCCTAAAGTAAGTACTACTGGCTAGCTAGTTGCGCACATCTCCCATTGATTCTATAGCTATACTTTCATCAATGCCATTTATAATGCTACATTAACAGTTTGATTGGCCTCTATTTCTCGTAAAGTGCTTGTGGAACGAGGGAATGATTTCTGTGGATACTACATGTGCGAGTTCGTCCACAACGCGACTTTGAAAAACAAGCAGGGCTACTCTCAAAGACAATATGAAGTGCGTAAGCAATAATATTCACAAATTCATTTTATTACACGATCATTTCTGTTGAGTTTCATTAATATATATATATTAATTAACCCCCTTCTTCAAATTAGACGTGGCAGATGCGGAATGAACTCCTAGAACCAGATCGCATGAAAGCAATTCAAGAGGAATTGGCGGCATTCTTTCTTGACCACGTCATCAATAAAGCAGGACAATACCATGTGGAAGTTGATATCAATTGCTAGGTAATTGTAATTAAGAGATCTTACATATTGTACATGTATGTAGCCAGTAACGTCGGATACGTGATACGAAAACTTGTTGTTCGATCAATCTCTCGGAGAAGGAGAGGTCGATCGATCACTTCTCTCGGTATGCATGACGAACTTCTGTACTCAATGGTTCTCTCGATCACTTATGTATATAGTACGTAGCGACCAAGCACGGACATAAGAGAGGACACTTCTCTCTATTAATTAGCTAGCTAACACAATATATGAAACACCTAAATTAACCGCCCAAAACCCCCAACCCCCCCTCCTTTCAAAAAAAAACCCCAGCCACTGGAATGCTGACGCGTGGATGCCTTTTGGTCCCGGTTGGTTCCACCAACCGGGACCAAAGCCCCCCCTGCCTGGGCTTGTTGCACCGGCCACATGGAGGACCATCTGTCCTGGTTCGTATTTGAACTGGGACTAAAGGGGGGAGGTATTAGTAACGACCCATTAGTCCCGGTTCATGAACCGGGACTAAAGGCCCTTACGAACCGGGACAAATGTCGTGTTTTCTACCAGTGATAGAAGCAGACTACTCAACATAAATAGTTCTTTCTATATGTCCCCGGCCACCAGCCGGCATTTGCACCACCTTGGAGAAGCAGAGGTGCCCCATGAACAACGCGCAATCACCCAAGCTACCCACCTCCTCCCACTCATATTCACGTGTGTCATCATCAACATTTGTGACTTGGACCACCTTAAAGAAAGGCTTGGAGTTTCGCAACCATTGACTCATAACTACCACCGCCAGCTTACCATTCAACTCGCATATGTATGAGGCTTCGTCCAAGAACCAACTCGTACAAATAGGATCACCGCCCCTTGGACGTCCATCGGGTAGGCGGCGGTAACTATCGGTGCACCATCTTCATTAATGCCAATGTCAAACGTGTACAAGGTCTTGCTATGTGTTAGGCCATAAAGCTCCCCAGGGTAGAATATGATGTCCCCAACCGGTTCCATGTCACATCCTTGTATGGTCCATCCGCCGTCCGGACAGCCAATCCTACACAGTGCGACCTTGCGCCCAGTTGTCATGGCGACGAGAATGCAGTCACCCGAAGTGGGAACCTTGGAAAAGATTATTTTCCACATGAAGTCTCGTTCATTGTGGTTGGTCAATAGAAAATTCCGCTGATTCTCGGACAACAAAGAAGAGATTCACAATCAGGAACATGGCCGATCCTTCTACAGCGCCCATCCATCCTCCGTCGTAGTAGGATCTTGATCTTTCAATCGCCGCGATCCATCCACCATTGTACGATCCGATGAACTGCATGTTGCACAGCTTGCTTGGGACTGGTACGTGGAGGAGCCCGCCTTCCTCAGGGCTGTAGATCAGGCGCTTCTCCGTGACCGTACCTTGCTCGACAGGTGGGAGGAGCAGCAGAGGGAGCGCCGGCGGTGTTGGATGCTGCGACACGGCAGCGCTCCACGAGTTCCAAACGGCGGTGAAGCGTACACGGCTGAGCGGGGAGGCGACTCTGCCGTGGACCATGCCGAGGAGGTCGTCGGGGAGATTTGACCAGTCAACTGCCAAAGGCGAGCACTGTTCTTGTTTCGTGGCCATGGTGCACGCGTCGACGTCCTCGCAGTTGCGGCCCGATCCATTGCTACGTATATGTATGTGGGTCAGTTATGAAACAATTATTTCAACGTCACGGACTCGATCGGGACGTCTCCGGCCGCATCTCGAGTTATCAAACAATTATGGAAACCCAATTCATACGATCTAGGCTCACTATACCGCATTGATCGGGACGCGATCTGATCTAGAGCTCCCTCCTAGAGCAATCCATCGAGACGCATCGACCATGGTAGTCGGCGGCGGCAGCCGCGGCGGCGATGCCCGGTCCCAGACGCAAGATGCAAGAGGGCGGTGGCAGAAGGCATCTTCCCTGCCGTTGGACGTGCTGGTGGACATTGCGGCGTGCACCGACCCGGCCACCTTCATTCGCTGTGCCACCACTTGTGTGGACATGCGCTGCCGCATCAAGGAATACATCAGCCTTCGTGGTCCCCTCCGCCTCCAGTACGGTGACTGCTTCGTGCTCCCCCTCCTGCGCGGCTAGCTGATCTACGAGTCCCACGACTAGTCCAAGCCCAAGGAGAAGTTGTTTCTGCTGGACACCAGCGCACCGGATGCCACCAATCTGTGCACATCAACTCGCAGAGGCTTTCCCCTCGCGTCGTGTGATGGTCTCGTGCTCGCCCGTGTGGGCGTGGCCAAAGAGCTCCGTGTGTGTGACCCGGCCACCGGCAGGAGCCTGACCTTGCCATCTGAACCGAAGTTTCATGGGTGGTCTGAGAAAAGTTATGTCTTGCTGGTTGGTGACTGTGATAAGGAGGCCACCTCTCTTGGCCGACATTTTCAAGTGGTCAAGGCATGTCCGGATATGTCCTAATATGGCGGCAACCTGCAGTTCCAGACCTTCTCGAAAGAGCATGGCGCGTGGGGTCTCTCCACCGAGACATGGCTTCCTAACCTAGAAAGCAGGTTTCAACGAAGTCTCGGCAAGGCCCTGGTCACCGGTGGCACTATGCACCGGCTGTGCCAGACTTACACTGAATCCTATGTCCTCAGGGTCCATGTCAAAGCAACAAAGGTGCTGGTGACGAAGCTCCCAAAAGGGTTCCCACATCACGGAGAACACCAAAAACTTCTAGCAACATCATTGGTTGGTGGGGATGTGCTCGTGCTTGTCGTCCACGACGATAAGATATCAGCTTGGGCACAACCGAAACATACAGCCATGCTGGAATTTAGTCTATATTGGACAGCCCAATAACTATTTCAGAAATTCCTAATAAATCCTAGAGGCGCACTTAGCCCATTTGTGCAAGGCAAGGGATACTACTAAAGTTTAGTCCCACATTGCTAGTCTAGTGGGAGTTGGACCTCCTTATAAGGGAGGTTCTTTCCCTACTTGTACGAGCATGAGAACAAGAGGGACATCCACGCGCGCTCCTCCTCCGCCGCCACGCCTCGCCTCGCCTCGTCACGACGCGCCGCGTCACGGGAGGTTCTTTCCCTACTTGTACGAGCATGAGAACAAGAGGGACATCCATGCGCGCTCCTCCTCCGCCGTCCGCCTCGCCGCGTCACGTCACGACGCGCCGCGTCGCGCCGCGGGTTGCGGGAATGAGCCGAGCCGATGTCTAAATTTTTGCCACGCACTACGGGTATGCGAAAGGTCACTCGGAAGCTGAAACATTTTTCTGTAGTGGACACTGAATCCGAACGGCGCGCCTCTTCGGCTGCTGTCTATTCGTTTCGTCTCCCGCATTCCCTTCAGCTCCCGACGCAACCTCTCACCTCCTTCTCTTGCGCCTATAAAAGAGAGGTCGCTCCTCTCAGAGAGACGCACCAGAATCTCTTCCTCCTCTCGCCACAAGTTCCTGAGCACTGCGCTGCTGTTGTCTTCCTCATCCCGGCTTGCGGCGTGCACCGCGAGTCGGGACAGTAGGCCTCCGGAACCGCACCTTTTGAGTTCTGTGACGGGAGAAGGGTGATAAGGTTTTGGGGCGCTCTCTGCGACTCTGGCTGCTTCATCACGGACGATCCGTCGCCGACGACTACTTCCCGACAGCGACTTCTTCCACGGCGTTGACAACCTCCTCGGCGACATGTCCGGCGAGGACACCGACCCCAAGTCCAGTGCTACTGCTGCTGCTGTCCCGTATGTCTTCTTCTTTCATCACATGTTCATCACATGTCCTGCCACAGTTACCTCTACTAGTACTTGCCCTACATATGTTAGATTCTACTTCATATATGCAACTAGTTCTACTGTCGGCTATACATATGTTAGGCTACGGTTCATATATGCAGAAGCTATTTACCTTCACTCTGTCAGAACGCATGACTTGCTTTATCTCTACTATTTTAGTCATGCTTTATCTAGTATTTCTGTTAATAAAATCATTTGGGAAATTGCTCATATTTCCAACAATCCAAAAACCTTATGATAGGCAATTTACCTCGAATGGTTTTGCTGCTTCCATGAGACCTCCTATGTTTGAGGGTATCCACTATAAGAGGTGGCGCGTGAGAGCAGTCTTATGGTTTCAAACCATGAGTTGCTATGACGCCACGCTTGGCAAACCTGAAGGAGAGCTTGATGCTCAACAAGCACAAGCTTTTCAGAAAATGGATACTCTGTTTAAGGCTGCTCTCTTGAGTGTTCTTGGAGAGAACATAGTTGATGCTTATGCGTCAATTGATAATGGAAAAGATATGTGGGATGCGATCGAGGCCAAGTTTGGGGTCTCGGATCGGCACCGAGCTGTACATCATGGAGCAATTCTATGATTACAGGATGACCAAGAGCGCTCCGTGGATGAGCAAGCTCATGAGATCTGATCGTTTGCTAGAGAACTTGAGCACTTGGGGTTATGCGCTACGGACAAGTTTGTTGCGGGGTATCATCACTAAGCTTCCTCCTTCATGGAGGAACTTTTCTACTCATGAAGCATAAGAGGCAGGAGTTTTCCGTCCGGATCTCATTGGCACTCTTGATGTGGAAGAAAAGGCGAGAGCAAAGGACACACGTGCTCGAGGGATTGAGGGAGGATCTAGTGCCAATGTGGTACAGAAGCAGAACTTCCAGCCCCACAAGTTCAAGAACAAGGGCAAGTTTGATGGTAAAGCAAAGTTTGATGGGAAGAACAAGGCTGTGCAACACACGAACTTCAAGAAGAAGAATGGCAAGAAGAAAGGTGCTTGTCATGTGTGTGTAGATCCTGATCATTGGGCTCCTAGTTGCCCCAATCGCTATGACAAGCGTCATCCTGGGAAAGGCGGCAAGACCGCTAATGTTGTTATCGGAGACATTGACATGAAGGATTTGGGTATGGTATATTTCCACTATTCTTTCAGTATGTCATTCTCCTGATTGGTTAATTGACACGGGTGCTAATGTGCATGTATGCGGTGATATTTCCATGTTTTTGTCTTATCAGACCGCAGGGACTTCAACCGTGCTGATGGGCAACGGTTCAAGTGCTTTTGTTCGTGGTGTTGGCACGGTCGATCTGAAGTTTACTTCGGGAAAGATCGTGCGGCTGAAGAACGTGCATTATGTCCCCTCCGTCAATAAAAATCTTGTTAGCGGATCTCTTCTGTGTAGAGATGGCTACAAGCTTGTCTTTGAGTCGAATAAATTTGTAATATCCAAGTATGGAACCTTTGTCGGTAAAGGCTATGAGTCAGGAGGCCTGTTTCGTTTATCCTTATCAGACGTTTGCAATAAAGTTGTTAATCATATTTGCAACAATAGTGAATCAAATGTGTGGCATTCACGACTTTGTCATGTTAACTTTGGTTGCATGTCGCGACTAGCGAAATTGAACTTAATCCTAGTTTCACCACCGTTAAGGGATCTAAGTGTCAAGTGTGTGTGCAAGCTAAGCAACCTCGTAAATCTCACGTGATCATGGAGACGAGAAATCTTGCACCACTAGAACTTATACATTCAGATCTATGTGAAATGAATGGTGTTTTGACAAAAGGTGGAAAGAAATATTTCATGGCGTTAATTGACGACTCCACTAGATATCTTGCTGTGTGTATCTTCGAAATCTAAGGATGAGGCTTTGAACTTTTCAAGATCTATAAAGCTGAAGTGGAAAACCAACTTGATCAGAAAATCAAGAGGCTTAGGTCCGACCGTGGTGGAGGGTATTTTTCCAATGAATTTGATGCTTTTTGTGCGGAACATGGTATAATCCATGAGAGGACGCCTCCCTACTCACCTCAGTCAAATGGGGTGGCCGAAAGAAAGAACCGTACTCTAACTGATTTGGTTAACGCCATGTTAGACACATCGGGTCTCTCCAAGGCATGGTGGGGGGAGGCGATATTGACAACATGTCATGTCCTAAATCGAGTCCCCACAAAGAACAAAGAGATAACTCCATTCGAGGAATGGGAGAAGAAAAGGTTAAAACTCTCTTATCTGCGAACATGGGGTTGTTTGGCCAAAGTCAATGTTCCAATTCCAAAGAAGCGGAAGCTTGGACCAAAGACGTGGATTGTGTTTTCTGGGATATGCTTTTCATAGCATTGCTATAGATTCTTGGTTGTAAAATCTGAGGTACCGGACATGCACGTTGGTACGATCATGGAGTCGAATGATCGACTTTCTTTGAAGATATCTTTCCCATGAAGGATATGGCTACCTCATCTAATCGGGACATGCCTAGTTCATCGAATCGGGAACCGATTACAATTCTGAACCTGCTATTTCGATGGAACACTTTGAAAGTCTGTGGAGGAGAACAATGAAGTTCCTACTAGGAGCAAGGCGAGAGGACTGCAAAGTCCTTTGGTGATGATTTTCTTGTGTATCTCATAGATGATACTCCGGTTCTATTTCAGAGGCCTATGCATCGAAGATGTTGACTCTTGGAAGGAAGCGGTTAAAGAAGCGAGATGGATTCCATCTTGGCGAATGAAACTTGGGAGATAACTGATCGTCCTTATGGGTGCAAACCTATAGGATGCAAATGGGTATTCAAGAAGAAGCTTAGGCACGATGGTACTCTTGAAAAGTACAAGGCTCGGCTCGTGGCTAAGGGTTATACCCAAAAGGATGGTGAAGACTTCTTTGATACTTACTCACCTGTGGCTCGACTGACCACTATTCGAGTTCTACTTTCACTAGCTGCCTCACATGGTCTTCTCGTTCATCAAATGGATGTTAAGACTGCTTTCCTAAATGGAGAGTTGGATGAGGAAATTTATATGGAACAACCAGATGGGTTTGTAATAGATGGTCAGGAAGGGAAAGTGTGCAAGTTGCTGAAGTCTTTGTATGGACTGAAGCAAGCACCCAAACAGTGGCATGAGAAGTTCGAAAGAACTTTAACAGCCGCAGGCTTTGTTGTGAACGAAGCCGACAAATGTGTGTACTATCGCCATGGTGGGGGCGAGGGAGTTATGCTTTGCTTGTATGTTGATGACATACTGATTTTCGGAACAAATCTGAATGTTATTAAGGAGGTCAAGGATTTCCTATCTCGTTGTTTTGAGATGAAGGATTTAGGAGTGGCTGATGTCATTCTAAATATCAAATTGTTGAGAGATGATGATGGTGGGATTACATTGCTTCAATCTCACTATGTGGAAAAGATCTTGAGTCGCTTTGGCTATAGTGACTGCAAGCCTTCTCCAACACCATATGATGCTAGCGTGCTGCTTCGAAAGAATCGAAGAATTGCTAGAGATCAATTGAAGTATTCTCAGATTATTGGCTCGCTTATGTACTTAGCGATGCTACAAGACTGACATCTCTTTTGCTGTTAGCAAGCTGAGCAGTTTGTCTCAAAACCAGGAGATGTGCATTGGAAAGCTCTAGAAAGAGTTTTGCGTTATTTGAAAGGCACTGCAAATTATGGAATTCACTACACCAGGCACCCAAAGGTGCTTGAAGGGTATAGTGACTCAAACTGGATCTCAGATGCCGATGAGATAAAGGCCACGAGCGGATATGTATTCACTCATGGAGGTGGCCCTGTTTCTTGGAAGTCTTGCAAGCAGACCATCTTAACAAGGTCAACAATGGAAGCAGAACTCACAGCACTAGATACAGCTACGGTTGAAGCAGATTGGCTTCGCCGGCTCTTGAATGACTTGCCGGTTGTTGAGAAACCTGTACCGGGTATCCTTATGAACTGTGACAATCAAACTGTGATCACGAAAGTGAACAGCTCTAAGGATAACATGAAGTCATCAAGACACGTTCAGAGAAGGTTAAAGTCTGTCAGGAAAATGAGAAACTCCGGAGTTATTGCATTGGATTATATCCAAACGTCTAAAAATCTGGCAGATCCTTTTACTAAGGGTTTATCACGTAATGTGATAGATAATGCATCGAGGGAGATGGGTATGAGACCCACAATATGAGTTGTTCACAGTGGTAACCCATTCTTTGTGATCGGAGATCCCGTGAATTAGATGTGGAAGACAAGCTGTTGGTCAACTGAGAGGAGAGTATCCTTACTATTCACAATACCACTCCATGAAGATGCAATACTCTCCTAATCTGCATGGCAGGTTGATGTATATCTTAATGTGTTCTAAGTGGCTTATTTAAGCAGAGATGTTATCTGCAGAACATCTTTTGAAGAACACACCTATATGAGTCGATTGTCAAGCGTCGCAATCTATGAGAGTAGGGTTCTCTCTAGTAAACTCATGAAAGGTCACGGAGTATGACACATAAGCTCCACCCGCGGGGAAGACCCACGGTAGCCACGTATCGGTCAAGGCTTTATGTGAAGCTAGATTCGCATAAAACTTGCAGTTCAAGGCCCAGTCCACTGTTCAAGTTGCTTACTAGTGTAGCATAGAGTTCTAGGTGGAAGTTCAACTTAACAGTCTCCACTGCAGTACCGGTATATAAAACAGTGTTTTGGAACCAAAGGCAAATTTCTGTGTGCCTCTGGGATCTGGTGGGGGATTGCAGGAATTTAGTCTATATTGGACAGCCCAATAACTATTTCAGAAATTCCTAATAAATCCTAGAGGCCCACTTAGCCCATTTGTGCAAGGCAAGGGATACTTCTAAAGTTTAGTCCCACATTGCTAGTCTAGTGGGAGTTGGACCTCCTTATAAGGGAGGTTCTTTCCCTACTTGTACGAGCATGAGAACAAGAGGGACATCCACGCGCGCTCCTCCTCCGCCGCCCGCCTCGCCACGCCACGCCTCGCCTCGCCTCGCCTCGCCTCGTCACGTCATGTGACGACGCGCCGCGTTGCGGGAGGTTCTTTCCCTACTTGTACGAGCATGAGAACAAGAGGGACATCCACGCGCGCTCCTCCTCCGCCGCCCGCCTCGCCTCGTCACGACGCGCCGCGTCGCGCCGCGGGTTGCGGGAATGAGCCGAGCCGATGTCTAAATTTTTGCCACGCACTACGGGTATGCGAAAGGTCACTCGGAAGCTGAAACATTTTTCTGTAGTGGACACTGAATCCGAACGGCGCGCCTCTTCGGCTGGTGTCTGTTCGTTTTGTCTCCCGCATTCCCTTCAGCTCCCGACGCAACCTCTCGCCTCCTTCTCTTGCGCCTATAAAAGAGAGGTCGCTCCTCTCAGAGAGACGCACCAGAATCTCTTCCTCCTCTCGCCACAAGTTCCTGAGCACTGCGCTGCTGTTGTCTTCCTCATCCCGGCTTGCGGCGTGCACCGTGAGTCGGGACAGTAGGCCTCCGGAACCGCACCTTTTGAGTCCTGTACGGGAGAAGGGTGATAAGGTTTTTGGGGAGCGCTCTGCGCGACTACTGGCTGCTTCATCACGGACGATCCGGTCGCCGACGACTACTTCCCCGACGATGACTTCTTCCCTGACGTCGACAACCTCCTCGACGACATGTCTGGCGAGGACACCGACCCCAAGTCCAGTGCTACTGCTGCTGCTGTCCCGTATGTCTTCTTCTTTCTGTCACATGTTCTGTCACATGTCCTGCCACAGTTACCTCTACTAGTACTTGCCCTACATATGTTAGATTCTACTTCATATATGCAACTAGTTCTACTGTCTGCTATAGATATGTTAGGCTACGATTCATATATGCAGAAGCTATTTACCTTCACTCTGTCAGAACGCATGACTTGCTTTATCTCTACTATTTTAGTCATGCTTTATCTAGTATTTCTGTTAATAAAATCATTTGGGAAATTGCTCATATTTCCAACAAGCCATGTGGCAACAACGACCACATGTGGTGTTCGACATGACAGAGACAATTTTGCGGTTCCTTGACAAGGCAGGCGGGAGCTGAATTCTGCCGACGAAGCCAGTCCAATTCAACCTAGTGTGGTTCGCCGAGAGTAGCGGCATTGTGCTCATCAGTGCATGCAACGGTTTCTTTTGGCTCGACCTGCAATCCATGAATATTGTGAGGTGGTTCTCGGATCATATGGTCTCATACACAAGCCAGAATATCCCCTATGAGATGAGTTTGACATCTTGGGTTCCAACATTCAGTAGCACTTTGTGATTAATTCTTTCCAGGTCTCTGGTTCCATTCTCAATTTCATTATCAACTATAGAAGCACGCGTGTATGACTTTGTTGAGAAAATATTTTAATCTCACAAGTTTTATTTGCCCCTTTCCATGAAAATTGTAGTCCCATTAATCGTGGCACCATGGTTTTGCTACTCATGAATATTTCCCCAGTTGTTAGAATTTAAAAATTATAAGGTGTTGTTTCCTCTGATGATAATCTTATCTGACCAGTTTCTTCGCTGTTTCTACAATCTAAGTTATGTTCGTTGTTTGGTTGGAGTACTAGAATTACACCAGCTGAACTAATAAGTGCATGTCCTGGAACATCGAGAGGACGGTTGCGCTGAGAATTGCCGCTGAACTCTGAGAGGATGGATGCATCTTACTATGAGCTACGCCATCCAGGAAGTGCTCTACAACACAATTTTCAGCCATAACTGACCATGTCATGGGCCGGTACACAACTTGCAGCTCCAAGCCTACACAAATATTGTTGACTAGGTGTTTTTTTAGGAAAGAAGGAAGACCCCCAGCCTCTGCATCTGGACGATGCATGCAACCACTTTATTATTAAATATTAAAACAAGACCTTACAAAGTCATACAACAGTAAGACTAAAGTCACCGTCTAGGCAACATTTGTCGCTACTCCTATCCAGTTGATGAAGGGATGCTGATAGTTTGGGCCTAATACCAAACAGACGTCGCAGCCAAACCTAAACTTCTAAGACCTGCGGTCCCAACCAGGACGCCTTCACCTACCAGTCCGGCGCGCTCCTCAGCCTGCACGTCTACCGGGTATGAGGTCGCTGCACCCACCTGCCACCAATCCATCTTCAGAGTTGTACTGCTGCATCTACCTTGCCCGGTCTAGCTGCCATCGACGCCACTGTATGGTTGACTAGGTGCTTATAACAATTGCAACCTGACAACACAACACATATGCACTACACCAATTACCAAGTTTATTACAAGGACAAGATTAGACTGACAAAACAGACAAATCAGGATGGAAAGAAATCAAGAAATAAAAACCACTGAAAAGACAACTAGTTGTGCAACAAAAGTCAAATATATCCCGCAGCTCTCAACAACCAAATTGCTGGATGAAGATGTTGACAATGCAGTGAAACTGCGAAGATGACAAAGCTGTCTTGGGTTACTTATATACAGTTTTTCTTCTGATTTTCCTGCTGGACGCAGCCAGTTATATGTATTACATAGGAAGTTGATTTTAGCTTGTACATGCTCTCTGCGGTCTAAAGAACACATCATAAATTCCTACTAGTAACAGATGTTTTACTATGAAGGCATCATTCTTTGCAGAGAGAAAATTCCTAGGAATTCATCCTTTGCCTCACTAACCTAGCATGAAATGCGGAAGAAAATTTGAGCATTAAAGAATGTGATATATGTTGTACACGAAAAACTACAACGTTGATCCATCTCCACCACCTCATAATACCATTATATTGTCGACTCCTCCCACCTTCCCCATCGAGTCAACATTTAGCACCTACATTACAAGGCAACAAGTATCTTTTCCTACTCCGGAGCTAGATCACCTTCTCACCAAAACCACTAGTTATGTTGACAGTGTCACAAAGAAAGTACAAATGAACAAACCAGCTAAAGCTAAAAAAATGTCAACTACAGACAAAAAAATGGCAACTACCGTAGAAGTCGTAAGAATATGTGTAGAAGATTGTACGGCGAAGGTAACTACCATTTCCCATGCCTCCCATGCCTAATGGCTCAGAATGGTTCTTCCATTCACAAAAGGAAGAAGTGATTCGTAAGGCCCTGAGCTATCATGTGATTTATTACATAGACTCACAGCTAGGAGGATTAGTTGGTGTCAAGAGGGTGCTTCATTTAAACCTGAGCTATCATGTGATACGAGAAAAAAGGCAATGGAGAAGAAGGCTAGTTAAATCCAAAGCTTAGAAATGTGTGAGGGAAATGTACAAGATGTGAGGTGTGGGTTCAAGTGCTTCAACATTGCATTTTCACATGGGTGTGCATATATAGTCAGTTCTGCACATGCATGTGGCCAAATTAATCGATCACAGCAGCTTCTTTTGTATAACATACACTCCATTACTTCTGTTACAACCTTGAAGGTTCATCAACAAACACACATCTTCGTATTGCTGTGGTGTGGCGTGGGTATATGATTGACTTTTTAGGCCATTATTTTTTGATAACTCAAAGGTGTAGGAGCATTCAATCCTATTCAAAGAATAAAATGGACCGGTTAATCAAATTGTTGTGGAATTTGGCAAATAAAGTTAAACATAGTTTGAGATGCTTTTTTTTCTTCATATGATTCATTCAATGACTTCGACTTTCCATGTAGAATGTTCACTTTACCGTTGGGGTTGTAAAGGAAAAATAAGTCAATTTGGCATGAAGGTCACCCGCGACCGACTTGGCGTGTACCCCCTTCATGCGTGGAGTATGTATGAGCCAGCCTATTAGCAGATTTAATCTACACTGGGACGGTTCAAGAACTTTC
Source organism: Aegilops speltoides (assembly GCA_021437245.1). Lineage (NCBI taxonomy): Eukaryota > Viridiplantae > Streptophyta > Magnoliopsida > Poales > Poaceae > Aegilops > Aegilops speltoides. The sequence continues at coordinate 57,461,677 of CM038146.1, forward strand.
CTTGAACCATTTTTTTTCTTCCAGACTTCTTTTTTCGTTTTTTATTTTTTCTTTCTTCTTAATTTTTACATTATATATTTTGTATTCCTTTTACTTTTCCGTTTGTTAATATCTTTTGAAATCATGAATATTTTTTAAATCGCAAACATTTTCATACATGAATATTTTTTTTTGAAATCATGAATATTTTTCAAATTCGCGAAGAATCTTAACAAATTCAAAATCATTTTTCAGTTTAACGAATATTTTATGAAATTGTGTAAATTCTTGTAACATGTGACAATTGTTTTGAACGGCGAACATTTTTTGAAACTAGGAACATCTTTTTGAATTGGCTAAAATATATTTTGGAAATCATTAACATTTTCTAAAAATATTGCAACATATTTTTAGAAAATTATTATCACTTTTTGAATTCATGAACATTTTTTTCAAATTTGTGAAATATTTTTGAATAGGCAAACGTTTTTTCCCTGAACATTTTTTTAATATGTGGACATGTTTTCTTGAACGATTTTTTAAGAACACGATTTGCTTTAATACATGAACATTTGAAATTTCTAGAACATTTGCTTTTTCATAATTCTCATTTTTTTGAAATGTTAGAACCTTTTTGAAATCCTGAATTATTTAAAAATAGAATAAGAAAAAAGGAAAAAAAAGGAAGAATAATAACGAAAAAAACATGGGTGTCCAGTCCTGCAAATGTTCGATCCCATGCTGGCGCACCACGAGAAGGGAGGGTGTGCGTTCTTACGATCCCTGGTTCATACCGTGCATAATAGGTGGTAGAGGTTGATAGACACAACACATCTGATGGCTAGAAATGCTCGAATCACCTAATTGGATGACTAGAAATAGACAAGGCATGAGAAGGCTCCGTTTATGTTGAGTTTTACTGTCCAAAAGTATTATGAAATTTTATATGTATTAATTATCCTCAATTTCCCCATTTTTATGGCTCTTTGGTTTTATGTGTGTCTAAAAAAATAAGATGCAACTATAATCAATTTATTAAGCAAAAATGACACTGCAATATGAAGCAACTGGAAGGCGTGTACTTTGGATATCAAAGGCACACCAACTATTTTAGCGATGTTATCTTTTGGAACTTATTCACAATATCTATTGAGGACCAAGCTAAATGTCACAGCCCACCCTAATCTAGTGAAGAAATGGTACCCGTGGCAGCTGCCATTGAAGTTAAGCTCTACTCCCCACAAAAAAGAAGTTATAGCTCCTTCACTTGGGCAACCTATAAGAACTAGTAGGACCTCGGCCTTTGTGGCACCCCGGATCAGATCGGAAAGGGTCATGGCAACCTTTAAGATATGGTCAAGGATTTATAATTAATCTTTGGAAAGGGTCATGGCGGACAATCAGTTCCGAAAGACGCTGACGGACACACACCCATGTGGAAGAAGAAATATATATTTTGGGACCTATCCTATTGGAAAGTCCTAGAGGTCCGCTCTGCAATCGACGTGATGTACATGACGAAGAATTTTTGCTTGAACCTGCAAGACTTCTTGGACGTGTATGGAAAGACAAAAGATACACCGGAGACACGGGAGCACCGGCAACATATGAACGAAAAAGACGGCATACATCCAAACCAGTATCAAGCTCCTACCCGCTACACTCTTACCAAAGAAGAGAAGAAAAAGTTTTTTTGAATGACTGCTTACTATGACAGTACCGTCTGGCTTCTCGTTGAATATAAAAGGAATAATAAATATGACAGAGAAAAAAATTTCAAAACCAACACCCTTCGGGCCCCGAGCACGCGCCCCCGATCATAGCCACTCTGACGGCATAGACCGAGGGGAAGGAAGATCGCATCCGCCATGGTACGCCACCAGCGGATCACGACCACCAATAAGGGCCGCTGTCCCCATAGACCCGCTCCACCCGTGTCCTCCACAACCGGACAAGCCCCACCAAGGCACCCCACCACACTGGACCACCACCAGTGCCCGAAACCATAGGGGACAGCAAGCCCATGCCGCCACACTCAAAATCAATTTGCTTTGCCAACGATTTCTTAGGCCTTGTACAATGGGAGGTGCTTTGGGAAGGTGCTTAGAGAAATAAACCAGGCTTCTCCCATTGTACAAGGGGATAGACGCTTAGCGTCTATCATGTAGAAATAGGCACCGGTGCTTCAGAAAAACCCGGTTTATTTCTCTAAGCATCTCTCGAAGCATCTCCCATTGTACAAGGCCTTACGTGTGTGAGGTTGCTGAAGATGGGGCTCTACTGGCCGGAATAGAGATCGATGGAGCTGCCTGGGGATGACATCCTTTCACCAATCTCTTGATAACGCTTGCACGCAAAATGAACCGAGACAACAATCCATTCGTGGTTACCTTAACTAATGGAGTCGTATGGAGCAAGTGGCGTCCAAGTACATGGATTGGATGCTCCAGCAAGTCGACGCTGTCTAGACCAAGTTGGCATTCTTAAAATGTGCCATTTAAAAATTGACGCAAAGACTTGATTGCAATGCATTGACGCAAAGGACAACACCAACCAGATCGTCAGCAGGACTATACATACATGTATTAATACGAAGCATCCAAGAAATTAAGGATCAGGGTTATATACATCCAAAGAAATAATGTGTACAAGTCATCCCATCATATATACTCATTTGGCCAGGATCAAGAAGTGTCCCGTCGTGTGTATATATATGCTGTTTCAAAATAGAATAGTTATTCTACACCCCTAGTAAAACTACACAAAATCTGATAAAACTCTGTACAGAAGGTATTAATTTTTAAGTACGTACGTTTTTTACTCTCCAAGTCACTAATTACTATACATTGTCGTGGAACAAGTTGTGTGATCATCCATGTGGAACAAGTTGTACGCACGATGTGAACCGAGAATCGAGGTTTGGAATCGATTGGTTTCGCACAGCTCGATCTTTCACAGGGCTCATACTAAAAAAAAAAGCTTGAAAGAGGCGTCGTGCACGCATTAGTTTTAATCAAGTCTTCAGTCAATTTAATTAGCATGGTATTGGGAACGGTACCGCACATGCATGCATGTGAGGAGCTGTCCCATGCAATACGTGCCAACTTGTAGCAAGTAATCATTCTTTCAGTCAAGTACTTCCTCCGTTCCTAAATACAAGTTTTATTTCGTAGAGATTCTACTGTAAACTACATATTGAGTAAAGTGAGTGAATTTACATTCTAAAATGCATCTATATGCATCCGTATGTCGTTTATATTGAAATCTCTATAAAAACTTATATTTAAAAAACGAGGGAGTAGCTGCGAGCACCGAGACTCAAGATAATGTGTAGCATGGATGAAGGTTCGCGGCTTCTGGGTCAAAATAGTGTGTAGCTGTAACTTGGCCTCGGCAGCATATATTGGAGCAAGGCCGCAAGTTATTTGTTTTAGCTGCGCGAGTGTTGCTAAATTCGAGGGCAATAAGAAACTTAACTTAATGAGCAGCTAACATGGCAGAACGCAGAAGGTTAATTAATTCACTTCTGCTTCGGTACACCCCCCCTAAACACATTGACGGTGGAGATTATCCTATACCCCTTCATAATAAAGGGTGGGATGGTCTTTTTCTTAAAGTATGCCAGCGCCCAAGGTCCTTTAATTTTTTTTTTCAGACTAGTAACCGTGCACGTGCAATGCACGTGTAACCATATGATCGAGGAATAGATTTTTTTCTAATTTTTTTTGCTTCGTGTTCTACATGCACTTGAGTTGTCATTAAACGTGCACTGTAATGTTCGCTAGCAAAGGTTGGTATAGATCTAGCCAATGTAACATACAATTTGTAAGCAGTCCATTACAATTGTCCCAAAGCCAGCAAAGAATCACAAAAAACATTGCCCCATGGGTAACTTCTTTCTTTATGAACTGAGTCAACCAGTTATAAGGGATGAAAAAAAAGATATCCATAACTTTCATTGTCACGTATGCACGTGTTAATTTTTGGTTGAGGCTATCTTATTTCTTTGACATCATTTACTTCTGATAGAGCAAATACACAAGAATATTCCAACAAGTAACACATTGATACATTTAGTCTTGCCATTGCGAAACTTGAAGCAACATAGCACACAAAATCTTCTACCTATGCCGTCTACAACATGTATATGAAGCTTGATGAACTACAACATGGTACATACACAACAAAGAATATATGGAGCCAAGCTAGAAATAAGTTCGAAACAGATGAAGAACATGGCACCAATGGTAGGGTCTGATAAGAAAAAACAACAGGTGGATCAGTCATGGTAGCGTAGGAACACGACGATGCATCATTGGAATTATGTCGACAATTGCTTTATTTCACTGTAAACTGAAAATAATATTGGATGAACATTTAGTCTTGCCATTGCAAAACTTGAAGCAACATAGCACACAAAATCTTCTATCTATGCCGTCTACAACATGTATATGAAGCTTGATGAACTACAACGTGGTACATACACAACAAAGAATATATGGAGCCAAGCTAGAAATAAGTTCGAAACAGATGAAGAACATGGCACCCATGTAGGGCTGGAAAAAAAGCTCGAAGCTCGCGAGCTAAATGAGTAGCTCGTGACTCGGCTCGAATCGACTCGAACTCGAAGAATAACGAGTCGAGCCGAGCTTTAGTTTAAGATCGTTTATATACCAAGTTAAACGAGACAATCTCACGAGTACTCGTGTAACTCGTTAGGCTCGGTACAAAAAATCAGCCACCCCCAATACAAAAAAGATCAGCCACTCAACACCCTATGTCCCAGGCGCACAACAGAAGGCCTAGCCGTTGAAAGGAGACTCATGCGTTACAAGGAAATTACTATTGTTTAGTGATATATGTGTTTAATATATACATTATCATTTTGTAATATATGAGGGTTTTATGTTCATATCTTTAACAAGCTTAACAAGCTAAACGAGCCAGCTCGCGAGTTATACGAGTCGAGCCAATCTTGGATTTGAGCTCGTTATAATAACGAGTCAAGTCGAACTAGCTCGTTAACAAAACAAGCTCTAGCGAGTCGAGCCGAGCTGGCTCGACTCGGCTTGAATTCCAGCCCTACACCCATGGTAGGGTCTGATAATAAAAAACAAGAGGTGGATCAGTCATGGTAGCGTAGGAACACGACGATGCATCATTGGAATTATGTCGACAATTGCTTTATTTCACTGTAAACTGAAAATAATATAGGATGAACATTTTAATATAGGTGTACGGTTAGATTTAGAAGATATCTTAAAAAAACATATTGGATGCCGAGAATGCAAGTACAAATTTGCCTCCAAAAAAATATGATCTTGTAATTACTTAACAAGTTGGCATTGCAAAACAGTGGTCTGAGATGTTTATGTCATGTACCTGAAAGGATGTAAGGATAGCAGCAACACCATATGCTGGACTGCAGATTTTGTAGGTTATCTAAGCATATGCTATCATCAGCATAAACTGCACGCCATAAGAAAAATGTCACACCGGTAAACAGAAGTGGAGAATAGAATAGTAGTATTCTTGCTACCGAAAATCTATCAGCAATGTAGAGAAAAAAAAGAACTTCATACGTACGTTTATACAATCATAAGCATAGATATTTAAAATATGATGTAAAGGTTGTCATGGCTACAGAATCATCATCAACATTCATAGGTTCATTGACACATGACATCCGTGTAAATCTTACTCATTTGGTGGTAGAAGCCGAGAAACATGGGACTGTGAATCAACAATGGACAGAAAGCATCACCTTTCAAATACAGTAATACACAAAAATAAATGCTAAGATGCTTTGAATTGTTTATCCTCAGGGATTAAAATCATAGTAACTCATGCTTAATTAGTTTGGCAGCAAAGTTTTTTCAAAACCATAGTAATTCGAAACCTCAGCATTCCCGCAGACCTCTATTTGGTCTTTTTCCCAATGCAGGGGACTTGATACAGCTTGAGGCATGCCTTTCATCTCCTTGGCTAGATGTGGTCTCTAAAAGTGTATCATATTTGCATCCAAAACTGAGTGAGACCCTACCATTGGGCTCTTTATTTTTAAACAATATGAAAAAAGAATCACATCCGAATTTACATTTCAACATGCATTAGCATCACAATGTCATACTGTAAAAAAACACAAAAGGCACGGTTCACCTTTGCTCAGTTGCCACTTAATTGGAAAAAAAAATAGCTAGCGAAGCACACACATATTATCATATGCTACTCAGCTCTGTGTATATGTACTGTGGCTCTGTTGTCCCTGCTAGCTTAATGTTGCAGATTATCTTTTTGAAATAACTAAATATATAGACATGCATCCATGAGAATTTACATTTCAACCTGCATTAGCATCGCTGTGTGATACTATCAAAAACACACAAAAAAAGGCACGGTTCCTCTATTCCCTAGTTGCCACTTAATTAGCTAGCTAACCACAAACTCATATTACCATATAGGAGTACTACTCAACTCTGTGTATAAAAGGACACCTCAGTTTTGACTGCCTGCACGTACCTGCGTGTAAACGAACTCTGCCATACTCAAGTGCAGATTATAAGACTACTCTGATTCCGTGATTATCTGCTGCTGCCGGCGACTAATTAATCTAAGAAAATATACAATATAGTGGCATCAGGGAGGCAAGAAGAGGGAGATAGAATCGAGAGCTGATTGATAACGGTGGCATCGTCCCAGCCCGCAGCTGCAGATCACAAGAAAAGTCGAATCTACGTGCTCCGTCCGCACTGGCGCAAGGCACAACTTGAAGGGATCCGGGCATAAAAGATGCTAGATTAGATGCAGACATGGCTGGAGACAAGATGAATGAATCATGGGTCAGAAGAAGAGAGACTTGCTATAAACATCCGATTCAGGTGACAATTCGAGTCGAGCGAAAAAAGAAACGAACCTAGGTGTGCCGATCTGCTCCGAACCAGATGGTTGTGTATGGGCGGCGGCTCGGAGACTGGGCGGCGGAGATAGGCGCGTCGAGGGCGGCGGCTGGGCGATTGGGTGGAGAGAGAGGCGCGGGAGCGGCTGGGAGGCAGAGAGAAGCGCGTCGAGGGCGGCGGCGTGATTGTGGATCCTCCAGTTTTTTAGGCGATCAATAATAAGAAATCATTGGCGTGATTTTAGGAACGGAATGACGGCATCGTTCGATCGTGGGGGACGTGTAGTGATGCACATGGTGGCAGACGACGGCAGAACATCGAATCCAAGCCGTTAGATGGCATGGCGGACCATCAAAGTAATGTAGACTCTTGGATTACTTTAGGTGGGATTGATCTGAGGGTACTGGTTGGTCTGTGTACACTATTATTGGTGGCTCTAAAAGAATTCTAGTTTGCTCTTTTAATAGTAGTGGAGATAACCGAAGGTCCTTTGATATGAGGCCTACTTACGAGCGAACGCGCTGATACGACGCACAACTGGGCCGGGCCAGCGGGCGCGAGGCCTATTGCTATTTAAAAGTGCGAAGTAAAAAAATCATCATGAGTACCTTGCATGAGGAATCGAACTCCTAACCTTGAACACCTGATTACACCTCTTACCACTTACCCTATGCTACAACTAGTGATATTAGAAAGCACGAAATATATAAGGAATACATGGCACGGCGAAGCTGCTTCTGTCCGTTGGATTAATCTGAACCTCGCCGGGTCTTTCTCCAGCTAGTTTCCTTATAATCTGCTTCAAACAATTAATTGCCCGCCTAATCTGCCTCCTAAATTAAGTGGTCCCAAAAACCACGGTTAGTTGAAATGGACCGTTGGTCCATCTTTGTTTCCATGTAATTCTGTTTCTCAAACTAATCAGACCAATCAAGCAACGACATAGTCTCTTATTTTATACCGGATGAAATTTTGTTTCTTTTCCTACTAAAGTTAGCTTTCCGTACATGTTAAATTTGCTTCGATCGAAAAAACTTTTATGTCCAATGTAACAATTTATTATTTGTTGTTTATTTAGAAACAAAATGTTGTATCAATTTTCTAATATTTTCCGTCAAGAAGCATATTTTAGTTCCGGTGTTACTCGACGCCGTTACTTCCGACGCCACCGAACTTTGCTTCGATCTAGTGTGATTCAGTTTCATAGAAAATATGCTTCCCTAATATTCATAAACTTGCTTTAGTCACGCTGCTTCAATATTGTATATTCGGTCCATGTCCATATAATGCGAAATAGTGACAAATTCTGTTTTCGTTAATTCATTTTTCTTTCTTTGAACTTTATTATTCTTTTTGAGACCTGTTTTAAATTTTAAAATATTGTTTGAAATACCAAAAAAATGCTCTTGTTTCAAATATAGTTTACAATTTAAAAAATATTCTAGAATTCCATTTGACGGATGTTGAATAATAATGTGCTTTCAGACGGACACTTTTCGCCCTACCCGAACACCATCAAAATTTTGGACATCCTTCAAATGATGTCAACTTCTGAAAGCAGGTGGCCATGGCCATGGTAAACATCTATGCCTGGTCATTTATCGGATTTTTTAGGAGAAAAAACAAGAAAATTTAAAACTTGTCGGAAACCCAGACAACTTGGCATGGTTGCTTGAATTGATCATACACGACCATGAATTTTTTGGAGTGATTTAAGGAATGTCGAGAAACGAGGTGCTCCTAAATGGACCCTTCTCGCCTACCCGAACAGTCTTAGTTGAGCATGGTATTTTATTTTTGGAAATCTCAGGAATGACCCCAAGTTTTGTAAGCTGGTGTACATGCTCATGCCAGGCATCCATGCCTGGTTTGAACTACTTCCGACATTGTATGTACGTTGCGACACATCGGGCCATTTATCGACCTTTTTTCACCGCGAAAACTTCAGAAAATGCCAAACTCATCAAAAATACAAACAACTTGGCACGGTGCCTTCAATTCATCATACAAGGCCATGGAAAAAGGGGTAATCTCAAATAAGTCAAAAAATTGTGCTATCACACAGAGTCTTCTAGCCTACCCATGAACCCTATGTTCATCATGGTCTTGTTTTGGCACATCCTTGAAATGAACGCAACTTTTTCTGCAAGGTGGGCATGCACATGGTAGGAATCCATGCTAGGTTTGAACGATTTATGACACCGTATGGAAGTTGCGGCACATTTGGCCATTTATCGGCCTTTTTTCACTGAAAAAACTCCATAAAATGCAAAACTTGTCAAAAAATCAAGTAACTTGGCATGGTGCCTTGAATTGGTCATGCAAGGCCATGAAAAGAAATTTAAGCCATTTCATCAATGTTGAGAAACAAACATGCTCTCAGACGGAGCCTTGTGGCCCTCGAGCACTCGTCATTCAACATGGTCTATTTTTGTACATGCTTCAAATGACTTCAACTTTTGTAACCTGGTGGGCATGCCCATGGTAGGAATCCATGCCATGTTTGAACGATTTTCCGACATTGTATACAAGTTAGGACACGTCTGACCATTCATTGGCCTTTTTTTTACTGAAAAAACTCAAAAATTGCAAAACTTGTCCAAGGATGATGCACATTGTTGTTTAAGAATAAAAGTGTTTATAGTTCTTATCAACCAATTTCGTGGTTGTGTATATTCTTATTTTGCTTCTGTACAATTTATTTTGCAAAGTTAAATGTTTCCATCAAACGGAAATACTGGTTTTGCTACATCAAAATATATTTACACATCATAGGAATGCTACAATAGCATAGAAATAATGCTTCTATTGACGCAAAAAATATTTCTGTTAATACGGTCAATAAATATGGAATAAATATGTTCTCATCACACCATAAAAATGATGCTTGTAATGATAAAGAATAATGCTTCCATGCCACCTAAGCATGTTGGGCTGCACAAAAAGCATCTCAAATAGTAAAAATTATTCTCTTATACTCCCTCGGTCCCAAAATAAGTGTCTCAACTTTGTACTAGCTCTAGTACAAATTTGTACTAAGCTCAAGACACTTATTTTGAGACGGAGGGAGTATTTGTTTGTGTGAAGCAAATCACAACTTAATAGGATTTATTATGGTTAATGATATTTGGCTTGATTTATGGGAAGCAATTTCCGGCTAACGGTCAAGTACTATGAATCTACCATATCTTGATGTGCACGTCCAATCAGGAAGCACTTATTTAGAAAGCAACGAGAGGTTTTTTTTTTTTTGCAGGAAAGAAAGCAACAAGAGTTGACATCTATAGTGAACGTGTTTAGCCGAACGGCAGCAATTTATTAAGGATCGAAACCAACAAATCATGTGTGGCCATATTAAAATATTGGATGGCTACGATGCTTCTGATCGTACGTGCTCCTGATGGGCTGCCGGTTTTAACTAAGAGAAGTGCCATACCTAAAATTGCAACAAGTGGTACAGTGGTCCATTGGATACCATGGTTTATATGCTGGCAAGAGGTGCAGAGTTCAAATCTTGTTGGCTGCGTCTATTTTTTTAACTCTAGATAGAAGAGACAAGAAGGTGAATTGGGCCGGCCCAGGAAACGTACCACGTATATGTATGGGCGGGCTATCCAGCGTACATATGAAAGTGGATACAAGTTGTGAAAAGTCTATGTTACCCTTTATACGTTTTGTGAGGGGGATGTACCGAAGCGGCTCTGATACCAACTTGTAACGCCCTCGATGCGGCTATATCTCCCACGTGTCGAAGCACGACTTAGAGGCATAACCGCATTGAAAGCAATGTCGCAAGTGAGGTAATCTTCGCAACAATCCATGTAATACATAAGGGAAAGAGATACATAGTTGGCTTACAATCGCCACTTCACACAATTACATGAATAAAGCATTACATCATACAGATACAATCAAGGTCCGACTACGGAACCAAAATATAAGAAGAACCCCAAATGCGACAAAAGGTCCCCGATCAACCCCAACTGGGCTCCACTACTGATCAACTAGAATGAAACAACAAAACGGCAAGATCTTCATCGAGCTCCTCCTTGAGCTTGGTTGCGTCACCTGCTCGGTAACATAGGCACCTGCAAACTGGTTTTGGAAGTATCTGGTGAGCCACGAGGACTCAGCAATCCCATTACCATGGGTATCAAGACTAGCAAAGCTTAATGGGAAAGAAAGGGGTAAAGTGGTGAGGTTGCAGCAGCGACTAAGCATGATATGGTGGCTAACAAACGCAAATGAGAGCGAGAAGAGAAACAAGCGGAACGATCGTGAAGCTAGCAATGATCAAGAGGTGATCCTGAACACCTACTTACGTCAAACATAACACAGAAACCGTGTTCACTTCCGGGTCTTTTGATTTCCTGCAAAATATTGTAGTGAAACACTATGCTCCGTTGGCCACATGTCAAATGTCGAGGTGGCGTGGCTAGGCTGAAGCCACGCCCCGAGCCAACAATGTTGCTACAGTATGTAACAGTGCCAAATAGTTGTATTGTGGGCTACGGAGAACAAAGGATCCGCCTGGCACGCCCCGGACCATGGCCCCTGTTGCCCAAGGCCTGGCTACGCCGCTGGCGCTCGGTGAGCCCACACTGCCGGGGGACATCGGCAGAGCCTCAGAGAGTTGCACCGCGGTTCTTTTCTTCATTTATCCTGAAGAAGAAGCCATCGCTGGTAACGGGATTGAGATCGATAGAGGCGGCATGGTATCTTCTCAGGCCTTCGCACTATGAAGTGCCAGGTTTTGGTTTCATACCGAGTGTTCTGTTCCTGACGTCTCCTAATCTCAAGCTATAACCTTACCAAAGATTGTTGTTATTTTGCTAATAATTGGAGGTGAAGGTGTTGATCCCCAATAACTCTAAAAAGGAGACAGCACACTTGATCTGTGGTCATATATAAATTGTCTTTTCTTTGCATTTTTTCTACGGATGGTTGGACAACAGAAAAATATGCTGAAATGACAAGTGATGCATGTAATGGATGCACTCCGTCTCTAGTTGTATATAAATGATTAGTTGTACGAGATGTGGTTGCTATAAGCACTTATCTTCCATCAATGTCACGCTCACTGTCACACGCAACTACTTCAAACATGAGTGCATTTATGTTGTCAGCCTTGGTAGTTCGGTCCTCACATGTCACCTTCTTACAAACACAGGTTAAGAAATAAAAGAGAAGACAATAACCAATATGAGGTTGAGTTACAAAATAAAAGCCGTATGTGTAAAAGAGCCCAGAGTTCTTGAGTTCAAGACCATTGCTGCAATTTCAAAATAAATTAATGTAATCCTCTTTCGGTCTTGGTTTAGGTATGAGAAAGCCTCACATGAAGGTAGTATTCAACTATACCTTTGAGCCTTAGGGTAAATTGATTGGCGCATGCAATTCCACATCATCAATCCTAGCTCGAGAAACATTTTATCGTAGATAGGTGGATGCAATTTTTTTAAACAAATTTTCATTTTGTAATCACCTCACTGATTTGTTTATAACTGACAAGGAAACATTGAACACAATGATTCGAACAATTTCAGTCGGTTGCAACCGAAATATTTTGCACAAATAGCTAATAAAGGAATTTCATGTTATCATCGAAGGAAATTCACGAGTTGATGAAGAAACCATGCTGCTACGAAGGAACCAATAAAATGTTTCTAGTAGGTCAAAAACAATTTCGCTGGAAGTAAATACTACTATCGTTAGATGCAAATTTTCATTCTACGAAAACATTATGTGGAAATAAATCATGAGCTATTTGCTAGATTAATTGGTTAAAAAATATTTTTAGATAATGAAATTGTAGAAGTTTACGATTTACATGATTTTCCTAAAAATTATAGTTGACCTTGGCAGTGCTTATGCCGTTGATCTTGTCCGCTGGCCAAGTAGTTGACCTTGCGACCAAACAGTCGTGCTTATGTCTCTTACAGCATCTCCAACAGACGCGCGCAGGCGTGGCGCACTGAAAAAAAAATTTACAGCGCGTGCAACGGCTGTTTTTGCGCCCGAGTAGGTAGTTGCTTCACCCGGCGCCACTGGCGGAGCTATGTGGCGTGCTGCAGGTGCCATGCCCCCCCCCCCCTCCCCCAGCCCATGAATATTTTTTGAAGAAACACTGTTTAGGATGACACAAATTAAGATAAATACAGTATTTGGCCCCTCCACACAACTATCTTTGGCTATTTGCCCCCTCGGTAATATCTCGCTAGCTCCGCCACTGCCCGGCGCCGCAAATTTTAGCGCGCCACTATAGTGCTTCAGCAGGCAAGCTAAAATACAGTGTGTTGCTTGAATAATCATACACATACATACGCAAAAATTTAAACAATCACAGTCATATTTCAAACAACATAGTAATATCATATTTTAACCAACATAGTTCATAGCATGGATAGTAAAAAAATGATACAAAAGCCCGCGGCTAAACTGGTCATCGTTCTCCTCCTCCGACTCGGTTGTGTCCTCCTCCGACTCCGGCGTCGTAATAAAGGCGTCCATCCACCGTTCATCCTTGTAGTCCCAGCTCGACGCTTCTTTGAGCTCGATGTTGAAGAGCGCGGCCGCCTTCTGCGTACGCCTGTCCTCGAGATAGGCAGCTCACTCCGCCCTTCTCCATGGAGGGGCGCGCGCGGACGCAACGGTAGCCCGAACTTCCCCGGCAGCGCAGCAGCATGGTGGTGCGGCAGCGGCGAGGCGAGAAAGAAGAAGCGAGGCGAGGAAGAGCGGCGGAGAGGACACGTGGCGAGGTAGAGCGGTGGAGAGGGCGCGTGGAGGGGCGCTGGTTTTATATAGCGCGCGTGGCAACGCGTGCCAAAACTGCCGCGCGTGCCCGCTTTTTTGCAGGCCACTTTTACCCGCAACCGCGGGAGCGCGGCGCGCGGGCGTGTGCGCTAAATGCCTTGTTTTTCGCGTGCGCGCTTTATTTGGCACGTCTGTTGGAGATGCTCTTAACCATAAAAAAATTCACTTCTATGCATCCCATATTAGAATCATTGCATCGCAACTGCATTCACTTTTCTTTCTACATCAACGCGAGCAGCTTCATAAGGGTGTGTTTATGAAAAAGAAACATAAGCAGCATGTGCTTTTCTCCTCGGTTTAAGATCCACGGTATTATTTCAGCTAGTAACATCCAGACAAAAAGTGTCATTTTATTTCGTAAAACTGAATACCATGGTAGAAATTGATATTAAGGACACTCATCATGGAATTTGATTTGCTGGGGAATACTGTAGTGAAACCCTATGCTTCATCGGCGACATTACAAGTCTTCTGGATTAAATGTTCATATTTCCCTCGTAACTCAAATGCCAGATATAAGAGAAGAGGAAAACACGTCCCAGTACCAAAATAGCAGCTGACAAAATAGCACAAAATGGTTGTGAATCTTTTTCTCACGTTAGTACAAGTCAGTCAGCTTTTGTGTTGACCAGTTGGCAATTCTACAGTCATTTGACTGAACTAAACTGAGTCATCTACAGAGTTTTAGAACACAGATGAATAGTGATTAAAAAACACACTTAAATTCAGAGAATGTTTCTGCATAACATAAAAAATTAGAATAACAGGAGGATCACTCCCGGCTCCATTATCATCATGAAGACCATGATCAGAGGCACCAAGTACAGCGTTCCAACGCCAAAAGCCCAAAAGCAGTACCGAAAATATTACAGAACACAATCATGATACAGTAGTGGCCGTATGCATCGCTCTGATGCAGAGGCCGGGGATATCCCCTTTTTGGACAAAAATAATCATGATACAGTAAAGCATCAGAGGTAACATCTGCGTAGACGCCATCAGATAAACTGGGATAACATCCCCTTCTTGCAGTCTGTCCATCCTGATCAACTCTGCATTTGGGGGATGGTGCCAGATTGTGCTCGTCGTTTATCCCAGGCCGACACAAGGGCCCCGTGACAAGCGACAGAGAGCCATGGGGTCGCCGGCGTGGCTCAGCCGGTGCTGAAGCCGGCGACGATAGAGTTGGCCACGATGTCACAGGCGAAGGCGAGTCTAAGGCTCGACAGATGCGAGTAGGTGGGGGTGGCCTTTTGATTTAACCCGCAATCAAATCAGATGGAGCATGAGCCAAGAAGGAGATGTCACCAGCGAGGGATCGGACAACACGGCGCCAAAGGCAGCGACTAGGGAGAGGCCGTGGCCAACCAGTGGAAAACATTTAAACATGCGCCGCTTTGATGGATAGAATGGTTGGAGGATGTAGAAGATGATTGAACCGTACATTTTGTTTATCTAACGGCTCGGACATTTCTTCACAGGTCGACTGAAACATAAAATATCTTGGGAAACGTTTCCAGCCGGCAGGCCAGCCAAAGCTTTCGGCCGGACCCGTGCGGGTCGTGCGATCGCTTTCGATCGTGGGTCTAGGCCCCCCCCCCCCCCCGCGCTGGACACAGGTAGGCCCAGACATCATCTTCTTTTTTTCCACACAACCTTATCTTCTTCCCGCATCCGCTCCTTTCTTCTCCTCGCAGCCTTCTTTCTTCCTTGCAACGAATGACGAAGCTTTGATGTTTTTGCTACCAGCTGCTTGCACCGGTGCTTCAAACGGCAGGGGTCGGGGACGATGTAAAGATGACCGGCGGTGCTAGAACTGCTGTCGTCATCAAACTGCAACTGTTGCTTGTTGCTAGGAGAGCAGAGATGCCATAGCTGCCTGCTGCCATGGCCGGAAGCGCGCGTATACAAGTGTTGGAACCGTGATCTAAAAAAGCTTCAACCGCCGTTGAAGAAAGCTTCAACCATAGATAGAAAAGCTTCAATTGGCGCTGCCCAACTAAAAAAGTTGCAACCATTTGATAGGAATGCTTCAATCGTAGGTGGAGAAAGCTTCAACCACGACACCTCGCAACCGAAAAAAAATTCAACCATTGACAGAAAAGCTTATTAAACTGTATATAATAAAGATTCAACCATTGTTAGATTTTGCTACTGCCTGAGGGTTTTTGCTACATCCATCATGGTGGAGCTGCGACCTCGTGCTGGCGGCCACGATGATTTGCTGCAACCGTTGTCATTGTTGCTACGATCGATGATTTTTTTTGCTACATCAATTCAACGACACATTTTTGCTACCATGGGAAGCTACATCCGGCTGTATGTTTCCTTGACGGAGCTACGTCCCCGCAAAGACGGAGACGGTTATTTGCTGCAACGACCGTTGGCTATTGCTACGACCAACAAGGAAATTTGCTACATCCATTAATGGCCTAGATGTGACGTCGGACGACGGCGACAGTGATTTTGCTGCAACCATCGCTATTTTTGCTACCACCGGCGAAGTGTTTTGCTACATCCATCTAAATGTCGTTGATTGGGCGGCCTTCGTTCGTGCAACCCCGGGCAGCGAGCATTGACCACAGCGGTCAGAGTTGCAGCCGGCAGCACGGTGGTGCTGCGACGGACGTGATACGACGGTGACGGCTAGGTGCTGCAAGGTACGGACATTGGACGTTTTGCTATGATGGCGACGGCATCCTGCTAGAACCGCCGAGGACGGTGTGCTGCCACGGCGAGCACCGGCGACGAGGGCGGCGACGGGCGGCAAGGCAAGTGAGCGAGCTGCCTGACGTCTGCATAGGATAACGGGATGAACTTGGCGCCATGATTTTTCCTTCATGTTCTTAATGAATCAGTTATGGGAAGGAAGACCATCGCGCGGCTGTAACCGTCCAAATCATGCGGGCGCGGTGTGACCGGCCGAAACTTTGGCCAGCGCGCCAGCTGACGAGGACATGTACCTAGGGTAGGATCTTAGGCCTAACCTAAACACACCACTCAAGGAGACTGCCCTATAGTCAAAGACATTCAAGGACCAACAGAAAGTACCAACGGGAATGACCTTGAAGTGCAATCCACTCGACAGAAGACTCCACTCGGATATCCCAATTCCACTCGACCACAGTATAGTTACTCGACCATATGGAGAACCACTCGGAGTACAGAAGATCTAAAGCCACCTCAGGATGGCAACGGTTAGGCGTTCACTCTGTAGAGTTAAAGATCATTAATGGCTGGTGTCGGTGTCAAAACCGGCGGATCTCGGGTAGGGGGTCCCGAACTGTGCGTCTAGGCGGATGGTAACAGGAGACAAGGGACACGATGTTTTTACCCAGGTTCGGGCCCTCTCGATGGAGGTAAAACCCTACTCCTGCTTGATTGATATTGATGATATGGGTAGTACAGAGTAGATCTACCACGAGATCAAGGAGGCTAAACCCTAGAAGCTAGCCTATGGTATGATTGTTGTAATGGTTGTTCGTCCTACGGACTAAAACCCTCCGGTTTATATAGACACCGGAGAGGGCTAGGGTTACACAGAGTCGGTTACAATGGTAGGAGATCTACATATCCGTATAGCCAAGCTTGCCTTCCACGCCAAGGAGAGTCCCATCCGGACACGGGACGAAGTCTTCAATCTTGTATCTTCATAGTCTTGGAGTCCGGCCGATGATGATAGTCTGGCTATCCGGACACCCCCTTGTCCAGGACTCCCTCAGTAGCCCCTGAACCAGGCTTCAATGACGATGAGTCCGGCGCGCATATTGTTCGGCATTGCAAGGCAGGTTCCAACTCCGAATTAAATCATAGAAGATTGTGAACACCAGGATAGTGTCCGGCTCTGCAAAATAAATTCCACATACCACCTTAGAGAGAATAATATGTACACAAGTTCAATCTGCTGACGTATTTTGGGGCGTGACGTCACACCACTACCAAGCCTTTACTTGAATCGTTTTTATTATACCACCTCAGCGCGTTTAGCGAAGCGGTTTCCTTGGCACGTCTTGTCGAAGCAGATATCGTGTTCCCCTTATTCCGGGATTCCCATCAATACGGACGTGGGTAACCCAACTGCGCCATTGATCGCGGCGCTTGGGAGATAGGCGAGTTTTACCAGGCTGGTAGGGACGCATAGTCTTTGTCCGCCCATATATAAGGGGATAAGGATCCACCCTTTTTACCTACGCCTTCTTCCTCCTTTGCCTATTCATCTCCGCGCACTCGAGCTCCAGCGCCCAAGTCCGCACACCTCGCCTCAACCTTCTCCAGCCATGTCCGGAGTGGGAGGCAAGTGGATGGCCTCCTCTGTTACGGAGGGGCACATCGAAAAACTGCGCGGCGCCGGATATCTGTCCAGCGACATCGCGCACCGGCTGCCCGACGAGGGGCAGCTCATCCCCACCCCCAGGCCCCATGAGAGGGTCGTATTTATTCCCCACTTCCTCCGCGGACTGGGCTTCCCACTCCATCCCTTCGTCTGGGGGCTCATGTACTACTACGGCCTGGACTTGCATGATCTGGCACCAAACTACATCCTCAACATCTCGGCGTTTATCATCGTGTGCGAGGCCTTCCTATGCATCCAGCCCCACTTCGGCTTGTGGCTAAAGACCTTCAATGTCAAGCCGAAGGTGGTGAAGGGTGTTCAAGCGGAGTGCGGAGGCGCCATGGTGGGCAAAATGCCCAACGTCACTTGGCTCGAGGGCGCCTTTGTGGAATTCTTCAAGGGGTGGCAATCGGGGTGGTTCTACATCACCGAGCCACGTGACCCTAAATGGGCAGCGGCCCCCGAGTTCAGATCTGGTACCCCCATGCAGCTCACCTCCTGGAAAGAGAAGGGCTTGCTATGGGGCAGTTCGGAGGAGCTGACCGACTCCAGTCCTGTCTCGAGACCCTGGTGAACAAGAAGCTTAAGCTTGTCAACGTGATCCAGGTCATGCTCGTCCGCCGGACTCTCCCCTGCCAACAACGGGACTTCAATCTGTGGGAGTTTGTTCCGGCACATCACCGGACCATTAGCGGGCTCTTCGACACAATGTACGAAGCAGCTTGGAGGGTGCTGTTCAAGGGGGGAGAAGCCCCCGCATCCGCAACTGAAGATCGCGGATTCAGCACGCAGTGCCCGGCCGGCGCGGTAAGATATGTTATCCTTTATGGGACATTCATTTCTTTCATGGTATGACTCTATGTGGGATCTAAAACTCCCAATGCCTTTAACAGGACTGGCAGAGGACGTCCGGACAGGTTAACTGTCCGGCTCCCCTCCCCGAAGACCCAGCGGATACCCATTTCACGGGGCTGCTAGTCCCGGCACTTTACGTGGTGCCGGAGAAGAAGGCCAAGAAGAAGACCACGGGAACCCGAAGAAGTTCCCGCGCCAGGTGGTGTCGGACTCGTCGTCCGATGGCTCCGAGGCTGACTCCTCCCCCGAAGACGAGGAGGAGAAAGAGGCCTCTCCCCAAGAGGGGGGAGAGAAGAAGAGGAAGGCTTCCCCAACGGGGGAGGCCGAAGGGTACAAGAAGGGAAGGACCCTTCCTCCGGACTGCTCTGCCAACGCCGGCGACGGCGACGAGGAGTGGCCCTCAAGGGCCAAGCCCCTTGCAAGATCGTGAGTATCCGGATTCCTGAATGATTTATAATTTTTCTTTTTGTCACACGGTGTCTTTCTAATGCCGCACACAATCCTGCAGTCCGGCCGAGGACGATCTTACCGCTTCATCGAGCGGGTCCTTGGCTCCGTCGGACGTGGATTCCCTTCCGACCGCTTCAACTCCCCGTGGCGCTGACGACGCCGAGGTGGGATCCCAGGAGGGGACCCATCAGGAGGAGGAGGCTCCAGAGGTGCCGCAAGGCAACCTCCCGGAATTTGCGCCGGACTCCGCACCGGAAGCAGCAGAGGTTCCGGAGTCCGGCCGGCGGCCCCTTCGTAAGAAGGGCAAGACCGTGACACCGGTGGCCTCCGTCCAACCAGAGGCGCCGGACAACTTGTTGGAGGCGCTCAACGGCGCTTCCATCGAGGAAGAACACCACACTATCATGAGTGCGGTGATTCAGAAGGTTCAGCTCGCCAAGAGCGGGCTGACCGAAGCCTGCAGCAGCCTTCCAACGGGCTTTGAGGTAAGAAATTTAAAATATGTAATGTAATACCGCAAAGAAAAGCCGGACTGAGGATCTAAAGATATACGCAGGAGGTCTAAAAATTATGTCAATATGGGATTGCAGGCTGCGTTGCTAACCTCCGCCGCACTGACTGTGGAGGTCGGTGCTTTGAAGCAGAACCTCGAGCGGTCCGAGAGTGAGCTCGGCCGTGCCAAGAAGCAGCTCGAGGACAGGGAAGGTGAGTAACACCATGTTAAATTTGTACCTTATAGAAAAGGATTTTGGTTGCAAGAGAAATAACAAGGATAACGTGGGTACTCCAGGGGCCACGAACGAGGTGGCGACCCTTAAGGAGGCCGTGTCCACGGCCGAACGCAATGCGGCCGCGGAACGAGCTGAGCGAGAGAAGCAGGAGGCGCGGGTGGCGGAGGTGCAGCAAGAGCTCCAGGCTCTCGTGGAAAAGCATGAGAGCTTGGAGCACGACTCGAAGACTCAAGAGTCCGAGCTTGCCTCGGCTCTTGAGAGTGCCAAAGCCGCTAAGGCCGAAGCCTACCAGGCCCTCCAGGAGATTGAGGCGGTGAAGAAAATAGCGGTGGGTAAGGCATTTTTCATGCAAAGCAAGCATGTGAATGTGAATTACCTGTTACTTACCCGAATTCGGAGCTCTCCAGGAGCGTTTGCAGATCTACCTCATGGCGTGTCGATGCCGCCCGCATTCAACTGGGCCGAGGAGGGAGCTCGGCGGAGAAGGTATTCTGGTCTCGATATCGAGGCCGGACATCCGTGCCTATAGCGACCAGCTAAAGCAGCTGGTCGAGCTCCACAAGGTAGCCGAACAGGCCATGAAGGGCCTCATAGTTCGGCTGTGGCCCGAGGGGGCCATGCCTGGGAGCTACTTCGGCCTAGTGCGGCGGCTGGTGGATGCGTTTCCCTGGGTGGAAGTCGTCAAGTGCTTCGCCTGCATTGAAGGCGCCCGTCGGGCCCTTGCCCGTGCAAAAGTGCACTGGGGCAGGCTGGATGCTGAGAAGCTTCTAACAGACGCGCCGCCGGCGGGCAAGGAGTATCGCACGCCCGAAATGTATTATAAGAGTGTCCTGAAGGGTGCCCGCAAGATTGCGGATGAGTGCTCCAAAGATGTAATATTTGAGTAGACTCACAATGTGTTATCCTGTGCGCTGAAAACTTTGTTCATATGTGCTAAGCAACGCTTACTAATTTAATATATTACCTTCTGAGCGGCCGTTTATCAAATCTGAGAGATGGCAAGTCGTAGGCTTCAGCCCCCATGCCACGAGTGCTGGGGTATTCGGGATAAACTTGAGCGCTCTTGTTCCCATTTTTGGGTCCATCTAGGGAGGCGCTCAACACGACGAACGAGGCAACCGGACTTATAATGCTTGAACACTCTCACTTAGCCATAGAATTCTATAATTTTAAATTTCGGCGAAGCCCCTAGTATTCGGAAGACCGAGTTCGGGGCGCTATCCACGCCTGGGCCGGACCAAGCCGGTTCCTCGCTCTAAGCGGCATAAGTCTTTAGGGACTCGAAAAGACCTCTCGAACAGCGACCAGCTCTCGTCTTATCATGACGGTCAGTTTTAGCTTTCTCCACTGAGGCGCTCGCCCAGCTCAACCGAGGCGCAATCGCAGTGGTTCTCCCAGTGCTAACTTAGCCGATAAAACGGAACGTAAGGTACCAAAACATGGGAGCCGGGCAAACCCAACTATTGACCCAAGACATGATTCGGAGCCGATGCATATAATGCTATAAGTTCGGGGTGCCGCACTTGTGAAAGTGTTCGGGGTGCCACACCATGATGCAGGGAACTGAAGTCCCTGGTGTATTCGGCCGTACCAAAGTGTACGGATGCAATATGTCATAAAAGAACATATATAAGAAAGAAACGCGATTATAGGCAAAAAGCGATGCATTTTTTTTCAAAAATACTGCCATGAATGCAGAGCGATACAAATGGTGCAGGAAGCAAGGGATTGGACCATTTAACATGTCCCCCTCCAGGGTAGGCTGCGGAATGGTGTATTAAACAAATTTAATGCTCGTAATGGAGACTACCTGAGTGTTCGTCGTAGCCTTTCTCCTTCCCTGGCTTTTGCATCGTGAGTTCGGCAAGTCTACTACCGGACAAGGCCTCTGGTGAATGGAGTCCTGTGGATAATAAAAAAGAAAAAAGAGAAAGAGCGACACACTTGGGAGCCCCTGTTGTGGTTGAGCCGCACTCTGGGCCTGTCGTGGTCGTGCCCCTCCCCCTATGCCCATGGTATCTCCAGAGCGTAATGATGTATGCGAAGGACTAGCCTTGCAATCATGCGAGGGCTAGGGTTGGGGCCGCATTGCTACGCGTGCTCGGAACGTGCCAGGTGGTCTTGATGTATGTTACTCCGGGCGCGCTTGGCCATGTCCGGTCGCTTAACGGCCGGACTTGAGAACTGCCTTAAGAGGATGCTCTGTACTTCTGCCGCGAGAGCCGCTGTATGTTCCTCCGTTGTTTCCGTTGACCGTGATGACTCCTCGAGAGCCTGGCATCTTGAGCTTGAGGTATGCATAATGCGGCACCGCGTTGAACTTTGCAAACGCGGTCCGTCCGAGCAGAGCGTGATAGCCACTGCGGAATGGGACTATGTCGAAGATTAACTCCTCGGTTCGGAAGTTATCCGGGGATCCGAAGACCACTTCCAGTGTGAGTGAGCCTGTACAATTGGCCTCTACACCTGGTATGACGCCTTTGAAGGTCGTCTTTGTAGGTTTAATCCTTGAGGGGTCTATGCCCATCTTGCGCACTGTATCCTGATAAAGCAGGTTCAGGCTGCTACCACCGTCCATCAAGACTCTGGTAAGGTGAAATCCATCGACGATTGGGTCTAAAACCAATGCGGCGAATCCGCCATGGCGGATACTGGTGGGGTGATCCCTTCGATCAAAAGTGATCGGGCAAGAGGACCATGGATTGAACTTCGGGGCGACTGGCTCCATCGCATATACACCCCTAAGTGCACGCTTACGCTCCCTCTTGGGTATGTGGGTTGCGTATATCATGTTTAACGTCCGCACTTGTGGGGGGAAACCCTTCTGTCCCCTACTGTTCGGCGGCCGGGTCTCTTCCTCGTCATCGCTATGCAGCCCCTTGTCGTTGTTTTTGGCAAATAACTTGCCTGCCTGCTTGAATACCCAACAATCCCTGTTAGTGTGATTAGCTGGCTTTTCAGGGGTGCCATGTATCTGGCAAGAGCGGTTGAGTATTCAGTACAAATTGGACGGACCGGAGTGGTTCTTTTGAATGGCTTTTTCCGCTGACCGGGTTTAGAGCCTCTGAATCTGGCGTTGACTGCCGTATCCTCAGTGTTATCGCTGTTAACGCGGTGTTTGTTTTTGTTTCGATGCAACCTGCCATTGCGATCCTTGGTATCCGGACTGCCAGAATTTTTACGAAGGTTGTTACTGCGGGCTAGCCAGCTGTCCTCCCCCGCACAGAAGCGGGTCATGAGTGATGTGAGGGCTGCCATGGATTTCGGCTTTTCCTGTCCTAGGTGCCGGGCTAGCCACTCGTCGCGGATGTTGTGTTTGAAGGCTGCGAGGGCCTCTGCATCCGGACAGTCGATGATTTGATTTTTCTTTGTTAGGAACCGTGTCCAGAATTTTCTGGCCGATTCGTCTGGCTGCTAAATTATGTGGCTTAGGTCATCGGCGTCTGGTGGTCGCACATATGTGCCCTAGAAGTTGTCACGGAATGCGGCTTCCAGGTCCTCCCAGCACCCAATTGACTCTGCTGGCAAGCTGTTATGCCAATGTCGAGCTGGTCCTTTAAGCTTGAGTGGGAGATATTTGATGGCGTGGAGATCGTCACCGCTGGCCATATGGATATGAAGGAGATAGTCTTCGTTCCAAGCCGCAGGGTCTGTTGTGCCATCATAGGATTCAATGTTCACGGGTTTAAACCCTTCAGGGATTTGATGATCCATTACTTCATCTGTGAAGCATAGTGGGTGTGCGGCGCCTCTATACTGGGCAATATCACGACGTAGCTCAAGAGAGCTTTGTCTACTGTGTTCAGCCCGACCGGAGTTGCTGTATCCGGCGCGACGGTAGTTGACGTGCATCATGGGGCGCCCACGTGATCCGTAGATCGATCTTGATTGTCTTGCCTTCTCCTCCAATATGTCTTGCAAGTCCCGTGCATTCCCTCGTTGCTTCGCACTTTTCGAGCGGTGCCGGGGTGCGGTTCTGGTGGAGGGCCTAGATGCCTCTCTGTCGCGGCCACGAGGTGGTCGGTCTGCCGTATTGTGTGCTGGCGATGAGGGTTTATACTCCTCCTCCTCTAATTGGGGGAGCAAATTGCGTTTTGGGTAGCTTTTGGAGGGGCGTTCGAGTTCATGCTCTTCGGCCGCGAGGACTTCGGTCCATCTGTCGGTCAGCAGGTCTTGATCAGCTCTGAGCTGTTGCTGCTTTTTCTTTAGGCTGTTTGCCATGGCCATAAGCCTGCGTTTAAAACGCTCTTCCTCGACGGGATCCTCAGGCACGACAAATCCGTCGTCGTTGAGGCTTGCCTCGTCTCCGGAGGGAGGCATGTAATTATCATCCTCGACCTCTTCGTCTGCCGCTCTCTCATGAGGGCTGGCTTCTCCGTCCTCCTGCGCTGAATCTTGCCGGAGGGGGTTGTCTTCGGCACTCTCTGGGGTGTTATTATCTCCGGTGCCGGAATCTCCATTCTTGCTGTGGCGGGATTTAGAGCGGCGCCACTGACGTCGGTGCTTGGGCTGTTTCTTAGGGGAATCTGCCTCCGCTGCTTCTTCGTCGTTCCCATCTTTTGGGATGTCCACCATGTATATGTCTTATGACGAGGTGGTCTTCCAGTGCCCCATAGGCGCTGGTTCTTGGTCGTCTCCGGCATCGTTGTCCATACCGTCGATGTCTTCGGAGTCGTAGTCTAGCATGTCAGTTAGATCGTCGACAGTGGCTACAAAGTGGGTGGTGGGTGGGTTTTGAATTTCTTCGTCATCCGCATCCCAACCGTCCTGACCGCAGTCCGGCCAGGGCTCTCCTGATAACGAGAGATACTTTAGCAAATTCAATATGTCACCAAAGGGTGAGTGCTGAAAGATGTTCGCAGCGGTGAACTCCATGATCTTTACGAGGGACAAGCTCGTGACTCCAAGATGTTCGCAGCGGATTCGATTGGTAAGGGCGCAGGAGGTTCGGAGTCCGGCGAGGAGTCCGGCACCTCGGAGTCACGAGCTTTACGAGGGACAAGGTCCGTGTTCGGCTCCATCTCCGTGGATATTGCAGCTCCGAGGCGGTGTCCAGCCACCTGTCCTCGATCTGCGCAGTCGGCTCCGAACTAGGGGTCGGAGCAGACTCATGTGCGACCTCGTGGCACCGTCCGCGGCAGAGCTAAATCATGCCCATCGTGATAAGTCTGGTGGCGCTCGGTTGTGGCTCGAATCCATCGAAGATCAAGTCTCCGCGGATGTCGGCCGTGAAGTTTAGGCTTCAAATCGACCTGATGGCGGGCGTAGCTTCGATCTGTTCGGATGGCTGCTTAATTGGCCCGCAGTGCAAAGCCGCCGAACATGAAGATCTGTCCGGGGAGAAAAGTCTCACCCTGGACTGCGTCATTGTTGGTGATCGAAGGAGCCATCAAGCCTATCGGTGACGACACAGAGGAACTCTCAATGAAAGCACCAATGTCGGTGTCAAAACCGGCGGATCTCGGGTAGGGGGTCCTGTCGTGGATTTGTCACGGCAGATGTCCTTAGTGTCAGGACTTAGTCGCGAGGCCGACGCATCTATGTGGTAGCTTGAGAGGGGTTGAGTGGGACGAGAGACGCGGGGCAGATCAACACGCAGACAAGGGTTTAGACAGCTTCGGGCCCCGGGAAACATCATCCGGTAAAACCCTACATGCTGTTTGAGGCTAGATCTCATTATCATCACGAGGGAGTCGCCGTAAACCGGCTCTCCTCTAGTTGTGTCTAGCCCTAGGGATTGGTTCTTCTTGCTTGTAGCCTGTCCCTCTTCGGGGAGCCCTGCCCCTCCTTATATATGTTGAAGGGGCGGGTTACATGTGGAGTCCTATTAGGATTAGGACTAGTCTATCTCTAATACAAACCGGATACAAGTCCTGGTCTTAACTCCTTGTAAGGTAAATATTCCTCATGCCTTTCCTCTTAAACCGGTCCACAATAGTTGAACCGGCCTTCATGAACCGCCAGACGGGCCACCGGGTCTTGTCGCTCCTCTGACCCGTCCGCCGGGTCACCAGTGAGTTACAACGTCCTGGCGGGTTGCTGGTAAATCGCCAGGTCTGGGCGGGTCACCAGATGAATATCGCCAAGTGCCAGCGGGACCTCAAATAAACCGCCAAGTCCGGCCGGGTTAACTTCCGGCCGGTTTACACCGCAGGGTATATCCCCGACATTAGCCCCCAAGTTTAGCTTGGATTTATCCATGGTAAACTTATGCTGCAAAATAAACATCAGAACAAATTTGGCGGGTTGTGCTCCGGGTTAAGAATTCTTGTAGACCGACACCTGATCGTCCTTAAGCCCTTGTCATTTCCTCCTTCTAGAAAATCCGGGTCAATAAGCCAGCTTCATAATCAATTTGCTGTTATTGGTTTGTCATAGAGAAGTATTGTGAAGAATAACTTCTTTGACTCAGCTCCCAATGACTTAAAAAAAAT
Source organism: Aegilops speltoides (assembly GCA_021437245.1). Classification (NCBI taxonomy): domain Eukaryota; kingdom Viridiplantae; phylum Streptophyta; class Magnoliopsida; order Poales; family Poaceae; genus Aegilops; species Aegilops speltoides. The sequence continues at coordinate 57,488,168 of CM038146.1, forward strand.
ATTGGTCCTTGAAATCCTCATCTGATCTTCAGCCGGTTTAAGAATGTAGAACTTTGCCGGTTTACAAATATTGATGGCACCAGATAATAACTGTTTGTTAACATCAGCTTTTGAAAATATACCTCTTATACGCCTATCACTTGTAGACCTCAACTCTTAAGAAGGTAACGTAGTAACAGCTTAAGATTTGCTTCCATATGAATGTCACAAGCTTGAAGAAATCCAGGTTGTTCATCTCAATTAATAACCAGAATTGAGTATTCCACATATGTAGCCCCCAAGTGCCGGGTTGTCATGCTTGCAACAACCTGGGACTTGTAATTCCCTGATGCTCATAAAAACTTCAACTAGTGTAGCCCCCAAGGGCCGGGTCATTATGCAAATAATGAGCAGGGACATTTGAAAATATGATCATGTAGAATGTAACAGCAACATGTAGCCCCCAAGGGCCGGCTCAGTAAGATAATATTGTGCTGGGACTTTATATATACTTCATTGAGAATAATCATTATATTATGTAACTCCCATCATGGGGCGTGAACCCACGTCCACAAGGTTGAGAGCTTTGTGCCTTACCAACTGAGCAGTGGATCCTTCAATAATAGATGAAATTTTTTGTACCTTGAATTGTTTACAGGAGCAATTGGTAGCCCCCAAGGGCCGGCTCATTATGATGTGACGAGTCGGGTCTTTAATAGGACTAATAAAAATGACTTTGCATTAGCCCCCAAGTGTCATGGTGCATGCTTGCAGCGACATAAGACTTGCATGTAATCTCAAATTGAATAATGTAGCCCCCAAGTGCCGGGTTGTAAGCCTGCAGCGACTCGGGACTATTCCTTCTATTGTAGAATAAATCATATCCTTTGATAAAATAATAGCCATTGCGCTAAAGCGACTTTGAAAACCTCAATAATATCAGTTATTAATAACCATAATAAAAATCCAGCCATGTTGGCTATGCAAGATAATATAAACCGGTATGAAAACCGTATTCATTCAATATCATAATAAATATTTAGCCAAGTTTGGCTATTTGAATAATATAACCCCAATGATTTATAAGCACATGATTCCAATGGCGCAATCCAAATATATACTGGCGACTTATTGTCTTAATGCCAGGCCTGGTTAACAAACACCGGATAATTTCTCATCATATACTGGCGACTTATCGTCTTAAAGCCAGGCCAGTTTAATAAACACCGGATAATTTATCATCATGATTTATTCAACCTGTCTCTGCATACAACAAGTTTAAAGTGTCCTGGCGGTTTACCGCCGGACGGGTCATAATGCCCAACATATAATCTAGGTTTATAACCAAGGCTGCACTTAAGAATAATCAAATATGAAATATATCATACCTATGACATTGAATCACATCATTGGTTTACCAACTTCTTGTAGTAAGGGTGATAACCCCAATCTTGAGTAATGATAACTCCTTTCATACTGTGACGGTTTATGATAAAACCGTACCGGGTTGTGATAAACACCGGTTTAACCATATATAATACTGGCGACTCGTAGTCAAACCAGACTGGGCGGATAGTCTTCGGATTATGATTTGATCATGTACTGACAACTTGTAATTGAAAGTCAAGCCTGGTTAATGAACACCGGTTTACTCCATAATAAGATGGTAACATAAAATCAAACCGGGCAGATAGTCTCCGGATTAAGATTTGACCATGTTCCGCCAATTTGTAATTGACAGTCGAACCAGATTAACAATGTCTGTTTAAAAAAACGCAACAAAAATAATAGTTATTTAAGAAAAAGACTGAAGCAAAAGGCAATGATAAAACCGTTTGCAAGAAAAATGCTTTATTGAGCTGATCAGATGGTGTTACCATGGTCAGACAGGACCAAGCCCCCAATATGTGTGGCGACGGTTCAAGTCAGCCAGGTCCCCAAATGAAACTATGGCATTTATGCCGATCAAAAGGCATGGTAATGGTTCGGGTTCGACCAAGCCCCCAATTGATTCTGTGGCCTTAGGCCGATCAAGAGGCGTGACTGGTTCAGACTTGACCATGTCCCCAAGTGATCTGGTGGCTTTCGCCTATCAAAAGGTGTTGCATTGGTTCGGACACGACCAAGCCCCCAAGTGATATTGTGGCATTGCGCCGATCAAGAGGTGTGACTATGGTTCAGACATGACCAAGCCCCCAAGTGATCAATAACATGATAAGCCAATAAGGCATGATACCCATGTTTGAACCACGCATCATGGCAGCAGGTCCTCTTTGGCACCCTTTAACTTTTTGCAAGAGATAAATCCTTCTTGAGCCGGACGTTAAACCGGATATTGAGAGCTTCAAAGCTTTGTGGGAGACGTCTTTCCCTTGAACCGGATTTTAAATCGGAATCTTCATTTCAGCCGGAAATTTTCTGACGGCCTTTAAAATTGAACTTGCGAGAAGTTAATTCCTTTTTGAACCGGAAATTCTTAAACCGGATTTGAGAGCTTCAGAGCTTTATGGGAGACAAATTTCCCTTGAACCGGATTTTAAACCGGAATCCTTTCTGATAATCCGGAACTTCTTCATTGAGCCGAGATTTTGTAACTGTCATATACTTTCTAAGCCGGAAATTTTCTGACGGCCTTCAAATAACAGTAGCCTCCGGGACCGGGTTATCTTTCCCTCCATCGTCCTGGGGTTCTTAAATTTGCTGAAACTGGCAAGATTTGCTGAGTCATGTCATCGTAGCCCTCGAGTCTCAAGGTGACTCGAGGAGTTTGCTTGAAACTCTCCATATTTGACCGTGATACAAACCGGCATAACTTGTATATCATTGGTGTTGATAGCACGATGTGAATCCACAGAATGTTGAGGTGACTGCGGCGGGTTATAAATGATCCCGTATGAGCCATGTCAGCAACTCGGCCAATGGTTCCTTCCAACTGGCTCCTTGAAGTTTAACCAAACTATAGTGGCGGCGACTTGTGTGCCTCTCCATTGATCCATCCAACGCAGACGACGGTTGATAGTATATGATAATTCGTCTCAAATTTATTGAAAGAAAAACCGGGTGTCGGTGTCAAAACCGGCAGATCTCGGGTAGGGGGTCCCGAACTGTGCGTCCAGGCGGATGGTAACAGGAGACGAGAGACACAATGTTTTACCCAGGTTCGGGCCCCCTCGATGGAGGTAAAACCCTACATCCTGCTTGATTAATATTGATGATATGGGTAGTACAAGAGTGGATCTACCACGAGATCAAGGAGGCTAAACCCTAAAGCTAGCCTATGGTATGATTGTTCTAATGTATGTTGTGTCCTACGGACTAAAGCCCTCCGGTTTATATAGACACTGGAGGAGGCAAGGGTTACAGTCGGTTACAATGGTAGGAGATCTACATATCCAGACGCCAAGCTTGCCTTCCACGCCAAGGAAAGTCCCATCCGGACACGGACGGAGTCTTCAATCTTGTATCTTCGTAGTCTTGGAGTCCCGCGACGATGATAGTCCGCTGTCCAGACACCCCTAGTCCAGACTCCTCGGTAGCCCCTCAAGCAGGCTTCAATGACGATAAGTCCGCGCGCATAATGTTCGGCATTGCAAGGCGGGTTCCTTCCTTGAATAATCCAGAGAAGATCATGAACACCAGGATAGTGTCCGACTCTGCAAAATAAATCCCACATTCCACCGTAGAGAGAATAAAATGTACACCAGTCCAATCTGCTGACGTATTATGCGGCGTGACATCACACCACTACCAAGCCTTTGTTTGAATCGTTTTTACTATACCACCTCAGACGCTTAGCTAAGCGGTTTTTGGCACGTCTTGTCGAGCGAGATCGTGTTCCCCTTATTCCGGATTCTCATCAATACGTGTGGGGTAACCCAACCGTGCCCGCCGCCACGCTTCCTCCATCGAAGGTGAATCCCGAACGGTCACGGAGACGACCCTTGGTATTTTTCCCCTTTATAAGAGGACCAAGGACCGTTTCTTTTCTTCAATCTCGCATCGAATCTCTTCCTTGCTCCTAGTTCCAGCACCCAGAGCCCCAGATTCAAGCGCTTCGGATTCTCAATCATGTCCGGCTCCGACCTCCATGGTCGGTGGATGCACTCCTCCGTCATGGAGGAGGACATATTGAAGTTACGTGAGGCCAAGTACCTGGCCTACGAGATTTCGCACAGGTTGCCTGCCCAAGGGCAGGCCGTGCCCGCCCCCGAGCCCGGCGAATCGTTGTCTTCAGATCCCACCTCCGTCGGGTTTAGGCTTCCCGACGGACCCCTTCGTGAGAGGGCTCATGTTCTACTACGGGCTGGATATTCACGATTTGGCTCCAGAGTCCATCCTCCATATCTCCGCATTCATTATCTTCTGCGAAGCCTTCCTCCGCGTCACTCCCCACTTTGGCCTGTGGCTGAAGACCTTCAATGTGGAGCCGAAGATGATCGGGGGGCGTCAAGCGGAGTGCGGCGGGGCGGCCATAAGCAAAAAGGCCGATGCCCCGAGGCCCGAGGGTTCCTTCCAAGAGGAACTCGGACTGTGGCAGCAGGAGTGGTTCTATATCACCGCTCCGAAGGGCAGCAAGCAAAAGCCACCGGCTTCATTCCGCCCGGGACCTCCACGTCGACTGATGTCGTGGGTCAACCAAGGGCTCAATTGGGGGCCGTCCGAAGAAGTGCCCTCACTACAGGGCCAGATTCGAGACCTCCAAGCGAGGGAGATCAATCTGGTCGTGGTGATGCAGGTTTTGCTAATCAGGCATCTTCTGCCCTGCAAACGCCGTCCTCTCCGTCTATGGGAGTTCAACCCGGAGGGACCTCGGATTCTCCAACACTTCATGGGTGCGACACCCGTGGAGATGTACAAGTTGTTCTTCGGACCGCAGGTGGCGTGTCCGGAATTAGCCGAGGACGCAGGCCTAAGCCGCAATCGCCCGGATACTCAGGTAAATAGCTCAGAGTCCGGACGTTCTGTTTATCTGCCTTTCTAGAGTTCGCCTCCTGACCCATTACTCACAGGAGTGGGTGGCGCGATCAAGGCTGATAAGGTGTCCGGCCCTCCTCCCAGAGACCGCATTGGAGCCCATGCTGGTCAGAATGTTGGAGGTCGCGCCCACAGAAGGGAGCGATGGGGAAAATAGAGGAGCTAATATTTCGCCCAAAGGGGCGTCTGAAGAGGGGGGAATCAAGAACCCCTTCTTCCAGGGGGAGAAGAGGACCGCCTCCGAAAACCCGGAGGCCAAAGCCCCTAAACGGGGGAAGAGATCTTCACCGGGGGGTCCGGCGTCCGGGGAGAATCCAGACGCACAATCATCACCGAAGAATCAACCCTCCAGCGAGCCGTGAGTATGAAAAGGGGATTTCATTAGTAAGAAAATACCTCCATTTGTGCTTCTGTGGGTGACCGAAATTTTTATCTTGCAGTTCGGATTTGCAGCCTTCGCAGATGAGTTCGTCTTCGGGGGACCTTCTTCCGGAGATGATGGAGAGCGAAAACACCCCCGTCAGCTGCGCTATCAGATAAGGCAGACGAGCTTGAAGTATCGTCACGGAGGGTATCCCCGAGTCCGGAGGGGCCGGAAAGTTCGGCGCCCGATAGTATCCGGCCGGGAGAACTGAAGAATCTGCTTGAGAGGGCGTCCATCTCAGAAGATCATCGTGCGTTGATGCACATGGTGATTGGAAGGATTTCGTCCGCCGAGATCGGATTGCGTAACGCCGCTATGAGTTTGCTGGCGGGATTTGAGGTACGCGAAAATGGCGCACCTTCTATTTTTGACAGTTTTGCACATAAAAGTGTGCCCTGTATAGATAGTAGCCCCTGAGACTCGGTAGGTTGTCGAAGACGACAGCGTGCCGAGGATCGAAATCGCAAGTAATGAATGTCGCCGTTCCTATGCAGGTGGTGGATAGTCCGAGGGCTAGCCGGACTAGTGGGGTTGCCGAGTTAATGCGGCAACTTGACGCGGCGGATGCGGACATCGCACTTGTCAACCGGCGACTTGACGAGTCGCAAGTAAAATGAGTTCTCCACAGTCGCTTTATTAATGAGGTCAAAGCCCTCCTCTGATAAATTATATGCTGTTATACAGACGGTGCTGCTGCTGTGGAGAGCCTTCGTGCCGATCTTGCTCAAGCCAAGGAGCAAGCCCGAAGGAGTGACGCGGCTGCCTCGAGGGCGGCCGAGGAGTTGAAAGCCGAAAGGGCTGCTCACTGCCTAAGCAGGGAAGAGGTGGCCGAATTGACCGTGAAAGTAAAAGATGCTGCCGACCGCAATGAGGCTCTTGAAAAGGAGCGCTTATTAGAGCGGGAAGACCTGAAGAAGGCCACCGCCGAGGCCAAGGATGCCCGCTCTGCCATGCGGGCCATGAGGGAGGAGCTGCGCCAGGCCGGAGATATCGTGGCTGGCAAGCCTTATCTGCTGCGTCGCCAGTTTTTGGATCAAATGTATGCTCAATTTGATCGGCTGTGGAGTCCGGAGGATCCGTATATGGACTTAGCAGCAAGTGCGGCTGATGCCGTTGAGCACTTCCGGAGCCAGAAGGATCACAAGACGGAAGAGCTATTTTGGTCTCAATTCCATAGTCCGGATCGCTCACTTCCATTGACCGACCGGTTGGCCGAATAGGCCGAGCTAAATAGATTGTACGGACTTGCCATGACTGACATCGTGGCTCATGTCTGGCCAGAGAGGCCCAAGGCGACAAGCTACTTCGGCTTACTGCAGCAATTCCTTGGAGCGGTGCCGCATATCAAGGAGATGAAGCGGTCGGCCTGCATCGAAGGTGCGCGGATGTCACTTGCCCGCGTAAAGGCGCATTGGACAGAGATGGATGCCACCGCTGTTGCCGCCCAGGGTTCGGATGAAAGCCGGCTCCCCGCCGAGCACTATTTCAGGGAAGTTATGCGTGGTGCTCTTGTAATAGAGTCGCAGTGCTCAAAAAATGTCACGTTCAAATGAACGTTTTAGCTTATAAAACAATGATTATGTAATAACTGCTTTTTATACTTGCGCGTCCCAAGTGGTAAAACTGCTCCTCAGCGGCCGTTTTCGTATACATTTGTATAACCTGAAAGATTGCAGTCTTCGGCTTCAGCCCCCACGCACAAGGTGCGGGGGTGTTCGCAAAAATAGCGCGTGTTCACACTTAATCCGATGTCTCGGTCCTGTTTAGGAGGTGGTAGCGTAGCAAACGAGGCAATCCGGACTATAATGCTTTATCACTTTCACTTAGCCAGTGGAGTTCGAGGGTGGGGCTACGATATAGCCCCTGGGGGCACCGCACTTCTCCGATTGCGGGGCGCGTGTGTGCCTGACCGAGAAACGGTCCTTCGTTAAACCGGGGAATTCTAAACATTCTGGTAGTCGATCGAGTGGTTGACCAGTCTCTCGCTATATCATGACAGTCAGTTTTCGGCTTTCTCTACTTAGGTGCTCGCCCAGCCGAACTGGGGCACAATCGCAGTAGTTCTCCTGGTGCCGCTTTAGCCGATGATACGGAACGTAAGGCAGCAAAACACAGGAGCCGGGCAAACCCAACATTTGACCAAAGACATGATTCGGAGCTGATGCATATAATGCCTAACTCGAGACGCCGAACACTCCCTAAGGTGTTCGGTCTTTATGATAATGGCAGAATAATGCCCTAAGTCCCTAGTGTCGAGTGCGGCATGGTCTTCGACGCCGATGCCAAAACGTCAGGCTCCCTTGTGGTTATAGGAAGAAACCAAGGGAGAATAACAACAAGAGACAGTAAAAAAGGTTTACGCAGGGTCTTAATCTTAAAAGAATCCTCGTAACAGGACCTTACTGCACGTCTGCGCCTGTGTCTCCATTGTGCCGTTATCCTGGACGGGTATGCACATTGTTCATCTGTAAAAAGAGAGAAACGCTTAGTTTGGAAACAATTCGTGCGAAAAAAGGAGAAGAAGAAACATAAATAAGTAAAGCGGGATTCGTATGAACTCGCCATTCTTTGTGCGCGCAACCCCTTGTCAAGGGTTGTGCGGCTAGTGAGCCCCTAGCCAACCAATGCCGGACTCGTCTATCCGTGTCCGGGGTCTTCAAGTGACCCTCGCACTGAAATGATGCCTCGAGGATCGGGCATCTTGTGTGTAAGAGACGCGTAATGCGGTATGGCGTTGAAACGGACGAAAGCCTTTCGTCCCAAGAGTGCTTGATATCCACTTTTAAATGGGACGATGTGAAAAATTAGTTTTTCGCGCCGAAAATTGTTCGGTGATCCGAACACGACTTCTAGTAATAGGGAGCCTGTGCACCTGGCGTCACTCCTTTGAAGGAAGTGCGGCTGTGTCGAATTTTGGTAGGGTCTATCCCCATCTTGCGGATTGTGTTTGAATACAGCAGGTTTAAGTCGCTGCCTCCGTCCATTAGGACTTTAGTAAATTGTAATCCGTCGATTATGGGATTCAATATCAGGGCAGTCCATCCCACGTTTCGAACGCTTCTGGAATAGTCCAGGTGGTCGAAAGTGATTGGTTTTGATATCCAATCTCTATGGTCTGCTTGGTTGGACTGTGTGAGGCTCTTTTTAGGAAGTGCCGCACTATTTTTCCGTATTATCACATGAAGTGAGTTTACTGCCTTGACCTCTTGTGGGAAAGTCTTTTGTTTTCCGGTGCTCTGCTGGTGGGGTTTATCGTCTTCGCTTGACGCGTCGAGCCCCTTGTGTTCGGAGTTTAGTCGGCCGGACTGTTTGAAAACCCAACAATCCCTGTGGGTGTGGTTTGCAGGCCTTCCGGGGGTACTGTGAATTTGACATATCCGACCCAAAATCTTGTTTAAGTTGGACAACTCATCGCTGTCATCCTTAAGAGGCAGTGTTTTGTTGTTCGGCCGCGAGCTTTTGAATCCGGCGTTGACTGCCATGCTCTTTGGGCTTTTCTCTTTATTCTGGCGCTGCTCTTTTCTGCGCCATGATTTTCCGTTTCCATCTCTTTTCTCGGATGTACTTGGGTTGCTGGTGCTGCATCTTGCTAGCCAGCTACCCTCTCCCGCACAGAAGCGGGTCATGAGGCTTGTTAGTGCAGACATTGTCCTCGGCTTCTCTTGGCCGAGGTGCCTGGCAAGCCATTCGTCTTGGACATTGTGTTTAAAAGCTGCTAAGGCTTCGGCGTCCGGACAGTCGACTATTTTGTTCTTTTTGGTGAGAAACCTGTTCCAGAATTTCCGCGATGACTCTCCGGGCTGTTGAGTTATATGACTTAGATCATCTGCGTCCGGAGGGCGGACATAAGTCCCTTGAAAATTTGCTCTAAACGCGTCCTCGAGCTCTTCCCAACTTCCAACAGTGTTTTCTTGGAGGCTTTTAAGGCAGTGACGGGCTGGCCCTTTGAGCATGAGGGGTAGGTATTTTATGGCGTGGAGATCGTCTCCTCTGGCCATGTGTATATGTAGTATATAATCTTCTATCCAGACTCCAGGGTTTGTTGTTCCATCGTAGGCCTCTATGTTTATGGATTTAAATCCTACTGGGAATTCATGGTCCAGCACCTCATCGGTGAAACATAGTGGGTGTGCGGCGCCCCTGTATTTGGGTGTGCCGCTATCTTCGGACACTTGACGTGTTGCCTTGCTTCTTGGGGCCTTCTTCTTTCGCCCGTAGATGGACCTGGCTGGGCCATCTGTCCTTCCATGTTCGTTGGTTGGTTTATGTGTGGCGCCGCTTTCAGAATTTGGCCTATCATCCGGCCGTCTATCCAACCGGGTTGCCTCTTTATTTTTTGACTATGGGGGCTCTATAGCCTCGTCGTCGAATTCTGGTAGCAGCTTGCGCTTCGGGTAGCTCTTTGATTGGTGGACATTGCCGCATTTATCCGCGGTTTTGAGTACTTTGCTCCACCTCATTCTGAGTGTGTCTTCCGCTGTTTTGAGCTTCCGTTTTTCTTTCTTCAAGCTTCTTGTCGTGTTGACGAGTCCTTTCCGAAGGTTTTTGCCTTCCGGTGGCCTGTCCGGCGTGAGATCGTCCGAACCGTCGTTTTCGCCGTGCCTGGACTGATTATCTGACTCGTCCTGTTCGGACGGTTGCTTATCTACATGCTCGTCGTCCACTTTTGTGCCCTGCTGTAATGCGGGGTCCTTAGGAGCGTTGTTGTTGTCGAGGCGGGGCTTAGGGCGGCGATGCGCCGCCGTTTTGGTTGTTTATCGGCGGGTTATCCTCCGCCGCCCGTTGGTCCTCGTTATCGCTCTCTTTTGGGGTATCCACCATGTATATGTCGTATGACGAGGTGGTCCTCGCGTGCCCTATAGGCGCTGTTTCTTGATCGTCTCCGGCGTCGTCGTCTATAGCGTCGATGTCTTCGGAGTCGTAGTCTAGCATGTCGGTTAAGTCGTCGATAGTGGCTTCAAAGTGGGTGGTGGGTGGGTTCTGAATTTCTTCGTCGCCCGTATCCCAACCATCCTGGCCATAGTCCGGCCAGGGCTCTCCTGATAACGAGAGATGCTTTAGTGAATTCAGGATGTCGCCAAAAGGCGAGTATTGGAAGATGTCCGCGGCAGTGAATTCCATAACTGGCGCCCAATCCGATTTGATTGGTAGGGGCGTGGGAGGTTCGGAGTCCGGCAAGGAGTCCGACACCTCGGAATCACGAGTTTTGGGAGGGACAAGATTAGTGTTCGGCTCCATTGCTGTAGCAGTTGAAGCCCCCGAGGTGGCGTCCATCCACCGATCCTCTATCTGGGCAGTCTGCTCCGGACCAACGGCCGGAGCGGATTCGTGTGCGGCCACCAACGCACTGTTCGGCGGCAGAGCTAGATCATGCCCATCGCAATAGTGCGGCGCGCTTGGCTGTGGCTCGGGTCCGTCGAAGATCAAGTCTCCGTGGACATCGGCCGTGAAGTTTAGGCTTCCGAATCTGACCTGATGGCCAGGGGCGTAGCTTTCGATCTGCTCCAGATGGCCAAACGAATTAGCCCGCAGTGCGAAGCCACCGAATACGAAGATCTGTCCGGGGAGAAAAGTCTCACCCTGGACAGCGTCGTTTGTTGAAGATGCCATCGGGCCTATCGGTGACGACACAAAGGAACTCTCTATGAAAGCACCAATGTCGGTGTCAAAACCGGCGAATCTCGGGTAGGGGGTCCCGAACTGTGCGTCTAGGCAGATGGTAACAGGAGACGAGGGACACGATGTTTTACCCAGGTTCGGGCCCTCTCGATGGAGGTAAAACCCTACATCCTACTTGATTAATATTGATGATATGGGTAGTACAAGAGTGGATCTACCACGAGATCAAGGAGGCTAAACCCTAAAGCTAGCCTATGGTATGATTGTTGTAATGTATGTTGTGTACTACGGACTAAAGCCCTCCGGTTTATATAGACACCGGAGGAGGCTAGGGTTACACAGAGTCGGTTACAATGGTAGGAGATCTACATATCCGTATCGCCAAGCTTGCCTTCCACGCCAAGGAAAGTCCCATCCGGACACAGGACGGAGTCTTCAATCTTGTATCTTCGTAGTCTTGGAATCCGGCGGACGATGATAGTCCGGCTGTCCGGACACCCTCTAGTCCAGGACTCCATCACTGGGCTACCCAAGCTGTGACTTGCTCATAGTTCAATAAACAGCTCATGCAGACAGGTGCGGCCTGGCGTGTTGATGTAGACCAGGCCGCGAGAGATGGATGAAAAATACGACCGCAGCATCAGAGGCAGCACAGACAGATGAGTCGACCGCGGCGTTGTAAACCGGTTCGGACGGGCGAGTAAAACACAGGCGCGGTCCCAGCAAGCTGATGTAAACCGGGTCATAAGGGCGGCGTCTTGCACGCGTCCATTCACCGTGTAGTGTGGCACAGACGAACACCAGGCAGGACGTTGCCAGCGCGTGCTCCGTACCCATGGTATAAACCACGTTTACAATGAATAATGCGTCTAGGCGGATGGTAACAGGAGACAAGGGACACGATGTTTTTAACCAGGTTCGGGCCCTCTCGATGGAGGTAAAACCCTACTCCTGCTTGATTGATATTGATGATATGGGTAGTACAAGAGTAGATCTACCACATGATCAAGGAGGCTAAACCCTAGAAGCTAGCCTATGGTATGATTGTTGTAATGGTTTTTCATCCTACGGACTAAAACCCTCCAGTTTATATACACACCGGAGACGGCTAGGGTTATACAGAGTCGGTTACAATGGTAGGAGATCTACATATCCGTATTGCCAAGCTTGCCTTCCACGCCAAGGAAAGTCCCATCCGGACACGCGACGAAGTCTTCAATCTTGTATCTTCATAGTCTTGGAGTCCGGCCGATGATGTAGTCCGGCTATCCGGACACCCCCTAGTCCAGGACTCCCTCAGCTGGCGTTACCAGTAATGCCCCTGTCTTAACTCACATTGAACCCTGTGTAACGGAGGTCTGTGAGGGTCCCGGCGCACTCTATATAAGCCACCCTCCTCCTCGGGCACAAGGGTTCGCACCCCTTGTTACATTTACGTATAATCCAGTCGACACAGCCTCAGGGCACCGACACGTAGGGCTTTTACCTCCTCCGAGAGGGGCCTGAACTCGTAAACTAGCATGTACAATCTCACCGTAGCTAGGACCTTGCCTCCTCCTACGTACCCCCTATTCTTACTGTCAGACTTACTCCCACGGCACCAGCGCCTAGTACTCGCCAAATATCTTGTGTTGTGTAGTGCATACGCGGTGTCTTATTTTTTGAACAGTTTTGTGGCATCATCCATGAGAACCCACTAATAGGAAAAGGGCCATTCGACCCGGTTCGTGAGGGACATTTGTCCTGGTTCCTGAACCGGGACTAAAGGGTTGTAACTGAAGCCCTATACCTTTAGTCCCGGTTCGATCAGGAACCGGGACAGATGGGGCTCCACGTGGCCGGAGCGGCTTGCCCAGGCAGGGGGACCTTTTGTCCCAGTTGGTGCCGCCAACCGGGACTAAAAGGCTTCCACGCATTAGCAGTTCAGGGGCTGGGTTTTTTTAAAGGGGGGGGGGGGCTTGGGGGGGTTTTGGGGGTTTTGTAGGGTTAATTTAGGGGTTTTGTATATTGTGTTAGCTCGCTAATAGAGATGAGTGTCCTCTCTTATCTCCGTGCTTGGTCGACACTACGTATAGTGAGGACTCGACACGCTAGCTAGCTAGTAAGCAAATGAAGGAAAGCATTAAGTACATAAGATCGTCATGAACATACAAATAGAGAGAAGTGATCGACCTCTCCTTCTCCGATAGATTGGTCGAACAACAAGTTTTTGTATATCTATCCGAGGCTACTGGCTACATATATATATATATATATATATATATATATATATATATATATATATATGTATGTATATACACAATATAAGATTTCTTACATCCCCTAACATCTGAACTCAACTTCCACATGGTATTCTCCATGTTTGTCGATGACGTGGTCAAGAAAGAATCCCGCCAATTCCTCTGAAATAGCTCATATTCGATCTTGTTGTAGAAGTTCATCCCACATCTACCACATTTAATTTCAAGAAGGGGGTCAATTTAGAAACAGTATAACGTAAAACTAGTTACAAGCCTCCACAGTGATTTGACTCTCTCAGCAGTCGGATCCTCGAACTTACGATCCAGATCAATGTCAGGCGTCTCCGATCGCTCATCCGCATCACGCTCCGTCTCTTGGGCCGCTGCTCCGCGGAACGATCTCCTCTTCCTGTCAATAATCGGGCCATCAAAGCCCGCTTATTCTCATGGACGCTAACAGCCCAAGTTGTCCAGGTTACAGCAAACAAACAGAGTCTCCGTCCAACCGTTCCTTCATGCTCTTGATGCAGCAGCGTTCCTTCGTCCTTGATAAGCCGGCGATCCGCTTTGGGCAAGATTATGTTGTGCGGCTGCCTCCGCGCGCGCTGCTGTGCCCTTCCTTGCTGTTTTTAAATTTCTTGTCTTGCAGCGTTTGTGTATGGCGGCTACGTCGGCTTCCCACGCCGTCGGCTTCCACCGCCAACTGTCGTCGGGCTACATCGTCCTCCATGCCTTGCAGCTCTAGCCCAGGCCCCTTCCCCTCCCGTAACTGAAGCCGGCATACATGAAGCAACGGCCCAAGAATAAGACGGTGCGCGACGCTCGCGGGTGATCAGGGACAATGTTGGGCATGAAGTCATGACGCTGTTGGTGTCTCTGTTCCATTCCCTGTTCCAAGTTCTCACCCTCCGCGTAGAAAAAAATCATTCAGATTAACTAAACTAATCACATCATGCAGGTTTGGGAGGAAAAGACCAATACAATTGCAATCGATGTGACTTCCTTACATCAGCCCTTCCTTTTTCTGTTAGCCAAGCCTAAAGTATCAGCTTTGTATCTAACTTACATTGAATTCTTATTGATTTTGAGTGTCAAACAAATCAGGTCCAAAGTTCGGCAAATATGTTCGTATGCTTATACATATTACACTTTTTGGTCTAAAAAGGTATTGTGGTTACTGTTGTTGCAGATAGCCGGCCAAGACAATCAAGACTGTGAGAGAGAGAGAGAGGTGGAAGACGATAGTTTTGCGCTGCTCAACTCATGCAACTTTTCTGCTTCTTCTGTTATTATCAGGCTCGCTCAAAACGGCTGCCGAATTACAAGGAAAAATACCCACATCTCTAGCAGGCCTACAAGTCGTGCCATCCCACGACGCCTAGCTCAGATCGGGCAACTACTTTGCCCGCACGAACCGCAACGATCATGCCATCCCATGACCTGGTAAGGCGAGCAAAACTAGCTAACAGACTAACTGAAAACTACTGACAGAAAAACACCTAACTAAAACTTCTGAACCCGTACGTGCACATGGGTCAGTGTTTTATCCCAAGTGCTGTAAACTGAACCTTGAATGTGTGTGTGTGTGCAGATTATCCAACGGTTACCTATGTAGGTAGTGCTTCGTCTTCACTTGCTGTCCACCGTCTGCTCTATTTTATTCAATTCCTGATGTAACCACTCCCACCTTCTCGCTTCCCAGGGCAAGGAGAAAGTACTGGAGTGAAGACGAGTACCAGGGTGCAGCACGGTTCCATCCCTGCTAGCAAGGGACGGTAGCATCGCGAATGGGCGTGAAAGGTACTCTCTCTGTAAACAAATATATGGGCGACCCCTATATTTCTTTACGGTGGGCGTAATAAACTCCAGGTATTTTCTCAGGTTATTTCTATGCATAGTTTGTTTGTAGATCCAGTTCTTCCTTTCATGAGTTGTTAAAAGCTTGCATTGATCTACTTTGCAAAAAATTTGTGTGATCTTCCAAAAAAGAATTTCTTTTTTCTCTTGGAGAGGCACCATGTATGGTTTCTTGACTAATGGATGTGTTCCACTCGGCTTGATCTAATGCATTCTTGCCAATAAAAATAAGCAATGAGAAATAAACCACTTAGAAATAAGCAGTGTATAGTTTTACTATGGACAAATTTATATTTTATGTCTGCCAATATATATATTAGCAGTACCTATCATTTAATTGTAAAATTTGACGCGCGACAACGTGCGCTACCATGGTCTAGTACATATATATATGAATGAAACTGAACACAAATAATGGTAATAAAATAAAATTGTGAATATTATTGATTACGCACTTCATATTGTTGTTTAGAGTAGCCCCGCTCACAGGTGGTGTGCTGGATGAACTCGCAAATGTAATATCCATACAAATCATTCCCGGGTTCCTGCCACAACCACTTTACAAGAAATAGAGTTCAATCAAACTGATAAGCAAGCATGCTAAATGGTATTGATGGAACTAGTTAGAATCAATGGGAGATGCGCGGAACTAGCTAGTAGCTAGTACTTACTGGTGGTCAAATCAGATTCTTGGCAAAGTGCGGAGCTTGTGCGGTGAACTTTTTCCAAACCCTGCCAGACAAAGAAAACAATTACTTGATATCAGGAAATGAACAAAGTTGCCGATATGGTGTGATAATGATCGATTGAACTTACTTCTCGAGCATTTTAGTCATGGTCGCATACTCCTCCGGATTTTTTCGTTTGGAGTCTATGACGGTTACTAGTCCCTGCTCAATCTTAATCTCTAGCATAATAAAGTGGAAGCTGTGCATGCATGCATAACTCATCAATTACATTACTATAACCTCGAGTAATAAGGGAAACCGAATATGCACAAGACAGTAACACTCACTTGTATTCTTAAGGAAAGAGTATTGTAGCTTTGTTTTGATTTCGAAGTAACGATGCGAGCAACTTGGCCTCGGTTTGTCTGGCATCATGTTTAACACTCCATTCATCCATGAGATTTATGTTAATGAACCCAATATCACCTACTTGTCTTTTCTTCAATTCGGCAATCTTCAATCTGCATAATATTTTGAGGAGAATTATAAATGCTGAATGAAAGAGCTGAGCTATATATAGAGACATAACTAATTACAGAGAAGTAGTACTTACAGACAGTAGCAAGTGATGATTGTTTAGCGAGGACCTTTTGATTGAAAAACTACAAGAACTCCTCATATGGAACTAACAACAGATCAATTCCAACGAGGTCGTGCTCCTCTTTAACCGATAGCGACAAAGTATTTTTCCCAGACTTCCTGCAGACGTCCATGTACCAATCATGGAATCTTTGCATCATCGTTGTTAGGGAAGTACTAGGTCTGACGAGAGGCTTCCCGTGCTCGAATCTTAATGTGTCCACCACCATTGTTCCAAAAATTATTGCATCTTCGTCGGTCATGTAATCTCCAGGATTGGTACCGGGCAGTATCCCCGGAAGATTAGCTAGGATATCGCTAGACACATTGAGCGGGGGGCACAATTGCTTCGCTTGTTCGCCGAGCTGGGGAATTTGTTTCCCTTTTCTTCGTTCTGCTAGCCTTTGATCAGTGCAAGTACTTCCCGACCGCTCCACTTCCTTATATGTCCTTTGAATGATGCGGTCATAGTTGGATTGCGGCGGAGGTGGTGATGGTCGCTGCAGGGCATCCAAAGTGCGCTTCATTTTCACCGGATCTATCTCCGCCGGAGGTGGATGTTTCTTAGTTTTTACCGATTCAAAGAAGTCATTCACTTGGCCTTCACAGATCTTTTGGTTTTCCTCCTCGCTCCTCTCATACGGTAACTTCTCTAGAGGCTTGAGAGACGATGGACCATATCTGTATTGCCTCCCGCCTCTTGCTGTACTGCTAGACGCCGGAGTAGCTGGAGCGGCTGCAGCTGTCTTCTTTTGTTGCTTAAGAGGCGGAGCAGCCGGAGGCGGACTGCTACGACGTGCTAGAGCAGCCGGAGCGGCGGCATCTGTGTTCCGCCATCGCTTACTAGGCGGCGAAGGAGGAGGCGGGCTGCTCCAACGTCTAGGAATCGACAATGGTTGGTCGGAAGGAATCGACGATGCCCCAGGTAAACATTGTTCCTTCATTTGTCCATATACTTTGGGTGTCATCTAAACAGTGCATGCATGAGTGGTATCCCTTGTTTGTCTGTCCTGAAAGGTTACTAAGAGCAGGCCATGCATTGATGGTGACAAACGGCAACGCATGCAGGTCAAATTCCTCCTGTTTCTGCTCATCCCACGCACGTACAACTTTTCCAATCCACAGCTGTAAAAGTTCTTCAACTAATGGCCTTAGGTACACATCAATATCGTTGCCGGGTTACTTATGGCCTTGGATGAGAACTGGCATCATAATGAACTTCCGCTTCATGCACAGCCAAGGAGGAAGGTTATAGATGTTGGGAAACGTAGTAATTTCAAAAAATTTCCTACGCACACGCAAGATCATGGTGATGTATAGCAACGAGAGGGGAGAGTGTTGTCTACGCCCTCGTGAGACCCGGCGAAGCGATCACAACGTAGAGGAAGTAGTCGTCGTTCTCCTCGCGATCCGACCGATCCCGGCGCCGTTACTCGGCGCCCCGAGTTCTTGACACACGACAGCTCGATGGCGTCCCTCGTACTCCGATCCAGCCGAGTGTCGAGGAGAGTTCCACAAGACGACGGCGTGGTGACGATCTTGATGTTCTACCGGCGCAGAGCTTCGCCTAAGCTTCGCGACGATATGACCGAGGTGGAATATGGTGGAGGGGGCACCGCACACGGCTAAGGAACGATCCGTAGATCAAACTTGTGTGTCTATGGGGTGCCCCTGCCCCGTGATATAAAGGAACAAGGGAGGGCTGGCGGCCAAGCCCTTGGCGCGCCAGGGAGTCCTACTCCCTCCGGGAGTAGGATTCCTCCCCCCCAATCCTAGTTGGACTAGGACTTGTCAAGGGGAAAGAGGGGGAAGAGGGAGAGAGGGGGCCGGCCACCTCTCCTAGTCCTAATAGGACTAGGGGAGGGGAGGCGCGGCCAGCCCTAGGGCAGCCCTTTCTCCTTTTTCCCTAAGGCCCACTATGGCCCATTAAGTTCCCGGGGGGTTCCGGTAACCTCCCGATACTTCGGTAAATTCCCGATTTCACTCGGAACACTTCCGATGTCCAAACATAGGCTTCCAATATATCAATCTTTATGTCTCGACCATTTCGAGACTCCTCGTCATGTCCGTGATCACATCCGGGACTCCGAACTTCTTGGTACATCAAAATATATAAACTCATAATAACATCGCCATCGAAACCTTAAGCGTGCGGACCCTACGGTTCGAGAACAATGTAGACATGACCGAGACACGTCTCCGGTCAATAACCAACAGCGGGACCTGGATGCCCATATTGGTTCCTACATATTCTACGAAGATCTTTATCGGTCAGACCGCATAACAACATACGTTGTTCCTTTGTCATCGGTATGTTACTTGCCCGAGATTCGATCGTCGGTATCCAATACCTAGTTCAATCTCGTTATCGCAAGTCTCTTTACTCGCTCGTAATACATCATCTCGCAGCTAACTCATTAGTTGTAATGCTTGCAAGGCTTGATGACGTGTATTACCGAGAGGGCCAGAGATACCTCTCCGACAATCGGAGTGACAAAACCTAATCTCAAATACGCCAACCCAACATCGCCTTTGGAGACACTGTAGTACTCCTTTATAATCACCCGATTACATTGTGACGTTTGGTAGCACCAAAGTGTTCCTCCGTAAACGGAGTTGCATAATCTCATAGTTACAGGAACATGTATAAGTCATGGATAAAAGCAGTAGCAACATACTAAGCGATCGTGTGCTAAGCTAAGGGAATGGGTCATGTCAATCAGATCATTCTACTAATGATGTGACCTTGTTAATCAAATAACAACTCCTTGTTCATGGTTAGGAAACATAACCATCTTTGATTAACAAGCTAGTCTAGTAGAGGCATACTAGTGACCTCTTGTTTGTCTATGCATTCACACATGTATCATGTTTCCGGTTAATACAA